>CM035094.1:62902537-64102537 GCA_020205505.1 Panax japonicus
AAATAAAAAAAGCATAATATATTTAGTGTTGTAATTTTAAATTAAATTTAAATATTTGTTTACAAAAAATATTATAATTAATAATACCTTTTATATAATTTATAATTATTATAATTTACTATATAAAATTAGTCAAATTTAATTTTTAAAATACCTCAAATAATAATAATAATAATAATAATAATAATAACAACAACAACAACAACAACAACAACAACAACAACAACAACATAGTGGATCGTATGTTCACGGCTGGAGTGCTTATATATCTGTTTCTTTCGAGCGAGAAAATGTAATGTACTCCATAACATAGTGGATCGTATGTTTACATGCCTAATTAGTGGGGTGAGTTGTGGTTTGAATTTTGATTGATGGCGGTGAATTTTGCTGGTATGGAGCCAAATCAAGCCCCCTACATTGTTAAGGTTACTAATTTTATTCTTTCCCAATCAACGGGAGACTCAGAGTGAGTCTTGTTCATTAAGTTACTCACTTGCCAATAATTCTTACGATTTCTACATATTCCTTTCTTTAATGTTGTTGCAAGTAATTCCTGTTCATTCAAAATATCATAAAATGTAAGCTTCAAACACCAACATACGATCCACTATGTTATTATTATTATTATTATTATTATTATTTGAGGTATTTTAAAAATAAAATTTGACTAATTTTATATAGTAAATTATAATAATTATAAATTATATAAAAGGTATCATTAATTATAATATTTTTTGTAAACAAATATTTAAATTGAATTTAAAATTACAACACTAAATATGTTATGTTTTTTTTATTTTGAATTTTAGTATTTTTTTTATTTCGATTAATTTAAGTATTTTGATTAAATGATGTAAATATAGTTTTCTGTTTTGCACACGTCAGCAAATGTTGCCACGTCAGCAAAAATTGTCCACGAATTAACAGAGTTAGTCTATGTGGCATTTTCGTTAAGGACAGGGGCACGATTGACCTAAATGTGTAACGTTAAGGGTACTTTTGGAAAAAAAAATAGTTTAGGTTGGAAGTGGGACATCCGTGTAAACATTAGGGGCATTTTTGCACATTTGCCCTTTTGGATAGTGCTGATGTAATGCTAATTACAGCCGTCAATATTTGTTACAGTATAGTTCATAACTGTAGCTGTATAAATAGGATTATGTAATGTTCAAGTATATATATAAAAATTACTTTTGCTCAATATTATCTGTTTATAACACATTGCACCCATTATAAATAAAGATGCGCTTCATATTACACTTAGGAAACTGATATTTCCACAATAATTTTTGATATTTCAACAACAAAAATATCGCTATAGATGTATAACGACGATTTTGTTGTGAAAATATCATTTTCTGTTGTTGATTTATCAGTTTCTTACACTTACCTAGTTTGTGAATTTTGTTTTGGACACAGGGAAGGGATGAGAAGTGAGAGTTCTTCTTTTCAATAATTTTGGAAAGAACTTTATTTTCTCATTCATTCCTTTCCCCCATGGGCGAAGCTATGGTAAAATTGTGGAGTCAATTGACCCCACTCAATTTTTAAAATCACTTACAAATTTTTTTTATCCTACTCAATTATTGACCCTGTTCGGGAGTGTTTTACCGATCCTAATGATTGACTGTAAGCCTGGGCTGGAATCAAGGAGGTTGGGCCGATATGGCCGAAGACATACAGGAGGTTGAGGATGTTCGGGTTCGGATACCCGAGTCCAATAGGCCGTGATCCAATTGTGATCATGGAGGTCGGGGTCGGGTCTTCGCGTACTTTGGACCAAGGCCCAGATCGGTGCTTGTGATGCCTGATGGGTTGGGCCTATGCGGTCGAACAGCCCACATGCAGAGTTGGGCGTAATAAGGGGATTGTATGGTTAAGGGTCCTAACCCTAATCATGTGTTGATAAGGCAACTCCAAAGGTAGTATTGGAAAGGGATTCTACTTGCACCTTTTGAGGAGATTGTGTTGGACCCAAATATAGGTAACTACCATATTTAGGAGTCCTATTCCGACTCGGAGAAGGATTCTAAGGTAGTGAGAGCATTATAAATACAAGGTCAATGTTACAATTAACAGGTAATATATATCTTTGAGCACTAAACACTTAAGCCTCCATTGTTAAACCTTGTGAACGGCCTGTACTTATTCTCACACCGGAGCTATCCCCTGGCGTCACGGCCGTCAAGCTTCTGTGTGATCTGTTATTGTGCAGGTTTCAGCGCGTGGATTCTGTGATTGGGGCTGGATTGACAGAACCGTTACGTACTGGGTTGGTAGACTTGCTTCGGGTATACACCGATATTTTTGCTTGGGAGCCTAGCGACATGCCAGGGGTAAGTGAGTCGGTGGCGCTGCACAAGCTACACACGGACCCGAAGAGAAAACCGATGATACAAAAAATAAGGACCTTCGCCCCGGAAAGACAGAAAATCATAGATGAAGAAATTACAAAACTACTGGAGGCGGGGTTCATCTTCAAAATCGATTATCCTGAATGGCTGGCAAATGTGGTACTGGTTCAGAAACAAAATGGGAAGCGGAGATTATGCATCGACTACACAGATCTTAATAAAGGCATGCCCAAAAGACTTTTATCCTCTACCCAACATAGACCAATTGATCGATGCCACTTCAGGACATGGCATGTTGAGTTTCATAGACGCTTTCTCGGGATACCACCAAATTTCAATGCATAAGGAAGATATCCCAAAGACGAGCTTCATCACCCATCGGGCCATATATGTGTATCGAAAGATGACCTTCGGATTATTGAACGCGGGCACAACCTATCAGCGGATGATGAACTTTGTATTCAGAAAGTAGCTGGGCCGAAGTATGGAAGTGTATGTGGACGACATGATCGTAAAAAGTATGTCAGTCTGGGATCACTTGGAGGACCTAGAAGATTGTTTCGAAACAGTAAGGAAACACAAACTGAGATTGAACCCTACAAAATGCACCTTCGGCTTGGGATTGGGCAAATTTTTGGGATATTTAGTAAGCAAAAGGGGAATCGAGGCGAACCCGAAAAAAATTACGGCGATCTTAGATATGAAATCTCCAAAGACATACAAAGATGTACAAAGGTTGACGGGGCGGATAGCGGCCCTTCGGAGATTCGTGTCAAAATCAGCCGAGAGATGTTTACCCTTATTTGACACTCTCAAGGAACCAAAGAACGATATGAGTTTCCAGTGGACCTCAGAGTGCGAAGATGTGTTCCAAGGGATCAAGGAATATCTGAGTTCGGCACCGTTGTTGATGAAACCAATCCCTTCGGAACTGTTATACTTATATTTGGCTGCAAGCCCGATGGCAGTAGGGGCAACATTGGTGAGGAATAAGGGAGGGCAGCAATTCCTGGTATACTATGTCAGCCACGTCCTTCGAGACGCAGAAACAAGATATCCTAACCTAGAAAAATTCGCGTATGCCTTAATCATTGCAAGCAGAAAGCTTCGACATTATTTCCAAGGTTGGATGGTGGTGGTGTATACGGATCAGCCATTTAAGAAAATATTGCATAAACCAGATGTGTCGGGTCGACTTGCAGCATGGGCTATGGAGATAACGCAGTTTTCTATAGAATATCACCCCCGAACGGCAATCATGGGTCAGGCGTTGGCAGATTTCATCATGGAATGTTCTTTCTCAGAACCGGACGTGAATACAGTGACCGAAACCCAACAAGGATCGACTGCATGGACTTTATACGTAGACGGGTCATTGACATCGGATCTCAGTGGGGCAGGAGTCATCGTGACGAGTCCCGAAGGATTCAAAGTCCAGCAAGTGATTCGATTTCAGTTCAAGGCCACAAACAACGAAGCAGAGTACGAGGCCATCCTCACAGGGATACGATTGGCACGGAGCTTGGAAGTACAGAAATTGGTCATCTACAGTGATTCACAGCTAGTGGTCAAATAGTTATCGGGGGAGTATGAGGCTCGAGGGGCAAGAATGACAAAATATCTGGCTGAGGTGAATGCCGAACTTACGTACTTCACGTCACACATTTGTCAAGGGGTGGATCGGTCAGATAATACTGTAGCAGATGCCCTCGCCAGGTTGGCAACTACCGAAGCAAGCTCCTTCAACGGGTCGGTCTATCTAGAAGTCTTAGAACATCCAAGTGTACCAAAAATAGATGTATTGACTCTAGACCGACTTGACTGCTGGCTCACACCTTTTATCACCTACTTGGCAGACGAGATTCTCCCCTCGGACCGGATCCTAGCAAGAAAGATCAAACACCGGAGCTCAAACTTCGTCCTCATAGACGGAGACCTATACCGAAGGGCCTTTATGTAAGACCCCAGTTTTTATAAATAAAGATGAATTTTTATAATTATTATTTTTGAATATTATGGAAGAAATTTGATATAATGTTATAGTTGTGGGTAATATTTATAAATTTTGCAAAGTACGCAAGTTGTTATAAAATATTCGTTTGGTCGGGGAATATTCTTTTTGTCGGGGAATATTCGTACGACGGCAAAATTATTGGTGGACCCCACAACAGAATTATTGTCGGATTGAGAAAACGACAAAAAATATTTTATTAAAAATAACGGCGGAAGTTTTACCGTTGATACTGTTGAACTACTGGGTAGTAAAAGTACAGTAATACGCGTTGTTGCATAGTAGCACACGGTATTGATTATTGATATTTATGTGAGAAGTCGCTCAGTTTGATTCAATTATTGTCGATTAATAATATGAATTATTATAGTGATAATGACGTTTTGTTTTATTCGTATTATTAACGTAATAAAACGGAAACATCTTTTTATATAAAACAGAATACTTTATTAAAGTTATTTTATAAATAGAATATATTATATTTTATTATGCATAGTGTTGCATAGTGTTTTGCATAGTGTTGCATAGTGTTGCATAGTAAAAATATTTTTATATAAATAGAATATATTATATTTTATTTAAAAGATTTTTCTTTAAATATGGACCGTCAGATTAAAGTAAATCAATCTGGACCGTTCATGGATTAGTTACTATGCATTCCATTTTCCTATAAATAGAAGCTCATTCCTTCATAATTTTCTTACGAATTCACTGAACTCTAGAGAGAGAAACTATAGAGAGATAGAAGAAAAGCTTTCCGCTACTTAACTTTTCTTTTCCCATATCCAGTTTCTGTTACGGTAAGGGGTGTTATTCTTTCTTACTCATGAAGAGAACTATTGTTATTCCATTTCTTATTATTCTGTTGGAATAACCTGTATACGCGGTCTACCCTATACTTGGTGACATTCTTCTATCATTCTGTTGGAACATCCTGTCTGTGTGTTTTACACCGGACCTGGTTCCGTCTTTATTATTATTCCGTTGGAACATCCTGTCTGTGTGTTTTACACCGGACCTGGTTCCGTCTTTATTATTCTGTCGGAATATCCTGTCTGTGCTATACGCCGGACCTGGTTCCATCATTTATTATTCCGCATTTATTATTCTGTTGGAACATCCTGTCGGTGTGAATTTCACCTGACCTGGTTCCATTATTATTATTCTGTTGGAATAACCTGTCTGTGCGGTCTATCGCATGCATGGTGATTTCTTTTGTTATTCCATTCTTTATTATACTCAGTTGGATAAAACTTTGATTTCTATACTCCATGAAATTAGTGGAATATCCTTGACATTTGCGCTTCATCCAGTATCCTTTCATGGAAATACTCTTCTGATCATTCTTGAATTTTACACCACAAAACAGTATCGTGTTGACAATTTGGACGTTAATAATTCCTGGATAAAATAATTCTTGAACTTGTTTTATTGAATTCTTATATCTTTGTCATCATCCTCTTATTTATATTTTTGAAAGTCATCTGTGGCCTGTAGAGCATGGATGGACTTGGTATGATTATGACCAGGGATTTTTCGGTGTAATCATGACCGTAATGTTACAAATGATGTGGTAAAAGTCTCATTTGCCGTAGTGCATTGATGGACAGTTATTGGCATGATCATGACCATTGATGAATACACAAATATCCTTGGCCCGTAGTGCATGGAATTTGTGGTCGTGACCCTAATGAGTATCCTTGGCCGTAGTGCAGGGATGATGTGGATTATTTATTAAGCTGAGTCTCAGCGATAAAAGTGATTAAAAACTTTTTAAATCATAAAAGATAGTAGATTCTATTCTCTACTTGACTCTTTTAATGGATTGCTTGATCCACTGCTATTAAACTTGATGTTGTTATATTTTATCAGTTTAATACTGTTGAAGGCTAACGATAATTTATTCTGCATTATCTTAGTCATAATATTTCTTACTGGGCTAGTTGAGCTCACCCTTTCTTTCACTGTTCTCTTCAGGAAATGAGAACATAGCAGGGACGAGTCGGGGAACGGAGTAATGGTCCAGAGGATAGCATTAGTAGTCCTCACTATTCTGTGAAATAGTGTGACAATAATTGTATTGAGGACTCCTTTTGAGTTTGTATGATCTCTAGTAGACAATTATTGTATTCAAACTCACAGTTGTATTTTGTCGTATTATACACGACAGTGGTATTAGTAAGTTGTATTTGAATTCTGTACCATGTATCTGACGACTCAAGATGGGTGATGTATACCTAATTTTGGGGGCGTCACAGTTGGTATCAGAGCTTAGGGATATGATCCCTGGCTAAGATGTGAGACTAGAACTAGGAGGGGAGAGACGGGGAATTCCTTCGCTAGTATGACCTACTTAAATTTATTTTGTATTTAAATTAGTTGGTCAAAGTTTAGAGATATTATGTTACATGTCAATTAATCTTTGTTTTGTGGCAGTATTTGAAAATGACTTCCGAAAATGTTGAGAATAACAATGGAGCACAAGAGACCGTTGAGTCTCCACATATCAATAATCAGGAGAATGTGCATCAGGAAGGCGACAATCCTCATGACCAAATGATGAATGATGGATTGTTCAGAGGCTTTATGCAATTCATGCAACAGCAAGCGAGAGCGGCTCCTGTTCAAAATGTAGGTGGAAACACTGGAAATTCTCGGGCGGTCACCGCTAAACAGTTCAAGGAGCTGGGACCACCGGAGTTTAAGGGAGAGCCAAAACCACTTATTGCGGAAGCATGGATAAAGCAGATCACCAAAATATTTGATGTCTTGGGATGCTCCGAGGAGCAAAAGGTTCCCTTTGCCGCCTTTATGTTGCGCGGAGAGGCAGATTACTGGTGGGAATCGGTAAAACGTACTCAACCTGCCGTACTGAAGATGTCTTGGGAGAAGTTCCAAGAGCTGTTCAACGACAAATACTTTCCCGAAAGTATTCGTCACATGAAGGAGGTGGAGTTTATCAAATTGGAGCAAAACAATATGACTGTGTCGCAATACGAGGCAAAATTTGCGGAGTTATCCCGATTTGCGTCCCACTTGGTGGATAATGAAGAGAGAATGGCACGATTGTTTTTAAGAGGTTTGAGGCCGGAGATACGTCAACATCTTATTTCTCATAAATTGTGTTTGTATTCAGATGTTGTAAATAGGGCTCAGTTGGTAGAGCGCGATAACGAGTCAACGCAATCAAAAGAGAGCAGCCGGCAAAATGATAATACCAGTGAGAGCAGTCATCGAAGCGGTGACAACAAGCGTGGAGGAAATCATCAGGCCAGAAATGGTAACCACTTCGGTGGTAATCAGGGCCAAAACAATAAGAATGGACATTTCAAGAAGAGGAGATTCAACAATGATGGAAAGACGTCAGCATCAGCAAACGTTGTTAAGGAAGGAGAAAGACCACCTATCATATGCTTCAAATGCGGAGGGGAGGGACACATCAGTCCAAATTGCGCAATGCCGTCCAAAGCATGTTATAATTGTGGAAGAGAAGGCCACTTAGCCCGATTTTGTCGTGCACCGAAGACAAATTCAACTAGGATGGAGGCACCAAAGGCTGTCCCAGAAAAGTCAAAGCCGGTAGTGCAAGGGAGAGCGTTTGTTGTGACCTCCCAGAAAGCAAGGAACCCGCATGAGGTCATCACGGGTAAGCTTATCATAAACTCTAGCGAAGTCTACACTTTATTTGATACCGGTTCTACCCATTCTTTTATTTCTCCTACTTGCGCTCAACGATTAAATTTGACTCCGGAGAAATTAGACTTTGACTTATCTATGGAAACTCCGTTGGGAGAAACCTTCATTACATCCACGGTTTATAAGTCTTGTTTGGTTCAAGTTGATACCCACGCATTACCTGTCGATCTTATTGCATTAAAAATACTTGCATTTGATGTAATTCTAGGGATTGATTGGTTAACTACTCATCATGCAAAAATTGATTGTTTTCGTAAGGTTGTTAGCTTTCATATTCCTAATCGACCTATTATGCGAATTCAAGCAACCAAACCATTAAAATCAATCACTGTCATCTCAAGCCATAAAGCTATTCGTTTATTGAAAAACGGATGTCAAGCTTTCTTAGCTCATGTTACAGATCTAAACAAAAATACGTCAGTTTTGAATAATATTTCTATTGTTAATGAATTCCCTGACGTATTCCCTGAAGAACTTCATGGCCTACCCCCAGAGCGTGAAATTGAATTTTGTATCGACCTTGAACCCGGTACAAAACCCATTTCCAAAGCCCCATATCGAATGGCTCCTATTGAACTTCAGGAGTTAAAGACTCAACTGCAGGAATTGTTAGACATTGGCTTTATTCGTCCTAGTACTTCTCCTTGGGGTGCTCCTGTTCTATTCGTGAAGAAGAAAGATGGGAGTATGCGACTTTGTATTGATTATCGGGAGTTAAATCATGTCACCATCAAAAATAGGTATCCATTGCCACGTATTGATGACCTGTTTGATCAGTTGCAAGGAGCCAAATTCTTTTCAAAGATTGATCTTCGTTCCGGATATCACCAATTGAAGATTAGAACCGATGACATTCCAAAGACGGCTTTCAGAACTCGGTACGGGCATTATGAATTTCTAGTCATGTCCTTTGGATTGACTAATGCTCCTGCTGCCTTCATGGATATGATGAACCGAGTATTCAAGGAATATTTGGATCACTTTGTGGTCGTCTTTATTGATGACATCCTTATTTATTCCAAAAGCCGTGAAGATCATGAGGAACACTTGAGGCTAATACTCCAAAAGCTTCGTGAATACAAGCTTTATGCCAAGTTGAAGAAATGCGAGTTCTGGCTTGAGGAAGTAGCATTCCTTGGGCACGTGGTATCAAGTCATGGAATATCTGTTGACCCAGCAAAGATTGAAGCTATTCAAAGCTGGGAGCAACCTAAATCAGTGACCGAAGTACGTAGCTTTCTCGGCTTAGCTGGTTATTATCGGAGATTCGTAGAAGGGTTTTCTCGAATCGCTACTCCACTAACTCAGCTGACTCGGAAAGATACAAAGTTCGGTTGGAGCGAGGAATGTGAGAAGAGTTTTCAAGAACTCAAGAGGAGACTCATTTCAGCACCTGTTCTAACAATACCATCTGGTTCGGAGGGATTTGTCATCTACAGTGATGCTTCGGGCAAAGGGTTAGGATGTGTTCTCATGCAACATGGGAAAGTCATAGCCTATGCCTCACGACAACTCAAAGAATATGAGAGAAATTATCCTACTCATGACCTAGAGTTAGCAGCTGTTGTCTTCGCACTTAAAATTTGGAGGCATTACTTGTATGGGGAGAAAGTGGAGATCTTTACGGATCATAAAAGCCTCAAATATTTCTTCACTCAAAAGGAACTCAACATGCGACAACGACGTTGGCTTGAACTGTTGAAAGATTATGATCATACCATCCAATACCATCCTGGAAAAGCGAACGTGGTAGCTGACGCATTGAGTAGAAGGTCATATGCGGGTGCGAGTGCAATATTGTCAACGCAAAGGCCCATTTTGGATGACTTGCAAAGGATGGAGATAGAGATAAAGACTCCAAGGACCCACGTTATGATGGCGAATATACGAGTAGAACCGACTTTAATTGATAAAATTAAAGCTGCTCAAGTTACAGATCCGGAGCTGATGCGTATGAGGAAGAAAGTACAAGAAGGTGCGATACCAGAAGCAAGAATCGATGAAGAAGGAATACTTCGAGTCAACTCCAGACTTTGTGTTCCTAACGACCCTGATTTAAAGTATAAAATCATGATGGAGGCGCACAACACACCGTTTGTAATCCATCCTGGGAGTACCAAAATGTATCATGATCTTCGACATACATTTTGGTGGGGCAATATGAAGAGAGAGATAGCGCTTTTTATCTCAAGGTGTCTAACGTGTCAACGAGTCAAGGCGGAGCATCAAATACCAAAAGGACCATTGCAACCACTTGAAATTCCAGAATGGAAGTGGGAGCACATTACCATGGATTTCGTTACTGGTCTTCCCAAAGTTTCTCAAGGCATAGATGCGATTTGGGTCATTGTTGATAGATTGACCAAGTCTGCTCATTTCTTACCGATACGAGAAACTTATACACTTGAACGTCTTGCTCGTATGTACATAAACGAGGTTGTAAGATTGCATGGTATGCCAGTATCCATAGTTTCTGATCGAGACCCAAGATTCACTTCGCGATTTTGGGTTAGTTTGCAAAAAGCTATGGGCACAGATTTACGATTTAGCTCGGCATATCATCCTCAAACGGACGGACAGTCAGAGAGGACTATTCAAACTCTTGAAGATCTATTAAGACTCTGTGTCCTTGATTTCAAGGGAAGTTGGGACAAGTTCTTACCATTGGTGGAGTTTTCCTACAACAACAGTTATCAAGCAAGTATTGGCATGGCTCCGTTCGAGGCGTTGTATGGAAGAAAGTGTCGTTCTCCAGTATGTTGGGATGAGGTGGGTGAAGCAACATTGTTGGGACCGGATTTGGTACGTATGACTACGGAAAAGATTCAAACGATCCGGAAACGTATAAAAACCTCACAAGATCGACAAAAGAGTTATGCTGATCTTCATCGAAAGGACGTGGAATTCGATATAGGAGATCATGTGTTGTTACGTGTTGCTCCATGGAAAGGAGTTACGAGATTTGGAAAGAGAGGAAAGCTCAATCCTCGGTTCATCAGCCCATTTTTAATCCTCGATCGAGTAGGAACTGTGGCCTATAGACTCGCTTTACCGCCAAGTATGTCTCGTGTTCATAACGTTTTTCACATATCCATGCTACGTAAATATGTAAAAGACCCGAACCACATTATTGAGTTAGAACCGGACGAAATAGCGAAAGATTTAACGTATGAAGAGGTTCCTGTTCAAATCTTGGATAAGAAGGAACATATTTTACGCACCAAGGTTATACCTCAAGTCAAAGTTTTGTGGAGAAACCACGATGTTGAGGAAATGACTTGGGAGTTAGAATCTGAAATGAAATCAAGGTATCCTTACCTCTTCGACATACCAGGTACGTACCCTAATTTTGAGGGCGAAATTTCATAAGAAGGGGAGGTTGTAAGACCCCAGTTTTTATAAATAAAGATGAATTTTTATAATTATTATTTTTGAATATTATGGAAGAAATTTGATATAATGTTATAGTTGTGGGTAATATTTATAAATTTTGCAAAGTACGCAAGTTGTTATAAAATATTCGTTTGGTCGGGGAATATTCTTTTTGTCGGGGAATATTCGTACGACGGCAAAATTATTGGTGGACCCCACAACAGAATTATTGTCGGATTGAGAAAACGACAAAAATATTTTATTAAAAATAACGGCGGAAGTTTTACCGTTAATACTGTTGAACTACTGGGTAGTAAAAGTACAGTAATACGCGTTGTTGCATAGTAGCACACGGTATTGATTATTGATATTTATGTGAGAAGTCGCTCAGTTTGATTCAATTATTGTCGATTAATAATATGAATTATTATAGTGATAATGACGTTTTGTTTTATTCGTATTATTAACGTAATAAAACGGAAACATCTTTTTATATAAAACAGAATACTTTATTAAAGTTATTTTATAAATAGAATATATTATATTTTATTATGCATAGTGTTGCATAGTGTTTTGCATAGTGTTGCATTGTGTTGCATAGTAAAAATCTTTTTATATAAATAGAATATATTATATTTTATTTAAAAGATTTTTCTTTAAATATGGACCGTCAGATTAAAGTAAATCAATCTGGACCGTTCATGGATTAGTTACTATGCATTCCATTTTCCTATAAATAGAAGCTCATTCCTTCATAATTTTCTTACGAATTCACTGAACTCTAGAGAGAGAAACTATAGAGAGATAGAAGAAAAGCTTTCCGCTACTTAACTTTTCTTTTCCCATATCCAGTTTCTGTTACGGTAAGGGGTGTTATTCTTTCTTACTCATGAAGAGAACTATTGTTATTCCATTTCTTATTATTCTGTTGGAATAACCTGTATACGCGGTCTACCCTATACTTGGTGACATTCTTCTATCATTCTGTTGGAACATCCTGTCTGTGTGTTTTACACCGGACCTGGTTCCGTCTTTATTATTATTCCGTTGGAACATCCTGTCTGTGTGTTTTACACCGGACCTGGTTCCGTCTTTATTATTCTGTCGGAATATCCTGTCTGTGCTATACGCCGGACTTGGTTCCATCATTTATTATTCCGCATTTATTATTCTGTTGGAACATCCTGTCGGTGTGAATTTCACCTGACCTGGTTCCATTATTATTATTCTGTTGGAATAACCTATCTGTGCGGTCTATCGCATGCATGGTGATTTCTTTTGTTATTCCATTCTTTATTATACTCAGTTGGATAAAACTTTGATTTCTATACTCCATGAAATTAGTGGAATATCCTTGACATTTGCGCTTCATCCAGTATCCTTTCATGGAAATACTCTTCTGATCATTCTTGAATTTTACACCACAAAACAGTATCGTGTTGACAATTTGGACGTTAATAATTCCTGGATAAAATAATTCTTGAACTTGTTTTATTGAATTCTTATATCTTTGTCATCATCCTCTTATTTATATTTTTGAAAGTCATTTGTGGCCTGTAGAGCATGGATGGACTTGGTATGATTATGACCAGGGATTTTTCGGTGTAATCATGACCGTAATGTTACAAATGATGTGGTAAAAGTCTCATTTGCCGTAGTGCATTGATGGACAGTTATTGGCATGATCATGACCATTGATGAATACACAAATATCCTTGGCCTGTAGTGCATGGAATTTGTGGTCGTGACCCTAATGAGTATCCTTGGCCGTAGTGCAGGGATGATGTGGATTATTTATTAAGCTGAGTCTCAGCGATAAAAGTGATTAAAAACTTTTTAAATCATAAAAGATAGTAGATTCTATTCTCTACTTGACTCTTTTAATGGATTGCTTGATCCACTGCTATTAAACTTGATGTTGTTATATTTTATCAGTTTAATACTGTTGAAGGCTAACGATAATTTATTCTGCATTATCTTAGTCATAATATTTCTTACTGGGCTAGTTGAGCTCACCCTTTCTTTCACTGTTCTCTTCAGGAAATGAGAACATAGCAGGGACGAGTCGGGGAACGGAGTAATGGTCCAGAGGATAGCAATAGTAGTCCTCACTATTCTGTGAAATAGTGTGACAATAATTGTATTGAGGACTCCTTTTGAGTTTGTATGATCTCTAGTAGACAATTATTGTATTCAAACTCACAGTTGTATTTTGTCGTATTATACACGACAGTGGTATTAGTAAGTTGTATTTGAATTCTGTACCATGTATCTGACGACTCAAGATGGGTGATGTATACCTAATTTTGGGGGCGTCACACTTTAGCTCCCCACTGCTCAAATGCCTAACCCCTTTGGAAGCGGATTACACACTTCGAGAGGTATATGAAGGGATCTGTGGGGATCAATGGGGGCCAAATCACTGGTACATAAGATTTTGAGGCAGGGGTATTATTGGACAACTATCTACACAGAGGCCAAAGAGTTCATCAGACGATATCCCAAGTGTCAGCTGAACAACACTATCCCACACCAACCCCCCGAAGAGCTGTACTCCGTCTTATCCCCGATTCCCTTTGCTGTATGGGGAATCGACATCCTGGGGCCTCTGCTGAAGGCCAAAGGGCAAGTTACTTTCGTAATCGTGCCTATCGATTATATGACAAAGTGGGTCGAGGCCAAACCATTACAGAAGATCACCGAACAAGAATGCTTGAAATTTTTCAAAGAAGGAGTTGTCTATCGTTTCGGTATTCCGATGGCAATGGTCTCTGATAATGGCAGACAGTTTGTCGGGTCAAAATTCGAAGCCTTTCTAAAAGAGTTGGGAATACAACATCGTAAGACTTCAGTCGATCACCCTCAGTTAAATGGTCAAGTAGAAGTGACCAACCAAACCTTACTCAACGGGATCAAAAGAAGATTGGATGAGTTAAAGGGGCGGTGGCCTGAAGAGCTATTCAGTGTTCTGTGGGCATATCGGACTACCCCGAGGATAAAAACGGGAGACTCTCCGTTCAGATTGGCATACAGGACCGACGCACTTATACCGGTTGAGATCGGATCCCCCACTCTTCGAGTCAGTCAGTAAAAAGAACTATACAATGACGAAGGTTTAAAAACGAATTTGGATTTGCTAGAAGAGGTTCGGGACTCTGCTATGCTTAGTTTGGCCATCTATCAACAGAGAACAGCCCGACACTACAACAAAAATGTGAAGCTGAGGATGTTTGCAGTAGGCGATTTGGTCCTCCGGGAGTCGGAGGCATCAACCCCCCAGAACACTGGCAAACTGATGTCTAACTGGGAAGGACCATACGAAGTAGTAGAGGTGCCGAAGCCATGTACTTATCGGCTTCGAGCAATAGATGGTTCGGATGTAAAGAATATATGGCATGCTGGGAGACTTAGAAAATTTTACCAGTAATAATTATGTCATTCTTTTCTTTACCCATGTAACCGCTTCAACTTTAAATTAAATAAAAGTTTTCTTTGAATACGTCTAACTTCGTTTATATGACTCTTTCTACTCAAACGGATAAACTTCAGACATGGTCCGATCAGAAGGTCCAAAAAGACACCACTGGTCGAGATAAGTCACGAGTATAACTGACCGATAAAAATCGCAAAATTTTCAGATAAACTTCGGACATGGTCCAATCAGAAGATTTGAAAAGACACCACTGGTCGAGATAAGTCACGAGTATAACTGACTACAAAAATTATAAACAAAGACACTATTTCATTAATACTTTGAAATTTTTACAAAACCCGATCGCCTACGATTCGGGTAGAAAATAGCAGTTACAAAATTATAAGTCCTAACAGGAGCTATTCAGGAGGAGGGTTGTCTTCGGCTTCAGCCTCAGATTCGTCATCTGATGAGTCGAGAAGGGAGATATCGAGCCCAGCGTCCATCAGCTTTGCCTTAGCCTTTTCCCGATAAGTTTTGTACTCTTCCCCAAATTGGGCCCTGACTTTATCGTTCAAGGCTTCAGACTCTTCATACTAGGCAATGGCCTGCTGCTTGGCTTCTGAGACCTTCCTTGGAAAGAAGTCAATTTTGGCTGTTAGGACAATATTCTCCTTTATCATGTACCTCATCTTGGTGAGATTCTCAGCATATTTCCCGGCGATGGAGTCGACTGCCTTTTCCCGATCCTTGACCTCCAAAGCCAGGTGCTCCTTTTCCTTGATCAGCTTCTTAACATGACCCTCAAGACCGACGAACTCCTGTTGAAGTAGGGAGTATTGTTCTTTCAGTTCGTCGGCCAGACGTTGGACCTGGGTGACCTTATTTCAGGTCTCCGCATGGCGGTCCTTTTCATTCTTCAGGTCCGAGGTCAAACCCCGAACCTCAGCCTCAAGCAGCATTAAATCCGTTCCCTGCTGAATTTCTTTTTTAGTTGTTCGGACGAGGGGTGGGATGGCCCGAGAAAGAATGGCATTGGCCTGCAACAAGCATATATATCAACTAGGGAAATCACAAACTCAATTAGGAGTAAATGACCATGGAATTACCTGGCATTGGGCCCGGATGTATGACACCAGATAATCCTCGGAAGTGAATCCTCTGAACCGTTTGTCATTGCCCGAAAGCTTGAACTGATCGAATAGATGGAAAGGAAACACGTCCGAAGGACTCTTCGGCAAGCAAGTGGTCGGCGTTCCTTGGGAAGAGCTCGCTCGCGAAGGGGGAGTGGCAACAGGGAGGGGGTACGCCTCAATAACTCATTATTCGGAGGGTGGTGGCTCGGGATCTTGGGTGAGTCGCAGATTTTTTGGTCGAGGCTCGAAAGGAACCTCTTCGGTATCCTCTGAATCCTCGACTACAGTTATTTGAGCAGGAGAGGGAGGAGTAGACTTTATCGTTGGAAGGACGACCTTGGCGGGGACCTTTACAGGAGGTTTAGAAACCTTCTTGGACCTCTTCAAAAAGACCACCTTCTCTGCCCGGCTCATTTTTAAGCCACCTTTTTGGTGAATAAGGGATCGGGATTTGAAGTGGACCCCACAGACAACTCGGTAATGGGGATGTTTTCTTCGTTAGGGACATCATCGGTTACTGGCGGATGGATGGGTTCGGCTGGAGCAGACAGAGGAGCTAGGAACTTAGCGGTCCCTTCATGTTTGAAAATTGTCACTGTACAGAAGAAAACAGGATAAGACACAAAGTATCTGAGGCAAATGATGAAAAAGCAAGTGGGAATTGATCGGTAGGAAGAGAAATACTTACATCCATGTTTGTATAGCTAACCTTCACTGGACAGAACCGTCAGGCTCCACTCAGTCTTGCTCTATTTTTTGAAAAAAGCCTTGAAGGCGTCGGTTCGACCCTTCAGAAAATTTAGTACTTTGGCGATGGGGTCCTCGGGGTGAGCCCAACAGGGATGAAGTTGAAGGTCGGTCCCTCGGACAAAGATCCATTTTTCGTGCCATCCCTTGTTACTCGAAGGGGTTTTGATGACGACGGGGCGATTGGCTCGTTTATTTAATTGTCGCAAATCGGGATCTTTCGAGCCGGTAAGGGTGAAAAGAGCGAAAAAGAAGTCGAGACCAGGAGTAATCCCGACCTCGTGGCATAAGGCAATGAAAGAGATTAGATGGATGTATGAGTTCGACACGAGTTGTGCGAACCCAAGACCAGCAAAGTTCAGAAAGGATGAAATGAACTCGTGAAGAGGGAATCGGATCCCATATTTCAGATTATAAAGAGGAACAACAACCCACTCACCCTCAAGCCTCCAGAACATCTTCTCATCGGGCTTCGGGATCCGAAGTTTGTATTCGGGGTGAATGTTGTAAAGAATTCGAACGTCGGAGAGCTGAGATGGGGTGATGGTGGATGGAGTGTGCTGATGCGAGAACTCCTCTTGGGAGTGATAAGCGTTTTGGATCCTAGCCTCGGAGCTAATTGGAGTAGGCAGGTCCGTGGAGGGAGTGGCATCGGAAGGAGCCACCGGCAACTCAATGGGAACAAGGTCGCCAGTGGTGACGAAGGGAGGAATTGAGTCACTGGTAGGGGGATTAGTGCTTGAATCAACCATTTGGTATGACTGGAGAAGAATGAGACACAGATGTGATTGGATTGAAGAAGGAAATGAGCAAAAACGACGTTCAAAGTGTGACAGAGTAGGAAAAGTTAGACAAATTTGGGAAAGAAGTGAGCTCGCAGGAAATCGCCCTCGCCGGAAAAACTTGGTAAAGATTTGAAATGGATAAAGGCTCGAAAAAGTGACAGTGATGGGTGTTAAAGGACTTATATAACACATCTGGCAAGACTTCCTAGGGGGCTATTTATGGCAGGTGGAGCCCAGCCTTGGAAAAACGTGTACCGACTCGCGAATCGAAGAGAAACCACTTGGGTTCCCAAGACAGCTCATCGTTACCGGGCGTGACTATTCAAATTCGTGTCTTTTCGAGTCTCATGTCATAAATATCTTATAACAAGAGACTGGGGGCAATGTTCGGGAGTGTTTTACCGATCCTCATGATTGGCTGTAAGCCTGGGCTGGAATCAAAGAGGTTGGGCCGATATGGCAGAAGGCATATAGGAGGTCGAGGATGTTTGGGTTCAAATACCCGAGCCCAATAGGTCGGGATTCGATTGTTAGGTTTATTAGATTCATGAACGCAATCAAATTGCACAAAATAGCGGAAATGTTGAAAATCAGAGTTTAAAATTTTTACAAACCATATACTCGGATCATCCTTTATGCACAATTATTAATTAAACGAAAAAGATATGAAGAACAAGAATCACACCGTTGAAGATTCGAGCTTCCTCAGGTACAAGTTCACCTCCAATCCTTTTCGCGTTCAACTTGAATCCACCGGGTTTGATTCCTTTCTTTGATCAACGTTAGCCACCCAAGTATTTGGCCTCTAGAGGTGATCCACCAAGGAAGAAGAAAGATCCAAGAAGATGGGTGTTTGGCAAAACCCAAGTTTTTTTTATCTCTCATAGAAAAAGAAGCGTACTCTCCCAACTATTGAAATTACGTATTCACTTGTTGTGAAAGTGTCAACCACCTCACCAATAATAAGACTCCTCTTATTTATAGATGTGGGCAACCCTCCTTAACAATTAAGAAATTGGGTTTTATTTTAATTAATTAAATTCCTTTAATTAATTAGGCTCCCAATCTTATTAGGAATAATTAATTAAACTCTTTTAACTAATTGGCCTCCTAATCTTATTAGGATATACGAGAGTACTTTTATTAATTAATTCCCAAACTCCTTTAGGAATTAAATAATAATAATAGTAATAATAATAATAATAAGACTCCTCTTATTAATTTATATTTAATATTTCCAAAATATTAAATAATAAATATTAAGCTATTTAATTTATTCTATCACCATAGATTAAACTAAATATACTTAATTTATTATTATGATTATGCCATTAACTTCTTAAATAATTATTCTTCCTTTTATGGTGTGACCCTTTAGGTTTTTCATATTAAACCGGTTGTGAATAAATCAATTAGAACAATTCTAATCTTATTTAAATAAATAAATTAAACTATTAATTTATTTAAATAAATAATATTTATTCTACAATAGGGATAAGCCTCCCTAGCGATCAACGACTTTCCAGATAATATAGATTTCAATATTAATCATAAAAGAACCTTTGCGTAAATAGTTACCGTATAATTCAATCCTTCCACCATACAATGTCTTAATTAAATATAAGACATGGAATTACTATCAAGTCTTATTTTATTTAATTATATGTATTTTGACTCTTAAATGCACAACTCCAAATAATGCAAATTAGAAACTCCTTTTTAATTTCATTCTGCCTTGGCCAAGGACTACAGAGTTGTCATTTATCGAATCACATAGGATATTTCTCTTCTTTTACTAGAAGTGGTAGATTCTTTATTGATCATACATTATCTCCATGTATAACTTATTATGCCCAAGCATACCCTTTGATATACCCTAAGGGTCTTAAGGAATAAGTCAAAGTATACCTCATCATACACAAGATACTATGATGATCTCAAGTCCAAGGATCACTTGTACTACTATCACTACAGGAATTTCTATTGACAGGCAAGTAAAACTCCATTAGGTATTCCTTAGCGAGCCATGTTCAGTGAACTTATTCTCTAATAAGCACCTACATACTTGCTTTAGTGTCTCCACACAAATGATCATGAGATCAATCATCCTCATCCAATGAGCAAGCAACATATGTACCAATCTATCCGGATTCACTAATCCCCAATTTAGTAATCCAACGATTGGGAACTATTTTAGTTTTAAGTTTTCTAAAATTTTAGATCTCATTAGAATGATCATCATCATTATTTTAAAAGCATTGCTTAAAACTATTAGTTTATCACATATTTTAAAATAGCATCATGTAGATAATTAAAAGCCTTTAATAAATAATACTTTTTATTAATAAATGAATAAGATTGTTACAAAGTATATGCTTTATCATCAAACATGATTGACTTTTGTGCATACTACTTTCAGTCTCCCACTTGCACTAAAGCCAATCGTCATGGTATCTCATACTCTTCTTCTTTAAGTGACGATTATCCTACTGTTGGATAAGCTTTAGTTAATGGATATGTAATGTTGTTCTTGAGAGGTAACTATCTCTATAGTGATTTCCCATCTTTTAATGATTCCTATAATCAAATAAAAGTGCCACAACATATGTTTAGATCCAAGATGAGACTTAGGAACTATTCCTAGTTCTGTAATAAATTTTTCATCCAAACAATCAACTTGCAGCTTCATTTATAGCTATATACTTTGTCTTTATCACTAAACTAACAACCCTTTGCTATTTGGAACCTTTCCAATTTCACTGCACCACCGTTCAAGGTAACACTTTACCTTAAAGTGGATTTTCTGTCGTCTTGGTCTTTCTGAAAAACTTGAGTCTGTTAAGCCCTCTAGTTTTAATTCAGACCCACCATAAATATAATCACATCCTTAGTGCCAGTTAAGTACTTTAAGATGTTTTTCACTATCTTACAGTGATCTTCTCCAGAATATGACTAATCAACATCATGTCTCGTACATTTCATTGCATACATGATAGTTACTCATGTGATCTCTCTTTTATGAGTCTATGGGGACTATTAAGAGAGATACACTCCATGGCTCATCAACATGAGACATTTCTTGGAGTTTGCCATGCTAAACGACTTTAGCATCAAATGAATATACGTTTCTTGGGTTTAGTCGAGCATCCTTTTAAATTTATCTATATAGATTTGTATCCCAAATTACGATACTCTTCCCAAATCATTCATGGAGGAATGTTTAAACAACTTTATCTTTACTGATTATAGCATTGGTATGTCATTCCTTATCCGTAGTATATCAACATATAATACTAGGAATGTCACGACGCTCCCACTAACCCTTTTGTACACACTAGGTTCATTCTTGTTTTTCATAAAATCAAACTCTTTTGATTGTCTCATCAAAACGAATGTTCCATATTTGAGAAGCTTGCTTCAATCCATTTCTCTGAGTGTCTACAACTCTTACCTCATCGTATGTAACTGGATCATCATCTTCTATGATGTGTACCTCACCATCATCATCTATGATGAATCCATACCTCCTAGGTATCTTTGATACTATTCCAGATTTACGATTTGGTTGTGGTACAATAGGTCTATCTATAGGTTCTTCTTATTTGACTTATAGTATTTTGTGGTTCTTGAACTCTTCAAGATCTATTATCCTTCCACTAGCTCCTTTAATGATAAACACCTTTATCTTAGAAGGTAGTGTGTTTTGCAACAAACACCTTTTGTTAAGTAGGATTATAGAACATATGCCCTAAACTTACTTTAGGATGTCCCACAAATCTGTACTTGTCAAATCTTGTCCCAAACTTATCATTTAAAACTTTTTCACATAAGTTGGACAACCCCTTATCTTAACATACTTAAGATTAGGAATCCTCCCTGTCCATAACTTTTATGGAGTCTTGGGGCTAGATTTTGAGGTTACCATTTCGTAGATATGCAGCCATTTCTAGGACATGATCCTAGAAGGATACTGGAATGTCAGTAAAATCATTATGGACCGTACCATGTCCAACAAAGTATGATTTTTCCTTCAGATACATCAATCAATTATTACTTATTAGAAGACGTCCATTGTGAGAAAACCATTTGAGATGATCTAGAAACTTATTGCACAAGTATTCATTCCTTGATTCGATTAAAGAATCCTAATATTTTGCCAATTTATTTCACTTTTGAATTCTTTGAACTTTTCAAATAATTCACACTTGTATTTCATCAAATACACACATTCAACTCTTTGAATGATCATCTCATTTTCTTATACTAGTTTGTTCAATTTGTAAAATTATTTTCACATATGTTAAGCATACAAAATTCATTAAGTAATATTCCAATTCTATACAAAACATTATTAACCTCTGCAAGATGTTTCTCGCAGTTTCTTTCTAGTGTCCAGGCTTATTGCATTGGAAGCAAACTCTTTTGCTATCCGTATCAGTTTTGTTCTTATTATCCTTTGTTTTTGCCTGTTCTATTTACCTTCTTAGAATCGTTCTTCTTTTCAGAAGATCTTTTGGCCCCTACCAGTAAGACATGGTCTTTCTTGGTTGGAAAGTGACTCTCAACATTTTTCAACATGTTAAGCAAATCAGCGAGGATGATATCTAGCTTGTTCATTTGAAAAATTCACAACAATTGTGAAAGGAGTCCGGGAGTAACTGCAAGATCAAATCTTGGCTCAACTCTCCATCCATGACAAAACCCGTTGTCCTAATTGATCAATCAAATTGATTATCATTAGGATATGTGTCTATACTGTAGTGCCCTCGGTCATTCTAGATCGGAAGAGCTCCTTAGATATCTGATATCTATCAGTCCTACTTTCCTCACCATCAACTACTTGACGTGCAGGAGTATAGTAGAAGCATCCATAGTTTCATGCTGACGCTGAAGCTCGTTACTCATGGATGCGAGCATGATGTATGGAGCCAACTGTGCATCATCTGGCCACTTTCTAAAAGTAGCAATCTCTTCCTTAGAGGCATTGCCTGCAACCATTGCAGGGATAGGCATATTAAGGATATAAGATAATTTTTCAGCCGTGAGAACTATTCTCAATTTCCTTAACTAATTCGTTTAATTCGGTCTGGTTAATTTAGCATCTAGTATACTTCGCAGTGATAGTAATTTAGACATTGTAAAATTCTATAGATGAATTTGTAATTAACAACATTTTAGCATACATTCTTTTAATAATTACCAAAATAAATTAGGTCTTGTTTTAAATTGGTATCTCCCACTATTTTCTTCAAACTATATTACCCTCAATATATATAGTTCGGCAAAATCTAATTAAAGATTTACTAGTGAAAATAAGGATCCCATTTCAAATGTATATAGCCTTGTGGTGACACAACAAACTATATATAAATAAATAGGTAGACAACTCTTGTCAATTACATCAACTATGCAACTCCTTGTATTTTGCCTCTTAGATTATTTTGATCAAGTGGTGGCACATCCGAATCAAAATTATCCAAGTTAAGTCCAACCTAGCACTCCATATATTCAAAAAAGAAAAATATTTTTCTTGTGGTGACACAACAAAACAATACTGTTCAATTTTCTTTATAAGCATCAAATGTGATAAATTAACATCTTAAATACTTAATACTTGCCTTGTGGTGACACAACAAACTCATATTAAATATTTAATACTCTATTAATTTTATCATGCTAGAAGGCGACGCTCGATATTCCAAATATCTTTGAACGCTTAGGACTTAATATAAAAATTTGAGGGGTTTGTACTAATAATAACAATAATAATAATAATAATAGTAATAATAATAATAGTAATAATAATAATAATAAAATAAATAACAGTAATAATAAAAATAATAATATTAACAGTAATAATAATAACAATAATAAAATAAAATAATAATAATAATAATAATAATAATAACAATAGTAGTAGTAGTAGTAGTAGTAGTAGTAGTAGTAGTAGTAGTAGTAGTAGTACACTACTACTATTATTATTATTATTAGTAGTAGTAGTAGTAGTAGTGGTAGTACTACTACTATTATTATTATTAGTAGTAGTACTACTACTACTACTACTACTACTACTACTATTGTTATTATTATTATTATTATTATTATTTTATTTTATTATTGTTATTATTATTACTGTTAATATTATTATTTTTATTATTACTGTTATTTATTTTATTATTATTATTATTACTATTATTATTATTACTATTATTATTATTATTATTATTGTTATTATTATTATTATTATTGTTATTGTTATTATTATTATTATTAGTAGTAGTAGTACTACTACTACTACTACTACTACTACTAATACTATTATTAGTAGTAGTAGTAATAGTAGTAGTAGTAGTAATTTGGGGAGATTTTTTTTATTTTAATTCGGGGATCTAATTGTTTTTTATAAATATTAATTCTTGCAAAATTATACTATCTTAGTTGTGTAGCTCAGTTGGTCGTTGGGCCAAATTTTCAAGCTTGAGGTTCCAAGTTCAACTCATTGGAGCTACATATTTTTGGGAAAAAATTCAAAAATGTCCACGTCATAGCTGTCATGTGTAAAATAAAATTAAAAATATCCACGTCATAGCTACCATGTAGGCGCCACGTAGGCAGTCAACGCACATGTGGCGGCTGGGGCTCAAAGTCTAAATTTTTTAATAGAAAGGGGCTCAATTTGCGTTGACCAAAAGAAAAGGACTAAGTACCCAAAAACACCTAAAGTTCGGGGGTCAACTTTGCATTTTATCCCATATTATAAAACAACATCATGTAGATAATTAAAAGCCTTTAATAAATAATACTTTTTATTAATAAATGAATAAGATTGTTACAAAGTATATGTTTTATCATCAAACATGATTGGCTTGTGTGCATACTACTTTCAACGATTGTGATCATGGAGGTCAGGGTCGGGTCTTCGCGTCCTTTGGACCAAGGCCCAGATTGGTGCTTGTGATGCCTGATGGGTTGGGCCTATGCGGTCGAACAGCCCACATGCAAAGTTGGGCGTAATAAGGGGATTGTATGGTTAAGGGTCCTAACCCTAATCATGTGTTGATAAGGCAACTCCAAAGGTAGTAATGGAAAGGGATTCTACTTGCACCTTTTGAGGAGATTGTGTTGGACCCAAATATAGGTAACTACCATATTTAGGAGTCGTATTCCGACTTGGAGAAGGATTCTAAGGTAGTGAGAGGATTATAAATACAAGGCCAAGGTTACAATTAATAAGTAATATATATCTTTTGAGTACTAAACACTTAAGCCTCCATTGTTAAACCTTGTGAACGGCCTGTACTTATTCTCACACCGGAACTATCCCCCGGTGGCACGGCCGTCAAGCTTCTATGATTGGACGCGCAGACGAAACTTGGCGTTAACAGACCCCTACTCAACTTTTGACCCCACTCCGACTTTTTTTAATTAGAGGTACCCAAGCGGCCAAGCCACAAAATAGAGAGAGATGGGGCAAAGCCAAATCGCAAAAGGCAAAAGTCAAACCGTGCATAATCAAAGCCTTTCGCGAGTGGTCGGAGTGGGTACTGGTGACTGGCGAACCGCGAGTGTGGAGAATGGAGTGCGACTCTATTCTACTGTGACTCTCTTCCAGCTTTGTGCCCTTGCAGGTAACAGAAATTACTGTCTTTAATTTCTCCAACCTCAGTTTTATTTTCAGAAATCAATTGTGATTTCCCCATTTTGTTAGTATTATTAAATTGGATATTTGGATGAATTTGTCTAACCCGAAAGTATAAAGTATTAAAAAATTTTGGCTAGGGGGCGCTGTACTCGAACCCCCGCCAAATTTTTTATAACTTACTAATAATTTTGACCCCATTGTTATACCTTTCTGTCTTCACCGCCCCCGCCCCCGCCCCCGCCCCCGCCCCCACCCCCACCCCCACCCCCACCCCCAAATTAAAATCCAAACTAATATTGTGTTTCTTTTGTCGTGTGAGTTTTAAAAATAAATTTTAACTTAAAATTAAAAGAGTATACTACTCTTTTACCCTTAGGAGAATACATTTGATAACTATTATAAGAAAAATTTTGGTATTTTAGTATGTCATTTAAGTTTTCACTAAATTTTTAAAAAATCTCCCACCTTCTCCTTTTCTGAAAATGCATTAAATTTTGAATTGAGACCCCATTTTGGGACAAAGAGAGTAGTAGTATTCACAATGGATGTCATTAATACCCACATCTTGAAATGCTGTTTTCCCTTTGCTCATCCAAAGGAATAGACAAATGAGCAGTGCTGATACCTTCTGATGGCATTAATACCCACATCTTGAAATGTTGAATCTCTCAGTTTCCATTTCTCAACCCATCTAGTTTCCGTGACAAAATTAAAAGAAGAAGCATCCAACATTCACTTATATGATTAATTCCAAAGTTTTTGCATTTATTATTGTACTTGGAATTTTTATTTTATTTTTGTGTCTATTTGTTTAAATATTAAGATAGGGTTGAAAGTACAACATTTAATTTGTCTTTAAGGGATTGTAGTTAACATGGCCTACCATATTGAAGTATAGTTATTGCACATTTTCAACCTTAATATTTTCTTCTACCTAACAACCCAACCAGGTTTGTAGTTGAATGCCTCATTAGTTTGGACAAGTGCAACTATTTGCATTTATTATTATTATTATTATTATTATTATTATTATTATTATTATTATTATTATTATTATTTAAAATCATATAGTAATAGGCTTTTAAGTTTGTATGTAAGATGATTCAATGATTATATTAAGAGGGTACACTACGGGGTGAGGGTTAACTCACACTCTTGCATGAGATGTCCCTTTATAATAATAATATTTTAAGGAATTATAAAAAAATACTCTTTTGTACGTAACATGGGAGGGCGTTGTTCAATTATGCAAAACAACGTCGTTTTGAAGGCTACCCCATCTCCCCTTTTTGCCTTATATTAAAAGTACAACTATAATACAAGACTGTTTCTAAATTTTGTTTTAAGGAAAAGCATCTTTCGTTACAAAGATGTTGTGCATGTTTGTCTACCAGCAGTGTTTGCTGCGTCTATAGGTTACAAATGCACGAAACGCAGTTGATAATCTTGTTCATTTACAAGTAACTTATTTTAAACGCATTTTATTTAACTCGGAAACGATGCGATTGGTGTTGGGATATTTCAAATGAATCTCACATCATATAAATTCAAGAGTATAGATGGGTTAATAAGTATGGTGAAATCTCAATTTAATAGGTTAACCTTTTAAGTAAGGAGGTTGTTTAATATGCTTATTGGACTAGTCTACACATGTTCGTGTAATTCCCCTACAAGTTGTATCAAAGCCCATAGTTTGTTGGTGAATCGTGCAATTCCCCTACAATTTCGGTGCGTTTGGACCTCCAAAAACACTAAACACTATCCTAAACGCTCATAACCGAACAAACCTTATAATAAAAATAGAAGAATGTTACAATAGAATACTGACACGCAGACGAAATTATATGTGCGTGAACTCTAATTCAATCATTTCTAGTACTTCCATATTTTTCCTTTTTCTTTCAGTTCTCTTCTCTATTTTATTTTCTTTTTAATCCAATAGCACAACAAAAAAGAAGAAAGACAACTGGCATAACAATAATGTAGCCAGTACGAGCGTCCGTTTAATCTTTATGTTAAAGAGACTATATTACCCTTAATTTATCTAAAATAAATTAATTATTTAATGTTTACCCATTTTACGCACCTTAATTTGGTTATACATCATATTTATAAGATAGAAGGAGGTGCATACGCATACACTTAGTTAGCCAAAACTTAATTTTCAACCATATATAGAATTGAACTAATATATTAAATGTGTTATCTTTTTACAATTTTACTTAATATCATTCTTTCTTTTATTTGAGATATTTTACAATTTAATTTATTAAAATTTTGAATTAAAGATTAGAACACATAAAATATTAGAAAAAATAAAAAAGATTTATAAGGGTAAACTATTAACAGATGATATATAATTTAGCTTGCTATTTTATTAAAATACCCATGATTTTTTTGTATTGGTCTATCTAATTCAAAAGATTTTATTTTTACTTGAAAAAAATTTAGAAAAAAATTAAAATTCAAAGAAAATAGAAAATTATTTAGACTTGTATTTTTTAAAAAAAAAAAACTTTCAATTAAAATAAACAAGTGATACATTTGTTAATTGGCTTCTCCTTAATTAAGGATAATATAGTCTCTTTGATATATAAGAGAGTGCAACAATCAATTGAGGATGTGCATATATCACAAAATGATAAGAACTTTATTTCAGGCTTTCAACAACAAAGTAAATTATATATCTATCTAATAAAATACAAATAATTTTGAATTTCCCGCTTATTCAATAAATCATCTGGGCCGTCCAAAGTTTGAGATAAATCTCACCATCCATCTATCTAATAATCCATCTATCTAATAAAATATAATCTATCTAATTCTATCTATCTATATCTATATTCTATATATCTAATTATATCTAATAAAATACAAATGATTTTAAATTTTCCGCTCACTCAATAATTCATCTAGGACGTCCAAAGTTTGGGATAAATCCCACCATCCATCTATCTAATAAAATACAAATGATTTTGAATTTCTCGCTCACTCAATAAATCATATGAGTCGTCCAAAATTTAGAATAAATCCCAACGTCCATAGTGCCGGAGGCACGGGACTGTTGCTAGTATATATATATATATAGAGAGAGAGAGAATGGATCAGGTCCAGGAGTCCGGACCTGATCAAAAACGGACCAAATTTTTTAATTTTTTTTGCTTTTTTTTAAAACAACTAAAAAATATATTTAATATTTTATGAAACTAAAATTTTTCCATAATATAATGTTTTGAGTGTGATTTAAATACCTATACCAAAAAATAGTGGTACAGTTTGCACAGACTGTACATACATATTTTGTTATACGTGCCCAAAACATTGTATTATGAAAAAATTTCAATTCCATAATTTTTTATTTTTTTAGTTGTTTTTAAAAAAAAAAAAAGTTCGGACATTAGATCCGTCCGGACTGGATCATATATATATATATATATATATATATATATATATATATATATATATATATATATATATATATAGTCCGACACTCTTTAGCGAATTGGAGGAAGCGAACTAAGGTGCTATTTGTTCCTTATAAATAAGAGACTGAGGGGCAATGTTGGAGTGTGATTATTTGGGTCTAGCTAAGGTGTAACCCAATTTATTTAATGGGCTAAATTTGGTGTTAACCCATAATATATTTATTTTGGCAAGGAGAGAGTCCTTGTTATGATACGATTGTATTTCCTTATTTGGAGGGATAAAGAATCTTTCTCCTAGTTGGATACAGGTGGATGTTACTTCTATATATACGGCTATAAGCTAGGGTTGAAGAAAAACATAATAGAAGACAAGAGGAAGGGCACAAGAGATACAACACAAATACACAACTTGTACTCCCAATATTATTATTGTGGATTACTCTCTCTCTCCCCCCGTGATTTTTTCCTAATTGGGTTTTCACGTAAATTTTGTGTTCATACTTTATATTCCTCTTTATTTATGTTTATGCGAGTGTATTTCGTGAGTTTAATTTCACAACAATTACTCCATCAACCGTTGGCGCTATTTTGGGCTGTCCTTTTCGGTGATTTCGTCAGGCGTACAAAATCGGACTTTAACATTTGCGCCGTCTGTGGGAACCAAGACACTTGTTCTAGTGTCGATTTAAAATCACTGATTCACTGAAGGAGATAAGTGATTCTTTTTTATTAAATTAAATATATACTTGTATGTGTGTGTGTGTGTATATATATATATATATATATATATATATATATATATTATGCATGTAGTGGTAGTATTCACATGATGCATGTAAAATTTAAACATTAACACTTTGGTCCAGGTGATGATAAATTGGTGTTGAGTCACCGCACCAGTAACGAATTCAGCCAGCACAAAGATAAAAGTTTAAGCTTTTATATCATTAAAGTGCTTTAAAGGCGGGTTCGATTTCATCATCAACCACAGACTGAAGGAAATTCAGAGGATATAAATTCGGAGGATATAAATTCAGAGGATACAAATCCCGAGGATACAAATTCCTAGGATAAAAATTCCACAGTGACTTTTTGAATACACTCTTATTTATAAGTTCATTATAAATAAGAGACTGGGGGGCAATGTTGGAGTGTGATTATTTGGGTCTAGCTAAGGTGTAACCCAATTTATTTAAGGAACAATTACATATTATAGTACATTTTTAAAAGTAATTACAAAAATCATATATTCATAAAATAATTACAAAAATATAACAATTCATCATATATATTTACAATACTAATACAATTAAGAGTCTTTAAATTAAGGGATTAATATTAATGAGCTGACATATCAAATTAGTTTCCATCTTCCTTCGGTCTCTCTCTACGTCCTTACTATTTCTCTTTCTTCTCCCTTACTACTTCTCTCTCTCCTCTTGAAGCCACTCATCGTCGTCCTCTTCTGCCGCCGCCGCCACACCATAGTCTCTCAACTCTGACAGAAAATTGAATACGTGACTTTCAGGCTATGTTTTCAGGCTAATACGTGATTTTTATCTTACTGTCTTGGCATGTTCTTAGCGCACCTCGTAATTAATAGACAGAAGCTCAAGTTATGGTTAAATTCACTCTTTTTTCAAGGGGACTCTTCTTTCTTCTTAATTTGTCTTGCTTTATACTACTACTAGCCCTTGGGCCTTGGCTAATTTTCTTAATTTGTTACTCTATATTCTTTCTTCTTTTCCTCTTGCGATTTATTTTCTTTCCACGTCTTTGACTTCTTAATTGGGGTATTGTTGTCTCTTGTTTACATTGTCGGTCGGCATTAGTTAAACATAAGGTAATAATGTTATAATAGTACCTGGGTAATAAAAAATAAAATTATGTTAAGAATTTAATTTTATATATATATATATATATATATATATATATATATATATATATATATATAATGTAATGGAGCAATTAGAGCAACTATCAGCAACAGTTCAGATTTTAATTGTGTATTTAAGTGCTCATTCATTTATTTTCAAAAAATTTTAAAGGTTTGCTAATTTAAATTTTGTTATTGTTACTATCATATAGTTGTTTGGTTACTTCTGCATTATGTTTTAGTTACTGTTAGCTTGTGATTTGGATACCATTTTTGTTACCTTGATTTGGTATTTGGGTTACTTTTTTATGTTGTTATGGTTACCATGTATTTGCTTAGTATACATGGTTGATTAAACTGGTTTTGGTGTACATTTTGTTTATGTATTGGTTACCATTAAAAGATGTTTTGGTTACTATCATATAAATATTTGGTTACTTCTCTAGTATGTTTTTGGTTATTGTTAATTTCTGATTTGAATTCTATTTTTGTTTCCTTGAGTTGGGATTTTGGTTACTGTTTTTTGTTGTTCTGGTTACCATGTATTTGCTTAGTATATATGGGTTGACTAAACTGTATTTGGTCTATATGTTGTTTATGTATTGGTTACCATTAATATATGTTTTGGTTACTAACATATAACTGTTTGGTTACTTCATTAGTTATTTTTTTTTTGTTGGCTTATGATTTGGATACCATATTTTTTTCCTCAATTGGGATTTTGGTTACTTTTATATGTTATTTTGGTTCCAATGTATTTACTTAGTATACATTGGTTGACTAAACTGGGTTTGGTATACATGTTGTTTATGTGTTGGTTACCATTAAAACATGATTTGATTACTATCATATAACTATTTGGTTACTTCTTTAGTATATTTTTTGGTATACATATTTTTGTTTTGGTGACCTTTAAATTATGTTTTGGTTAATATTATATATAACTATTTTTTTACTGCATAAAATGGTTTTTACTACATGTTGTTTATATTTTGGTCACCATTAGATTATATAATATAACTTTTTGGTTACTGTTTTATTATGGTATGGTTAATGTTATATTATGATATGATAACTATTATTGTGCAGTCAATGTGGGATGTTGGTTATTTGTTATAGTCTGTTTTGGCTACTGTGTAATTGTTATATTATGTTTTGGTTAGTATGCTTTTATTTGTTGGTCACTACGTAACTGTTTATGTTATAAATATTGTTTATATCTGATTACTAATGACTGTGTAAATCTGATTTTCTTTATTTGTAGTTATGGGATCTTTACTATGAGGAATGCAACAGAAAATTCACTGAAAAATTTATATATTGGTGTGACATAGAAGTCTTCAGCATTATTACCAAGAAATTGAACCCAAGTCAGTTGGAGAAGTTTAAAGCATCATTAGTTTGTGGATGTTTTATTTTTGTAAATAATAAACCTAAGTCATAATAAACCATGTATTTGCTTAGTATACATTGATGTGTTATTTTTGTAAATTCCTTCAAATATATTCTACAAGGGTTATGCTCTTCTAAAAAATTCATTGGAAAAGTTATGGTTAAATGTATATGTGAGAGTATACATGGGTTGTCTAAACTTGGTTGGACATACAGGTTGTTTCTGTTTTGGTTACCATTAAAACATGTTCTGGTTACTTTCATATAAATATTTGGTTACTTCTTTATTATGTTTTGGTTACTGTTATTTATGGTTTGGTTATTATTATTGTGTCCTCAATGTGGGATTTCAGATACTTTTATTTTTTATTCTGGTAAATATGTAATTGTTTAGTATACATGGATTGTCTAAATTGGGTTTCATTAATTACTTGATGTTTCTATTTTGGTTACCATTAAAACCTGTTCTGGTTACTATCATATAATTATGTGGTTACTGTTTTATTATGTTATATTATGGTTATTGTTATTAGTAACCAGATAGTTACAAGTTTATATCAGGACAAACATCAATTGTTAAATGTACATGTGTGAGTGTCCTATTTATCTACAAGCTTGTTAGTAACCAGATAATTATCATAGATATAGTTACAAACTTATTAGTAACCAGATAATTATAAGCTTATATCAAGACTGTTATAAAGTGTTAAATGTATATGTTTTATTTATACCTTGTCATCATGATAGAATAAGAAACTCCAATTAAGAGTTCTCATTTATATATATGATGGTCACTTATAGATCTCATATTAAAATAAAAATAGTTTAAGAGGTGCAGTTGGTAACCAAACTTGCATATAAGGGTAACTATTTTAGTTTTTGTTAGTAACCAAATAATTAAAAACTTATATCAGAACAATTATCTAGTGCTTAATGTACATGTGAGGGTTCCCATTTATCTAGCTGATGGATACTTTTAAATTACGTAGTTATAAAAGTTATTTAGAAATGGTACATGCCAGTTGGTAACTAAATATGAATATAGAGGTAACCATTTTATTTTAGATGGGTAACCAAATTTACATAAAAATGTTTCAGAACAGTTACCAATTGTTCAATGTATATGTTTACTTTATATTGATAACTCATGATGGAATAAAAAATTAAAATATTAATCAACATCAATTTTAGTTACTGTACACCATCAAAAATTTTACCAACCATGTGGTTAATGGTTACTAACAGTAAACAATTATATATTCCTGTAAATAATTAAATTTGTTGTATTGTTTACTGTCAGTCTCCATTGTATAACAACTGAATAAACATTGTAAAGTAACCAAATCAATATTAGATAGTAACCAAATTACATAATCTTAGTAACCAGAATATAAACTACATTTTTACATGCAATTTTGAAGGCCTAAATGATGGAATTTGACCAAAAAACCCTGCAGTTCGCCAGCAAAGCTAGTGACTTTGGATCGTTGACCAGTTTCCAATAAAATTAGGCTCCGAAAATGCCCAAATCCGACACTCCAAACTTGACAGAGATTGTCAAATTGTCACTGCAACCAAATAAACATTATTATGTAACCAATTAAATAGTATATAACAACCAATATATATAATCAGATTAACAGTTGTATGAAGGTAACCAATGTAGTCAATAAGTAACCACCAATATAAAAGAAATAATTATAAAACTCAATAATATTATAGAGTAACCAAATAAACACCTTACAGTATCTAAATACATATTATACAGTAACCAAAATATATGTAATTAGCAGCCAATATTATAAAAAAAATATTTTTACATTCATTTTACAACCAAAACAATCAGTAATGACTTTGTTACAAATTAAAGACTAACAAGTGTATGAAGGTAACCAATATAGTTAATCAGTAACCATCAATATAAAAAAATCAGTATAAAACACAGTAATATTATGTAGTAACCATGGTAATATTACACAGTAAACAAGTCAGAATTATATACTAACCAAATCCAGATTAGACAGTAACCAACATATATTTACTTAGTATCCATAACATAAAACATATTTGACATGCATTTTACAGCAAAAACAAACAATATAAAAAATATCAATATGTACTTAAAGATCTAACAGTTGCAGGAAGGTAACCAATGTATTTAATAAGTAACCATCAATATAAAAAATATCAGTAGAATATACATTTAAAGTATACAACAACCAAATAAATATTATACAGTAACCAAATCAATAATAAATAGTAACCAATTTATATGTTCTTAGTAATCAGAATATAAAACATATTTTTACATTCATTTTGCAATCAAAACAGTCAGTATAATAACTGTGTGACCAATCAAAGAGCGAAAAACTTAAGAAAGGCAATCAATAAACGAGTATATAGTAATCACGGGGTAACCAAATAAACATTAATTTAAAGTATACAGCAACCAAATAAATATTATACAGTAACCAAATCAATAATAAATAGTAACCAATTTATATGTACCTAGTTACCAGAATATAAAACATATTTTTACATGCATTTTGCAATCAAAACAGTCAGTATACTGAAGAGAATTTGTAGAAAAAGAAGTTTGGGCGGCTTTCTGAAGAGAATTTGTAGAAAAAGAAGTTGGGTATCGAATCATCTTCTGTAATCATTCACGTTATATATATATATATATATATATATAAAATCCAAGAAGTTGTATACGATCATTGCATGCATTATTTTGATCTTCTGTTGATCTTGAAGTTGCTGTTGATCTTGAAGTTGTTGTTGATCTTGGAGTTGTTGTTGATCTTGAAGTTGTTGATCTTCTCCTTTATTATCCTATCTCAGAGTTGCATCTCGTCTTCTCCGATCTTTCGTTGCTTTGTTTTTTCTGATCTCAAAGTTGCCTTTTTTCTTCATTAGCGTGATTTTAGGACGGGTCAGTTGAAAATTTGAAAGTTGATAACTGACGTGTAGGGAGTTAATAACGCGTAATTTTAGCAAGGTAATATTGTATTGCGTTATTTTTGCAATTATTTTGTGGATATTTTATTTTTGTAATTACTTTCTAATTGTTATATATTAGTGTTAAGGACCCATTATTTAATGGGCTAAATTTGGTGTTGACCCATAATATATTTATTTTGACAAGGAGAGAGTCCTTGTTATGATATGATTGTATTTCCTTATTTGGAGGGATAAAGAATCCTTCTCCTAGTTGGATGCAGGTGGAAGTTACTTCTATATATACGACTACAAGCTAGGGTTGAAGGGGAATACAATAGAAGAGAATATCATATGACACAAGAGATACAACACAAATACACAACTTGTACTCTCAATATTATTATAGTGGATTACTCTCTCTCCGTGGTTTTTTCCCAATTGGGTTTTCACGTAAATTCTTGTGTTCATACTTTATATTTCTTTATTTATGTTTATGTGAGTGTATTTCGTGAGTTTGATTTCACAACAATTACTCCATCAACCGTTGGCGTTATTTTGGCATGTCCTTTTGGGTGATTTCGTCAAGCGTATAAAATCAGGCGTTAACACATCTGATTGCCTCTTAATGGATTGTCTTTTATTCCCTAAGAGGCGTGATATTGTTTTTTTGTTACCTCTGAATGCCTCTTAATCGGTAAGACAAAAAATAAAATCTTAATAATTAAGAGGTACCTCTTAATGAAATTTTTTCGATAATTTTTTTCATATAAATATATTCAACAATATTATGCACTCATTTTTATTAAATTGAATATTTAAAATTATTAAATAAATTTTTACTCGGTAAAATAGTGTCATTAAGAGACAACTTACTTTTTAGTTATGAAACATTTTTTTAGATTCAGACCTCATAACCATTCAGATGATCTAATTTAATAAGACATCATAATCATTCAGATATTAATTCAAAGGTTTATCAAACATAACCTAAGAGCGAACCGGCTATAGCGACGGATTTTTCCGTCACTATACCATAAAAACCGTCGTTATAACCGGTTCGTTCTTAGTTCGCTCCTTTCAATTCACTGGAGAAGCGGACTGTGTGTGTGTAAAAAGAAGACTGAGAATCTGGTATATGAAATAGTATGTGTACAGGATATAAAGGTTGAGAAGATTATTTCATGGAATTATAGTTTTAAGGAGGTGATAAATATCATTTCATGGATTTTATCTGTTGCGCTTAGCTGGAAGGCTAAAATTGAGCAAATTTTGTTTTACAATGGAGTTCAACAGAAAAATTTTCAAGTACATTATCATTTACCTATATTTTATGCTGTAAATTTCATTTTATGGTTTAGGTTTACCCTCTTAAATTTGTTCTGAAAGTGACCAGAATCTAATTCTTTTGTTGAGAAATTATGCCCCCTCTTTTTTTTTTTTTGCAAATTAATTAAATTATGCTTTCTTTATTATGATTAATTTTGCAAATCCAGCATATTTGGATGACAAATAAGGAATTTCACTACTTAGATTTGGAAGCATGTTTTTTTTCCTTTCTGTAAAAAGTGAAAATTATTGACAAAATATAAAAAAAACATTTATAAATTCCCAAGAAAGCAACCAATTGAATGCTTTCTCTATCATCTTTGCTAGAGTAAATACTACTCCCTCCATTCCTTAATATAAGTCTTTTTATAGAAATATTTTTATTCCTTAATATAAGTCGTTTGAGAATTTCAAATAAGCATTAATTATTTAGTTTCAAATATTACCCCAAGTATTAAATGTAACTTTGGTTCTCTCACTATTTTCTGTCTAATAAATAACAATCTCTTATTCCAATACAAGGGTAATATAGACAATTGATATTATAGTTAATGCTATACAATCATTTCTTTAATACTTGTGCACAACTTTAAAACGACCCATATTAAAGAACGGAGGGAGTAATATTGAAATAGTTGTCAGGTGTTCTTGTGAATTGTATCCTCAAGGTCCCATTTGAACCAAACCACACTCTTCATTATTACACCCATAGCTGCAACTTCCAGAATCCAACCAGACACCCAGTCAAACAAGGAGCTGCTGCAGTGAGCCCCATATAAATTTAGTGATCAGTTTATGTCTTGGTATAAGGAAGGGACATTTTACTAAAAAGGAAGAAAATATACAAGTAATAAGCAAAATACTTATTATGTCCATATAGTCACCTAAATAATATCAAAAGAATTTGTCTTTTCACCATAAAATTTTCACAAGAAAAGTTGAAAAGACAAAATGATTGATTTAAATAATTGAGCAACTCCAAAAATTTCCTCTCATTCCTTACTTTACTTTTATTTCTTTTTTCTTTTTTCTTTTTTGTTTCTTTTTCCCAATCAACATTGCCAATTGAAACTTCAAGCCTAGAACAAACAGTATAATCTAAATAATCCCAAGCAGATGTACATCTTTTTTCTTTCTTTTGTGCTAAACTCTTCCTCATAAAGTAGCTAGCTGCTAAGATTTCTAATAATTAACAGCTGATGATGGTTTTTTCTTCCATGCTAAGAGCATGATACAACTTTGAGTTCATTTTCCATGCCCCAACTTCTTGAAAACACCTTTACACTATTTCCTTTAGAGGCATCACTTGGTTCACCAATCATCAAATTTTAAAGCTCCAGTTCAAAGGGTCTGTTTAGCTTCCTCCTTTTAGTGCCTGGACTATAATGGGAAGAATTTGCACATGATCCAACAATTGAATCATCAGTTCTATAGCTTAAGCATGCAGCATCAAGCACACCAATTGGACTTTGGGGAACAGACGACTGGACTAATCTACTTGGACCTTTATGATTATCCCCACTTAAAGATGATAATTTGTTCATCAGATCAACACACTTGACCACTCTCTCCTGCAACCAAAAGAAGAAAAAAAACCCAATTTTAATTGATATGCTAAGTAATCAAGTTCAAATGATAAGGAAAAAAAGGGTAATCATCATCATTTATACCCCCCCCCCCCCAACCCTCTTCTTTTTCTTTTGATTATTGGACCACCAACTTATACCTTTTGTAAATGGTGAATGAGTTCATATAATGTTTTTTCAGTGTCTACTGTTTGAGTTTCTCCTGCAACAGACATTGCCACTGCTGCTGCAATCTCAGATGGCCTGAATTCCAAGAAGTCAATCCCTGCATTAAATTCCCATTAAACAAAATATCAGTCCTTCTGCCAAACCCTAATGCAACCAAAAACATACAAAAAAAAGAAAAGAAAAGAGAGAAAACTACCTTTTATTATGCCTAATATAAGTTGGGTTGATCTAAAGATTGGCAATCTTGATGAGATTTGATCACCATTTATCTTTGCAAGGAAACAATCTATAAATGAGAATGGGGTAATTGCTTGCATTCTCCACTTCAATGTGCTCAAAACAAGAAGCTCCATTCTCTGTATGGTTCTTGCTTCAAATACAAATTTTGATTCACACACCTGTTAATTATAATCAGAATCATCAGGACAATTAGACTCGAAAATAGTGTGAGATTTCATTCAGTTAGAAAATAATTTTACAAAACTATTGATCTACCTGCAAATCTAAGCATAGAGGCACTTCAGTCTCCTCCATTTTGGCTGCCAGAGATAAACAAGCTACAGCCAGCAACTGCATCATCCAAGCTTTGCCCTTCTGCAATAAAGAGTCATTTAAATATGAGCATATAACTATTACCTACAATTAACATTTTAACTAAATAAAATTGAATAATTTAGGCTTTGATTTAGGAGCTTACTGGCAAGTCATAGGCAGAAAGGAATCTGTCCAAGTAGTTTACAGACAAATATGCACACAGAGGTCCAAAACTGAAATGGTCATGAACCTGTTGTAAACCAAACAAGAAATTGCATTGAGTAATTTTCAATAACTAGAAGAATCTAATTGTTTTTTGTTTGTTTGTTTGTTTTTCAACAAAGAAGAGAAACTGAAATCCAATTTCAGACAAGCAAGAGGGAGGGGGAATATCAAATGTGAAGTAGAAACACATAAAGACAATTAACATATCAGGAAAAACAAAAGATCCAACCAAAACCCATTTCATTTTAACGAGCGACTGTAATAAAAAAAAGGAATCCAAAATTAAACAAAACCAAAACAAAGTTCATCAAACACCAAAAACTACCCAAGAAAAGGCCTATCATAAACTGAAATTCACTTCAAATATATAATACCCAGTTCATCAAATGATTAAAACATTCAAAAAAATGGAATCCAAATCCAAACATCAATCATCTAAAGTTCTAATCTCAAAGAAACATTATCCAGAAATAGGGGAAACCCCCCATTAAAAAGATGAATGAATCTACCTTTCCCATCCAATCAACAGCCTCCTGCCTGGCACCCAAATCCAAATCCCCATTCCTCAATCTCTTCAAGTAATCACCAGCAGGTAAATGGTCAAACTCATTTTTCAGCATCAAAGATAAGCACTCATCACTCTGCAATGGAATCCCACTCATTGACTCTTCTTCTTCTTCACCCTTAAAGTTCTGCTTTTGATTACTATTTCTATGATGCCAAGTGGCCTCAAACTCCTCAACAACACCAAAATCAGCATCATCATCATAATAAATGCTATCATTTTCTTCTGCACAAAGTAAACTTAATACTCCACAATCAAAACTGGGTGCCATTGCAAATCACTGACTCTCTCTCTATTTATATATATAATATGAATGTTTATGTAAAAAGTGTATAATAAAACCTCTCAACAACTTGGAATAACAGAAATTTGGGTCTAATTCTTCATTTGAATCAGAAAATATGTGTTTAATCAAAAAATGAAAATGAAATAAGAACAGCTATGAAAAAACAGAGTAAGAACTAAGAAGCAAATTTTCTCTTTGTAACAAAAACGGATTGAAATGGGTGCTGCTGCAAGAGATAGCGGCTTATAAGAAAGAAATGCGCGTTGCTCTTTAATGGGTTTTAGGGCAAAATAGAGAGAGAGGGAGAGAGGAAGGAGGGGGGGTTCACCAGTGGAAGGGAAGCAATGAGATTGCAAAATATAGACATTAGAAAGTGGCAATTAGACAAAGGTTTTAGAGAGAGATTTTTTCTGGACAGTTATGTCCTTAGGGTAATGGGTGATGTACGCGTGGATACTAAATGGAAAATTGGGTTTTCCCATTTTGATATTTTTGTGAAATTATTTTCCTTCTATTATTTCGGTTTTGGTTTCCTTTTTTATTTTCTCTCTCCCTTCTAAAATTAAATATACATATATATTTTTAATTTTTTATCTATTAAAGTTATTTTCCTATATTTAGAGTAATAAAAATATTATGTTATTACTTATATTTTAAGATAATTAAATATCATCATGTCATTAATACTATTTTTCTAACAATTGTTAGAGATATATCTGAAAAAAATTAATTAATAAAAATTATAATGTTGGGATTTTCATCTTTTATAATGTTTTTGCTCATATTTAATGTATTTATTTGTCGCAAAATTAGATAGAGTCATGTTATATATTGTTAAAAATTTAAGTCGAATTATATTATGAATTTTTTTAATATATAAGATTGATATGAATTATAAGAATGTCTCACTTATTACAAATCTCTTCCAAAAGATTATCATTAATATTTTTTTTACGTAACCGTCAATCAAATAGTCAACGTAAAAATTCAATTAGATATATGTTTTAATTTTTTAAAACTAATTTGAAAAATTTTAAACATTAAATTAATATTTATTTATTTATTGCACTCTCTTCATTCCAAATTTTAAGATCGTTATTGAGTTTTAAAAAGTCAATTTGAGATATTTTTAAATTAAAAATTTTAAATTTAAAAATCATTCAGATGTTTTATAGCTTTTATTTACCAAAAAACTTTTTAAGTTTAGATGCTATTTCACTTAAATAATTAGATTTATTCAGATATATTAACCATTCAGATTTTAATCAGTTTTATCCAACACTGCCTAACACGACTTATTTACTGTGAAGTATAATTCAAAATTACAGGGGTAACAGTGTAACTATAGGTAAGAAAGTGACCAAATCGGTAATAATTTTGTCTTTTTGTGCGGGGTGGTGACACGTGGATCTTAAATAGCAGCCAGTGAACTAAAACAGCTGTTCTCGAAATTTAATTACGATTTTGACAGATTACCTTCTTCTGCTATTATTTATTTGCGAAGATTATAGTTGATATAACATTATTAATATTAAGTGACTTGTTTGTTTTTAGAATATTAATTTAACAATTACAGTATAAAATAATTTAATATGAGAAATTATTTAATATAATATTCAACCCGATATTATATTTCTCAACATTTAAAATTAAAATTTTTAGACAAAATTAACCTCTACTTTCTTCTAAAATGACTATAATATCTTATTTTATCCATTTATCAGCCTAGAGGGTAGAATATACGATTTCATCTTACTCTTCCTTTTACTTTTATGCCCATTCAGTTTTTCAGCTGTCATTTATAACCTTCCAATGGATTTAAATTACTCCTTCCATCCTAGGAATTTTTTATTATTATTATTTTAAGTAATTCCAAATTAAATTGTTTACTTACCTTAAATAATTTATTTCTTACAATAATTTACCTATAATACCCTTAATATTAATTAATTGTCACATTTACATTTTTTATGCATGTATATAGAGTATACTAGTCATGTGCAAAAAAATATACAATTAAATGAGAATTTAAATATGAACAATTTTGTCATTTTATCTTCTTTCTTAATATGTGCAAAAAATTAATTAAAATTTTTATCCAGAGGAAGTAGTATTTTCGTTTATGTTTTGGTCGAGATTTAAGGCAAATTAATTAATTAACGGAAGCTCAGTTTGAAATATTTTATATTACTGCCCAAATATATTGAAAGTTGTAAATATATATTGTGGCACATTTATTTAAGCTTGTTGTCACGCTCCAAAATTCACCTCCTTATTTGGTCGGACTTCGTGCTGACTGTACAATCTTATTTATAATATTCATTAACTTAAAGATAATGTACACAATAAAATTCTATAAAAACTTGCAATATAATTGATTTGAATCTTATTACAATGCCTAGGTTCTCACTTTTCATTACAAAAGTCGTTTCGACTTAATTGAATTACACAGAATGAAGACAATAATAAAATATCTCTTCAACTTTCTCTTCATCACTAGAATTTTTTGATAAATCTTCCATTTTTAAAAGATAATTGCAAGAATGAGCATAAGAATGTCCAACAAGTCTACCACACACACACACACACACACACACACACATATATATATATATATATATATTTATATATACGGTCAGGATCAAGAGCATTCTCTTTAAATAGTATTTCGCCTTAAATAGCATTTTTTATCAAAATGATTTAGTTTTGGAGGGACGCAGTGACATTTTTATAAATACGCGGTGGCATTGTATTTACAAAAATGTCACTGCGTCCCTCCAAAACTACGTCGTTTTGATAAAAGAATGCTATTTAAGGCGGAATACTATTTAAAGAGAATGCTCTTGATCCTGACCGTATATATATATATATATGTATATATATATATATATATATATATATATATATATATATATACACACGGTAAGGATCAAGAGCATTCCTCTTTAAATAGCATTCTTTTATTAAAACTACGTTATTTTGGAGGGACGCGGTGGTATTTTTGTAAATACAATTCCACCGCATATTTACAAAAATACCACCGTGTCCCTCCTAAACGACGTAGTTTTAATAAAAGAATGCTATTTAAAGAAAAATGTTATTTAAGGAGAATGCTCTTGATCCTAACCGTATATATATATATATGTGTGTGTGTGTGTGTGTGTGTGTGTGTGTGTGTGTGTGTGTGTGTGTGTGTGTTCATAATTTTCTTATAAGGAAAATATTAGAATGATTTTTTTTAATCAACAAATTTTTTTTAATTAAAAACTCAATATAGTACAAATGTGACAAATCCAAAAGAGTTGGATAAGGCCAAACGGGATAAAAAAACTAAGTAAATAATCTTTGGGTTTTAAGACCTTGTCTTTGAGTTTTAATTTGGTGATAAAAAAAAAGTGAATGAAAACAAAAGGAGATAATGTCAGTTTTGTAATAGAAGAGAATTTTTTTTAAGAAAAGTGGTGTTTTTGAGTTTTAATTAGAAAAAAAATGAGTGTATTTCGAATCAAAAAATTTCTTCTCATTTTTTTTCTACAACTAAATTTTTTTACAGGACGTTAGTTAAAAAAGAAAAAAAAGTAGAAGAAAGTACTTACTTTTTAAGTCAAATGTTACACATGGAGCGATAAATAAGAGAAGTATTACAAAATTATCATTATTTTAAAAAGTCACTTATACAAAAAGAAGGTGGTGGTGGGGATGTGTATTATGGGAAAAAGGGAAGGAGCCAAAATTCAGTGGGGGCAGGTGCCCCCTGCCCTAGGATAGAACCGCCCCTATATATATATATATATATATATATATATATATATATATATATATATATATATATATATATATATATACACACACACACACACACACACACACACAAAATTTCGATGATTATCAATATAGTAGACTGAGTGGTTCTTAACCCGTAAACTAATGAATTAGTTCCCCGTCTTATCAATACTTCTATCAATGTCCCAATAAATGTGTATTGTTCTATCTTCGATCGGTTTCCTAACACATCTCTTAAACTCTTGCACATACAAGATAGTTGTTTAACTCAGATACTAACATGGTTTTCAATTCAAATTCGAGAATTACTATCACGTTGCGAGTGATAGATGACAAACATGTTAATGCACGATATGCAAAAGAAACAATACTTGTATAGCAGTAAACTGCATAAATAAGACACGTTATGGCACAAAGTGCATTTCAACAAATAAGTAGACTTGCCTGATTCGCCTCTACCTTTTACGCTAAATCTACGTCTCTCGATCAATCTATACATTTATAAGTTCATGTAGAGTAATTAAGCGTTTAAAGATTAAATCTTTTAAGGTTTGTTTTAGGTATTATAACCGATTATAAATAAGACTCCTTGTACTATACATGAAATAATTTCAACATTATAATTGCTTATAAGATGAATATTCATCAATTATATTTAAAATAAATTGAGCATTATAACTGTTTGTAAAATAAATATTCATTTACTATGTTTGAAATAAATCGAGTATTATAACTGCTTATAAAATGAATGCTCAACTATTATATTTGAAATAATTTCAGCATTATAATTGCTTATAAAATGAATATTCGTATTAAATACTTGAAGAAAATCAGACATAGTAACTACTTATAAAAGTATATTTTCTTCTTTATAAGAGAAATAAATCAGACATTATAACTGTTTGTAAATAGAACTTTTGTACTATATACCTAAAATAATTTGGACATTACAACTGCTTATAAAAGTATATTTTTACTAAATATATAAAGAAGAATGAAAATAATAACCACTAAAGTAATACCTCTTTGTAGTTGCTAGCTTTACTTCCAATCGCGTAGCGCTTCGATGCTTCGAAAATATTTTTTTTATCTCACAATATCTCTCAGAATATAAATATAGAGTATTTTGCTCTTGAATAACTTGTGAATTGATAGAAAATGAATGAACTTAGCTTCCTATTTATAGAAAAACATAGTTCACTAATTGCACGTTAGGGGCTCGACTTATTACACTTTGGTACATAGGTTAATTACACTTTAGTACCTAGCATGTGCTTGGAAGCACGATAAAGTATTTTGTCAGTGTAAGCACGACAGACCAACTTGTCAGTGTAAGCACGACAAAACATTTTGTCAATGTAAGCACGACAAACCAACTTGTCAAAAACGAATATACCAATAACTTCATTGGTGAAAATTTTATTTTTCAAGCACGACGTGTCAAGCACGACATTTTTCGGAAAACATTAATTGGATAATACAACTTTTCACGACGTATTACCGGTATATCTTGAAACAGAAAGTCAATACGACGCACAGATCTCTCAAAAGAACTTAGGGTTAAAACCTAACTCGTAACGTTCTTCTCGTGAATAGTGTTTTTACGCAAACTTTCTCGAAAAACTTTTATTTTTGCCTTCAAAATTCTTAATTATTTAATTTTTCATGCAAAAAAAATACTACAATATTATCACCATCCTAGGTCATAAAGCGACATTTAAACACACAATACAAATAATATTCAAAACTTAAAATTTAAACTAAGTTAAATTTCTCGGTCATTACACTTGTTGTTATTATTGTTAAAATTATATTATTGGAAATATATATTGTGATACATTCATTTAAACAAATTTAAATTATAGTTTAAAATATGTTATTGTTGGTAAGAGTATAATAATTTAAACGATAATTTTTTTATCTAATTCTTTAATTAATTATGAGAAATACAAACACAACATATGATTATTTTAAGTTATCCCATAAATAATCTCATAAAAAATAAACATGTGAGTATGACTATTTAATCTTATAATTTATAATAGTCTTATTATTATAATATCTTGAATTATAATCCTGAAATTATAATACATACAAACAAATATGATCTCGGTCTCATAATATAGGCATTAGAGTCCTGTTATATCTATCGGGATAAATTTATGCGGAAATAAAATAGAACAATTACATATTATAGTACATTTATGAAAGTAATTACAAAAACCATACACTCATAAAATAATTACAAAAATATGACATTTCATCATATATATTTACAATAGTGAGGATAATTAGGAGTCCTTAAATTAAGGGATAAATATTAATGGCTGACATGGCAAAAGGTTGTTTTTTTGAAACGCGTGATAACCGCCTATCATTTGTCTAGGACTCTACTATTACCAAACCCTTGTGCATGCTGAAACCCTTGTTTCTCTCATCTGTCGTGACTAAACTCGTAATCGGAGTTAAAAAAGCTTGTTTTCGGTGACTTCATCTCTGTTCGTACGTTCTTCATTGTTCGTTTAGTTGTTCTTCATTGTTTCTGTTCGTTTAGTTGAATGTCATTGTCGTTGTTACTCGTTATCGCTGTTGCAGCGCTATTGCAGTGTGGTTCAGTTACTCGTTATCGCTGTTACTCATTATAGCGGTTGCAGTCTGGTTCATTGTCGTTGTTACTCGTTATTCTTCTCCATTGATCGAATCTGATGTTTATTATTGCTTCAAGTGAGTATTTTCTTAATACTTTAATGTATTATATATTAAAGTAGTTTACTAACAGAATGGAGTATTCATTGTTTTGGTTTGTGTTATTTTTATGTTTTGTATATAAATGGTTGATACAAGGAAGAAGGATGGAAAGAGGAAAAGGGTCGTTGAGGTTGATTCTGTTAAGAACTTGAAGAAGTTTGTTGTGGAGAGCAAGGGGAAGGGAAAAGGGAAGGGAAAGGGGAAGGATGTAGGTAATAAATCGAGTAAGATGAGAGTAGTTTGGTGATACATAGTGATATCAAACATTCTGAAGTGCAATTAGATTTGGATTTTGATGTCCCTGTTAAGAATGAAGCTCAAGTGCTTATCCAAAAGATAATTCCAACTCAAAGAATTTTAAAGGTGTGGTAATTTAAATGTTGTTATTGTTACAATCATAAAAATGTTTGATGTTAGATTTTGGTATGTTATATTGGTTATTTGGCAACATTATTATGTCTAATGCTGTTTTGGTTACTGTCTAATGATGTTTTGGTAACCGTCTAATGCTGTGTTGGTTACTGTCGAAGATTATATTGGTTACTGTGTAACATTTTATTGGTTACTGTATAATGCTTAATTGGTTACTGACTAATTACTGTTTTGGTTACTGCATAATATTAATGATTAATGCTTGGTAACCACATGATTGGTAACCACCATGTTGCATGAAGGTAACCAAAACAGCATAAATCAGTAAATAATTTATATTGGTTACCTTCATGCAACATACTGGTTACTGTCTTATGATGTATTGGTTACTGTCTAATGATGTCTTGGTTACTGTCTTATGATGTCTTGGTTACTGTCTAATGATATCTTGGTTACTGTCTAACCAATATATTGTCTAAAGCTTTATTGGTTACTGTGCAACATTGTATTGGTTACTGTATAATGCTGAATGGTTTACTGACTAATGCTGTTTTGGTTACTGAATAATATATCTGACTAATGATGTTTTGGTAACCGTCTAATGCTGTGTTGGTTACTGTCGAAGATTATATTGGTTACTGTGTAACATTTTATTGGTTACTGTATAATACTTAATTGGTTACTAACTAATTATTGTTTTGGTTACGCATAATATTAATGATAAATGCTTGGTAACCATATGATTGGTAACCAATGCATTAGACAGTAACCACCATGTTGCATGAAGGTAACCAAAACAGCATAAATCAGTAAATAATTTATATTGGTTACCTTCATGCAACATATTGGTTACTGTCTTATGATGTCTTGGTTACTGTCTAATGATGTCTTGGTTACTGTCTAATGATGTATTGGTTACTGTCTAACCAATATATTGTCTAAAGTTGTATTGGTTACTGTGCAACATTATATTGGTTACTGTATAATGCTGAATGGTTTACTGACTAATGCTTTTTTGGTTACTGCATAATATTTATGACTAATGATTGGTAACCACATGGTTGGTAACCAATGTATTAGACAGTAACCAGCATGTTGCATGAAGGTAACCAAGACAGCATCAATCAATAACCAATGTACATTAGTTACCTTCTTGCAACATGTTGTTTACTGTATAATGCTGTCTCGGTTACTTTCTAATGCTTTATTAGTTTCTGTCTAACCATTATATTGTGTAATGTTGTCTTGGTTACTTTCTTATACTGAATTGGTTACTGATTAATGATGTATTGGTTATTGTATAATGCTATATTGGTTACTTGTCTATGTTGTTTTGGTTACTATCATATGACTGGTTTGTTAACTTTGTAAATCTGATTTTGTTTACTTGCAGTTATGTGATCTTTACTATGAGGAATGCAACAGAAAATTCACGGGAAAAGTTATATATTGGTGCGACATGGAAGTCCCCAGCATTATTACAAATAAATTGAATCAGAGTCAGCTGAATAAGTTTAAGGCAACCTATTTTGGGAATTTTCTGGAGTTTGGTCACCACCAAATTTATTCCCAGATTATTCACCACGCTCTTGTGAGGGAGGTGCACCATAGGGATGACGGTGAAATGTGGTTTTTGTTCGGGGAGAAAAGGGTCAGGTTCGGTTTGCCTGAGTTTTTTCTGATATCTGGGCTGAGATGGAATGGTGAGGATGATATAACTCCATATAAAAGTTTGGAGAATATGCTTATTGCTAAGTTTTTTGGTAACGAAGCTATGACACGTAGTAGTATAGGTAGGGTATATAGGAAGACAGTTTTTGATGATGATGACGAGGCTGCTAATATGTCAATGATTTTTCTGGTCTTTAATTTCATTATGTGCACAGTTTTTGAAAATTACGTTGATGAGGCAATGGTAAATTTTCTGTGTTATGGTGATGTTAGTAGTTTTCCTTGGGGGAAAGTCGCTTTTGAGATGACAAAGTACTCTTTGTCTAATGCTTTGAAGGGGCGTTATAGGAAAAGAAAGAATGGTGTTTCAACTTACGATTTTTATATTGATCATTACACCAAATTGTACAAGTTGAATGGGCTTCCTTATGTATTTCAAGTTTTTATGTTTGAAACTATTCCGACATTCAAAAATTAGGGTATATACAATGACGAGCATCCGTCGGATGTCCGTTTATTCAGATGGAAGGAGTTAATGAAGCCGCTTTCAAATGACAAGTTGAATGAATTAATTTTTTTGTTCCGGACAGGTATGTTGTTTTACCTTTAGTTATATACTTGATAAATGAAAATATTATGTGAAGTTTACTATTAAAAAAGTAGTTAGTTACCTTTATATACACGTTTGGTTACTGATTATTTTATATGCATGTTAATAATAACAATATTTTTGGTTACTTGAATATTCACATACGGTTACTGATTAGATTACATTCAGGTTATTAATAACAATGTTGTTGGTTACTCGAATATACACATTTGGTTACCTTTATACATTTAGTTGGTTACTACTTATTATACATTTGGTTACCTGTATATATGTTTTTGGTTATTGATTATGTTTTATGATTCTTTATTTACTGTTTATTTCACTGTAATTGTACATTGTTTGTTAGATGATATACTAAAGTATACTTATTATTTTTCAGTTGAGGATAAACAGTTTGATTCCCACGATCGAGGAGAAGGATCGGCTTGATTTGGGCGGTTTTCACTTTTTTAATGGGAAGGATGGTGACAAGAAAGTAGAAAAAAAAAGTGAAGGCTGACAACATTGGTGTTGATATATCTGTTGTGAAAGAGGAAACTGATGCACGGTCTAAGCCGTTGGGGAAGAAAGTGTCTGAAATGAAGAAAGAAGTTTCTGAATTGAAGAAAGAATTTGGAAAGTTGCGAACCGATATTAAAGATGAAATGAAGCTTTTACATGTCCAATTATGCAGGGACCTTAGGTCCATTATTAGAGATGAGTTATGCGCGATCAAAGACATGGGGGACAAAAAGGTTGATGGTGATTCTGATGATGATGATTCTGACAATGCTGGTGATGATAATGATGATGATAATTATGATGATGATGACGATGAAGGTGATGAAGGTGGTGAAGGTAGTGAAAGTGATGAAGCTGCTGATGAGGCTGCTGATGAGGATGCTGATGTCATGGTGGAGGATATCCATGTTGATGAGGATGTTGATTATGGTTCAAAAGTGGAAAAGAATAATGATGGTGATGATGTGTTGAATGAAGTTGAGAAGAAGGGTGGGAATAAAATTGATTTTGGTAATGAAGTTGAACGTGTTGATGATGGTTTAAATTTGATTAACAATAATGATGGTGATGATGTGTCTATATTCGTTGAGAAGAATGATGTGAATTGTAAGACCCCAACTTTTTGAATAAAGATTAAATTTTCTCGAAATATATTTTTTGAATATTATGGTGTGGATTTGATATAATATTATAGTTGTGGGTAATATTTACAAATTTTGCAAAGTACGTAAGTTGTTATATAATATTTGATTGGTCGGGGAATATTCGTTTTAACAGGAAATATTCGTACAACGGCACAATCATTAGTGGACCCCCACAACAGAATTATTGTTCGAAGTTTTACCGTTAACTGTTAAACTACCCGGTAGTAAAAGTACAGTAATACGCGTGATTGCATAGTAGCACACAGTATTGATTATTGATGCTTATGTGAGAAGTCACTCAGTTATACTTAATTATTGCTATATTAATTGATGCATCACATCTATCATATTATTGATTCAATTATTGTCACAGTATCATCTGCATAAAATATTTTTTATTAAATCAATACTTGAGACGACAAAGTTATTCATATTATAAATTTCAATATTTACAATGTCTAGAAGTTCTGTTAAGGAAATGATTGGTCACCTAATTGCGCGCCAATAGGGAGAAATCTTTATTAGAAACCCCCTCTTTCCTGGGAACGACCTGATTGATAAATATTGTGAGTTATAATATTAATGATGAATGTTATTCAGAGTTGAATTTGGAGACGCGGACGTGATATTTGAGTCCGAAACGACGAAATTAGTAAAAATAGTCTATAAACACAAAATTTTCTAGGATTTACTATCTGGTCAAAAAGTCAAAAGTTGACTTTTTCAGGAAAAGTTAAACTTCGAAATTTCAAAATTTATATTTTTGATAAAAATAGTTTCATTATGTTATAATTATTTGTGTTAGTGAAAATCGACATTTATTCCGATGATAATTGATGTCTAGGGGTTATATTGATAAATCGGGTAATTTATCGGATAAATGAGTAATTAATTACTACTAATTCACATGTTTATATAACTAAGTGTTCACATATGTGTACTATTGAATCATATTATTTACTATTAGGGGAGTTGGTGCAAGATTGATAATACTTGCATAACTAAGTTAAAAATAGAGGTATAGATGGAGGTACTATACTGTAATTCGTATTTTTCACATGATTATACTATTGATTCACATAATTGAACTATTGATTCACATTATTTACTATTAGGGGAGTTGGTGCAAGATTGATAATACTTGCAGGACTAAATTAAAAATGAAAAAAAGTTGGAGGTATTGTACTGTAATTTTCGAGCCCCAAAACGTGCAATTATCGAAACTATATTTTCCCATAAATAGAAGCTCATTCTTCCTTCATTTCTCACCAATTCACAAAAGCTTTAGAGCGATTATTATAGAGAGAAATTATAGAGAGAAAGAAGAAGAGAAATCTGCTACCTCACTATTCCAGTATCCAGTTTTTTCCAAGGTATGGAATATTATTTGTTGTACCCGTAGGGAGTATTATTTCTTTCTTATCTATGAATAGAACTTCTGTTATTCCATTCTTATTATTCTGTTGGAATAACCTGTATACGCGGGCTACCCTATACTTGGTGAAATTCTTCTGCTGTTCTATTCTTTATCATTGTATTGGAACATTCTGTCTGTGCGTTCTACGCCGGACCTGGTTCCGTCTTTATTATTCTGTTGGAATATCCTGTCTGTGCATTTTACGCCGGACCTGGTTCCGTTATTTATTATTCTATTGGAATAACCTGCATGTGCGGTCTATCGCATGCCTGGTGATTTCTTTTGTTATTCCATTCCTTATTATACTCAGTTGGTTAAAGTTTTGACTTCTATACTCCATGAAATTAGTGGAATATCCTTGATATTTGCGCTTCATCCAGTATCTTTTCATGAAAATATTCTTTTGAGCATTCTTGAATTTTACTATACAAAGCAGTATCATGTTGACAATTTGGACGTTATTAGTTCCTGGATAAATTAATTCTTGAACTTGTTTTATTGAATTATTATATCATTGTCATCATCCTCATGCTTATATTTTGTTGAAAGTCATCTGTGGCCTATAATGCATAGATGGACTTGGTATGATTATGACCAGGGATTTTTCGGTGTAATCATGACCGTAATGTTACAAATGATATGGAGAAAGTCCTCATTGGCCCGTAGTGCATTGATGGACAGTTGTTGGCATGATCATGACCATTAATGAATACAAAAATATTCTTGGCCAGTAGTGCATGGATAATTGTGGTCATGATACTAAAGAATATCCTTGGCCGTAGTGCAAGGGTGATTCGATGATGTGGATTATTTATTAAGCTGAGTCCCAGCAATAAAAGTGATGAAAAATCTTTTAAATCATAAAAGATATTAGATTTTATTCTCTACTTGACTCTTTTAATGGATTGCTTGTTCCACTGCAGTTAAACTTGATGGTTGTTATATGGTATCAGTTTAACACTGTTGAAGGCTAACGATAATATATAATGCATTATCTTAGTCATAATATTTCCTACTGGGCTAGTTGAGCTCACCCTTTTACTTTTATTGTTCTCTTCAGGAAATGAGAACGTAGCAGGGACTAGTCGGGGAACGGAGTGACGAACAAGATGATAACATTAGTAGTCCTCACTATTCTGTGAAATAGTGTGATAATAATTGTAATGAGGACTCCATTTGAGTTTTTATAATCTCTAGGAGAAAATATTTGTATTCAAACTCACATCTTATGTTTTGTCGTATTGTACATGACAGTAGTATTATTAAGTTGTATTTGAATTAATGTACCATGTAAGTGGCGACCCAAAATGGGTGACGTATACCTAATTTTGGGGGCGTCACAGTTGGTATCAAAGCTTAGGGATATGATCCCTGGCTAAGATGTGAGACTAGAACTAGGAGGGGAGAGACGGGGAATTCCTTCGCTAGTATGACCTACCTAAGTTTATTTGGTATTTAATTAGTTGGTCAGAGTATATGGATAATATGTTGCATGTTAATTAGCCCTTGTTTTATGGCAGTATTTGAAAATGGCATCCGAGAATGTTGAGAACATCAATGGAGCACAGGAGACCGTTGAGTCTCCACAGATCAATAACCAGGACAATGTGCATCAGGAAGGCAACAATCCTCATGCAAACAACAACACTGACCAAATGATGAACGATGGAATGTTCCGAGGCTTCATGCAACATCAGACGAGAGCGACCCCTGTCCAAAATATAGGTGGAAACACTGTAAACTCTCGGACGATTACCGCTAAACAGTTCAAGGAGCTGGGACCACCAGAGTTTATTGGAGAGCCAAAACCACTTAAGGCTGAAGCATGGATAAAGCAGATCACCAAGATATTTAATGTCTTGGGATGCTCCGAGGAGCAAAAGGTTCCTTTCGCCACCTCCGTGTTGCGTGAAGAGGCAGATTACCGTTGGAAATCTGTAAAACGTACCCAGCCTGATGCACTCAAGATGTCTTGGGAGAAGTTCCAAGAGCTATTCAATGACAAGTACTTTCCCGAAAGTATTCGTCATATGAAGGAGATGGAGTTTATCAAGTTGGAACAAAACAATATGACCGTGTCGCAATAAGAGGCTAAATTTGCGGAGTTATCTAGGTTTGCATCCCATTTGGTTGATAATGAGGAGCGAATGACGCGAATGTTTTTAAGAGGTTTGAAACCGAAGATACGTCAATATCTACTTTCTCATAAACTGTGTTTGTACTCAGATGTTGTAAATAGGGCTCAGTTATTGGAGCGCGATAACGAGTCAACTCAACCAAGAGAAAGCAGCCGGCAAAATGATAATACCAGTGGTAGCAGTCATCGAAGCGGTGACAACAAACGTGGAGGGAATCAACATGCCAGAAAAGGTAACCACTTCGGTGGTAATAATGGCCAAGACAATAAGAATGGACATTTGAAAAAGAGGAGATTCAACAATAATGGAAAGATGTCAGCATCAACACCCGTGGTTAAGGAAGGAGAACGACCACCTATCATATGCTTCAAATACGGAGGGGAGGGACATATCAGTCCGAACTGTGCGTAGCAGTCCAAAACGTGTTATAATTATGAAAGAGAAGGTCACCTAGCCCAATTTTGTAGTTCACCGAAGACAAGTTCAGCTAGGATGGAGGCACCAAAGGCCGTCCCAAAAAAGTCAAAGCCGGTAGTGCAAGGGAGAGCATTTGTTGTGACCTCCCAGAAAGCAAGGAATCCGAACGAGGTCATCACGGGTAAGCTTATCATAAACTCTAGCGAAGTCTATACCTTATTTGATACCGGTTCTACCCATTCTTTTATTTCTCCTACTTGCGCTCAACGATTAAATTTGACTCCGGAGAAATTAGACTTTGACTTATCTGTTGAAACTCCATTAGGAGAAACCTTTATTACATCCATTGTTTATAAGTCTTGTTTGATTCAAATCGGTAACCGCACGTTACCTGTCGATCTTATCTCCTTAAAAATACTTGCATTTGACATGATTCTAATGATTGATTGGTTAACTACTCATCATGCTAAAATTGATTGTTTTCGTAAGGTTGTTAGCTTTCATATTCCTAATAAACCTATTATGCGAATTCAAGCGACCAAACCATTAAAATCAATCACGGTCATCTCAATCCATAAAGCTATTCGTTTATTGAAAAACGGATGTAAGCTTTCTTAGCTCATGTCACAGATTTAAACAAAAATACGTCAGATTTGAAGGATATTTCTATTGTTAATAAATTTCCTGACGTATTCCTTGAAGAACTTCCTGGCCTACCCCCGGTGCGTGGAGTTGAATTTTTTATCGACCTTGAACCCGGTACAAAATCCATTTCCAAAGTCCCATATCGAATGGCTCCTATTGAACTTTAGGAGTTAAAGACCCAATTGCAGGAATTGTTAGACATTGGTTTCATTCGTCCTAGTACGTCTCCTTGGGGTGCTCCTGTTCTATTCGTGAAGAAGAAAGATGAGAGTATGTGACTTTGTATTGATTATCGGGAGTTGAATCATGTCACCATCAAAAATAGGTACCCATTGCCACATATTGATGACCTGTTTGATCAATTACAAGGAGCACAATTTTTTTCAAAGATCGATCTTCGTTCTGGATATCATCAGCTGAAGGTTAAAACTGAGGATATTCCAAAGACTGCCTTCAGAACTCGATACGGGCATTATGAATTCTTAGTCATGTATTTTGGATTGACTAATGCTCCTGCTGCCTTCATGGATATGATGAACCGAGTATTCAAGGGATATTTGGATCACTTTGTGGTCGCCTTTATTGATGACATCCTTATTTATTCCAAAAGCCGTGAAGATCATGAGCAACACTTGAGGCTGATACTCCAAAAGCTTCATGAATATAAGCTTTATGCCAAGTTAAAGAAATGCAAGTTCTGGCTTGAGGAAGTAGCATTCCTTGGGCACGTAGTATCAAGTCATGGAATATCTGTTGGCCTGGCAAAGATTGAAGATATTCAAAGATGGGAGATACCCAAATCAGTGACCGAAGTACGTATCTTTCTCGGTTTAGCTGGTTATTATCGGAGATTCGTGGAAGGATTTTCTCGAATCGCTACTCTATTAACTCAGCTGACTTGAAAAGATACAAAGTTCGGTTGGAGCGAGGAATATGAGAAGAGTTTTAAAGAACTCAAAAGGAGACAAATTTCAGCACCTGTTCTGACAATCCCATATGGTTCGGAGGGATTTGTCATCTACAGTGATGCTTCAGGCAAAGGGTTAGGATGTGTTCTCATGCAACATGGGAAAGTCATAGCATATGCCTCAAGACAACTCAAAGAATATGAGAGGAATTATCCTACTCATGATCTAGAGTTGGTAGCTGTTGTCTTCGCACTTAAAATTTGAAGGCATTACTTGTATGGAGAAAAAGTGGAGATCTTTACGGATCATAAAAGCCTCAAATATTTCTTCACTCAAAAGGAACTCAACATGCGACAACGACGTTGGCTTGAACTATTGAAAGATTATGGTCATACCATCCAATACCATCTTGAAAAAGCGAACGTGGTAGCTGACGCATTGAGTAAAAGATCATATGCTGGTACGAGTGTAATATTCACAACACAAAAGCCCATTTTGTGTGACTTGCAAAAGATGGAGATAGAGTTAAAGACTCCAAGACCCATGTGATGATGGCAAATATACGAGTAGAACCGAATTTAATTGATAAAGTTAAAGTTTCTCAAGTTACAGATCCGGAGCTGATGCGTCTGAGGAAGAAAGTGCAAGAAGGTGTTATGCCGGAAGCAAGAATCGATGAGAAAGGAATACTTTGAGTCTACTCCAGATTTTGTGTTCCTAAAAACCCTGATTTAAAGTATAGATGGAGGCGTAAAACTCACCATTTGGAATCCATCCTGGGAGTACTAAAATGTATCGTGATCTTCGACATATATTTTGGTGGAGCAATATGAAGAGAGAGATAGCGCTATTTATCTCAAGGTGTCTAATTTGTCAACTAGTTAAAGCGGAGCATCAAGTACCAAAAGGTCCATTGCAACCACTTGAAATTCCAGAATGGAAGTGGGAGCACATTACCATGGATTTCGTTACCGGTCTTCCCAAAGTTTCTCAAGGCATAGATCCGATTTGGGTTATTGTTGATAGATTGACCAAGTCTGCTCATTTTTTACCGATACGAGAAACTTATACAATTGAACGTCTTGCTCGTATGTACATAAATGAGGTTGTAAGATTGCATGGTATGCCAGTATCCATAGTTTTTGATTGATACCCAAGATTCACTTCAAGATTTTGGGTTAGCTTGCAAAAAGCTATGGGCACGAATTTACGATTTAGCTCGGCATATCATCCTCAGACGGACGGGCAGTCGGAGAGGACGATTCAAACTCATGAAGATCTATTAAGACTATGTGTCCTTGACTTCAAGGGAAGTTGGGACACGTTCTTACCATTGGTGGAGTTTTCCTACAACAACAGTTATCAAACAATTATTTGCATGGCTCCATTCGAGGCGTGGTATGGAAGAAAGTGTCGTTCTCCAATATGCTGGGATGAGGTGGGTGAAGCAACGTTGTTGGGACCAGAGTTGGTACGTATAACTACAGAAAAGATTCAAATGACCCGACAATGTATAAAAACCTCACAAGATCGACATAAGAGTTATGCTGATCTTCATCGAAAGGACGCAGAATTCGATATTAGAGATCATGTGTTGTTACGAGTTGTTCCATGGAAAAGAGTTACCAGATTTGGAAATAGAGGAAAACTCAATCCTCGATTCATTGGCCCATTTTTAATCCTCGATCGAGTAGGAACTGTGGCCTATAGACTTGCGTTACCGCCAAGTATGTCTCGTGTTCATAACGTTTTTCACATATCCATGTTACGTAAATATGTGAAAGACCCGAACCACATTATTGAGTTAGAACTAGACGAAATAGAGGAAGATTTAACGTATGAAGAGGTTCCTGTTAAAATCTTGGATAAGAAGGAACATATTCTACGCTCCAAGGTTATACCTCAAGTCAAAGTTTTGTAGAGAAACCACGATGTTGAGGAAATGCCCTGGGAGATAGAATCTGAAATGAAATCAAAGTATCCTCACCTCTTCGACATACCAGGTACGCACCCTAATTTCGAGGATGGAATTTCATAAGAAGGGGAGGTTGTAAGACCCCAACTTTTTGAATAAATATTAAATTTTCTCGAAATATATTTTTGAATATTATGGTGTGGATTTGATATAATGTTATAGTTGTGGGTAATATTTATAAATTTTGAAAAGTACACAAGTTGTTATATAATATTCGATTGGTTGGGGAATATTCGTACAACGGCACAATCATTGGTGGACCCCCACAACGGAATTATTGTCGGATTGAGAAAACGACAAAAATACTTTATGAAAATAATGGCGGAAGTTTTACCGTTAATTGTTGAACTATCCAGTAGTAAAAGTACAGTAATATGCGTGGTTGCATAGTAGCACACGATATTGATTATTGATGCTTACGTGAGAAGTCACTCAGTTATACTCAATTATTGCTATAGTAATTGCTATATCATATCTATCATATTATTGATTCAATTATTGTCACAGTATCATTTGCATAAAATATTTTTTATTAAATCAATACTTGAGATGACAAAGTTATTCATATTATAAATTTCAATATTTATAATGTCTAGAAGTTCTGTCAAGGAGAGGTTTGGTCACCTAATTGCGCGCCAATAGGGAGAAATCCTTATTGGAAAGCCCCCTCTTTTCTGGGAACGACCTGGTTGATAAATATTGTGAGTTATAATATTAATGATGAATGTTGTTCGGAGTTGAATTTGGAGAGGCGGACGTGATATTTGAGTCCGAAACGACGAAATTAGTAAAAATAGTCTATAAACACAAAATTTTTCGGGATTCACTATTTGGTCAAATAGTCAACAGTTGACTTTTTCAGGAAAAGTCAAACTTCAAAATTTCAAAATTTATATTTTTGATAAAAATAGTTTCATTATGTTGGAATTGTTTGTGTTAGTGAAAATCGACTTTTATTTCGATGATAATTGATGTCTAGGGCTTATATTGATAAATCGGGTAATTTATCGAATAAATGATCAATTAATTGCTACTAATTTATATGATTATATAACTATTTATTCACATATGTGTACTATTGAATCACATTATTTACTATTAGGGGAGTTGATGCAAGATTGATAATACTTGCATGACTAAGTTAATAATGGAGGTATAGATGGAGGTACTATACTGTAATTCATATTTTTCACATGATTATACTATTAATTCACATAATTGAACTATTGATTCACATTATTTACTATTAGGGGAGTTGGTTCAAGATTGATAATACTTTTGGACTAAATTAAAAATGAAAGAAAAGTTGGAGGTATTGTACTGTAATTTTCGAGCCCCAAAACGTGCAATTATCGAAACTATATTTTCCTATAAATAGAAGCTCATTCTTCCTTCATTTCTCACCAATTCACAAAAGCTTTAGAGATATTATTATAGAGAGAAATTATAGAGAGAAAGAAGAAGAGAAATCTACTACCTCACTATTCCAGTATCCAGTTTTTTTCCAAGGTAGGGAATATTATTTGTTGTACCCGTAGGGAGTATTATTTCTTTCTTATCTATGAAGAGAACTTATATTATTCCATTCTTATTATTCTGTTGGAATAACCTGTATACGCGGGCTACCCTATACTTGGTGAAATTCCTCTGTTATTTCATTCTTTATCATTCTGTTGGAACATCCTGTCTGTGTGTTCTACGCTGGACCTGATTCCGTCTTTATTATTCTATTGGAATATCTTGTTTGTGCGTTCTACGCCGGACCTGATTCCGTCTTTATTATTCTGTTGGAATATCTTGTCTGTGCGTTGTACGCCGGACCTGATTTCGTCTTTATTATTCTGTTGGAATATCGTGTTTGTGCATTTTACGCCGGACCTGATTCCGTCTTTATTATTATGTTAGAATATCTTGTCTGTGCATTTTAAGCCGGACCTGATTCCGTCTTTATTATTCTGTTGGAATATCTTGTCTGTGCGTTTTACGCCAGACCTGATTCCGTTATTTATTATTCTGTTGGAATAACCTGCCTGTGCAGTCTATCACATGCCTGGTGATTTCTTTTGTTATTCCATTCCTTAGTATACTCAGTTGGTTAAAGTTTTGACTTCTATACTCCATGAAATTAGTGGAATATCCTTGATATTTGCGCTTCATCCAGTATCTTTTCATAAAAATATTCTTCTGAGTATTTTTGAATTTTACTCTACAAAGCAGTATCATGTTGACAATTTGGACGTTATTAGTTCATGGATAAATTAATTCTTGAACTTGTTTTTTTGAATTCTTATATCATTGTCATCATCCTCATGTTTATATTTTGTTAAAAGTCATCTGTGACCTATAGTGCATAGATGGACTTGGTATGATTATGACCAGTGATTATTCGGTGTAATCATGACTGTAATATTACAAATGATGTGGAGAAAGTCCTCATTGGCCCGTAGGGCATTGATGGACAGTTGTTGGCATGATCATGACCATTAATGAATACAAAAATATTCTTGGCCCGTAGTGCATGGATAATTGTGGTCGTGATACTAAAGAATATCCTTGGCCGTAGTGCAAGGGTGATTCGATGATGTGGATTATTTATTAAGCTGAGTCCCAGCAATAAAAATGATGAAAAACCTTTTAAATCATAAAAGATAGTAGATTTTATTCTCTACTTGACTCTTTTAATGGATTGCTTGTTCCACTGCAGTTAAACTTGATGGTTGTTATATTGTATCAGTTTAACACTGTTGAAGGCTAACGATAATATATTCTGCATTATCTTAGTCATAATATTTCCTACTGGGCTAGTTGAGCTCACCCTTTTACTTTTATTGTTCTCTTCAGGAAATGAGAATGTAGCAGGGACTAGTCGGGGAATGGAGTGACGGACCAGATGATAGCATTAGTAGTCCTCACTATTTTGTGAAATAGTGTGATAATAATTGTAATGAGGACTCCTTTTTAGTTTGTATAATCTCTAGTAGACAATATTTGTATTCAAACTCACAACTTATGTTTTGTCGTATTGTACACGACAGTTATTTTATTAAGTTGTATTTGAATTCATGTACCATATAAGTGGCGACCCAAGATGGGTGACGTATACCTAATTTTGGGGGCGTCACATGAATATAATTGAAATTGCTAATTAAGTTGAACGTGATGTTATGGTTGAAGAACCTGATGAAATAAAAAATAATGATGATGAAGAAAATGTCATGGTTAGACATATTTGTTTATTTTGTTATGTGATATTTGTCTTTTGTTTTAATGATTAAATGGTTCTTTATTTTGCACAGATTGACAATAATAATGACACGCCGTCTTTTGACATATTAAGCCAATGTACTGAGAAAGAGATTGTTGTGTATGATGCTGATAAGGTTAGTGTTATAATTATGTGACAACATTTATTTAAATGTTATATATGTTTTGGTTACCATTATATTGTGATTTGGTTACTATTATATTGTGTTTTGGTTACAATTATATTGTGATTTGACTACTATTATATTATGTTTTGGTTACTAGTTTATGTTATTCAGGTTACTAATATAAAATGTTCATTTATTTTGTTGGCTGTTGTACAGTTAGTTGGTTACTAGGTTATGTTATTCAGGTTACTAATCGTATATATTACCTTTTTATGTCAATTGAAAAAGGGGAAGAAAGGTGAGGCAACAAGCAGGTATGCTTTTGATTTTATGGTTCTCACCACACAGGACATAGCTAAGTGTGATGAGTTGGAGAAGAGTGTCCACAAAGCCGGTGGTAGACCTGTATGTAAACCTACAAAGAGTGCCATTTTACGGTCTCCATATACAGCAGCGTTCGAATTGCCTGGTTCATCATCTACTGTAGTGGGTGCTGCTAGTCAAACACTTGCACGTTTATGTGCATTCCCCAAATCATGCATGGATATGCCCTCAAAATTTGAAGAGGCATTGTTTGAAGAATGGTTCAAAATTAGAATAAACAACAGAAAAAGGTTTGTTTTTTGTTGTTAACAATGCTATAGTTTTTTATGAAACAAATAAATTTGTCTTATTGTAGTAACATATGGTTAATATTAAATAAATTTTATGGTTACTATTATTTTATATTCTGGTTACTATTAGATTATGTTTTGGTTACCTAGTAGTTATGTTTCGGTTACTATTTGATTATGGTTTGGTTACCAGGTTAATGTTTAAAATTAAGTTGTTGATTAGTTTACTGATTTTGGTATGCTGTATTGGTTACTGGGCAACATTATACTGTATTATGTTGTTTTGGATACTACCTAATGATGTATTGTTTAATGTCTTATTCTGTATTGGTTACTGTGTAACATTACATTGGTTAATGTATAATGCTTAATTGGTTATTGGCCAATGCTGTTTTGGTTACTGCATAATATTAAATATTAAATAAATGTCAATATTAAATAAATGGTGTGGTTACTATTAAATAAATGTTATGGTTACTATTAATTTATATTCTGGTTACTATTAGTTTATGTTTTGGTTCCTATTAGTTATGCATTAGTTACTATTTGATTATGGTTATGATTTTAATATTTGTTAGTTAACAGTGTACTGTTTAAAATTAAGTTTGTTGATTAGTATGTTAGTTATAGAATGTGCATGTTTGATTTGTAGTAGTGTGTATACTAATACGGTAATTGTTAATGTTAGCGTGTATACTAATATTATGCTCTTATACTGAAGGACGAACAAATTTCCTGGAAAGAACTATATTATCATGCCTTCTTTTGTATTTAGATCCATCGAAATATCATCGAAAATGTGGTTCTATAAATTAAAGATGCCTGGACAGTGGTTAGATGACGATGTGAGTATGTTTTTAAAAATTATGTTTTTGTAGTTATGTTTACATTATTTAGTTACATACATAACACACTTGCATTTTCCAACAACTGTTAATATCCTATTTTTTTTTTTTGGTTCAACACATAAATGTTGCGTTGTATTATTTTTGTAAACTGGCAAGACATTCCGAAAGTGTTCCTATAAGGGTAACGACCACGGATTATTGGTTTTATAGCAAGATCACCGCTCTTTACGAGGAGTATACAATAAAATCATGACCAAATTGTTCTTTCTGGGGAGGGTGATGTTGCTGACTACATACATGGGCTGTTTATGGATGTCAACACACCATGGAGGAACGTTGACTATGTGTTGTTCCCAATTCATATGTCATCACTGGACCATTGGTTGTTGTTGACTTTTGATGTGCATCGTAGGCGTCTAACTATTTACAATTCTCTACAACCAAAAATGAAATCCATGCAAACTAAAATATAGGATGTTTGTGAGCCGTACATTTTCATTCTTCCCACTTTACTGCGCAAGTCTGGTTTTTGGAAGGATAGGTCTGACATTGACTTCAGCAGTGAACCGTATCGTAACAAGGACGAAGAAGATATAATTGAGTTAGAATTTACAGGGGCGGTTGATGAGTGTGTTTTATATACACAAATTAGGTACTTTTGAGTTTGATAATTTGTAAATCCTAAGCTAGTTTGTTTGGTTTTTATGTGTTTTCATTGTATTGTTGTGTAATATAGTTTTATATTGCTTTTATGTATAGTTGTATTAGTTTTATGTGTTTTTACTTTGTTTTGTAGGAATTGGATGGAATGTCATTTGGGTCGATGGTTGGAATCGCCAAATTCGCATTTTCGGTTTGCCATTGACGTAGCAGTCCCGTAAAGCCCAATTTTAGCCATGATCCGGTCATTAACTGTCCAAACTTCAAGAATGGAAGTTGTAGATCAACGACTCCTCTTTCTGGATCATCTTGAATCGCCTCAATCGGAGTTCGGATACGAGAGTTATGGCCATTTTCCCAACGGGTGTCAAATCTGGAAACTACCAACTGCTATTTGCATAACAGTCACTTCAAGGCCAATTTGAGCATTGATCTAGCCATTATTTCGAAGAACTCAAAGAATGAAAGTTGTCGATCTACTTCTCCTCTTTCCGGATCATCTTGAATCGCTTCAATCGGAGTTCGTATGAAGAAGTTATGGCCATTTTCCCAACAGATGTCCGAGCAGAAAATGCCCCGGCGCCGCAGCGCGAGTTGCTAGTGTATTTGTGGCGCCGCGGCGCCACTTAGCAGTACCCCAGCCCCTTTACCCGCGCCGCAGCGCCCCGTTCAAGCCAAATCATGGCGCCGCAGCGCCAGACACGGATTTTGGACAGATTTTGGCTATTAAATGCTCAACCTAATGACCCAAAACATCAATCCTTCACTTCTACTTGCAACCTAGAGGAGAAAAAGAGAGAGGTGGCGGCTTGGAGAAGAGGGAGGCCATGGCTCTTGGTCATGGTTCTTCAAGAGCTTCAAGGAGCATCAATGGTGGGAGCTTAAACAACATCAATGGAGGAGCTTCAACCAACAACTAAGGGAAGCCATCCTTTCTTTCTTCCTTTTTCCTCTAGTGGCTAGAACTCATTCTTGTGGATCTAGTGCAAACATTTGTAACACCTATGGAGGCAAGGAATTGAATTAAACTTCTAGCTTTTCTTTGATACTTGTATGATCCATTGGACGATTACCTAATATTTGGAATAGTTTGATTTATTTATTATGAATTAAACTTCTAATTTGCTTTCTTTTTGATTGGTGTCATGAAAATTGGTTCTTTATGTGATTATGTATATGCATAATTTATGTATTGCCAATTCATAGTGGCCGCCATGATCATAAAAAGAGTTAAGAGATTTGAACAAAGTGATGCACGCCAAGTGTTTGACAAAATACTTGTGTGTGGATATTGTGTTCTTAGCTCTTTATCTATCTATCTATGTTATGTTTTTCTGTTATTTTGATTAATTATAATCATAATTTATCGTTTCAATTAAATGTTTAAATAAGACTGAGGCGATTTAAAGTTAGTACTTGGTTAATCATTAGTGATAATTCCTCGTGGGTTCGACAACTCTCTTATCATTATATTACTTGTTGACCGCGTATACTTGCGCGTGTTTATCGGTTGCGAAATCGACCAACAAGTTTTTGGCGCCGTTGCCGGGGAATTATTATTCTAATATTTTCCAATATTGATTTCAATCAATGTAGTCTTAATTTGAATGTATATTTATCTGTTATTTGTTTGATCTTTATTTTCACGTGTTTTTCGATTACGATAAATAGGCTGACAAGACTGTATGTAAATGCAGCTCTTGTGCAAGACTTGGCGTAAGCTGGGGCCTTACAGTTCTATTTATTGTTATCATTTGTGAGATTGGATTGACAAGACTGTATGTAAATACAGCTCTTGTGAAAGACTTGGCGTAAGCTGGGGCCTTACATTTTTATTTTGCATGACACATTTTTATTAAACTTGTATTTCTATTTTAAATAAAGTCGGGCCGAAGACTATAAACCAAGCGCTTGTTGGGAGGCAACTCAAAGTGTAAAGTTTTGTGTTTCTTTCAGATACCGAGTATCGCGCAACAAGTTTGGCACTCCCGACTTGGAGGAATTGGAGGAAGATGTCGATGACGATTAACATATATTCTCAGGGAAGTCCTCTAGTTTTAATTTTATCTATCTTTACATTGAGGACAATGTTCTTCTTAAGTTTGGGGGTACTTGTGATATTCTTGGTACTTGAGTTGGTATTATATTATTATGTTAGTTATTTGGATGTTTTTATGTTTAGTAGTGCATATTAGTTAAAATTTTGAAAATTTTACATTTTATGTTATATCTTAGCAAATAGTAGACGTCGGTTGCGGAAGGTGACAACTGATAAATGATCACGGAAGTTCTTTGCATTGAATTCTTTTATTGCATTTAGTAAGGACATTGTCAGTTTCAAGTTTGGGGGTCTTCTACGTTTTGTTTTGATATGTTTTATTTTATTTTATTTTGTGGGCTTAATTGCATTTCTAGTATAGGTTATCTCTTGAGCATTGATTTAATTTGAATTGAGCTATAATATATGATCAGGCAAATGATTGTTAAGGTTATAACTCATGAAAAATGAATAAATATTGCTTAGTTTGGGTGATTGACTTATTGTTGGTTATTGCTTTGCTTATGACTCCTACTTTTGAGCACTCATCCATTTGTAATGAACTAGTTGTATGCTTAGAGAAGGCTTATATGACCGAATGCTTATGAGAGATATCAATAAACTCTAGAACTCGTTTAAATATCACTCGAAGCAATATACTTAGGTTTGATTAATTGGTCATGTGGTGGGTTGAGATGGAGCGTAAAACGCACTCACTCATAAACACATACTTAAGGGAGATAGAGCGTAAAACGCACTCACCTATGAAAAAAAAAAGAAATAAAAATATATCAAGAATCTTGCGGTGGGTTGAGATGGAGCGTAAAACGCACTCGCCCATAAAAGCAGACTTAGGGTGAGATGGAGCGTAAAACGCACTCACCTATGAAAAAAAAAAGAAATAAAAATATATCGAGAATCTTGCGGTGGGTTGAGATGGAGCGTAAAACGCACTCGCCCATAAAAGCAGACTTAGGGTGAGATGGAGCGTAAAACGCACTCGCCCATAAAAGCGGACTTAGGGTAAGATGGAGCATAAAATGCACTCACCTAAGAGTCCTTTGATATCAAATTTTTGGAATGTTTGATTTGTCTACAATTGCGATGAGTGATGTGTTAAGCATGTAGTTTTTGAAGTTTATTTCTTTCATAAGGTAATATGGTTGCATAAGCTAATCCGAGCTATAATTGTTTTAGTGTAAATGGATACACACACACACACAGAAATGATCTAAAGCAAGGTATGACTAACAAGCAAGTTGAAATCCTAGACGTTGTGACATTTTGAAAGTTTTCTAGAGTTATCATGTTTTGATATCTTTAAGACCATTGTTCAAACTTATTGATTCATTGCTCAAGTAGTTGATTGTTAGAATTTATTTTTATAGTTTTTGTTCTTAGTGTTTTGCTTGAGGACAAGCAAAGATTCAAGTTTGGGGGTATTTGATGAGTGTGTTTTATATACACAAATTAGGTACTTTTGAGTTTGATAATTTGTAAATCCTAAGCTAGTTTGTTTGGTTTTTATGTGTTTTCATTGTATTGTTGTGTAATATAGTTTTATATTGCTTTTATGTATAGTTGTATTAGTTTTATGTGTTTTTACTTTGTTTTGTAGGAATTGGATGGAATGTCATTTGGGTCGATGGTTGGAATCGCCAAATTCGCATTTTCGGTTTGCCATTGACGTAGCAGTCCCGTAAAGCCCAATTTTAGCCATGATCCGATCATTATCTGTCCAAACTTCAAGAATGGAAGTTGTAGATCAACGTCTCCTCTTTCCGGATCATCTTGAATCGCCTCAATCGGAGTTCGGATACGAGAGTTATGGCCATTTTCCCAACGGGTGTCAAATCTGGAAACTACCAACTGCTATTTGCATAACAGTCACTTCAAGGCCAATTTGAGCATTGATCTAGCCATTATTTCGAAGAACTCAAAGAATGAAAGTTGTAGATCTACTTCTCCTCTTTCCGGATCATCTTGAATCGCTTCAATCGGAGTTCGTATGAAGAAGTTATGGCCATTTTCCCAACAGATGTCCGAGCAGAAAATGCCCCGGCGGCGCAGCGCGAGTTGCTAGTGTATTTGTGGCGCCGCGGCGCCACTTAGCAGTACCCCAGCCCCTTTACCCGCGCCGCAGCGCCCCGTTCAAGCCAAATCACGGCGCCGCAGCACCAGACACGGATTTTGGACAGATTTTGGCTATTAAATGCTCAACCTAATGACCCAAAACATCATTCCTTCACTTCCACTTGCAACCTAGAGGAGAAAAAGAGAGAGGTGGTGGCTTGGAGAAGAGGGAGGCCATGGCTCTTGGTCATGGTTCTTCAAGAGCTTCAAGGAGCATCAATGGTGGGAGCTTCAACAACATCAATGGAGGAGCTTCAACCAACAACTAAGGGAAGCCATCCTTTCTTTCTTCCTTTTTCCTCTAGTGGCTAGAACTCATTCTTGGGGATCTAGTGCAAACATTTGTAACACCTATGGAGACAAGGAATTGAATTAAACTTCTAGCTTTTCTTTGATACTTGTATGATCCATTGGATGATTACCTAATATTTGGAATAGTTTGATTTATTTGTTATGAATTAAACTTATAATTTGTTTTCTTTTTGATTGGTGTCATGCAAATTGGTTCTTTATGTGATTATGTATATGCATAATTTATGTATTGCCAATTTATAGTGGCCGCCATGATCATAAAGAGAGTTAAGAGATTTGAACAAAGTAATGCACGCCAAGTGTTTGACAAAATGCTTGTGTGTGGATATTGTGTTCTTAGCTCTTTATCTATCTATCTATGTTATGTTTTTCTGTTATTTTGATTAATTATAATCATAATTTATCGTTTCAATTAAATGTTTAAATAAGACTGAGGCGATATAAAGTCAGTACTTGATAGATATTAGTGATAATTCCTCGTGGGTTCGACAACTCTCTTATCATTATATTACTTGTTGACCGCGTATACTTGCGCGTGTTTATCGGTTGCGAAATCGAGCAACAGCGGTTCCTGAACAAGTCGAGGGATAAGGGTTAAATTGTGTACATTTTTTTAATTATTACATATAGGTTGATTTTATTTTTGATTTTTGTTATTTTTTTTTGTTGTTACAGTGATTGCGGGATGTTCACAATTTGTTTCGCTGAGCATGTCATTCATCAAAAGTTTGATCAGATTCCTATTCCTTTCCCCATTACGTAGTATCGGAAGAAGTTATGCACAAACCTTTATATGCATGCAAGGAACAAACAGTTGGAGGGTTATGATATTGATAGAGAATTTCTATGAAGATTTGTTCTAGATTTTGATTAGTTCGAATTTTGTTGTTTTGTCTTTATTAATTGTGTTGTGTATTTTTTTTAAGTTTTGGGGTTATACACAACATTTGTGTATGGTTTATGATTTTGTGATGTTCATTGGATCTTATGTAGATGGATTACATATTTGATTATATTAGCATGAATGAAAGATATATTGTTTGTTGGTTGGTATTTTGTTTCTTTTTAAGTTGTGTTTATTCAATTTTTTTTAAATATACAGTTGGTAATCAATTATGTACAAAGGGGTAACCAGATAATGATTTGATAGTAACCAGAGAGTTACAAGATTATATCAATACATATATCATCTGTTAAGTGTACATGTGTGAGTATACATGGGTTTGATAAACTTCAATACCCTTTGGATTACAGGTTGCTTGATATACAGGTTGTTTATGTTGTGGTTACCATTAAAAATTGGTATGGTTACTGTTATGAAATTAGGTGGTTACTGTTATGTAAGGGGTTATACACAACATTTGTGTATGGTTTATGATTTTGTGATGTTCATTGGATCTTATGTAGATGGGATTACATGTTTGATTATATTAGCATGAATGAAAGAGATATTGTTTGTTGGTTGGTATTTTGTTTCTTTTTAAGTTATGTTTGTTCAATTTTTTTAAAGTATACAGTTGGTAACCAATTATGTACAAATGGGTAACCAGATAATGATTTGATAGTAACCAGATAATTACAAGATTGTATTAGGACATATATCATCTGTTAAGTGTACATGTGTGAGTATACATGGGTTTGATAAACTTCAATACCCTTTGCATTACAGGTTGCTAGATATACAGGTTGTTTATGTTGTGGTTACCATTAAAAACTGGTATGGTTACTGTTATAAAATTAGGTGGTTACTGTTGTGGTTACCATTAAACATTGTTATGGTTACTGTTACGTAATTATTTGGTTTACATTAAAAACTAGTATGGTTAATGTTATGTTATTTGGTGGTTAATATTATGGTTACTGTTATGTAATTATGTGGTTACCATTATAAACTATTATGGTAACCATACAAGCTTGTAACTATCAAAACATTATTTGGTTACTATCAAACTCATATCCATCCATTAAAAACTGTTGTGGTTACTGTTATTTATTTGGTTACTGTTATGGTTAATGTTATATTGAAATCAGAAATCAATATATAAATGAATAACAAATTTGGTTACTATACACAATCAAAAATGTTACCAACCAAATGGTTAATGGTTACTCAAAGTAAATAATAATACATTCATGTATTTACACTCTTAATTTAACTGCACTATATCAGACCCTTTTTAGTGGTCTTAAAACCGGCGGATTACTGCATGTTTTCTTGTTGTGTCCTTTTTCTTGGCACCTGCTGCATTTGTTTTGAATTTTGATTTTAGATCCGTGTTTGTACCTCCCTTTTTTTGGTCTTCCTGCTGGTCTTCTTGTGTTGGGTGGTTTTATACATATGTTTTTTACTTCTTCTGATACATTCCATTTTTCTTTGTCATCTAATGGCATGATGGAAGCTGAATATGTCTTGACCAAAGTTACTTTAGTGTAATTTCTTGAGCAAAAATCATAACAGCTCAAATTTCTCTTGCTCATAACAGCAGCAGCGTGCGGGCAAGGCATCTCATGGTACTGAAATTTACGGCATGTGCATGTCTTTTGTTCGATGTCCACAATATACTGTTTAGAGACATCGTAAACAGTGAAAATCACTAAGTTTGATGTCTCAACCTACAACACCCAATGTATACAATCAGATTAACAGTTGCATGCCAAATATACAGTAACCAATTAACTAGTACACAATGTTAGTCAACAAATAACCACCAATATAAAAGAAACAATTATAAATCTTAGTAACATTATAATGTTACATAGTAACTAAGTCAGTATTGATCAGTAACCAGTATAATGTTACACAGTAACCAAATAAGCATTATACAGTAACCATTATATAATTACACAGTAAGCAATTAAGTAGTAGTCAGTAACCAATATAATGTTGTAAATTAAGTAAGTCAGCAATAGTATGTAACCAAGTCAGTATTAGTCAGTAATATTATGCAATAAAGATTATAATTTTATCCAGTAACCAAGTTACTGTAGTCAGTATAATGTTACACAGTAAACAACTCAGCAATAGCCAGCGACTATTATATGGTTACACAGTAACCAAGTTAGCAATAGTCAGTAACCATTATATGATTAAGAGTTGCATCCAAAATATACAGTAACCAATTAACTAGTACACAATATTAGTCAATAAGTAACCACCAATATAAAAGAAACAATTATAAATCTCAGTAACATTATAATGTTATATAGTAACTAAGTCAGTATTGATCAGTAACCAATATAATGTTACATAGTAACCAAATAAGCATTATATAGTAACCATTATATAATTACACAGTAAGCAATTCAGTAGTAGTCAGTAACCAATATAATGTTGCACATTAAGTAAGTTAGCAGTAGTCTGTAACCAATAAAGATTATAATTTTATCCAGTAACCAAGTTACTGTTAGTCAGTATAATGTTACATAGTAACCAACTCAGCAATAGCCAACAACCATTATATGGTTACATAGTAACCAATTCAGCAATAGTCAGTAACCAATATAATGTTGCACAGTAACTAAGTTAGCATTAGTAAGTAACCAAGTTAGTAATAGTCAGTAGATTGAAAATGCAAATTAGGATGCAATAATTTAAATCGAGTATTAATTACCTTAAGTATCTTTGATTTAAAGATATTAGATTGCAACTTTCTCTCAGCTGTTGTAGAAAGTGTTGTGAATGTTGATATGGCTACTTGTTTATTTGTGAAATACAATCTTTGAACCAGACAACATAGGCATTTAATCATTGTCGCAACTGGAAGATCCCTGATAAACTTGATTGCATTGTTAATAGATTCGGTGGTGTTTGAAGTCATTGTTGAGTACCTGCTTACAGTCCCATGGAGCCTGGTGCACCTATCCAACTTGACCTCTTCCTCCAGATATGTCCTTATTCGAGGATCAATGGCATCAATTTCAGCCATGTGTTTGTTGAATTATTCAACAGTGTAAGCTCTATAAACCCCGTTGTAAGCCTATTTAACTTCTTCTCCTTTCTTTTTGAATATATTTTTTATATTTTTTAGTATATGATATGTGCAGGAATCATGCATGATATCCGAAAACACACAATTCAGTCCTTGTTTAATGGCTTCATGTCTGTCTGAAACAATATATTGACCTTCCCTAACTCCACAAGCAATTCGTAAATTTATGAAAAACCATTTCCAAGACAATTCATTTTTGCTATCAACAATTGAAAAAACAATCAGAATAATGTTTCGGTTTGCATCTTGTGTGCTTGCTATCAGTAATGTACCCCCGTAAGTTGATTGTATGAATGTGCCATCGATTACAATGATTGGAAAACAATGGTGCCATGATTGAATGGATGCTCCAATGGGAAAGAATAAATACTTGAAACGACCATTTGTTTCCAACTCAAGGGCTGTGACGGAACCTGATATAAAACATTAGCACTATCATTAGAATTACAAGTAGTATATTGTATCCAAATCACTAGTAATCGGTAATCGTTCATGTGGTTAATGGTATACAACTTGTATATTACATTTAGTAACTAAACATGTGTATTAAGGTAACCAAACATGTATAATAACCACATACAAATGGTCTAAAGATTTAATAACTAAACATGCATACTGTCTAAAGGTGTATTGGTTACTGTGTAATAGTTTATTGTTTACTATATAATGCTTAATTAGTTACTGACTAATGCTATTTTCGTTACTGAATAATATTACTGAATAATGCTTGGTAACCACATGTTTGGTAACCAATGCATTATACAGTAACCAGCATGTTGCATGAAGGTAACCAATACAATATTAATCAGTAAACAATTTACATTGGTAACATTCTACCGTGTAATGATATCTTGGTTACTGTGGAACATCATACTGGTTACTGTCTAATGTTGTAAAACCAATAAATGTTTTTAAAGTGTTACCTTGATTTGTTTTCTTCAGCATGTGTAACCATGATGGGATGAGTGAGTAGCCGTGTGGATTTCCTCTCACCTTTTCCAACGCTTTCTCCTTCGATCTCCATGTTTTTTGGTAAGAGATAGACACATTATATTCTGACATCATGTCTTCCACAATATCGTTTGGTGTGTATATTTTCTTCAAATCTGTTATTTTTTGCATTATGCATTCACTGACTAACTCACTATTTGCCTGTCTGTGGTCTCCCAACAATACATTGACCGAACAAGTGTGGATATCATTGAATTCTCTCACCTTGAACATATTGGTTTTTCTAAAACTTGATGCTCTCATCTTCCATTTGCAATTTTCATCGCATACACACACTAGCACAAAGTCTTTATAACCTGTTCGTTGGACTTTGTGTTGTCTATTTTTTCTGATTGAATGCAGCCTCATAGCATGTGAGAAGATTTTTTTGTCTGTGTAGGTTTGATGTAATTTTACTTCACGTTCATTCGAATTCGATATTACATCATCATATCATTCTTCTGCGTATGATTTGTCATGTTGTCTGTCTCGTTGTTGTTCAATAATTTCCATTGCAAGTTGATCAGAATATTGCGTTCCAAATTGGCATGATTGGCTTGCTAGTGGAACTAGTGTTGAATTCCCTTGTATTGATCTGATTGGCATTACATCGTGAATTTTAGATTCTTCTACATTTGTCAAGTTATGCAAGATCGTTGTGCGTCCCATTATGTGTTCAATATCCACAATCAGTGGTAATTTACCTTGTTCATCATATTTTCCACTCATTTCCAGAAAGAATTGTAAGGTTGCTTCATCTGATATACTGATCGGTGGAATGTCGCTTCTAATCTAAAATTTGATTGACAATATTGTTGCGTTTGTGTCTAGCCGTAATGCACTGCATATTTTGGTTAGCATTTCTTTGAACGAAATAGTTGATGGAACTAATATGCCGGTAACTTCAAATTTGGTGTATTGGTTACTATCAGCCCATGTGCCGTTGAAATAAAGTACAACTGGAATCATCTCCATTGTCTATCAATAGAATAAGTAATGGTAAGTAACAAAATCAATGTTAGCCGGTAACCAATATAATGTTAAACAGTAACCAAGTGAGCATTAGTCAGTAACCAAGTCTTCATTAATAACCAATATAATGTTACACAGTAACAAAGTCATTATTAGTCAGTAACCAATGCAATGGTACACAGTAACCAAATCATTATTAGTCAGTAACATAGACATAACCAGACAGTAACCAATGTAATGTTAAGTAGTAATTAAGTTAGCATTAGTCAGTAACCAAGTCTTCATCTATAACTATTATAATGTTACACAGTAACAAAGTCATTATTAGTCAGTAACCAATGCAATGGTACACAGTAGCCAATTCATTATTAGTCAATAACCTATGTTAGCCGGTAACCAATATAATGTTAAACAGTAACCAAGTCAGCATTAGTCAGTAACCAAGTCTTCATCAGTAACCATTATAATGTTACACAGTAACAAAGTCATTATTAGTCAGTAACCAATGCAATGGTACACAATAACCAAATCATTATTAGTCAGTAACATAGACATAGTCAGACAGTAACCAATGTAATGTTAAGCAGTAATTAAGTCAGTATTAGTCAGTAACGAAGCCTTCATTAGTAACCATTATAATGTTACACAGTAACAAAGTCATTATTAGTCAGTAACCAATGCAATGGTACACAGTAGCCAATTCATTATTAGTCAATAACAAATGTAATGGTACATAATAACCAAATCATTATTAGTCAGTAACCAATGCAACATTAGTTAGTACCATTATGCATTAAGCAATCCAGCATTAAACAGTAACATAGACATAGTCAGACAGTAACCAATGTAATATTAAACAGTAACCAAGTCTTCATCAATAACAATTATAATGTTACGCAGTAACAAAGTCATTATTAGTTGGTAACCAATGCAATGGTACTGTGACGAACGAGATTTTTGTAAATTAATTTTAATATTTATTGAATTAAATAAATATTTTTTGATGATTTAATTATTAGATTTAATAATTAATTGATGTAATTGTGGTAGATTAATTTAATTATATATGTTACATTTATTAAATTAATGTAGAGAATAATTATTATTCAAATATGTAATTATGTGAGCTTATCGAATTAAATGAAATATTTAGTTAAGCATGATTTTATTTAATTAATTTAATTATTAATTAGAGAGTTAATAATTTGACATTATTTATTAATGAGAAAATTAATTATGTGACTATGTGAATTTATGAGAAATTATTATATTTTATTTAAAATAAATAAGATATTGATTTATTTTATGAAGGAGTGTGACATTAATTAAACTATATGATAAAGCTTTATTAAATTAAATGATTTTTGAAATCTATTAATCTAGCCAAACAAGGCCCTATGGGGAGTTGGATGCAGTTACCCACTACTGGAGTAACTGACCATTATGCACGTCTGTTGAATTCTTATAATATGTATTCTTCTTTTCATTTTTCATTATTGCCTAAGTCTAGAAAACAAGCCAGAGAGAATAGAAAACTTACAGAGAGAAAATTGAGAAGTTTGAGAGAAATTTGTAAATGTGTAATCAACAGGTTGTTGTGAAAAGATCATCATTGATCACCTCTTCTAAATTATACTCAGGTTAATCTCCTCCTTCCCAATTTCTACTTCACGTCTTTTAGTTTTCATGAAAATGGCTTTTAAAGTTTTGGTTTAACCTCTGTAATTGGGTTAGGAGTAATGATTATGGGTTATATGTGTGCTATGACATATCAAATCGTGTTTAATTATATATATTATGTAAACCATATCATCAAATTCATGAAAACATGTCGTATATGATTTCTACAAAATTACAGAGTATGGGTTTTGGCCGTATGGCCTTATACATGATATTTTATGTATTGATAGTATATTATCCCTAAATTTTACACTTGTATATTGTTATGCATGTTGATACGAAGAGACCAAAGTTTAAATAAACGAATTCGGTGTTATAACGAATCCGTAGTGACAATTTTTATGTTTTATTTTCAAAACCTTCAAGAACATTAAGAACAGTGGAAGTAAATGTGTTGATTTTGCAAATTATGTGTTGTAACTTGTTAAAAATCATGCTAGATGGGTTAAGTAATGATTATATATGTATTACAATGATTGGGTAAGTCTAAATTCGTGTAAAAATAACTAATCGGAAGTTATGGCCATATTCATGTATAATTTTACCTATGATTTATTTTTGGCCTAATTTGGCATTGTTATGTTCGCGAACTGCAGAACTGCAGAAAATGAGCCTGGGTAACCCCGCCCCCGGCGGGCGTTATCAAACTAAATTACCCCGCCCCGACGGTCAAAAAATAAAATAATAATAAATAAATAAATTAAAAAAAAATAAAATAAAAATAAAAATAAAAATTTGATGAAAATTATTATTAAAATATTTATAAAATAAATTAAATATTTTAATTGAGATATTTATGGAATAAAATAAATATTTGATGAAAATTATTATTAAAATATTTATAAAATAAATTAAATATTTTAATTAAGATATTATGGAATAAAATAAATATTCGATGAAGATTATTATTAAAATATTTATAAAATAAATTAAATATTTTAATTGAGATATTTATGGAATAAAATAAATATTCGATGGAAATTATTATGAAATAATTTATTCGAGTGTAATAATAGTAAGAGAATGAAAATATTCTAATTTAATTAAGTAATTAAATTAGAAGGGTAATGATTTGTTAAAAAAAGTGGAGTTTATATTAAATAATTAAGTAAAAATATAACTAATGAATGTTGTGAATACATATGGTATGTGTATAGGATTTGTGGTGAACGGAAGTAGTAATCGTTTAGCCTACGCACGAGGCAAGTTTCCTAACCCTACTTGTCATTATTGTTCAAGTTTATTATTTACCTCAAATAAATTATCATTACTATTATTCAAGTTCAAATGTTATATTAAAGATTGATTATCTTTTCAAAACATGATTCAGTTATACAATAATTGTCCTATTGTATACTTCCTGAGATTATTATTCAATTTGAATATCATTATTATTGAACCTTATTAGACTAGCGAACCCTTATTGATTCGACTAGTCCATAGTTGATGAGCGTTTTAAATTTCAGAACCCTTGATAAATTATCCAAACCAAACTTCCTTTGGTGCAGACTTGAATGTTAAACTGAGATGAACAACCCTGTAAAGGGATTTACTTATGCATTAGCGTTAAGATATTGTGCACATTATGGTACTAAGGGTTGATCCCCCTAATTACGAGTAGAAAGGTCCATAGTCTTATGACTGTTAAAGGTTTCAAGTATAACCCTTGATAACCTAGGACATAGTTCAAGGTCTTATGACCTTCAGAATTCTTTTGATTCTTGTTATTCATTCTTGATTCAAAAGTTGAGCTTTTATTCAAATGTCTTTGATTTACTCGCATGTTATTATACTGTTATTTCATTATTATACTTGTGGGCAATAGTGCTCACTCTTGCTTAATAATAACATTTCAGTTAAGAACGAAAGAACCGATGAACCTTCCACTAGTAAAGGATAGGGCAAAGTTAGCAAGTGATGAAGACTTGTTGTTTATTTGATGATGTATTTTGTTTAAGACTTGATTTAATGATGTTGTTAAGACTTATTTGTTTATGATTCCGCACAGATGTTTAAGGTTAGTTTAACCTGTGATTGTATTATTATTATTTGAATGTTGTAACCCTTAAGGGGAAGATTTTTATTCTATCTATTGCATGGTTTGCATTTATTATGAGTAGATAGATAGATGATATTTGTACAGTGAACACCAGATCCCGTGGAATCGAAGTACCCGGATTTGGGGGTGTCACAGGTAGACAGTAGCCAATTCATTATTAGTCAGTAACCAATATAATGGTACACAGTAACCAAATCATTATTAGTCAGCAACCAATGCAACATTAGTTAGTACCATTATGCATTAACCAATCCAGCATTAAACAGTAACATAGACATAGTTAGACAGTAACCAATGTAATGTTAAGTAGTAACCAATTGCATTTTTGCATTTTTACATGCAATTGCAATCAAAACATTCATTATTCTTACCGTGTGACCATTTTAACTGAAAAAACTTAAAAAAGGTAACCAATATAGTAATTCGTAGTAACAATAGGTAACTATATGATTATAAATTTTTAACTCACATACCTCAGTATTTTTTTATCGAAGTTGATGTTGATCTTGTATTCAAAAATCACTGCAGTATTTGGTTACTAATTTTGAAGGCGTTGTTGATTTTGTATGTTATTTTCGATCTTAGAGATGCGTCGCGACAACCGGCTTCGTGTAACGCCCCCAAAATAGGTCCATTCCATCCAACCCATTCTGAGTCGCCAAATACATGGTACAGAAAATAACTACAACTTTATTACAACAATTGTCATACAAAATACAACAACACATATGCTGTGAGTTTGTATACAAATATATACCAAATATGACACATGTCCCAACCGTGGAACTGTGGACAACACCTCACAGTGACACCTTACATAAAGGTATAGTCAAAAAATGTTTTAGAAACTAAAATCTTTGGGAAGTGCTCAAGGAAACCTTCGTACATGGGAGGTCATGCGTCTAGGTTATGATAGATATCATATGGCAACAGAATTATCCTTGGTTGACCCAATAGACCCCAAAGAAAAACGAGAAGATTACTATCATATTCTTTCCAATGGTGAGTCTTCTCTTGACATATCATTATCTCTCTTTTCTCTAATTGAGAGTTATACTTCAACCAAACACCAAGATTATATAGGTAGTGCTCGTAGATATACTCAGCAAGTGGATGAGCACAACCCTGTCTTATGATGATACGAGGTTGTATGTAATTAGACATCTTGTATGATAGTGACAAAACACCCTTCCAACGTTGGGTTTGCCTCACCCTCAATAGCTATGGACCACCGTTCTATTCCCCTGTTATCCCCCACTCGACCCAGCTACACTTTTATTACCTGAAAGGAATTGTGAAGTAAAAGGGTGAGCACAATTAGCTCAGTAAAGAATATCATGACTAAAGATAATTAAATTATCAATAGTCTTCATCAGAAATAAATCAGAGATTTAAAACATATGGTAGATAATAAAACTTTTCAACCATAGTTACAGCGGAACGAGCAATCCATTAGAAGAGTCAAATAGACCATAAAATCTATTATCTTCTCCATGTTAAAAGTCCACCAACAATGTTTTATCCCTATAACATCACTCAACAGTTCATTTCCACAATTATATGAATAACTCATAATCATAATTGTAATTCTAAATTCCTCTTCGCATCCAAGACGAAGATAATTTTCATCACCTGTCTTTACCTGAAACATCAAAGATCATGGTTATACCAAATCACAGTTCCTATTCATAATCATACTAATAAATTCATCTTTGCACTACGGGCCAAAGATATTCGTCAACAGTTCATCTTTGCACTACAGGCCAAAGATATTCAACAACAGGTCATCTTTGCACTACGGGCCAAAGATATTCAACAACAGATCATCTTTGCACTACAGGCCAAAGATATTCATATCTCAACGAAATATATAATCATTTCAAAATCTATATAAACCATAATTATAATCGTGTTGATCAATTCACCTTTGCACTTAAGCTAAAAATATTCAATTGTAAATTCAATGGTCATGATCATACTAGTCACAATTCATCTTTGCACCACTGGCCAAAGAGAACTCATAGTCATGATCATACCAATAATCTACCCATCTTTACACTCAAGTCAAAGACAAATGTCTTCACCAAGATTATAAAAATGTTATATATGATAATAAAAATAATATGATCAACAACTGCATTTAATTTCAAGAGCAATATTCATAAATCAACGATAATTTGGTCAGAAAAAGAAACCAACTTTATCGTGAATAGTAACTCGTGAATAGTACTCCGTATTCGTACATAGTACCGTATACATAAATAATGTCATATACGTAAATAGTGCCATATATATGAATAGTGCCGTATACGTGAATAGTAACCCTAACTCAAAAAGGTAGAAATTTCACAATAAAACTCATACCAATATTTCAGTATAATGATATTGAAAGAATAACATTATTAGAAAGAAAATAACATCCCTTACTATTTCTTACTATCCCTTACAATCCCTTACCTCAAAATAGCAGCATTCTGACTGGATATCGGATATGACGCTGAAGGAAATTTGCACTGATGAATATCAACTCACCAAGTATCTAAATACTCACAAAATACACTCAATAATCTAGAGAGAGAAAGAGATAAAGCTTATGTTTCTGGTGTGATTTTCAATTCTAACTTAGCCCTCTATTTATAGAAAAATTTTAGTAGACTTGACCTGCAACCTGATGGCTTTACCTGCTACTATTTCCACTCACCACATTTGAAATAAAATTCAGCACATTTCTTCACCAACTACAAGTGGGGCCCACTCAATTCTAGAATTTTCCACCAAAATGCTAAATTTGGATACTTCAACAATTTCTGAACCATTCACCTCTTAAAATTCATAACAAATTATACGTTCATTTTTAACGGTTCAAAATTTGTGGACATATACTCAACTTATATATGTATAACATATCCAAAAATTACAACGATCCAACGGTCGGATTAAAAATTATAACTCACGTAATATATCTCAAAAACACTGATTTAATTTTTAATACCTTCATTCCAATAAAAATACTGATAAAATACCTCAACATTAATTCCTTCATTTATAACCACATAAATAAATTCATCATTTATATCCACATCAAATAAATATTTCCTTATCATATAAATCAATAATTAATTATTCACAAATAATATTACAGAATCACAATTATGCCAACCATGCCGTTCCCAGGAAAGAGGGGGCTTTCCAATAAGAATTTCTCCTTACTGGCGCGCAATTAAGTGACCAAACCTCTCCTTGACAGAACTTTCTAGACGTTGCCAATAATGATATCTAATAATATTATTCAAATAATATGAATTATTGATCTGATAATGAGAAATATTGTACAATGATAATTATTGAAACAACAATAATATAAAATATCAATACAGCAACTATTGAATCAATAAAATAAAATATTGAACAGTAATTACTGTAACAATTATTGAGTAGTGCCTTCTTACGTAAGAATCAATAATTCAAAAATACTGTGTAATACTGTGTGCTACTGTGCAACCACGCGTATTACTGTAATTTAACCACCAGATATTCCAACAGTGTTAATAGTAACGATTACGCTGTTATTTATAAAAACTTAATTTTGTCATTTTCTTCATCCGACAGTTATTCTGTTATGGGGCCCACAAATGGATGCGCCGTCGTACGAATATTTCCCGACAGAAAGAATATTCCACGACCAAACGAATATTCCCCGATAACAATGAATATTTTATAACCACTTGTGTATTTTGAAAAAAAATTCATATATCACCCTTAACTTTAACTTTTATCAATTTAACCATTTACTGAATAGAAAAATTGAATACTTTTATTTCATAAAATTTGGGGTCTTACACTTCGTCTTCTCCGATTACGAGTTTAGTCGCGACAGGAGGCTTCGACTTCGTATTTTGTCTTCTCCGTCGTTGATCTGTTCCGATTTCAAAGTTGCATGATTTTAGGGACGGTTAATTTCTAATATGAAATTGGGTAACTGACTTGTAGGAGATAATGACACGTGATTTTAGACGCGTTATATTGCGTATGTTTTATTTTTTGTAATTATGTTGTGTATGTTTTATTTTTATAATTACTTTCTAAATATTGTATATTAGTGTAAAGGACCCAAATAAAATTACGAAATATAGGGACGACGCTATGAATTGAGGTGTGGGGTCAATTTACCCTACTGATTTTTTTTTTTAATATATAATAATTTTAGAAAAAAATTAATTGTAATAGAAAATTAACCCCACTGAAATTTTATAAATTTTTTAATATACAGGATAAAATTAAAATTTTATAATTTATCAATTACATGTCACTCTTACTCTTTTATATATACATTTTCTTCTAATTTTCTTAAAATAAATAATAATAATATAGTTTATATTATTTTTTAAAACAGTTAAGGAATTAAATATTTTATGAACAAATTTATTATTAGAAAAACGTATGACGTGTCAATAAAGTGTGCATGTGTATATATTATGTTACTACTTATTATACGGACATTGTAACCAAATATATGTTTTATGTATGTAATTAAAAAATTGGCTCGGGAGGCTGCAAATTATTTATAACATCACAATTTTTTACCCCACTAAATAAAATACACCAGAGTAGATAGAATTATAAGAGAATCACATTTATTTCATATTTTTTCAAAAAAATTATAACTAATACGTAACTAACAATCAAAAAATTAACATAAACATTTACAACATATATTATTTTCCTACGCATTATTCATCATTTACTAAAAAAAAATCATCTTATTCTACTGATTATTATTTTATGCAGTTTAATTATATTTTAAGTATTTTTTGTCTTCATTAACTATTCATGTTACGGATGGTCATATTTATTATTTCATATTTAAATGCTTATTTCATTTAACAAAAAAAGAAAGAAAAGAACACCAATATGAAATAGTAGAGGATATTTTAATCCTCACCCAAAAAAAAAAAAAAAACTAAACCCCAACTACCATTAACATTTTATCTATATAGATTGGATCCTTAGCCATCTCTAATGGTATCCAACCTCATTTTTCTTATCCTTCTTTTATTTTATCCTTTTATCACCAATAATTAATGTGACATGCATCTATATTAATATTTAGTCTTTTATAATATTTTTTTATATTTTTTTTTGTCCTCCAAATTTTATAAGATTTTAATTTTACCCACATAATTTATACACGCAACGCGTGCTGGTATTTATTATGGTTATTGATAATTTGTGTATTTATAACCTTAATACAACTATTTGAGTTGTTTTGATGCCATTGGCTAGTGATTAGAAATTAGCCCTAAAAATGTAATGATGGGAAGGGAAGTGGTTAGCATGAAGTTTATTTTTGAATAAGTTGGTTAATTGGCCAATAGAGTGCTGACACGCATGCAAAGTTCTATGTGTGTTAGAATTCTATTGCTAATTGACTAATTTATCCAAAAATAAACTTTATGCTAACAGAATCCGATGGGAAGAAATCAATGTTAAGAGGAGGGAAATTAAAGGGTAGGGATCTCTTTTATGCTCATCCAAAAGAATCACAAAAAGACGTACAATAGTAAACTTTTGCTTTTTACTACTTTTTGGCGCGCCTCTCTTTTTTAGACACAAAGAATTTCCCCCTATTTTTCAGCAATGACTATTTGATTAAGACAATACTTAACTATTATTACTACTACTACTACCTCCATTATGTTTTTGCACATGAATTAAGAAATTTTTTTAATAATAATTAAAATGAAAATTAATATTTTTACATAATTTTTTGATATTTTTAGATAAAAAATGTCGCTATAAATATATATAGCGACGATAAAAATTGTCGCCATATGATCTATATCGGCGGTTTGCATGTGAAAATATCAGTTTCAAATTAAAATTTGTATAAAATTCCCTTTAATGGGAACTTGAAATTTATTGATACAAGGGAGATAATTTCTTGGGAAGTTAAGGGTGATATAGAAAAGTGGAGTATATAATTTATTCGTCTAGAAAGTTGAAAACGACAAATAAATCGGAACAAATTTTTTCTTATAAAAATTCCATTATTATGGAATGGTAGTACTAATTATGAAGATTTTTTTAGAATAAATTTTTAGTTAAATATGCACTTTGTCTAAATGGTGGGAAAGAAAAAATATTGTGCATACTTTTAAGAGTTTTTGCTACTTGTTTTATTTTTATGTAGACATTTTTTTGTTGTTGCTAAATTTGGTTAATTGTATAAAAAAGAACCATATGAACTGATAACTGCAATTTAAATTTCACCAGTTGGGCTCTTGTTGAACAAAATTTACTTCAAATTAAACTTGTAGTGGAGTGTATATGGTAAAAAATGAAGTGCATTTGATTGATACAATACTCTGAAATTATGAGGATTTTGATAGGATTATATTAATTGTTTTTTCTTTATCACTATGTTTGTTTGCGACCATTATAATTTCAATACTATTATTCTTAGAATTATAATTTCGGGATTATAAATTATAATTCCAAGATTATTAAGTCATTTAATAATAGTTCAAAATCTAAATTTAAAAACAAACAAGACAATAATCTTATCCCAAGTATAATCCTTACAAGCAAACATATCATATGCGTAAACATATCATAGATTAAGTTGACTATTAAATTAATGAATCATAATCCAAGAATAAAACATGCTTAAAAATCTTATATAATCTAATGAGATGGAATGTGTGTATAAAATATGCTTAAACTCTTAGAATAATGCTACAGACATAAACTATTTTATAAATTGTTGATATAGCATATTCCACTTCAGCTTTTTATGTGGAGTCGAAGACTATATTAAAATAATTTATTAATCAATATGCTGAAATGAGGTATGCCACATCAGCAGTTTGTAAAATGTGTTGATATTGGTCATTAAAATTTATTTTATGATGTGTCAATTATTTAATTTATATATATCTAGTGATCTTACCGTCATAATTTCAAGTCTATCCAACAACAAAATCAGCAAGGCGTAACAAAGGTAATTTTTTTTTTAAAAAAACTTTCCTTGTAGTTTCTTCCCCTTCCTACTAGGTATCTCTAGCCCTTAAGTTTGAAATGTAATTGTATAAAGGGAACTGTTAAATTCAGAACAGGAAATATTATTTTTGACAATAAAAGTGTCGCTATAGATCCTATAACTATAGTTTTCACCGTCGCTATACATCTACAACGATACTTTTGTTGTGAAAATAACAAAAAATGTTGTGGATTTAACAATTCCCTTGTATAAATTGTTCAACTACGTATCGGGTGATATTTCCACATGAAAAGTGTCGCTATAGATTCTATAGCGACGATTTTTCCCGTTGCTATACATCTATAACGACATTTTTTTTGTGAAAATATCGATTTCTTAAAGAGAACCTAATTAGGATCGGAAATGTGATTAGTGGCTTAATAGGGGTTATAAACAACATATAGAGGGCAGTCCATATAAGCTAAAAGTAAATTATCTTGAATTGATGGTTGAATTTATAAGCGATTTCTTGTCCTAATCTTGTCGAATGGACATAAAAAAAAAGAAATAAACTTTTTGGCTTTTAGTCTTGTACTTGGTTGATTAACAAAAAAAATTCAAACCAAATCTCAACTATTTGAGGACATAGAATTATATAAGAGTCAACATGATTAGTTTCTTCCCCATCTAACAATCTTGTTAACCCTATAAGCCTATAGTCATAATTAGGCAAATTCAATGGGGGAAAATGACAAGGGGTAATCTTGTTTAAACTTAGGATGCTAATTTTGTTTCTTGAATTCCTCTCTTTTTTCTTGAATCCCCTTCTTTTTCCTTCAATCCCTCTTCTTTTTTCTTGAATTCTTCTGAAAAAAGAGAGACTTTAGACACAAATTTCTAACCCTTTTTCCTCAAATTCCATAAAATGGGATTTCTTTTTCAATTCTCTTTGTTTAATGTTGTTCACCTTTTTATATCTATTTTTGCAGTATCACTCCCAAAATTTCTCTTTGGACCAAAATGTTTGAACCCATATGAATCATGTCGGATGAGATCATATATTATGTTGATATTGTTATTAATGATTTATATTTTGTGTAGTAAGAGTTATCAAAGGAGCATGAGTGGGGTCCCCTCCCCTCCCCATTTGGGACTTTTGTTTATTTTAAAGCTGGTCTAAAGAGGGTCTTGCTGCAAATTTGTTTGAGATCTGAGCTCTCCAGAGTATCATTATTCATACCCACTACACATTTTTTACTGTTTGCAAACCCAATGCTGGGTCAGATGTTAAGCATATGACCATATTCTTTGTGTCCTTTACCTACTACTGGTATAAGTATGATTATCTTAATATGGCTGCTAACTGCTAAGTGCTAAGGGATGTGAATTAACCAAGTTTATTTCACAATACTTTTTGACACTGTGAATTGCTCTCCTCTTGGAAGGGAAGTCTTGCAATTATTACTCCCACTCTTCTAATTATACATGATAATTTTAATTTACCATGGAACACTGTTATATACACTGGAACTTGACATGCATTTTATGTTTTAAGTTGAAATTTCTTTTGACCCAACCCCAAATGATTCAACATTTTTACAAAGGAAACTCATATTTTTACGTGTTAAAATGATATTTTCACGTGATATTAGTTCAAAATTCAAGACGATACATGGTAGGTTTGATTTTAATCTTTAACTTGGACGAAATGAATTGGGTTGTGAAATGGGATCCTTAACTTAGGTATGGAATGTGTATGTAGTATGGGCGGGTTAATTGACTTTTTGGTCATTGTAGTAGGAGTCGGTTTTCATTGTTTTTAACGAATCTTTTTTGTCACAAATGTATTACTATACTCTAAAAAACTTATAAAATAGTCATTATTTATGATTCCGTCGAAAAAAGTGACGGGAAGTACTGGGTAGACTTACAGTTGACAGTTGTTAATGACGTAACAGATAACGTGGATTGGGTTAATTAAAGTTTTGATCATTGTACTAGGGGTTGATTTTTATTTTATTTACTGGAACTTTATTTTGTTACATTTTTCGTTATCAAAATACCAAAAATATTACAGATTAGTAATTTTATTAAAATATATTACAACATATGAAGAGAAAGTACATTATAGCTAAATTTAAATATATAAACTTCTGAAATCATATTTAATTTGAAACCTTCTGAACACCAAAACAAATAGCAAAATAAAGGAGAAAATTGACCCAATAAACTCTCTCAGATCTGCCGATTATTGCAAATATATATATATATAATAGAAACTATTTCACTCTCATTTTGAAATGATCAAAGAAGTAGCTTCACCGCCATCATTAATTTGTCGCACTTTTTTTCTCCGTATTTTTTCTTTTTTGGCGAGTATACTGAGGTATAAGAGGAAACTATTTTCTAAACTAGATTTCTGACGAGAGACTGTAGTTCCAAATTGGTCCACGATGAGTGAAAGAGTTTATGTATATAAGGTGTAAAACACCATTTTTTCCGATATTTCTGTCGTTTGTGGTTAGATGAGGATGATGAAATTTGATTTTTAATTATTTTTATTTCTTTAAATTATGTTCATTTTTTCCTTAAAACTTTAATTATCTTCTTATAATATTATGGAGTATAAAAATAATTAGTTTAACTTTATCTTTTTAATTTTCTTCTAGGTGAGTATTTTATTTTATTTCTACAAGTTGACCTACACATGCTGTTAGTTCCTAGTAGGCACAGTATAGATCTAGAAGGGGATGGTTGAATAGATCCTTTTAATTTCAAATACTTTTCACGTTATTTTGTATTGCTAATGATTTAACATATGACAAACATAAAAATCTTTTCAAGCACAAAGGAATAAGTAAAAAGATCCCCTACATTGATATATTTATAATCAGACATACTTTGTTCGTAGAGTTAATTCAGTAGTAAGAAGTTAAAACATACATAACAGTTATAGCAGTTAATGTACATAATGTCAATGACATAAAGTAAAAGACACAAGGGGTTTTAAGTGGTTCAGAGACTCAAGCTCCTAATCCACTCTTCTGCTTTCAACTAGCATGATTTCCACTAAGGAAGGACAGCACCCTGAATCACTAAGATTCCTTCAAGGCCAGCAGTCTTGGGACTTCAGTTTACTAAGAACTCTTTAAGGCTAGCAGCCTTGGAACTTCTCTAGTTCTCTAGGAACTCTTCAAGCCCAGCAGGCTTGGAACTTCATTTAGTCCCTCCGGACAAGGACCCCTCAGGCCCTGACTTCTTATTGTTGAGTTGTTTGTTTGTTGTTGTTGTTGGTGCTGAGCTGCTAAGATGTCTTTAAGCTCTGAACATCTTCTGTACTTAGCAGCTTGGCGTGATCATTTTTAAAGTACAGTTGAGTGTTGCATGATTCTCAGCTTCTTCAGTTACTTAACCGCTTCTGATGATCCCTTGATGAACTGCCTTGAAGATCATTCTTCTTGATACTTGATGGTTGCACATGATGAGTTTCTAAGATGACTGTAATCTCTTCTGCTAGGTACTGAAAAAAATTTTCATGCTTGACACCATGATGGCGTTAGTGATCTTCTTTCTTGATACTTGATGCCTTCTCATGATGGACTTGCTAAGACGACTGTAGGCTCTTCTCCCTGGTACTTAGAGTCTTCCCATGATGGACATCAAGATGACATTGATGCTTTTCTTTCTTTCGGCAGTTCAGAACACTCTTCTTGTAGTAGAACTCTCACTTCTACATTGTAGAACTCTCACTTCTACTTCTTTCTTTGCTCGTCTCTAAGTGTTCTTGGTGGATCGTAGAGTGAGCCTTCAGACCTTCATTGGTCACTCACTATTTTACGTTGGTTAGATCAGTCCACCATTTCTCCAAACTCAACAACTCCAGCAACCTTTGATCTTTGAAGCTCTTGCTGATTTATACTCCTTCCCTATCCTCCTGTTGAAAAGTAGCCGTTGGAAGTTCTTTGAAGTGCTTCGTAGATCTCGAGTTGTTTGGTGGAGACTACAGATGTGACATGACATCCCCTTTTCTGACTTTCTGACACTGCAGTTTACTGTTTCACCTATCCCGTCAGAGATGTTACTTTGATATCTCGGGCAGGTCAATGACTTTATTTTCCCCTTCTGATTTCTCGATCAGAGGTTGTCTTTTTGCATCAATGCTCTTAATAAGCTATTGTCCGAATACCAACCTTCAGATTGAACCGTTGTCAATGCTTCAATCTTCGGATGACCGAACTCTACGATTCTGATGCATGCTTTCTTGAACTTGATCGTAGTGTCTTATTGACTGTTGCTCATTGACGTGTAGAGTAAACACTACTATCTTTGAAGAGTGTTCATTTGATCTTCAGTGTAGAACACCTCTTCCTTCTATTGTGCAGTGTATCAACACTTCTTGTTTGCTTCGACTGGTCTCAGATACTGATGGCTTGACTCTTTGTTCTGGCCCCTTCTGAATAGTAAGACACTTTAGATTTGTGGCGTGTCTAGCTCGTTTTCTCCTTGTAATCGCCCGTTCACTTATCATCAATGGAGTGACCCAATGCTTAATCACTTTAGTAATGTTCTTTAAAGGCTGACCAGTATCTTTGTGTACACTCCATCAGTTCCTTCATTGTTTGGCAAACACTAGAATCCTGGTTGCTTTCAAGATAGTTGTCTTCTATTTACTTGACAGCTACTGCACTTGCTGACTTTTCTTAGTCAGTTACTGAAGTCTTCTTCTGATCAACTTGTGGAAGACTTCATCTCAAATGGCTTCACAACTCAATCTGGATGTTGATTGAGTTGGTGCTTAGATCTTCTGTTAGCTTGCATGCCATTCGTTGAGTGATCTCTGGTTTCATTCAGGTGAGATGTATCTTTGTAGTATCAACTAGAGGCTTCATTCATTTTGATATTTTGGGAGTGCTCATTTGTTGAGAATCGTATCTGCTCTACGATTATGTCTTGGCGTTGTGAGCACATCTGTTGAAGTCTTAGTTCTACACTCTACGATTCAGCTTCAGCTGTGTAGACACTATAACTCCGAGATCAGATCTTGACACTCTACGATTTCTAACTTTGTGTTCGTTGTCTTCATCTGATCTTGCTCGACTACGATCTCTGCCTCTGATATGATTAGTAGACTCTACGACTCTGAGTGTAGTCTATGATTCTTGACTTGGCTTTACCCGATGCTCGGTCGGCTCGTAGACAGGCTGTCTCTACGATTCTGAATATGATTTCCTCAGCAGACTACGACTCTGAGGAAGTTTTACTCGACACACTACGATCCTTTCTCGTCTCTCCTGGCCGTCTACGAACTCCAAGATCTACTATCTTGCAGACTACGATTCTGCCTCGATAGCTCTCGAGTTTTTCTTGACTCTCTTGGCAGACTACGATTTCTGATGCAGTGCTCGACGATCAGATAAGCCTATTTATTACATCATAAGATCAGCCTAACATGCTTGATCTTTCTATATTTATAGTCCTTATACATCATTTCTTTTTAAGGACTTTACCACTACTAGAAAAATAAGAATATGTGACGGAATTTTATGACAGTTTTTAAAAACAATCACAAAAGATAGTAATTTATGATGGACTTTTTAAGCAATCACAAAACAATAGTATAGATGATGGCTCTTAGTGATGACTAATCTTGCTATCACTGTATTATAATTGTGATGACCATATCAATCACGCCAATTTTTTCACATAAAATAAATTTTCTTTTTGTGACGCACTAAGTCATCACTTATTAATATACCATTTTCGTGATTGCATTTAAGTTATCACTAATATTTTAATGTAAGAAATAATCAAAACAATATTTTATAACGGTCATGACGATCATTAAAAAAGATAGATTTTTGTGACGACTTTTATTTGCAATTACAAAAAGAAGGTATTTTGTGATGGAATTTTCAAACCATCACAAAACAATAAAATATATGATGAACCTTAGTGATGACTAATTTTACCATTATTATAGAGTATTTGTGACTGCCATTGCAATCACCAAATCTAATGTGGAAGTAATTTTGTTTAGTAAGTCAACTCACATATGTTTCTTTGTATGTTTTGTTTTAAAATTATAATCATTATCTGGACTTTGGTGTAGTGGTAATACTCGTTATTTAGTTTGCAAATGGGAGAGGGTTCGAATCCTACAAGTATCATTTGATATAATTAATATAGATACAATTAATACAGTGAAATAAATTATATGTAAATAGAGATTCACGTTCTTATATTTGATCCCTATAGTCTTATTTTTTGTGATGACTTTGACAATCACAATATATTACGTATTAATGTGATTGTATTAATCATCACAAAAGCACTAAGCGTTTGCATGATTGCCAAAACCATCACGTAAAACCTTTTATGATGGGCGTATACATGACGACCATTGTGATGCTTAAAGCCGTAAACCTTTCGTGATGGTTTTTCTACTTTTTGTGATGAATTTTAGCCATCACAAATGACCATTTTTTAATAGTGTACAAAGCTGTTTTGCTTATGTAGGATCAATCTAACACATTGATCAATTCATTCTAAGTCCTTGTACATATGTTTCTATTATCCATCAAAGGACTTTACAAATTTTCTTAATGCAAGCATACTTGCATATTAATTCATATATATCATAATCAAATCATATGTAAATAGTAATATCATTCACATGCTTATTCCTGACACAAGCTACCTTATTATAATATTCCACATCTATATGTCAAATGTTTGCAAAGTAAGCTTTTCTGTTAATATTTTGGACGAAAAATTATAAAATTACTAATTTGTAATATTTTTGGTACTTCGATAACGAGAATGTAACAAAAAAAAAAAGAGTTTCAGCAAGTAAAATAAAAATTGATCCCTAGCACAATAACTAAAACATCAATTAACCCGATCTGCGTCATCTGTCACGTCATTAACACCTGTCAACTGTTATCTCCTCAGAATTTTTCGTCACTTTTTTTGACGGAGTCATTTATAATGACCATTTTGTAAATTTTTTCGAGTATAGTAATACGTTTTTAACAAAAAAAAGATTCGATAACCACAATAAAAATCAAACCCTAATATAGTGACAAAAAAGTCAAAATATGACTATGTCTAGACTTGACAAAATATGTGTAACACCTCAGTCCCACATCAAAAGATAGGGGAAAAATTTGTTTGCATATAAGGAAATAAGTTACCACCAATAGTACCTTCAATTTATGACCTTTTGGGAGCCTGTGGTGGGCTAAGATGACCAAAGAAGATACTATTGGGCCAGTAGTTTGAGGCCTTATTTTGATGGATTTGATTCGATTCGGACTTGGGATTTGACCCGAGATTTGTTCCGAACTTGGAATTTTACCCGGGTTATTTCATATGGTATCAGAGCCAGGTTCTCGAAAGCTCGGGTCGGGTCATCCGATCGGGTTGCCGGAGGTGGGGACACGAAGGTTAGTGGTATTATCCCACAATGGAGAGATGGAGGTCCGGAGGTGGGGACACGAAGCCAACCGGTATTATCCCACAATGGCTAGAGAGGCAAAGATCTTTGGGCTGTGTGTGATCGAATTCTGACGGGGACGTCAAAAATTTAAGTGGGGGAGTTTGTAACACCCCAGTCCTACATCGAAAGATAGAAAAAAAATTTGTCTGCATATAAGGAAATAAGTTACTACCAATAGTACCTTCAAGTCATGACCTTTTGGGAGTCTGTGGTTGGCTAAGATGACCAAAGAAGATACTATTGGGCCAGTAGTTTGAGGCCTTATTTTGATGGATTTGATTCGATTTGGACTAATCAAATCCATCAAAAAAGGCATCAAACCTTAGCTCACCACAGGCTCCCAAAAGGTAATAACTTGAAGGTACTATTGGTAATAACTTATTTCCTTATATGCAGATAAATTTTTCTCCTATCTTTTGATGTGGGACTGGGGTGTTACAAACTCCCCCACTTAAATTTCTGACGTTCCCGTCATAATCGATCACACACACAGCTCAAAAATCTTTGCCTCTCTAGCCATTGTGGGATAATACCGGCTAGCTTCGTGTTCCCACGTCCGGACCTCCATCTCTCCATTGTGGGATAATACCATCAGCCTTCGTGTCCCCACCTCCGGTAACCCGATCGGATGACCCGGCACGAGCTTTCGAGAGTCGGCTCTGATACCATATGAAACAACCCGGGTCAAATCCCGAGTCCAGAATAAATCTCGGGTCAAATCCCAAGTCCGAATCGAATCAAATCCATCAAAATAAGGCCTCAAACTACTGGCCCAATAGTATCTTCTTGGGTCATCTTAACCCACCACAGGCTCCCAAAAGGTCATGAATTGAAGGTACAATTGATAGTAACTTATTTCCTTATATGCAGACAAATTTTTCTCCTATCTTTCGATGTGAGACTGAGGTGTTACAATAGGGTTATGGGTTTGTTTTGATTTACAAAATATGGTTATGATTTCATTTAAGAATTAAAACTACATTACCTATTTTTAATATTAGTTGTGTGGGTTGGGTGTAAATATTTATAAGTCCAATCCAATCCAATCCAATCCAATCCAATCCAATCCAATTCGACCTATATTTACCAAATGTACTCTTTTTTAACCCCAACAAAGGCATGCCGCTCTACAAATGCAATGACACCTCCAAATACTGTTGTAGCTTTCTATAAATGTGTTATCAAAAATCGTATTACTATTTTTTTTTTGAAATAAACTTTTTGAAACAAACCTCCTAATACGTTGTAGAAAAATTAATACTCTACGCTTCAATATTAAAACTAATTTATTTAGCAAAAAAAATAATATTATTTTTAAATATTAATTTAAGTTTTATTAATATAATTATGAATATCAAAGTCTATATTGTATTTAGAACATTCTTTTTTATGGAACAAAAGAATTTTCAAGTTCATACAAGATAGAATTGTGAAAATAAAAAAATAAAAAACTTGTAAAAATATTACTCTCTATTATACAAAATGAATCTCATTTCAATTTTTAAAGCCAAGTTTGAAAATAAAAAATTTAACATTGATGTGACTAAATTAAGTATTAAGAAATTAGTTTTTTATTAGAAGCACTTTCAAAATAATTTACATTAATAATTTCTATATTAATTAAAATGTAAAAAATTATTGATACTTTTATTGCAGTTTTCCAATTTTTTTTCTTCTGTTTTTCAGAAAAATAAATCGATACCAAAAAGTATGGATTCAATTTAAAATAATATCTAAAAATATTTTGTATACAATCTTTCCTTTGTGTAATAGTATAAATATTAGGCTTAAATATAATTTACTTCTCTAGTGTCATATTTTACTTCGGTGATCCACTTTTCAATTTTGTTAATTAGATGATTGAACTATTAATTTTTTTCAATTATATCCAATTGAGGCTACCACATCAAAAATTGTTGACGTGTCTATTTGGGTGGGACATAGTTATGCTGATGTGTAACAAAAATATAGTTATTTAATTATTTTATTAAATATTTATGATATATTAAAGGGAAAAATCGTCAAACCATTTTATATTAAACATTAAAACTAAACTAATTAACTATTAATTTCTTCAAACAAACAATGAATCATAAAACCAAAAATCCAGAAAATTCCTACCGGCAAGACTCCGACGAAACCTCCTGACACCATAGCTTCTGGCCAAACTCTGGTAGAGACTCCCAAAAAATCCGGCGATGAAATACAATCCACTAGTAAGCAAATCATCTATACGGGAGCCCAAACGAGCCAACAGAATCAAATCCAATCCAAACAATTAATAGAGCTTAAAATGAAAGAATATTAGAAATATAACATCCCAAAATGAAACCAGCAGAGACTGATAACAAGAATGAGAGACATCGCAGTTTGGAGCAAATCTGGTCCAATAAAGAACGAACCTAAATGCAGGCACCAAACTACATAATATGAAAACCAAAATAAGATATCAAATTGTTCGAAAACAAAAATAGAGAACCAATTCCAGATCGAACAGAAATGGAACAGAGTGGAATACGCATATCTAAGGCCAAAATCCAACTGGAAACCAACAATAGAGCACATCAGAACCAACAATAAAAACATCAAAAATTGAATTAAATAGATAAGCAATAAACACAAAGTTCAGATCAAAAAACTCACAGAGGATAAACAAGCCTCATCCATGCAAAAAACCACCGGAATCAAAACCAAACCCAGATACCGGCATATTCAAGATCTGATTTAAGAACCCCATATCCATTTGAAAGGAAAATTGATTAATCAAACAGACTCAAATAAAGGCTTGTTTAGCTTGTGATAGACTCCACGGCACGCTTGAGTGAGGTGGTCGTCGCCCGGACCGTTTCTAGCACAGTTGTTGGATGAATTGCTTGCAACACCTTAACCCATCGTCTATACTTTAGACGGTAATCTTGGTACAATTGCTCGCGTTTGGAAATCTGCGTTGAATGGACACCAACGACACCTTGACCTCTCGCTTATATGGAAGCGGTAATCTCGGTACAATCGACGATTGATGCGGTAGAAGACGCCACACACAACTATGAATTGTTGTATGATAAGTCAAAATTGAATCTCAAAGAAAAAAACTAAGAAACTACTAATTTCTTAGGAATTCTTCAAAGAACCAAAAGTAGAGAATAAACTCACAAATATATTGAATAATAATAATGTATAATGTATATTGTATTTGATTACATAACTTGGACCTCTATTTATACTACTCAAAACAATCCAAATCCTAATAGCAATAGTAACAAATTATCCTAATCCTAATAGGAATTCCAAACCAATTTGGAATAAAAATCCCTATTTATTACAATCCAATTTAGAAAGTAAATCTTAATTATTAATAAATCCTAATTACAATAGAATTGAAAAACCTAATTTTCCTTGTTGGAATCAAACTGAAAGTCCACGTCAGTTGAATAACTTGTTGTAGCCTTTTCCCAATTGTATCCGTGTGGTTCCCTTTCAATTGCTGAATTGGATTTAATGGCTAGGAATCTGTGTGGTTGTTTACTGAATATATTAACATTCCTTGCATATACTAGCTGAGTATTTAATGTTAAGTCCGTGGCCCACATGATATATATTATGGTTGATGACTTGAACGGTCCCACGTGATATGCTAATTAATTGAGAAATAATTCTTTAATTGAATCATTGGACAATTTCCAGCCAAAACTTCTTGATTTGCTTGACGAATCCCTAGAACTTGAATTGAATTATTGTCGTTTGATGCGAACCCGATCAGAATTGTATCATTCCCCTCCTCTTGAAAAGGATTTGTCCTCAAATCTGACATTCCCTCCTTTTGAAAAGAATATGTCCACAAAACTGATCCTTCATAAAAATAAACCAAGTTAATAACATCAAACAAAACATAACCACAAATCTCACCTGACAAATTAATTGAATAAGCAACATCAGCAACGCAAGCAAGAATTTGAAAAGCTTTATCTCCTCCTGGATCAAATATCAGTATGAAGAACTCTTTATGTATCACAAACTCCCATTCATGAATTCCCGGATCAAAAATGAATCTTATGATCTTGATCATTCGTAAACAAAACCACGTTAATGATCCTGGGTCAAATGTCAACTTTTGAAACTCATCACGTCGCATAAGCCCATACACTTGAATTCCTGGATCAAAAATCAATTTGATGATCTCATCCCTTCGCAGAAACACATTCGTTAATGCACCTATGTCAAATATTAATTTTTGAAATTTGTCACGTTTCTCACGCAAACTCTCTTGAATTCCTGGATTAAACACAAAACAAAACAAATCAACAACTCCCTTTTGTCTAATCACCAAGAAATCAAATAAATCAAAATCACATGCATAGTCTACTAGAACACTATTCAAAACACTTCCTTGTAGACTCTCAATGCATTGATCGAATTGAATCGCATGATCCATGATTTCCTTGATGAATATGATCTTATCACGAATCTGCAAAACACAACCAACCTTTCTCCTTCCATTGACATTAACACAATCAAAATCACATAATAGCACCAACGGAATAAAAAGGTCACAATCATAAGTTGAAAATTCAATAACATATCGACGATGATCACAAACAAACTCAACACATACTAAATAATTTCCCAAAATATTGACAAAAATCAGAATATCATCAAAATAGAGAATAACAATTTTTTTCATAAAAGAATGTAAAATATAATTCAACAATTCCATGAAAGTATGCAATGCCTTAGCTAACCCAAGTGAACTAACTAAACATGCAAATAATTCATCCCTCAAACGATCTTGATGATAAACACTTGTTGAATCAAAATCATATGATAGCAAAGCATGCAATGAAGATTGCACTAACGAAACAACATGATTACTACCATTGTCAGCTATCGATAATTCATGTAAAGATTGATTAGCATGAAAACCTAACTCATCATATGGATAAGAAAACCTAGAATTAATTTCATGCAAGTAACAACATTGAAAACGAGAATATATATCATGATCATAAACTAACTCAACATAAATCAAATATCCTCCATAGTTTATGACAAAAATGATTCTACCATCAAAATAGCTAACAACAAATTTTCCAACGGAAGCATGCAAAACATGTTTTAAATAACTCGTGAAAACACTAGATGCATCAGTTAATCTAACAGAAATAACTAACCACCTATATAACTCACATGCTAAAATAATTTTCCATTTATCACAATATTTCATGCTAAATTGATTAGGCATTGTCATCACATGATTATTATCACATGTAGATAAAACACACGTACTATGCAATTTATCAAGCATATTATCCAAACAAGAAACATAATAACGATACTTGTTTACCAATTCAAAATCGATGAACAAACTCGTTGTCCCATCCTCCTTAGATACTATGATCTCATAATCAACACATGAACTCATGTCTTCTCTTACGATACCCACTTTCACCAACTCTCCAACCCGCCTTGGTAACTCCGTCGTCTCCTTGGGAACACTATCAGCTGATCGATACGGAATGATAGTACGGGGTATTTCATCAACAACCTGTACAAGAGACAAAACAAAACTAGACAAAGAAGAATCATTAGCGTTAGTATTCAAAAGCGCCATCTTGTACGAATGTACAGTCATTGGCTTTTCAAAATATAACTCACTTTTCAACTCACTCTCTTTTTCATAGTCACATATTTCTTTTCTCTCTTCTTTATGCTCACCCTCTCGTTTGTTTTTCTCTCGTTTATTTTCAAGGTCACTCTTTTCATTCTCTTTTTTCTCAATCTCTCTTTTCTTTTCATTCTCACTCTTTTCACTTTTTTCTTTTACATTATCAACCTTTTGAACAATTTCTTTTTGTCGATCTTTTCCACATGCATTTTCTTTTACAAACTCATCTCCTTGATTACTTTCTTTCAGATGTTTACCATCTTGCTTTTGATCATGGACTTCATCTTGAACACTCAAACCCAATAACTCTCCTTGGACTGCATATTCTATAATTTCTTCCTGCATTTGATCACGATCTTTTTGTAAATACATTAGATCGTCATGAACTTGCTCGGACGTCATAGGACAAAGGTTGACTCTTATTCGATTATGTACCAATGAATACTTATTAGTACAACTATTATGCTTCGCGCGCCTGTTGTGTCGCCATGGCCTCCCAAGTAACAAATGACAAGTATGGATTGGAACTACATCACATAATATTTCATCTTCATATCTGCCAATGCGAAAAGAAACTGACACTTGTCTAGTCACCATTACCTCCTCACAATCGACGATCCCTTGCATCTTGTAAGGCCAAGGATGTGCAACTGTTGACAACCCTAGTTTATACACCATTGTAGTGCTAGCAATGTTAGTACCAATTTCACAATCAATTTTTACAATGCATACCTTTTCTTGTACTAGAAACCTAGTATAAAACATATTCTTTTTTTGCATTGTTTCTTCCTCGTTAGCTTGCTCACTTGTAGCTTTCTTAGTCTCCCATGACTCTCCAAGAATCGCATGATCTTCTTCAATTTTTATTTCCCTAGACAATAAATGTTCCCTCATATGCTCCATAGGTTTATGAGGTTGCTCCCTACATCCATTATAATTACGATGCCTCTCATAATCCTCATCCCATGATCTCCACCACTCATCCACGCCAGACTTCATACGAACTCTGGGTCTTCTTTTCAATGGCTCCTCATAGCCAAACATATTAATTTACTGCAAAACAAGGGTTAGTAGATAAAACAATTTCCTCACACACTCCCTTACGTGTTTCGCTCGAATTAATGGTTCACTCGTGTATACTCTCAATAAATTGGCTTTTACCCTCGATTAATCTCACCACTAAGCCTTTTACCTCAATATTCTCTCTAATAGGTTCTTATTGAATTCTCTAGCAAAATTCTTGGTTTTACTAATCAATTCAAAATTACTTATCACTAAATAAAATTATAGATGGTGTGACTATCAAAATACTACAAAATCACCGATTGATTGCCTTGTACTCTCCTTTTGTATGCGTCAGATTTTTAAATTGTAGCCCCGTTTCAAAATTGATGATGATGGAACAGTATGAAATCTTCGTTGGAATTTGATGGTGTGCTATAAGTTTGGTTAACACCATGAAAATATGAATTTTTTTTCTTTTCCTTTTTTTTTTCTTCTCTTATTTTTTTTTACAATATATATTTTGACAGAAAATTAAAGATAAGTAACTCGCTAGAAAGGCTTAGCTTTGATACCAAATGATAGACTCCACGGCACGCTTGCGTGAGGTGGTCGTCGCCCGGACCGTTTCTAGCACAGTTGTTGGATGAATTGCTTGCAACACCTTAACCCATCGTCTATACTTTAGACGGTAATCTTGGTACAATTGCTCGAGTTTGGAAATCTGCGTTGAATGGACACCAACGACACCTTGACCCCTCGCTTATATGGAAGCGGTAATCTCGGTACAATCGACGATTGATGTGGTAGAAGACGCCACACACAACTATGAATTGTTGTATGTTAAGTCAAAATTGAATCTCAAAGAAAAAAACTAAGAAACTACTAATTTCTTAGGAATTCTTCAAAGAATCAAAAGTAGAGAATAAACTCACAAATATATTGAATAATAATAATGTATAATGTATATTGTATTTGATTACATAACTTGGACCTCTATTTATACTACTTAAAACAATCCAAATCCTAATAGCAATAGTAACAAATTATCCTAATCCTAATAGGAATTCCAAACCAATTTGGAATAAAAATCCCTATTTATTACAATCCAATTTAGAAAGTAAATCTTAATTATTAATAAATCCTAATTACAATAGAATTGAAAAACCTAATTTTCCTTGTTGGAATCAAACTGAAAGTCCACGTCAGTTGAATAACTTGTTGTAGCCTTTTCCCAATTGGATTTGAGATTTAAATTACATGATTCCTTGTATCCTTGTGGTTCCCTTTCAATTGCTGAATTGGATTTAATGGCTAGGAATCTGTGTGGTTTGTTTACTGAATATATTAACCTTCCTTGCATATACTAGCTGAGTATTTAATGTTAAGTCCGTGGCCCACGTGATATATATTATGGTTGATGACTTGAAGGGTCCCACGTGATATGTTAATTAATTGAGAAATAATTCTTTAATTGAATCATTGGACAATTTCCAGCCAAAACTTCTTAATTTGCTTGACGAATCCCTAGAACTTGAATTGAATTATTGTCGTTTGATGCGAACCAGATCAGAATTGTGACAGCTTGAGATCTAAAACTTTGTAATATTTTAATGTGATACATCGGATCCAAAATTTTAAAGCTCAGCGCCAGAAGAGCGACACAAAATTAACCTCAAATAACTCTATAAACAATGAGTAGTAGAGGAGGATTGAAAACGAAAGAACGAATAAAGAGAGCAGATGATTATAAATTCTTTGTTCTTTTGGAATAAAAAGATGCCATTCAAATTTTACTATGAAGCCCAACTAGAACTAATGATCATTAATGGGGTAATATAAATCCATTTTCCGAGTCTATTAAAATATCTCCCGTATAGATCAAAAAATATATTTTCAGGAAGGATTTTTGAATTTTTGGTTTTCAAATTCATTGTTTGTTTGAAGAAATTAGTAGTTAATTTGTTTAGTTTTAATGTGTAATATAAAGTAGTATGACCATTTTGCCCTTTAATATATCAAGATTGTTTAATCACAAAATAAAAATTATTTTTTTCACACATCAGCTTAGTTATGCCCCACCCAGGTAGTCACATCAGCAATTTCTGGCGTGGCAACATCAATTGGATGAAATTGAAATTTTTTTAATAGTTCAATTATCTAATTGACAAAATTGAAAGGTGAATCACCGAAGTAGAATATGACCTATAGTTTAGGATAGTAAATTATATTTATGCCTAAATATTACTATTTTTTTACTTTGTGCTAAAAACTGTAATTAATGTGTTGATTCTGAAAAATTTCTAGAGATGGAATGTGACGCCCCCAAAATTGGGTATACATCACCTATTCTGGGTCGCCAGATACAAAGTAAAGAATTCAAATACAAACTTAATTATACATTATGAGTTGTGAGTTTAAATACAAACATTGTCTTCTAGAGAGTATAAAAACTCAAAATGAGTCCTCATTACAATTATTCTCACACTATTTAACAGAATAGTGAGGACTACTAATGCTATCCACTGGGCAATCATTCCATTCCCCGACTAGTCCCTGGTACATTCTCATTTTCTGAAGAGAACAGTGAAAGAAAGGGTGAGCTCAACTAGCTCAGTAAGAAATATTATGACTAAGATAATGCAGAATAATTTATCTTTAGCCTTCAACAGTGTTAAACTGATACAATATAACAAACATCAAGTTTAACTGCAGCGGAACAAGCAATCCATTAAAAGAGTCAAGTAGAGAATAAAATCTACTATCTTTTATGATTTAAAAGGTTTTTCATCACTTTTATTGCTGGGACTCAACATAATAAATAATCCACATCATCGAATCACCCCTGCACTACGACCAAGGATATTATTTAGTATCACGGCCACAATTATCCATGCACTACGGGCCAAAGATAATCATGTTTTTATCAACGGTCCTGATCATGCCATAAAATAATTCATCTTTGCACCTTTAGCCGAAGAGAATCCATAGCCATAATCATACCAAAAACTGTCCATCAATGCACTACGGGTCAATGAGGACTTTTTTCACATCATTTGTAATATTACGATTATGATTATATCGAATAATCCCTGGTCATAATCATACCAAGTCCATCTATGCACTACAGGCCACAAATGACTTTCAACATAATATAAACATGAGGATGATGACAATGATATAAGAATTCAATAAAACAAGTTCAAGAATTAATTTATCTAGGAACTGATAACGTCCAAATTGTCAACATGATACTGCTTTGTAGAGTAAAATTCAAGAATGCTCAGAAGAATATTTCCATGAAAAGATATTGGATGAAGTGCAAATATCCAGGATATTCCACTAATTTTATGGAGTATATAAGTCAAAGTTTTAACCAACTGAGTATAATAAAGAATGGAATAACAAAAGAAATAACCATGCATGTGATAGACCGCACATGCAGGTTATTCCATAAGAATAATAAATAACGGAACCAGGTCCGTCGTAAAACGCACAGACAAGATATGCTAACAGGATAATAAATAATGGAACCAGGTCCGGCGTTAACGCTCAGACAGGATATTCCGACAGAATAATAAATAATGGAACCAGGTCCGGCGTAAACGCACAGACAGGATATTCTGACAGAATAATAAAGAACGTAATATTAGAAGAATTTCACCATGTATGCGGTACTTCGCATAAACAAGTTATTCCAATAGAATAATAAGAATGGAATAACAGAAGAATTTCACCATGTATGCAATACTTTGCATAGACATGTTATTCCGACATAATAATAAATAATGAAATAATAGAAGAATTTCACCAAGTATAGGGTATCCCGCGTATACATGTTATTCCAACAGAATAATAAAGAATGGAATAACAGAAGTTCTCTTCATTAATAAGAAAGAAAGAATACCCCTTACGAGTACAACAAATAATATCTCCTACCTTAAGAAGAAGAGTACTGGATATATAAGTAGTGAAGTAGCAGAATACTTTTCTTCATTCTCTCTATAGTTTATCTCTCTAGAGTTTTAGTGAATTCGTAGAAATAATGAAAGAATGAGCTACTATTTATAGAAAAATGGACTGCATAATAACTAACTCATGAACGGTCCAGATTGATTTACTTTAATCTGATGGTTCACATTTAAAGCAAAATCTTTTAAATAAAATATAATATATTCTATTTATAATCTAATAAAACGAATAACTTTATAAAAGATTTTACTATGCAAACACTGTGACGCCGCCAAAATTAGGTATACATCACCCATCTTGAGTCGTCAGATACATGGTACAGAATTCAAATACAACTTAATAATACAACTGTCGTGTACAATACGATAAAACATAAACTGTGAGTTTGAATACAAATATTGTCTACTAGAGAGTATACAAACTCAAAAGGAGTCCTCATTACAATTATTATCACACTATTTCACAGAATAGTGAGGACTACTAATGCACCATCTAGGACCATCACTCTGTTCCCCGACTAGTCCCATCTACGTTCTCATTTCCTGAAGAGAATAGTGAAAGAAAGGGTGAGCTCAACTAGCCTAGTAAGAAATATTATGACTAAGATAATGCAGAATAATTTATCGTTAGCCTTCAACAGTGTTAAACTGATAAAATATAATAGATATCAAGTTTAACTGCAGCAGAACAAGCAATCCATTAAAAAAGTCAAGTAAAAAATAAAATCTACTATCTTTTAAGATTTAAAAGGTTTTTCATCACTGTTATCGCTGGGACTCAGCTTAATAAATAATCCACATCATCGAATCACCCCTGCACTACGACCAAGGATATTCTTTAGTATCATGACCACAATTATCCATGCACTACGGGCCAAGAATATTTGTGTATTCATTAATGGTCATGATCATGCCAACAACTGTCCATCAATGCAGTACGGGCCAATGAGGACTTTTACCACATCATTTGTAATATTACGGTCGTGATTACACTGAATAATCCCTGGTCATAATCATACCAAGTCCATCTATGCATTACAGGCCACATATGACTTTCAAAAAATATAAATATGAGGATGATGACAATGATATAAGAATTCAATAAAACAAGTTCAAGGATTAATTTGTCCAAGAACCAATAACGTCCAAATTGTCAACATGATACTGCTTTGTAGAGTAAAATTCAAGAATGCTCAGAAGAATATTTTCATGAAAAGATACTGGATGAAGCGCAATTATCAAGGATATTCCACTAATTTCATGGAGTATAGAAGTCAAAACTTTAACCAACTGAGTATAATAAAGAATGGAATAACAAAAAAATCACCATGCATGCGGTACTTCACCTAGACAGGTTATTCCAACAAAATACTAAATAACGGAACCAGGTCAGGCGAAATTCGCACCGACAGGATGTTCCAGCAGAATAATAAAGAATGGAATAAGAACAGAAATCACCATGCATGCGGTACTTCGTATAGACAGGTTATTCCAACAGAATACTAATAAGGACGGAATCAGGTCCGACGTAAAACGCAGAGACGGGATATTCCAACAGAATAATAAAAACGGAATAATAGAAGAATGTCACCAAATATAGGGTAGACTGTGTATATAGGTTATTCCAACAGAATAATAAAGAATGGAATAACATAAGTTCTCTTCATGAATACAAAAGAATAACACCCCTTACGAGTACAACAAATAATATTTTCTACCTTAAGAAGAAGAGTACTGGATATATAAGTAGTGAAGTAGCAAAATACTTTCTTCTTTCTCTCTATAGTTTATCTCTCTAGAGTTTCAGTGAATTCGTACAAAAATAATGAAGGAATGAGCTTCTATTTATAAAAAAAAGGACTGCATAGTAACTAACTCATGAACGGTCCAGATTGATTTACTTTAATCTGACGGTCCATATTTAAAGCAAAATCTTTTAAATAAAATAAAATATATTCTATTTATAATCTAATAAAACAAATAACTTTATAAAAGATTTTACTATACAAACACTATGCAGGCACTATACAAACACTATGCATAATAAAATATAATATATTCTAATTATTGTCTAATAAAACAGATAACTTTATAAAAGTATTCTGTTTTATATAAAAAGATTTTATTATGCAAAATACTATGCAGACATTATGCAACACTATGCATAATAGAATATATTATATTTTATTTATAGAATAACTTTATAAAAGTATTCCGTTTTATATAAAATGATTTTCTGTATTATTACATTAATAATACCAACAAAACTAAGTGACTTATCACGTAAGTATCAATAATTAATACCGTGTGCTACTATGTAACCATGCGTATTACTGTACTTTTAACACCGGGTGTTTCAACAGTTAACGGTAAAACTTCTGCCGTTTTTTTCATAAAGTATTTTTGTCGTTTTCTCAATCCGATAATAATTCCGTTGTGGGGTCCACCAATGATTGTGCCGTTATACGAATAATCTCTGTTAAAACGAATATTCTCTGACCAATCGAATATTATATAACAACTTGCGTACTTTGTAAAATTTATAAATATTACCCACAACTATAACATTATATCAATTTCACTCCATAATATTCAAAAATAATATTTATAGAAAATTCATCCTTATTCAAAAAAGTTGGGGTTTTACAACCTCCCCTTCTTATGAAATTTTGCCCTCGAAATTAGGGTATGTACCTGGTATATCGAAGAGGTAAGGATACCTTAATTTCATTTCAGATTCTAACTCCCAAGTCATTTCCTCAACATCGTGGTTTCTCCACAAAACTTTGACTTGAGGTATAACATTAGAGCGTAGAATATGTTCCTTCTTATCCAAGATTTGAACAGGAACCTCTTCATACGTCAAATCATCCGCTATTTCATCCAGTTCTAACTCAATAATGTGGTTCGGGTCTTCCACATATTTACGTAACATGGATATATGAAAAACATTATGAACACGAGACATACTTGGCGGTAAAACAAGTCTATAGGCCACAGTTCCTACTCGATCGATGATTAAAAATGGGCCAATGAATCAAGGATTGAGCTTTCTTCTCTTTCCAAATCTCGTAACTCCTTTCCACGGAGCAACTCGTAATAACACATGATCTCTTATATCAAATTCCACGTCCTTTCGATGAATATCAGCATAACTCTTTTGTCGAACTTGTGAGGTTTTTATACGTTGTCGGATCGTTTGAATCTTTTCCGTAGTCATACGTACCAACTCCGGTCCCAAAAACGTTGCTTCACCCACCTCATCCCAGCATACTGGAGAACGACACTTTCTTCCATACAATGCCTCAAATGGAGCCATGCCAATGCTTGCTTGATAATTGTTGTTGTAAGAAAACTCCACCAATGGTAAGAACTTGTCCCAACTTCCCTTGAAGTCAAGGACACAGAGTATTAATAAATCTTCAAGAGTTTGAATAGTCCTCTTTGATTGTCCGTCTGTCTGAGGATGATATGTCGAACTAAATTATAAATTTGTGCCCATAGCTTTTTGTAAACTAACCAAAAATCGTGAAGTGAATCTTGGGTCTCGATCAGAAACTATGGATACTGGCATACCATACAGTCTTACAATCTCGTTTATGTACATACGAGCAAGACTTTCAAGTGTATAAGTTTCTCGTATTGGTAAGAAATGAGCAGATTTGGTCAATCTATCAACAATGACCCAAATTGCATCAATGCCTTGAGAAACCTTGGGAAGACCAGTAACGAAATCCATGGTAATGTGCTCCTACTTCCATTCTGGAATTTCAAGTGCTTGTAATGAACCTTTTGGTACTTGATGCTCCGCCTTGACTCGTTCACAAGTTAAACACCTTGAGATAAACTCTGATATCTCTCTCTTCATAATGCTCCACCAAAATGTATGTCGAAGATCACGATACATTTTAGTACTCCCAGGATGGATTACGAATGGTGTGTTGTGCACCTCCATCATGATTTTATACTTTAAATCAGGGTTATTAGGAACACAAAGTCTGGAGTTGACTCAAAGTATTCCTTCTTCATCGATTCTTTCTTCCGACATAGCACCTTCTTGCACTTTCTTCCTCATACGCATTAACTCCAGGTCTGTAGCTTGAGCAGCTTTAACTTTATCAATTAAAGTCGGTTCTACTCGTATATTTGCCATCATCACATGGGTCCCTAGAGTCTTTAACTCTATCTCCATCCTTTGCAAGTCACACAAAATGGGCTTTTGTGTTGTCAATATTGCACTCGTACCCGCATATGATCTTCTACTCAATACGTTAGCTACCACGCTCGCTTTTTCATGATGGTATTGGATGGTATGATCATAATCTTTCAACAGTTCAAGCCAACGTTGTTGTCGCATGTTGAGTTCTTTTTGAGTGAAGAAATATTTGAGACTTTTATGATCCATAAAGATCTCCACTTTCTCCCCATACAAGTAATGCCTCCAAATCTTTAGTGCGAAGACAACAGCTACCAACTCTAGATCATGAGTAGGATAATTCCTCTCATATTCTTTGAGTTGTCGTGAGGCATAGGCTATGACTTTCCCATGTTGCATGAGAACACATCCTAACCCTTTGCCCGAAGCATCACTGTAGATGACAAATCCCTCCGAACCAAATGGTATTGTTAGAACAGGTGCTGAAATAAGTCTCCTCTTGAGTTCTTGAAAACTCTTCTCACATTCCTCGCTCCAACCGAACTTTGTATCTTTCTGAGTTAGCTGAGTTAGTGGAGTAGCGATTCGAGAAAACCCTTCTACGAATCTCCGATAATAACCAGCTAAGCCGAGAAAGCTACGTACTTCGCTCACTGATTTAGGTTGCTCCCAGCTTTGAATAGCTTCAATATTTGCTGGGTCAACAGATATTCCATGGCTTGATACCACGTGCCCAAGGAATGCTACTTCCTCAAGCCAGAACTCGCATTTCTTTAACTTGGCATAAAGCTTATATTCAAGAAGCTTTTGGAGTATCAGCCTCAAGTGTTGCTCATGATCTTCACGACTTTTGGAATAAATAAGGATGTCATCAATAAAGACGACCACACAGTGATCTAAATATTCCTTGAATACTCGGTTCATCATATCCATGAAGGCAGCAGGAGCATTAGTCAATCCAAAGGACATGACTAGGAATTCATAATGCCCGTACCGAGTTCTGAAAGCCGTCTTTGGAATGTCATCAGTTCTAATCTTCAATTGGTGATATCCAGAACGAAGATGAATCTTTGAAAAGAATTTGGCTCCTTGCAACTGGTCAAATTGGTCATCAATACGTGGCAATGGATACCTATTTTTGATGGTGACATGATTTAACTCCCGATAATCAATACAAAGTCGCATACTCCCATCTTTCTTCTTCACGAATAGAACAGGAGCACCCCAAGGAGACGTACTAGGACGAATGAAACCAATATCTAACAATTATTGCAATTGGGTCTTTAACTCTTGAAGTTCAATAGTTCGATATGGGGCTTTGGAAATGGGTTTTGTACCGGGTTCAAGGTCGATACAAAATTTAATTTCACGCTCTGGGGGTAGTCCAGGAAGTTCTTCAGGAAATACGTCAGGAAATTCATTAACAATATAAATATTATTCAAAACTGACGTATTTTTGTTTAGATCCGTGACATGAGCTAAGAAAGCTTGACATCCATTTTTCAATAAACGAATAGCTTTATGGCTTGAGATGACAATGATTGATATTAATGGTTTGGTTGCTTGAATTCGCATAATAGGTTGATTAGGAATATGAATGCTAACAACCTTATGAAAACAATCAATTTTTGCATGATGAGTAGTTAACCAATCAATCCCTAGAATTACATCAAATGCAAGTATTTTTAATGAAATAAGATCGACATGTAATGTGTGGGTACCAACTTGAACCAAACAAGACTTATAAACCGTGGATGTAATGAAGGTTTCTCCCAACGGAGTTTCAACAGATAAGTCAAAGTCTAATTTCTCCGGAGTCAAATTTAAATGTTGAGCGCAAGTAGGAGAAATAAAAGAATGGGTAGAGAAAAGTTGAGAGAAACTTAGAGAAATTGAGAAAAGAATTGAGGAAAAGAAGATTGTAATCATAACTATTTTCTTCTAAACTCTAGAGTATCATCTTCTTAATCAAAGGTAGGATATTAATCCTTGTATTTTATTTTTAAATTTTAGTTTTCTTCCCCAAAAAGTTCTCTATAAATAATTATGGATGATGAATTTCTTGTGTATATAGCTTTAGATGATGATTGTTGTTGTAAAACTATTTTTTTTGAGATTATGTATGATTATAATCAATTTCTTTATGTATGTATGTAAATTATGAAGAAAAGTATATCACAGTGAATTCATATGAAAATATATATGAATATGACTTAGTTTAAAGTAGAAATTAAGGTTTAATTAGTTGTTAAACTGATAAATTGATTATTGAATTTGATAGAGTATGTATAATCATAACTATGGTGTTTCGAAATTTCAGTTTTGATTGAAAAACAAAATCATAGAGTTGATTTCCATTAAAAATGTCAAAAATGGAGTTTTTGCCAAAAACATTGAAATTGGGTGTTGTAGATTTGATGTTTATGTTAGTTTATGGGTAGAAACATGTTAGGAGTCTTCACAATATGTTTACATGAAGTCTATGTGTAAATCACATATTAATTAGTCTATTAGATTGGAGCTTGTAGGCTAATTTGGCTTTTGTTCATGTCCGAGTTCTGGACTCTGGCACCGCAGCGCGGCCCAGTAGTACAAGTTTTGTACCGTAGCGTGAATCGATGGACTTTGACTCGCGCCGCAGTGCCAACTCAGCGCCGCAGCGCCAACCACAGTGTAAACTGTGGCGCCGCAGCGCGAGTTAGCAGAATGTTATGACAGTTTTAGTTTATTACACAAATTTTGAAAATAAAGGTTATGTGTTAATAATATGAATGCTAAATGATGATTTCAGTAGTATTAAACCATGAATGAGCATGTTATCAAGTGTTAACTAGTATTAACATAGTTTGATTATGTGAATGGGTAATTTGACCTACATGATGTATGTATTGTTTATATAGATATAAAATGTTGGTAATAACTAATTATGTCATGATGATATATGTATAGGGTATTGATTCAAGTTGTAAGGTTTAGCTTGTGCTAAAGGAAAGTTCTCTAACTCAAAACTTCATTGTGCGAGTTTAATTTCATTAGTACATTATTGTTTTCAAATTCAATTACAATTGTTGTAAGTTGCTACCTCTACACTTTCATAGAGCCAGATTGCCTATTATTGAATAAATTATTGTATCTAGTTGCTCAAAACGATACAAGTATCCCAAATCTTATAGTTTAATATTGAGCAAGTTTCTCTAATATGTAACTTATTATTTAGCATGTGAGTCGCTTTATATATTCTAGTGTTGAACAACTTTATCGTTCAAATTACTATTCACTATGCATGCTTAGTATTCAATTGTCAATAACTTTGACCTAATATTGTTCAAAGCAAATCATGATATGATTATTCAATGTTTATGCTATTATATTATTCCTAAAGCATGATGTTAATTACAAATATCAATTCAGTTATGATTATTCCATAGCATACAGTTATTTCCGTTTTAATCAACTAATCCTTAGTTGATTACCGTTGAATTCTAAATTACCCTGTAATGTATCCAAACCAAACTTACTTTGGTGCGGACTTATATTCTAAATACTGAGATGAACAACTCTATTATTAGAGGTTTACGCTTAGCGTTGAAATGGTTGTGCACAATACATTGTATGAAGGGTTGATCCCCCTAAGTACGTGGAGTCCTTATAGTCTTATGACTGTTAAAGTTAAAGTTAAAAGATTACTTATAACTGTGGACATGATTCGTGGTCATTAGACCCTCAGTGAATGTTATAATTTTCAGAAAGTAAATAGAATATATTTTTCAGTTCTATTGAGCCTAATATTGGCAATTGATATAAAAGTTTAAAGATTTATTTATTGTTATTTCAAGTGGGCCTTGTTTGCTCACTCTTGCCTGTAAAATTTCTTACAGCTAAAGTTGAAACGGGTGACGTACCTAGCACCAGTAAGGGAAAAGGAAAGATGAATAAATATTGAAGACTTGTAATAGTTTTGCTAGTTTACTTTCAGACTTTGACTTAAAGATTGTAATGAAGTTTATTTAAATTTCCGCAAATGAATGATCGTTGTTAAAGGTTAGGTAACCTTAGAGATTTTACTTAAGTTTTATCCTGTATGGTCAGGTTTTTATTATTCAATTTATTATAAATAGGAAGTTAGAAATGAATATTTTGATTAAGTGAACACCAAATCTTGAGGAAATGAAGTACCTAGATTTGGGGGTGTCACAAGTTATATTATATATTTAATATATATTATATGTTATACGTTATATTTTTCCTACGTTAGTTAGACTAGAGTTAGGAAGAAGACTCAGTGAAGAAAAGAGAAGGAGAAAAATACAGAGAGAAAAGTTGAGAGAAACTTAGAGAAATTGAGAAAAGAATTGAGGAAAAGAAGATTGTAATCATAACTATTTTCTTCTAAACTCTATAGTATCATCTTCTTAATGAAAGGTAGGATATTAATCCTTGTATTTTATTTTTAAAGTTTAGTTTTCTTCCCCAAAAAGTTCTCTATAAATAATTATGGATGATGAATTTCTTGTGTATATAGCTTTAGATGATGATTATTATTGTAAAACTATTTTTTTGAGATTATATATGATTATAATCAATTTCTTTATGTATGTATGTAAATTATGAAGAAAAGTATATCACAGTGAATTCATATGAAAATATATATGAATATGACTTAGTTTAAAGAAGAAATTAAGGTTTAATTAGTTGTTAAACTGATAAATTGATTATTGAATTTGATAGAGTATGTATAATCATAACTATGGTGTTTTGAAATTTCAGTTTTGATTGAAAAACAAAATCATAGAGTTGATTTCCATTAAAAATGTCAAAAATGGAGTTTTTGCCAAAAATATTAAAATTGGGTGTTGTAGATTTGATGTTTGTGTTAGTTTATGGATAGAAGCATGTTAGGAGTCTTCACAATACGTTTACATGAAGTCTATGTGTAAATTACATGTTAATTAGTCTATTAGATAAGAGCTTGTAGGCCAATTTGGCTTTTGTTCATGCTGTTACCGAACTTGGTCGCCAAGTTCTGGACTCTGGCGCCGCAGCGCGGCCCAGTAGTACAAGTTTTGTACTGCAGCATGAATCGATGGCCTGTGACTCGCGCCGCAGCGCCAATTCAGCGCCGCAGCGCCAACCACAGTGTAAACTGTGGCGCCGCAGCGCGAGTTAGCAGAATGTTCTGACAGTTTTAGTTTATTACACAAATTTTGAAAATAAAGGTTATGTGTTAATAATATGAATGCTAAATGATGATTTCAGTAGTATTAAACTATGAATGAGCATGTTATCAAGTGTTAACTAGTATTAACATAGTTTGATTATGTGAATGGGTAATTCGGTCAACATGATGTATGTATTGTTTATATAGATATAAAATGTCGGTAATGACTAATTATGTCATGATGGCATATGTATAGGGTATTTATTCAAGTTGTAAGGTTTAACTTGTGCTAAAGGCAAGTTCTCTAACTCAAAACTTCATTGTGCGAGTTTAATTTTATTAGTACGTTATTATTTTCAAATTCAATCACAATTGTTGTAAGTTACTTCCTCTACACTTTCGTAAAGCTAGATTGCCTATTATTGAATAAGTTATTGTATCTAGTTTCTCATAACGATACAAGTATCCCAAATCTTATAGCTTAATATTGAGCAAATTTCTCTAATATGTAACTTATTATTTAGCATGCGAGTCGCTTTATATATTCTAGTGTTGAACAACTTTATCGTTCAAATTACTATTCATTATGTATGATTAGTATTCAATTGTCAATAACTTTGACCTAATATTGTTCAAAGCAAATCATGATATGATTATTCAATGTTTATGCTATTATATTATTCCTAAAGCATGATGTTAATTACAAATATCAATTCAGTTATGATTATTCCATAGCATACAGTTATTTCCGTTGTAATCAACTAATCCTTAGTTGATTACCGTTGAATTCTAAATTACCCTGTAATGTATCCAAACCAAACTTACTTTGGTGCAGACAGTTATTCTAAATTCTGAGAGGAACAACTCTATTATTAGAGGTTTACGCTTAGCGTTGAAATGGTTATGCACAATATATTGTACGAAGGGTTGATCCCCCTAAGTACGTGGAGTCCTTATAGTCTTATGACTGTTAAAGTTAAATTTGAAAGATTACTTATAACTGTAGACATGATTCGTGGTCATTAGACCCTCAGTGAATGTTATAATTTTCAGAAAGTTAATAGAATATATTGTTCAGTTCTATTTATCCTAATATTGGCAATTGATGTGAAAGTTTAAAGATTTATTTATTGTTATTTCAAGTGGGCCTTGTTTGCTCACTCTTACCTGTAAAATTTCTTACAGCTAAAGTTGAAACGGGTGACGTACCTAACACCAGTAAGGGAAAAGGAAAGATGAATAAATATTGAAGACTTGTAATAGTTTTCCTAGTTTACTTTCAGACTTTGACTTAAAGATTGTAATGAAGTTTATTTAAATTTCCGCATTTGAATGATTGTTGTTAAAGGTTAGGTAACCTTGGAGATTTTATTTAAGTTTTATCCTGTATGGACAGGTTTTTATTATTCAATTTATTATAAATGGGTAGTTAGAAATGAATGTTTTGACTAAGTGAACACCAAATCTTGATGAAATGAAGTACCTGGATTTGGGGGTGTCACAGGTTATATTATATATTTAATATATATTATATGTTATACGTTATATTTTTCCTACGTTAGTTAGACTAGAGTTAGGAAGAAGACTCAGTGAAGAAAAGAGAAGGAGAAAAATACAGAGAGAAAAGTTGAGAGAAACTTAGAGAAATTGAGAAAAGAATTAAGGAAAAAAGATTGTAATCATAACTATTTTCTTCTGAACTCTAGAGTATCATCTTCTTAATCAAAGGTAGGATATTAATCCTTGTATTTTATTTTTAAAGTTTAGTTTTCTTCTCCAAAAAGTTCTCTGTAAATAATTATGGATGATGAATTTCTTGTGTATATAGCTTTAGATGATGATTGTTGTTGTAAAACTGTTTTTTTGAGATTATGTATGATTATAATCAATTTCTTTATGTATGCATGTAAATTATGAAGAAAAATATATCATAGTGAATTATATGAAAATATATATGAATATGGCTTAGTTTAAAGTAGAAATTAAGGTTTAATTAGTTGTTAAACTGATAAATTGATTATTGAATTTGATATAGTATGTATAATCACAACTATGGTGTTTTGAAATTTCTGTTTTGACTGAAAAACAAAATCACAGTGTTGATTTCTATTAAAAATGTCAAAAATGGAGTTTTTGCCAAAAACATTGAAATTGGATGTTGTAGATTTGATGTTTATGTTAGTTTATAGGTAGAAACATGTTAGGAGTCTTCACAATATGTTTAAATGAAGTATATTGGTAAATTTCATGTTAATTAGTCTATTAGATTGGAGCTTGTAGGCCAATTTGGCTTTTGTTCATGCTGTTGCCGAACTTGGTCGCCGAGTTTTGGACTCTGGCGCCGCAGCGCGGCCCAGTAGTATAAGTTTTGTGCCGCAGCGCGAATCGATGGCCTGTGACTCATGCCGCAGTGCCAACTCAGCGCCGCAGCACGAGTTAGCAGAATGTTCTGACAGTTTTAGTTTATTACACAAATTTTGAAAATAAAGGTTATGTGTTAATAATATGAATGCTAAATGATGATTTCAGTAGTATTAAACCATGAATGAGCATGTTATCAAGTGTTAACTAGTATTAACATAGTTTGATTATGTGAATGGGTAATTCGGCCAACTTGATGTATGTATTGTTTATATAGATATAAAATGTCGGTAATGACTAATTATGTCATGATGACATATATATAGGGTATTTAATCAAGTTATAAGGTTTAACTTGTGCTAAAGGCAAGTTCTCTAACTCAAAACTTCATTGTGCGAGTTTAATTTTATTAGTAGGTTATTATTTTCAAATTCAATCACAATTATTGTAAGTTGCTTCCTCTACACTTTCGTAGAGCTAGATTGCCTATTATTGAATAAGTTATTGTATCTAGTTGCTCATAACGATACAAGTATCCCAAATCTTATAGCTTAATATTGAGCAAGTTTCCCTAATATGTAACTTATTTTTTAGCATGCGAGTCGCTTTATATATTCTAGTGTTGAACAACTTTTTCGTTCAAATTACTATTCACTATGTATGCTTAGTATTCAATTCTCAATAACTTTGACCTAATATTGTTCAAAGCAAATTATGATATGATTATTCAATGTTTATGCTATTAGATTATTCCTAAAGCATGATGTTAATTACAAATATCAATTCAGTTATGATTATTCCATAGCATACAGTTATTTTCGTTGTAATCAACTAATCCTTAGTTGATTACCGTTGAATTCTAAATTACCCTGTAATGTATCCAAACCAAACTTACTTTGGTGCAGACAGTTATTCTAAATACTGAGAGGAACAACTCTATTATTAGAGGTTTACGCTTAGCGTTGAAATGGTTATGCACAATATATTGTACGAAGGGTTGATCCCCCTAAGTACGTGGAGTCCTTATAGTCTTATGACTGTTAAAGTTAAATTTGAAAGATTACTTATAACTGTAGAAATGATTCGTGGTCATTAGACCCTCAGTGAATGTTATAATTTTCAGAAAGTTAATAGAATATATTGTTCAGTTCTATTTATCCTAATATTGGCAATTGATGTAAAAATTTAAAGATTTATTTATTGTTATTTCAAGTGGGCCTTGTTTGCTCACTCTTGCCTGTAAAATTTCTTACAGCTAAAGTTGAAACGGGTGACGTACCTAGCACCAGTAAGGGAAAAGGAAAGATGAATAAATACTGAAGACTTGTAATTGTTTTGCTAGTTTACTTTCAGACTTTGACTTAAAGATTATAATGAAGTTTATTTAAATTTCCGCATTTGAATGATTGTTGTTAAAGGTTAGGTAACCTTGGAGATTTTATTTAAGTTTTATCCTGTATGGACAGGTTTTTATTATTCAATTTATTATAAATGGGTAGTTAGAAATGAATGTTTTGACTAAGTGAACACCAAATCTTGATGAAATGAAGTACCTGGATTTGGGGGTGTCACAGGTTATATTATATATTTAATATATATTATATGTTATACGTTATATTTTTCCTACGTTAGTTAGACTAGAGTTAGGAAGAAGACTCAGTGAAGAAAAGAGAAGGAGAAAAATACAGAGAGAAAAGTTGAGAGAAACTTAGAGAAATTGAGAAAAGAATTAAGGAAAAAAAGATTGTAATCATAACTATTTTCTTCTGAACTCTAGAGTATCATCTTCTTAATCAAAGGTAGGATATTAATCCTTGTATTTTATTTTTAAAGTTTAGTTTTCTTCTCCAAAAAGTTCTCTGTAAATAATTATGGATGATGAATTTCTTGTGTATATAGCTTTAGATGATGATTGTTGTTGTAAAACTGTTTTTTTGAGATTATGTATGATTATAATCAATTTCTTTATGTATGCATGTAAATTATGAAGAAAAATATATCATAGTGAATTTATATGAAAATATATATGAATATGGCTTAGTTTAAAGTAGAAATTAAGGTTTAATTAGTTGTTAAACTGATAAATTGATTATTGAATTTGATATAGTATGTATAATCACAACTATGGTGTTTTGAAATTTCTGTTTTGACTGAAAAACAAAATCACAGTGTTGATTTCTATTAAAAATGTCAAAAATGGAGTTTTTGCCAAAAACATTGAAATTGGATGTTGTAGATTTGATGTTTATGTTAGTTTATAGGTAGAAACATGTTAGGAGTCTTCACAATATGTTTAAATGAAGTATATTGGTAAATTTCATGTTAATTAGTCTATTAGATTGGAGCTTGTAGGCCAATTTGGCTTTTGTTCATGCTGTTGCCGAACTTGGTCGCCGAGTTTTGGACTCTGGCGCCGCAGCGCGGCCCAGTAGTATAAGTTTTGTGCCGCAGCGCGAATCGATGGCCTGTGACTCATGCCGCAGTGCCAACTCAGCGCCGCAGCACGAGTTAGCAGAATGTTCTGACAGTTTTAGTTTATTACACAAATTTTGAAAATAAAGGTTATGTGTTAATAATATGAATGCTAAATGATGATTTCAGTAGTATTAAACCATGAATGAGCATGTTATCAAGTGTTAACTAGTATTAACATAGTTTGATTATGTGAATGGGTAATTCGGCCAACTTGATGTATGTATTGTTTATATAGATATAAAATGTCGGTAATGACTAATTATGTCATGATGACATATATATAGGGTATTTAATCAAGTTATAAGGTTTAACTTGTGCTAAAGGCAAGTTCTCTAACTCAAAACTTCATTGTGCGAGTTTAATTTTATTAGTAGGTTATTATTTTCAAATTCAATCACAATTATTGTAAGTTGCTTCCTCTACACTTTCGTAGAGCTAGATTGCCTATTATTGAATAAGTTATTGTATCTAGTTGCTCATAACGATACAAGTATCCCAAATCTTATAGCTTAATATTGAGCAAGTTTCCCTAATATGTAACTTATTTTTTAGCATGCGAGTCGCTTTATATATTCTAGTGTTGAACAACTTTTTCGTTCAAATTACTATTCACTATGTATGCTTAGTATTCAATTCTCAATAACTTTGACCTAATATTGTTCAAAGCAAATTATGATATGATTATTCAATGTTTATGCTATTAGATTATTCCTAAAGCATGATGTTAATTACAAATATCAATTCAGTTATGATTATTCCATAGCATACAGTTATTTTCGTTGTAATCAACTAATCCTTAGTTGATTACCGTTGAATTCTAAATTACCCTGTAATGTATCCAAACCAAACTTACTTTGGTGCAGACAGTTATTCTAAATACTAAGAGGAACAACTCTATTATTAGAGGTTTACGCTTAGCGTTGAAATGGTTATGCACAATATATTGTACGAAGGGTTGATCCCCCTAAGTACGTGGAGTCCTTATAGTCTTATGACTGTTAAAGTTAAATTTGAAAGATTACTTATAACTGTAGAAATGATTCGTGGTCATTAGACCCTCAGTGAATGTTATAATTTTCAGAAAGTTAATAGAATATATTGTTCAGTTCTATTTATCCTAATATTGGCAATTGATGTAAAAATTTAAAGATTTATTTATTGTTATTTCAAGTGGGCCTTGTTTGCTCACTCTTGCCTGTAAAATTTCTTACAGCTAAAGTTGAAACGGGTGACGTACCTAGCACCAGTAAGGGAAAAGGAAAGATGAATAAATACTGAAGACTTGTAATTGTTTTGCTAGTTTACTTTCAGACTTTGACTTAAAGATTATAATGAAGTTTATTTAAATTTCCGCATTTGAATGATTGTTGTTAAAGGTTAGGTAACCTTGGAGATTTTATTTAAGTTTTATCCTGTATGGACAGGTTTTTATTATTCAATTTATTATAAATGGGTAGTTAGAAATGAATGTTTTGACTAAGTGAACACCAAATCTTGATGAAATGAAGTACCTGGATTTGGGGGTGTCACAGGTTATATTATATATTTAATATATATTATATGTTATACGTTATATTTTTCCTACGTTAGTTAGACTAGAGTTAGGAAGAAGACTCAGTGAAGAAAAGAGAAGGAGAAAAATACAGAGAGAAAAGTTGAGAGAAACTTAGAGAAATTGAGAAAAGAATTAAGGAAAAAAAGATTGTAATCATAACTATTTTCTTCTGAACTCTAGAGTATCATCTTCTTAATCAAAGGTAGGATATTAATCCTTGTATTTTATTTTTAAAGTTTAGTTTTCTTCTCCAAAAAGTTCTCTGTAAATAATTATGGATGATGAATTTCTTGTGTATATAGCTTTAGATGATGATTGTTGTTGTAAAACTGTTTTTTTGAGATTATGTATGATTATAATCAATTTCTTTATGTATGCATGTAAATTATGAAGAAAAATATATCATAGTGAATTTATATGAAAATATATATGAATATGGCTTAGTTTAAAGTAGAAATTAAGGTTTAATTAGTTGTTAAACTGATAAATTGATTATTGAATTTGATATAGTATGTATAATCACAACTATGGTGTTTTGAAATTTCTGTTTTGACTGAAAAACAAAATCACAGTGTTGATTTCTATTAAAAATGTCAAAAATGGAGTTTTTGCCAAAAACATTGAAATTGGATGTTGTAGATTTGATGTTTATGTTAGTTTATAGGTAGAAACATGTTAGGAGTCTTCACAATACGTTTACATTAAGTCTATGTGTAAATTACATGTTAATTAGTCTATTAGATTGGAGCTTGTAGGCCAATTTGACTTTTGTTCATGCTGTTACCGAACTTGGTCGCCGAGTTCTGGAATCTTGCGCCGCAGCTCGGCCCAGTAGTACAAATTTTGTGCCGCAGCGCGAATCGATGGCCTGTGACTCGCGCCGCAGTGCCAACTCAGCGCCGCAGCGCCAACCACAGTGTAAACTGTGGCGCCGCAGCGCGAGTTAGAAGAATGTTCTGACAGTTTTAGTTTATTACACAAATTTTGAAAATAAAGGTTATATGTTAATAATATGAATGCAAAATGATGATTTTAGTAGTATTAAACTATGAATGAGCATGTTATCAAGTGTTAACTAGTATTAACATAGTTTGATTATGTGAATGGGTAATTCGACCTAAAAGATGTATGTATTTTTATATAGATATAAAATGTTGGTAATGACTAATTATGTCATGATGACATATGTATAGGGTATTGATTCAAGTTGTAACGTTTATGTGAGGTCCCCGAATCCGGATACTTGAAACCCGAACTCGGTACTGAAAGTAGTATGCACACAAGCCAATCATGTTTGATGATAAAACATATACTTTGTAAACAATCTTATTCATTTATTAATAAAAAGTATTAACTTATTAAAGGCTTTTAATTATCTACATGATGCTGTTTTATAATATGTGATAAACCCATAGTTTTAAGCAATGCTTTTAGAATAATGATGATGATCATTCTAATGAGATCTAAATTCTTAGAAAGCTTAAAACTAAAATAGTTCCCAATCATTGGATTACTAAATTGGGGATTAGTGAATCCGGATAGATTGGTACATACGTTGCTTACTCATTGGATGAGGATGATTGATCTCATGATCATTTGTGTGGAGACACTAAAGCAAGTATGTAGGTGCTTATTAGAGAATAAGTTCACTGAACGTGACTCGCTAAGGAATACCTAATGGAGTTTTACTTGCCTGTCAATAGGAATTCCTGTAGTGATAGTAGTACAAGTAATTAAATAATTAAAGAGTCGAAATGGAGTTGTGCATTTAAGAGTCGAAATACATATAATTAAATAAAATAAGACTTGACAGTAATTCCATGTCTTATATTTAATTGGGACATTGTATGGTGGAAAGATTGAATTGTACGGTAACTATTTACTCAAAGGTTCTTTTATGATTAATGTTGAAATTTATATTATCTGGAAAGTCGTTGATCGCTAGGGAGGCTTATCCCTATTGTAGAATAAATATTATTTATTTAAATAAATTATTAGTTTAATTTATTTATTTAAATGAGATTAGAATTGTTCTAATTGATTTATTCACAACCGGTTTAATATGGAGAACCTAAAGGGTCACACCATAAAAGGAAGAATAATTATTTAAGAAGTTAATGGCATAATCGTAATAATAAGTTAAGTATATTTAATTTAATCTATGGTGATAGAATAAATTAAATAGCTTAATATTTATTATTTAATATTTTGGAAATATTAAATATAAATTAATAAGAGGAGTCTTATTATTATTATTACTATTATTATTATTTAATTTCTAAAGGAGTTTGGGAATTAATTAATAAAAGTACTCTTAAATATCCTAATAGGATTAGGAGGCAAATTAATTAAAAGAGTTTAATTAATTGTTCCTAATAAGATTGGGAGCCTAATTAATTAAAGGAATTTAATTAATTAAAATAAAACCCAATTCCTTAATTGTTAAGGAGGGTTGCCCACATCTATAAATAAGAGGAGTCTTATTATGGGTGTAGAGGTTGTTGACTTTAACAACATACGTAATTCCAATTGTTGGAGAGTACGCTCCTTTTTCTATAGAGATAGAAAAACTAGGGTTTGAGCCAAATACTCTTCTTGAATTCTTCTTCTTCATTGGTGGATCACCTCTAGAGGCCAAACACTTGGGTGGCTAACGTTGATCAAAGGAAGGAACCAAACCCGGTGGATTCAAGTTGAACGCGAAAAGGATTGGAGGTGAACTTGTACCTGAGGAAGCTAGGATCTTCAAGGGTATGGTTCTTGTTCTTTCTTTTTCGTTTAATTAATAATTGTGCATAAAGGGTGATCCGGGTTTATGGTTTGTAAAATTTTAAAACTCTGATTTTCCACGTTTCCGCTAATTTTGTGCAATTTGATTGCGTTCATGAATATTACAAAACCTAACAGTGGCATCAGAGCCAAACCTTTATGCGAATTATTAATTGTTTGATTTGATATGTATATTGATATGTGTTTAGAACAATTTAATTGGGCATAATTTTATTGCATAAAATTTAATAATAAAAAAAATTCATTCGTGAACTGTTTTTTTTTTCTTCGCTCGTTTAAATCTGCGGGAATAAGCTACTGATTCGCGGGTAAAATAAAGGAGTCACGGCTTTGGCTTGCTTGTTGCTTCAAGAAAGGGAAGTTACAGGATATTAACGTGGAGGATGGTTTCATGTTTTTAATAATAATTTATATATATATATATAATAATATTTTAATTATTTTATAATTAAAATAAAAATTTATTTTTATCTTAAAATAAAATGTTTATTTTAATATTAAAATAAAAGAGTTTATTTTAATTTTAAAATTAAATTTCATGCTAACTAATTAGAGTTGGAATTGGATTCCATGATAACTAATTGGAGTTGAAATTGAATTTCATCTTTCCTTAAATAAAGGAGTTTATTTAGATATGAAATATGATTTCATATTATTCAAAATAAAGGAGTTTATTTGTGAATAAGAAAGAGAATCCTAATTTCCTTAAATAAAGGAGTTTATTTAGATATGAAATAAGATTTCATATTATTCAAAATAAAGGAGTTTATTATTGAATAGGAAAGTGAATCCATATTTCCTTAAATAAAGGAGTTTATTTAAATATGAAATAAGATTTCATATTATTCAAAATAAAAGAGTTTATTTGTGAATAGAAAAGAGAATCCGTGTTTCCTTTAATAAAGTTTTTTTATATATACTTGGAATTGGATTCCATAATTAATTAAAATAAAGGAGTTTATTTTGATTAAAGATTTTGATTAAAATAAAATAGTTTATTTTATTCAAAATTGAATAAATTAAAATAAAATAGTTTTATTTTGATTTAAATTTGGATTAAAATAAAGGAGTTTATTTTGATTCAAAATTAGATTTTATACTAACTAAATTTGCCCATTAAATGATATCAATACATATATTAAATGTTTATTATTCATGAGATGAATGTTATTTATTGATGCATATAGTGATATGTATGATAATAAATGGGATTGATTATGGGCTATTGACCAATGTGATTGGATTTTATTTTAGTTGGATGCATGAATGTATGTGTTTTATTAAATGGGGTCTGCGTTCCTCGTCTTCTCTAATTTTTCTTAATGTAAATTCTATCTCCCTCCTATGTACTTCCCCTTGACTGCTGATCAAGGTTTCTATTTATTTTAAATAATTTTGTAATAAGAATAGTTAGAATTAATTTTGAAGAATTGGAGATCAAGGAACAAGGAACGCTTGAAGACCCGTTTGTAATGGAGCCCGGGTTTAAATGTAATAGTTATATTTAAATATTAATTCTTGCACCCCTAGGGTTTGACCTTTTGGTTCACTTGGTGGCTCTAGTGAACCAAACTAGAATAAAGTTCATAATCAATCCAGGTAGAATATAGTATTCTATATGTGCATGCTTATATTATATATATTATATATTATGCAAACATGCTTCGCATGTTTATTAATATGACGCGTATTTTATATATATATGTGCATGCGCGCTAAACAAGATGAGATAAATTAATAGCAAATCCCTCAAATATTTTATATTAAGTTGTAACGTTCAAAGATATTTGGAATATCGAACGTCGCCTTCTAGCATGATAGAAACAATAGAGTATTGAATATTTAATATGAGTTTGTTGTGCACACACAAGGCGAGTATTAAATATTTAAGATGTTTTTATTACATATGATGTTTATAAGGAATTGAACATTACTGCTTTGTTGTGCACACACAAGGGCTGTAGTTTTCTCTTCACTTATATGGAAATGCTGGGTCTGACTTAACTTAAATCATTTTAGTTCGGATGTGCACACACTTGACCATTATGATTTAAGAGGCAAAATACAAGGAGTTACATAGTTGATGTAATTAACAAGAGTTGTCTACCTATTTATTTATATATAGTTTGTTGTGCACACACAAGGCTATATACATTTGAAATGGGATCCTTATTCTCACTAGCATATCTTTAATTAGATTTTGCCGAACTATATAAGTGAGGGTAATATAGTTTGAAGAAAATAGTGGGAGATACCAATTTAAAACAAGACCTAAATTATTTTGGTAATTAATAAAAGAATGTATGTTAAAATGTATTTAATTACAAATTCATTTACAGAATTTTACAATGTCTAAATTACTATCACTGCGTAGCATATTAGATGCTAAATTAACCGGACCAAATTAAACGGATTGGTTAAGGAAATTGAGAATAGTTCTCACGGCTGAAAAGCTTTCTTATGTCCTTAATACGCCTATCCCTGCAATGGTTGCAGACAATGCCTCTGAGGAAGATATTGCTACTTTTAGAAAGTGGCTAGATGATGCATAGTTGGCTCAATACATCATGCTCGCATCCATGAGTAACGAGCTTCAGCGTCAGCATAAAACTATGGATGCTCTTACTATATTCCTGCACATCAAGTAGTTGATGGTGAGCAAAGTAGGACTAATAGATATCAGACATCTAAGGAGCTCTTCCGATCTAGAATGACCAATGACACTCTAGTACAGACAAAAGTCCATAACATAATCAATTTGATTGATCAATTAGGACAACTGGTTTTGTCATGGATGGAGAGTTGAGCCAAGATTTGATCTTTCACTCACTCCCGGACTCCTTTCACAATTATTGTGAATTTTTCATATGAACGAGCTAGATATCAGCCTCGCTGATTTGCTTAACATGTTGAAAAATGTTGAGAGTCACTTTCCAACCAAGAAAGACCAAGTCTTACTGGTAGGGGCCAAAGGATCTTCTGAAAAGAAGAACGATTCTAAGAAGGTAAATATAAAGGGCAAAAACAAAGGATAATAAGAACAAAACTGATACGGATAGCAAAGGAGTTTGCTTCCACTGCAATAAGCCTGGACACTAGAAGGAAACTGCAAGAAGCATCTTGCAGAGGCTAACCAAGAAACTTAGTGAAGTTTCGGTTACAAATACAATTTTGTTCATGATTTAAAATAAATTTTTCTTTAAGTCAAGGTTCTACTTGGGTATTGGATACCGGTTTTGTTTATCATAAATATAGATTTATGAAGGACCAAGCAGAAGTAGAAAGCTAAACAAAGGATAAGTAATCCTATGTCTGGTAAATGAAGCAAAGGTTGCTATATTAGCTGTAGGAACTTATAGTTTAGCAATGCCTACGGGCAAATCTATTAGGTCAATAAGCTGTTATTGTATTCCAGTTCTTGTTGGAAACATTATTTCCATTTTATTGTTGGACAATGAAATTTTTGGTATTATATTTAAGAACAATTGTTGTTCTATTTATAATAATAATGTTTTGTATAGAACTGGAATATTACTTAATAGATTTTGTATACTTGACTTACGTAAAAAATTATTTTACAAATTGAACAAATTAGTATAAGAAAAGAAGATGATCATTCAAAGAGTTGAATGTTTGTATTTAATAAAATACAAGTGTGAATTATTTGAAAGGTTCAAAGAATTCAGAAGTGAAACAAATTGGCAAAGTATTAAGATTCTTTGATTAGATCAAGGAATAAATACTTGTGCAATAAGTTTCTAGATCATCTCAAATGGTTTTCTCATAATGGACGCCTCATGATACACAATAATTGGTTGATGTATCTGAAAAGAAAATTCGTACCTTGTTGGACATGGTGCAGTCCATAATGATTTTACCGACATTCCAGTATCCTTCTGAGATAATGTCCTAGAAATGGTTGCTTATCTACGGAAAAGGTAACCTCAAAATCCAGCCCCAAGACTCCATAAAAGTTATGGACAAGGTGGATTCCTAATCTTAAGTATGTTAAGATAAGGGGTTGTCCAACTTATGTGAAACGGTTTCAAAGGATAAGCTTGGGACAAAAATTTGACAAGTACAGATTTGTGGGACATCCTAAAGTAAGTTTAGGGCATATGTTCTATAATCCTACTTAGCAAAAGGTGTTTGTTGCGAAACATGCTGCCTTCTAAGATAAAGGTGTTTATCATTGAAAGGGCTAGTGGGAGGATAATACATCTTGAAAAGTTCAAGAACCACAAAATACTACAAGTCAAATAAGAGGAACCTATAGATAGACCTATTGTACTACAATCGAATCGTAAATCTGGAATGGTAGCGAAGATACCTAGGAGGTATGGATTCATCATGGATGATGATGATGAGGTACGTATCATAGAAGATGATGATCCAGTTATATACGATGAGGTAAGAGTTGTAGACACTCAGAGAAATGGATTGAAGCAATCTTCTCAAAAATGGAACATTCATTTTGATATGATAATCAAAAGAGTTTGATTTTATCAAAAACAAGAATGAACCTAATGTGTACAAAAGGGTCAGTGGGAGCGTCGTGATATTTCTGGTATTATATGTTGATATAATACGGATAAGGAATGACATGCCAATGTTAAAATCAATAAAGATAAAGTTATCTAAACATTCCTCCATGAATGATTTGGGATGAGTATCGTAATTGGGGATACAAATCTATATAGATAGATTTAAAAGGATGCTCGGATTAACCCAAGGAATATATATTCATTTGATGCTAAAGTCGTTTAGCATGGCAAACTCCATGGGATGTCTCATGTTGATGAGCCTTGGAGTGTATCTCTCTTAATAGTCCCCATAGACTCCAAAAGAGAGATCGCATGAGTAACTGTCATGTATGCAATGAAATGTATGAGAACTAATGTTGATCAGTCATATTCTGGAGAAGTTCACTGTGAGACAGTAAAAAAAACATCTTAAAGTACTTAACCAGCACTAAGGATGTGATATAATTCATGGAGGGTCTGAATTAAAACTAGAGGGCTTAACAGACTCAAGTTTTTCAGACAGACCAAAACGACAGAAAATCCACTTTAAGGTAAAGGGTTACCTTGAACGGTGGTGCAGTGAATTAGAAAGGTTCCAAACAACAAAGAGTTATTGGTTTAGTAATAAAGACAAAGTATATAGCTGTAAATGAAGCTGCAAGTTGATTGTTTAGATGAAAAGTTCATTACAGAACTAGGAATAGTTCCTAAGTCTCATCTTGGATCTAAACATGTGTTGTGGCACTTTCATTTGATTATAGAAATCATTGAAAGATGGAAATCACTATAGGAATAGTGAACTCTCAAGAACAATATTACATATCCATTAACTAAAGCTTATCCAACAGCAGGATAATCGTCACTTAGAGAAGAAGTGTATGAGATACCATGGCGATTGGCTTTAGTGCAAGTGGGAGATTGAAAGTAGTATGCACACAAGCCAATCATGTTTGATGATAAAACATATACTTTGTAAACAATCTTATTCATTTATTAATAAAAAGTATTAATTTATTAAAGGCTTTTAATTATCTACATGATGCTGTTTTATAATATGTGATAAATCCATAGTTTTAAGCAATGCTTTTAGAATAATGATGATGATCATTCTAATGAGATCTAAATTCTTAGAAAGCTTAAAACTAAAATAGTTCCCAATCATTGGATTACTAAATTGGGGATTAGTGAATCCGGATAGATTGGTACATACGTTGCTTGCTCATTGGATGAGGATGATTGATCTCATGATCATTTGTGTGGAGACACTAAAGCAAGTATGTAGGTGCTTATTAGAGAATAAGTTCACTGAACGTGGATCGCTAAGGAATACCTAATGGAGTTTTACTTGTCTGTCAATAGGAATTCCTGTAGTGATAGTAGTACAAGTGATCCTTGGACTTGAGATCATCATAGTATCTTGTGTATGATGAGTTATATTTTGACTTATTCCTTAAGACCCTTAGGGTATATCAAAGGATATGCTTGGGTATAATAAGTTATACATGGAGATAATGTATGATCAATAAAGAATCTACCACTTCTAGTAAAAGAAGAGAAATGTCCTATGTGATTCGATAAATGACAACCCAGTAGTCCTTGGCCAAGGCAGAATGAAATTAGAAAGGAGTTTCTAATTTGCATTATTTGGAGTTGTGCATTTAAGAGTCGAAATACATATAATTAAATAAAATAAGACTTGACAGTAATTCCATGTCTTATATTTAATTGGGACATTGTATGGTGGAAAGATTGAATCGTACGGTAACTATTTACTCAAAGGTTCTTTTATGATTAATGTTAAAATTTATATTATCTGGAAAGTCGTTGATCGCTAGGGAGGCTTATCCCTATTGTAGAATAAATATTATTTATTTAAATAAATTATTAGTTTAATTTATTTATTTAAATGAGATTAGAATTGTTCTAATTGATTTATTCACAGCCGGTTTAATATGGAGAACCTAAAGGGTCACACCATAAAAGGAAGAATAATTATTTAAGAAGTTAATGGCATAATCGTAATAATAAGTTAAGTATATTTAATTTAATCTATGGTGATAGAATAAATTAAATAGCTTAATATTTATTATTTAATATTTTGGAAATATTAAATATAAATTAATAAGAGGAGTCTTATTATTATTATTACTATTATTATTATTTAATTCCTAAAGGAGTTTGCGAATTAATTAATAAAAGTACTCTCAAATATCCTAATAGGATTAGGAGGCAAATTAATTAAAAGAGTTTAATTAATTATTCCTAATAAGATTGGGAGCCTAATTAATTAAAGGAATTTAATTAATTAAAATAAAACCCAATTCCTTAATTGTTAAGGAGGGTTGCCCACATCTATAAATAAGAGGAGTCTTATTATGGGTGTAGAGGTTGTTGACTTTAACAACATACGTAATTCCAATTGTTGGAGAGTACGCTCCTTTTTCTATAGAGATAGAAAAACTAGGGTTTGAACCAAATACTCTTCTTGAATTCTTCTTCTTCATTGGTGGATCACCTCTAGAGGCCAAACACTTGGGTGGCTAACGTTGATCAAAGGAAGGAACCAAACCCGGTGGATTCAAGTTGAACGCGAAAAGGATTGGAGGTGAACTTGTACCTGAGGAAGCTAGGATCTTCAAGGGTATGGTTCTTGTTCTTTTTTTTCGTTTAATTAATAATTGTGCATAAAGGGTGATCCGGGTTTATGGTTTGTAAAATTTTAAAACTCTGATTTTCCACGTTTCCGCTAATTTTGTGCAATTTGATTGCGTTCATGAATATTACAAAACCTAACAGGTACTTCACGATACTATTTCTATGAGCGGAAATATTACTAATAATAATAATAACAATAATATAAATTACAAACTTATTTTTACCTTTATCAAAGTTTAATTCCAAGTACGCAACCTTTACTATATGACACCGTAAACCTAATTTGTTTGCTTTCCTTTTCACTTGTTCTTGACCGGTCCTTCTGATTATTCACACTTATCTGAAAATATTTAAATTAAGCAAGGATGAGCATTTGAGTGCCCAGTAAGTATTATATATATATATAAGTTGAAAAAGTTTAAATGTTTTCTTTATAATATCCATCTATAACAAGTCAATAGTTGTGAAGTATTCTGAACTGATATTAATAACATAACAACTCTCATTCAAATTTTTGAAATTTCGTACTGGCTATAAATAGGTATTAAGTGACATTTTATGAACATTGTTTTTATTTTCGAAAAGGTTTAACAGAACTTCATCTGCAAACCGTCATAACTTACGGACACGGGGTGATCAGCCCGTTGTGTCCTGTATTGATCAATACTACATTACAAGAACGATGTTATCATTTACTTGATCCGCCTTGGGCGCATAAAAATTTTCCCGTGAACGGGATGTTCATATTTGTTAGGGTTCCAGACAAAAGATTTTATTTTATCGAACAATAATCTATAATTCAACATATATGTATATCAAAGGCGTATCAACATGTGATTAAATACAATGATTATGCAAGTGGGGACACTTGTATAATCATTTCTAGAAATTAACGAACAGAATATATATCCGAATTATCATATACTAACATGTTGATAATCAAAGGGTGTATATAATATAGATTTAAAAATATGTACATTAATAATAATAATTCTGAACTTCTCACTTCTGTCCATTGCATAAAGAAAATGCAAAGTTAGGATATTTGCCTGATGCGCTGCTTACAATTCTCAACTTAGTTCTACCCTTTTCTATCACAACCTATCATTAATCAAATCATTCGTTCGATTAGAACAATATAATATAACACATAGTACTGCATTTCGCAGTCAGCACATAACCTAATCATCTTATCACACATGTTCTACAATCATGGCATCACAAACAAACATCAACGCATTCCTAATCACATTGTCACACAACCTTAACAACCATTGAATCACAAATAAATAGTTAATAAATCACATTATCTAAGTCCAGATCAACTTCTGAAATATGTCGGTCTACTGACATCTTTATCGGATAATTATCGAGTCTAAGACTCTAAACAGTTGTCCAATATCTATTTAGACTAATTAAATAACAGTCATATCATTTTTTATGACCTTATAATAATTATAAAATATTTATTACCATTTATCATAATTTTTGAAATATCAGAATCATTATTAAATGACTTAAACATCAAACAATTCTATTATCATCAATATTTAATTAATATTAAACTATTAATGAAACCATTGCCAAAATATTAAAGTTATTTATAATAACTAAAAATATTTTTAAAGTACTTATATTACCCTTAAATGATTTTTAAAACTTCTAAAATCATTATTAAATAATTACCATTAATATTTAAATATTAATGAACTATTATCTAAATATTAAAAGTCATTAATTATAACTTAAAATATTTTTAATTCATTTATATCCCTTTTAAATGATTTTTAAATAAATAAAACCATTTTAAAACTATTTATTTAATATAATTATTAAATAAATTTAATATCATTAATATATCATTAATATTAAATTATTAATGAAATTATCCTTTAAATATTAAAAGTTATAGTTTATAACTTAAATATCTTTAAACACTTTATTTTCATTTAAAATGATTATTATAATATAAAAATCATTTTTAAACTAATTTATTTAATATAATTATTAAATAACTTTAATATCATTAATAATCATTAATTAATGAAATTAACCATTAAATATTAAAAGTTATATTTTATAACTTAAAATATTCTTAAATACTTTATTATTATTTAAAATGATTTTTAATATAATAAAATCATTTTTAATTCATTTATTTAATTCATTTAATAAATAACTTAACTATCATGAATATTAATTTATTAATGAAAATTATCACAAAATATGAAAAGTTATCAAAAATAACTTAAAATCATTTTCTAACACAATAATATAATTTTTCATGATTTTTCATGAATTAAAAATATTTTTAAATAATTTATCTAATATTGTAATTAAATAAATAAATACCATTTATATTCCAAAAATATTAAATATTTTTGAAATATACCCAAAATAGTTAAAAACTATTTTTCAGACTTTAAAATAATTTTTCATAATTTTTTATGTATTTTTAATAATTAAAAACTATTTTTTTTCAATTTTTTATTAATTTTCGGAAATTATAATTAAAACCGTCTCTAAAGGGCTATAGCGACACTTTCTGTCGCTATAGGTGTTCTTGAGGCCAAGAACACTGACAAGGCTAGTCTCTTGGTGGCTCGTTTGACCGCTTTTAATTCACTATTTAAATCGTTTCGGTTACACCTTAAGCATCAAAATTGAAGAATTTACGCAACACTACAACTAACAACCACTATCTAGGTCAGACATCAAACACACAAGAAGATCTGAGCTTGCAAACATCCTGTCAGAGGCCTGTCTTCTTTTTTGGGTTGCCCAGAAAAGAATAACAGATCGTGAGGCTTACATGGGACCTCTATTACGTGATGATCGTGCATTGATTTAGTGCTCTATGACTTCTAGTTTCTAGACCACATGCAACAATACAAATCTATCACAAAACATAACCATAACATCAAAAGATCAATCAGATCCACGCCGGTCAAACCATGTCAGAAGTAATACTCATATGTTTTTCTGGGTTACCCAGAAAAGGAGAAGTCATGGTCGGTCAACGACCTTTGACCATCAATATCCTTTAATCTAGACATCCAATGACATTGAATCCACTTTCAGATTAAAGATCTCATACAAAACTATAAATGTAAACACTTAAACAACAAAAACAATAATTACACAATGATCTAAAGCTTCTGACATTTGATGTCAGACAACAAAAAAAACATTTTCCAGAATATGTAGATCTTCAAATCCGAGCATCTAGATGTTATGGATCTAGCATCTAGCAACCCAGATCATCATTAGACAACATAAACAACATATTCTAACACTTAATCATAACACCTAACACCGAATTTGGACAGAAATTAAATCTAGGGTTTTATACCTTGATGATCAAATTCTTGATTTTTGTTTCTGATTTGTTATTGGTGATCGTGGGGCTGTAATAAGGGACTGATATACTAGTATTTTTCGTGGGATTGGAGAGAGAGAGGTCTTGGTAGAGAATTGGTGCTCAAATGGCCAAAAAATGAACTTTCTCTCTCTAAATCTATATTTATAGTGAGCTAGATGCAAGAATCTGATGTTGTTGTCATTACATGGCTGGTTAGAATTGATTTTAGGCACATGGGATTATCTAGGGTTGGTGAACAACCTAAGATTTGGAAAGATTTGCAAGAAAGCTTAATAAAATAAAATCAAAAATGCTATTTTAATACTTTAACAAGGTAATTAAGGGTATTCTTGTCCATGGTACTTGAATCTAGGTTTTAATCACTAGATTTTAATCCTTAAGGTTTCCCCAAATAATTTCTAGGGCTTGAACAATTAAGACTAAAGCTCAATAAAATTTTAATTATAACTTATTAATTAAAATTTAAGGTTTTAATAAAAATTAGGGTTTTTAAAATATCTTAGGGTTTTCAAAAAAAAAAAATTAATTAGGGTTTCTAGATCATATAATTATCATTGACTTTGCTAATTTAGTAATTAGGGTTTAAGATTTTGATAATTAGGGTTACCAATTTATAATTAGGTTTTCTAATTATCAAATTAGAATTCTATGTATTAGGGTTTTAAATTCATATATCACCAGTCGTTAATCACATTATCGTGATTACATAACGACTTAACATATTCTCAAAGTCATGAATGACTTTCACATTAGAGTTTCAAATCAATTAGGGTTTAATAGTTTGAAACTAGGGTTTAACCAATTAACATTTGGGTTTTGAAATTAAACACCATAATTGACCAATCATCATCAACACGTACATACGGCACATATTTATAGCACTGAAAAATCAAAATATAATTAATATTATATTATTATCACCATTCCTTATTCCAGAACTAGAAATAGGTTTTATAAAATATTATTAGGGTTTGGTCGTAATATATAAAATTGTTCCACACATAACCATACATATCTATAATACTGAAAAATAACAATATAATATTATTATTCTCATTCCTTAATCAAAATCCGAAATTAGGGTTTGGATTCCATATCTGATTTATCTGTCATAATTAAGTTAAAATATTTAACTTAATATCCTGAATAAATTCATATAATGAAATAATCATTATAACTATTCTAAAATCATTTCATATATTATTTAAATAATATATGATTATATTTTCATAATAAAAGCATTTCAAATAAGGAATTAATTAGTATAAAAATTATAAGTGATAATAATCAATACTTCTAAAAATAAATTTATCTGCAATACATAATGTAATAAATAAATTTTATTTATCACACATATAATTATAATTACACATTACCTTGACACATATCATTCATATTTATTTTAAATAAAAAAAAATTTATACGCAAAATTTATGATTTCTTTATATAGAAAATATCGGGTTGTCACAGTTTAGCTTGTGCTAAAGGCAAGTTCTCTAACTCAAAACTTCATTGTGCGAGTTTAATTTCATTAGTACGTTATTGTTTTCAAATTCAATTACAATTGTTGTAAGTTGTTACCTCTACACTTTCGTAGAGCTAGATTGCCTATTATTGAATAAGTTATTGTAACTAGTTGTTCATAACGATACAAGTATCCCAAATCTTATAGTTTAATATTGAGCAAGTTTCTCTAATATTTAACTTATTATTTAGCATGCGAGTCGCTTTATATATTCTAGTGTTGAACAACTTTATCGTTCAAATTACTATTCAATATGCATGCTTAGTATTCAATTCTCAACTAATCCTTAGTTGATTACCGTTGAATTCTAAATTACCCTATAATGTATCCAAACCAAACTTACTTTGGTGCGGACTTGTATTCTAAATACTGAGATGAACAACTCTATTATTAGAGGTTTACGCTTAGCGTTGAAATGGTTGTGTACAATACATTGTACGAAGGGTTGATCCCCCTAAGTACGTGGAGTCCTTATAGTCTCATGACTGTTAAAGTTAAAGTTGAAAGATTACTTATAATTGTGAACATGATTCGTGGTCATTAGACCCTCAGTAGTATGTTTTAAAATGTTAATAGAACCTATCATTCAGTTCTATTAAGCCTCTTTCTGGAAAATGTTGTAATATTATAAAGGTATTCATTTTTAATTCAAGTGGGCCTTGTTTTCTCACTCTTGTGTATTAAATACTTATTGCAGCTAAGATTGAGAAGGTCAATGAACTTACTACTAGCGAAGGGAAGGGAAAAATGTACAAGTGATGAAGGCTTGTAATAGTTGCGATAGTTTTATTATCAGACTTTGGTTTAAAGATTGTAATGATGTTTATTTAATTTTCCACATTTGAATGTTTGTAATTTAAGGTTAGATAACCTGGGAGATTTTTATTTAAGTTAATCCTTTATGGGCAGGTTTTTATTATTCAATTTTATTATGATTGGGTAGTTAGAAATGAATGTTTTGATTAAGTGAACACCAAATCTTGAGAAAATGAAGTACCAGGATTTGGGGGGTGTCACAGAGCAAGTTCTTGTATCTAGATTGTTTATGATTTCTAAATCTTATTCTGATATTGAGCAAGTTATTCTTGCCTTTTACTTGTTAATTAGTATGCAAGTTATATAATCAGATATACCGATGTTGAATAGTTTTTATTGTTCAAATTGCTATTCGTTATGCATGCTTAATATTCAATTCTAAATAACCTTGTCTTAATATTGTTCAAGTAAGGTATGTTATAGTTATTCAATATTTATGCTTTTAGATTATTCCTAAAGCATAACTTTAATATACAATGTTAATTCACTTATGATTCATTCCATAGCATAATGTGATTACCTTTTATACAACTAATCCTTAGTTGATGTTCGTTGAATTCCAAATTACCTTGAAATGTATCCAAACCAAACTTACTTTGGTGAGGACTTGTAATCTAAATACTGAGATGAACAACCCTATTATTAGGGGTTTACGCTTAGCGTTGAAATGTTTGTGCACAATACATTGTACGTGGAGTCCTTATAGTCTTATGACTGTTAAAATTTAAGTTGAAAGAGTACTTATAACTATGGACATGGTTCGTGGTCATTAGACCCTCAGTTGTATAATTTAGAATGTTAATAGAACATATTATTCAGTTCTATTGAGCCTATTATTTGGCAGTTAATATAAAGTTTTATTCAATTTTATTTCAAGTGAGCCTTGTTTGCTCACTCTTGCTTATATAAATATTACAGCTAAAGTTGAGAAGGTCGACGTACCTAGCACCAGTAAGGTAAAGGGAAAGATGAACAAGTACTGAAGACTTGTAATCATTTTGATATTTTATTATCAGACTTTAGTTTGAATGATTGTAATGAAGTTTATTTATGTTCCGTATTAGAATGATTGTATGTAAAGGTTAGATAACCTGGGAGATTTTATTAATGTAATCCCTTAAGGTAAGGTTTATTATTCATTTTTTATTATGATTGGGTAGTTAGATATAAATGTTTTATTTAAGTGAACACCAAATCTTATGGTAATGAAGTACCGAGATTTGGGGGTGTCACATACATTACCATTCATGTCGGTTTTCTTCTTGAAAATCCACTTGCACCCGATTGGTTTTACCCCTTCGGGTGGATCAACCAAAGTCCATACTTGGCTAGTATACATGGATTCCATCTCAGATTTTATGGCTTCAAGCCATTTCTCAGGATCTGGTCCATTCATATCTTCTTGGTAGGAAGCAGGCTCATCCTAATCTATGAGCATCACATTGCCGTTTTGAGTTACAAGATATCCATAATATCTCTCAGGCTCTTGGTGTGTCCTACCAGATCTACGAATGCCTCGTGTAATTTTAGCAGGTTCACTTTCCACAATATCTTGTGGTTCCTTCTCACGTTCCAACTCAGGTTCAATGATATTTTGTGTTTCTCGAATTTCTTCGAGTTCTACTTTCCTCCCACTATTTTCTTTAGAGACAAATTCTCTTTCTAGAAAAATACTAGTTCGAGCAACAAACACTTTATTCTTAGAAGGTTTTTAGAAATAATACCCTTTTGTTTCTTTTGGGTATCCCACAAAATTACATTTGTCAGATTTGGGTCCGAGCTTGTCAGAATCCAGACGTTTTACAAACGCCTCGCAACCCCAAATCTCCTGAATGACATATATATTAGGATGTTTCCCAGTCCACATCTCATATGGTGTCTTCTGAACCATCTTTGTAGGCACACGGTTAAGTGTGAATGCAGCTGTCTCTAGGGCATGACCCCAGAAGCTTATTGGAAGATCTGCATAACTCATCATTGATCGTACCATGTCCAACAAGGTGCGAGTTCTCCTCTCAGATACACCATTCCATTGTGGTTTTCCAGGTGGAGTGAGCTATGATATAATACCACACTCCTTTAGAAGGTCATCAAAGTCTTGGCTTAAGTATTCACCTCCCTGATCGGATCGAAGGGCTTTTATGCTTTTGCCAAATTGGTTTTGAACTTCATTTTTGAATTCCTTAAACTTTTCAAACGATTCGGATTTGTGTCTCATAAGATATACATATCCATATCTACTGAAGTTGTCAGTAAATGTAATGAAGTAATAAAACCTACCTCTTACTAAAGAACTCATGGGTCCACATATATCACTATGTATAAGTCCCAATACATCGCTAGTGTAAGACCCCAACTTTTTAATGAATAAAATCAAATTTCCTCTATTTATTATTATGAATAATAAGGCATTAATTTGATATAATACTTTAGTTATGGGTGAAATGTAATATTTTTGCAAAATAAGCAAGTGGTTATAAAATATTCATTTTGTTGGGGAATATTCGTTTGGTCGTGGAAAATTTTTTCTGTCAAGGAATATTCGGACGACGACACAACCATTTGTGGACCCCATAACGGATAACTGTCGGATGAAAAAAATGACAAGTTTGAGTTTTTATAAATAACGGCGTAATTGTTACCGTTAACACTGTTGAAATACCCGGTGGTTAAAATACAGAAATACGCGTGGATGCACAGTATTGTTGAATTATTGATTCTTACGTAAGAAGACACTACTCAATAATTGTTACAGTAATTACTCTTCAATATTTTATTTTATTGATTCAATAATTGATGCGTTGATATTTTATATTATTGTTGTTTCAACAATTGTCACTGCACAGTATTTTCCATTATCATATCAATAATTCATATTATTTGAATAATATTATTAGATAGCATTATTGGCAATGTCTAGAAAGTTCTGTCAAGGAAAGGTTTGGTCACCTAATTGTGCGCCAGTAAAGAGAAATCCTTATTGGAAAGCCCTCTCTTTCTTGGGAACGGCATGGTTGTCATAATTGTGATTCTGTAATATTATTTGTGAATAATTAATTATTGATTTATATGATAAGGAAATATTTATTTGATGTGAATATAAATGATGGATTTATTTATTTTATGTGGTTATAAATAAAAGAATTAATGCTGAGGTATTTTATCAGTATTTTGTCAGAATGGAGGTATTAAAAATTATCCGTTTGTGGATTTCGGATATTTTTTGTTTGGAATTTGGAAAAACTCAAAGCTACAAAGTTGTAGAGAATTCGATTTCGTGTGGATTGGACATAAAATTGTATTTTTATGATAAGCGGGCTATTTTCTATGAATTACTGAAGTTTCAGAAAATAAAATAATTTTTATTAAATTATGGGTGGGACCCACTTTTGTTTTAACATGTAGGCTGCTGGGATTTTTCAAGAATGACATGCTAGATGGTCTGATATTGCATGCATAGAAGAAAGTATAAAAATAATATTATTTTAGTCTCCTATGGTGTTCTAGCATTTTTCTATAAATAGACGCTTAGGTTAGAATTGAAAATCACACCAGAAACAAGTTTTCATTCTCTCTACACTATCGAGCATATTTTTGTGAGTATTTTGATACTTTGAGAGTTGCTATTCAGTGCAAGTTTCTGTCAACATTATATCTAAAATTCAGTCAGAAGTACGGTTATTTTGAGGTAAGAGATGTTATTTTTTTTCGTAATGATGTTATTCTTTCAATATCATTATACCAAAATATTGGTATGGATTTTATTGTAGAATTTCTACCATTTTGTGTCGGGGTTACTATTCACGTATACGACATTATTCATGTATACAGCACTATTCACGAATACGGCACTATTAACCGAAAAATGACATTTTTCCTTTTTGTCCAAGATGTCTATTATGGTTACTATCTTTGATTGTATCCATATTTTGATCTTTATTTTTGAATTCTACTTCATAATTGGTTATTATGGAGTATTATCGAATTTGGATAAACCGAAATATGAATCCCTAATATTTGTCCTTCTATCTCACTAGATTCGTTCTCTAAAATGTTTTTCATCATCCTCAGTCCTTAATAGGTGATATTTGATAAATATCTTTGGCCTGTAGTGTAAAGACGAATTATTATCTGATGAATATCTTTGGCCCGTAGTGCAAAGATGTGCCAAAGATGAACAGGTGTTGAGATGAACATGACCGACTGGTGATACCAATGAATATCTTTGGCCTGTAGTGCAAAGATGAATATTTGATTAAATATGTATATTGATTGATGTTACATGGATAAAATATTGATGATGGACTTTTAAATCTTAGAAGATAGTAGAATTCATTCTCTACGCGACTCTTCTAATGGATTGTTCTTTCCGCTGCAGTTGTTGATCTAAAACTTGTTGTCTATTATATTTTATCAAAACTTTCCCTGTTGAAGACTAATGATAATTTTTTGTATATTATCTTAGTCATAATATTCTTTACTGGGCTAATTGAGCTCACCCTTTTCCTTTTTGTTCCATTGTTCTTCTCAGGAGGAGAGAATTTAGCAGGAACTAGACGAGGTATAGAGTGATGATTCAAGATAGTTGTTTACTATTTTGTAAAATAGTGTATTAATAATTGTAATGAGGACTTATTTAAGTGTGGATATTGTCTAGAAGATAATATTTGTATTTAAAGTCACAGTATATGTGTTGTCGTATTCTGCACGATAATTGTATTACTGAAGTTATATTTATTTCTATACCATGTATTTGGCGACTCAGAATGGGTGATGTATACCTATTTTGGTGGCGTCACAGTTGGTATCAGAGCTTAGGGATATGATCCCAGGCTGAGGTGTGAGACAAGAACTAGGAGGGCAGAGACGGAGAATTCCTTCGCTAGTATGACCTACCTAAGTTTATTTGGTATTTAATTGGTCGGTCAGAGTATAGGGATAATATGTGATATGTCAATTAACCCTTGTTTTGTGGCAGTGTTTGAAAATGGAATCTGAAAATGTTGTGATAAGTAATGAAACACATGAGACCGTTGAGTCACCAATGATCAATACCCAGGATAATGTGCATCAGGATGGCAATAATCCTCAGGTAAATAACAACACTGATCAAATGATGAACGATGGTATGTTTAGTGGCTTTATGCAATTCATGCAACATCAGGAGAAAGGGACTCATGTTCAAAATGCAGGTGGAAACACTGACAACTCTCGGATAGTCACAGCTAAGCAGTTCAAGGAGCTGGGACAACAGGAGTTTTTGGGAAAGCCAGAACCACTTATGGCAGAGACGTGGATAAAGGAGATCACTAAGATATTTGATGTCTTAGGATGTTCCGAGGAGCAAAAGGTTCCCTTTTCCACCTTCATGTTGCGAGGAGAGGCAAATTACAGGTGGAAATCTGTAAAGCGTACTCAATCTGCCGCATTGAAGATGTCTTGGGAGAAGTTCCAAGAATTGTTCAACGACAAGTAATTTCCCGAAAATATTCGTCACATGAAGGAGGTTGAGTTCATCAAGCTGGAGAAAAATAATATGAACGTGTCGCAGTACGAAGCTAAGTTTGTCGAGTTGTCCCGATTTGCATCCCATTTAATTGATAATAAGGAGATAATGACGTGAATGTTTCTGCGAGGTCTGAAACCCGAAATACGTCAATACCTCAATTCTCACAAACTTTGTTTATATTCAGATGTAGTGAATATGGTTCAGTTATTGGAGCGCGATAATGAGCCAGCCCAACCGAATGATAACGAGCAACAACACGATAATAATCGTACCGGTGGCGACAATCATCAGAACAATGATAACCATCGTGGAGGAAATTATCATGCCAGAAATGATAACCACTTCGGTGGTAATCATGGCCAAGATAATAAAAGAAGTGATTCAAGTGGAAATTTCATGAAGAGAAGATTTAACGATGACGGGAAGACGTCGGCAACAGTACCAGCAACAAATTCTAGGGGAGGAGAATGACCGCCAGTTAGATGCTACAGATGCGGAGAGGATGGACATATTAGTCCAAACGGTTCACAGCTTTCCAAGATATGTTTTAGTTGTGGAAAAGACGGTCATATAGCTTGATTTTCTCCTATAGCGAAATCAAGTCCAGTTGGGACGGTGGCACCAAAGGTGGATACGGACAAAACAAAGTCGGTGGTTTCAGGAAGAGCATTTTTCGTGACTTCTTAAAGAGCGAGTAACCCAAACAAAGTTAGCACGGGTTAGTTAATTATAAATTCTTTCGAAGTCTATACCTTATTATAAACCGGTTCTACCCACTCTTTTATTTCTCCTGCTTGTGCTCAACGTTTAAACTTGACTCCAGAGAAATTAGACTTTGACTTATCTGTGGAGACTCGGTTAGGAGAAACTGTTATCATATTCATGATTTATAAATCTTGTTTGATCCAAATGGGCACAATCACATTACCTGTTCATCTTATCTCTTTAAAGATACTTGCATTTGACGTAATTTTAGGGATTGATTGGTTAACTACTCATCATGCCAAAATTGATTATTTTCGTAAGGTTGTTAGTTTTCATATTCCTAACCAACCTGTTATGTGAATTCAAGCAACCAAACCATTGAAGTCAAACACTTTAATATCAAGCCATAAAGCCATTCGTTTATTGAAAAACAGATGTCAAGCTTTCTTAGCCCATTTCATGGATTTAAACAAAAATACGTCACATTTGAATGATATTTCTGTTGTTAGTGAATTTCCTGACATATTTCATGAAGAACTTCCTGGCCTACCCCTAGAGTGTGATATTGAATTTTTATATCGACTTTGAACCCAATACAAAACCCATTTTAAAAAATCCATATCAAATGGCTCGTATTGAACTTCAGGAGTTAAAAACCCAACTATAGAAGTTGGTACCCGAGCCTCTATCTAGTGACTTCCTTTGTGGAATGCACCGAAGCTAGACTCTCCGTATATATTCGTGCGGTGGTAAACTGATAGGCATCATTGTGATGTGTTATCTAAGATTGGGATATGAGTCACAGTTGAGAGCAACCTAAGTCAATAATCAAAATATCTAGCTTTCTAGGCTTAGCTGGTTACTATCGCAAATTCTTGGAAGGATTTTCTCGAATCGCTACTCCGTTAACTTAGATGACTCAGAAAGATACAAAATTTGTATGGAGTGAGGAATGCAAGAAGATTTTCTAAGAGCTAAATAGGCGACTCGTTTCGGCACCTGTTCTGACCATACCATCCTGGAAAAGCGAACGTGGTGGCTGACGCTTTGAGTAGAAGATCGTATGCGAGTACGAGTGCGATATTGTCGAACACAAAGACCTATTTTGTATAACTTACAAAGGTTTGAAATAGAGTTAAAGGCTCCAAGTACCCACGTTATGATGTTAAATATACGAGTAGAATCGACTTTAATTGATAAAGTTAAAACCGCTCAAGCTACACACTGGAGCTGATGAATATAAAGAAGAAGGTGCAAGAATGCGTTATTCTAGAAGTAAGAGTCGATGAAGAGAAGAAAGCTCAAGCCTTCAATTTATTTGAAATCCTCGATCGAGTAGGAACTGTGGCCTATAGACTCGCCTTAACGCTAAGTATGTCGCTTGTTCATTACGTTTTTCATGTATCGATCTTACGTAAATATATAGACGACCCAAACCATATTATTGCGTTACAACCAGACGAGATAGCCGAAAATTTAACGTAAGAGGAAGTACATGTCAAGATCTTAGATAGGAAAGAACATGTCATATGCACAAAGGTTATACCTAAAGTTAAGGTTTTGTGGAGGAACCATGCTATTGAAGAAATGAACTGGGAGTTGGAATCAAAAATGAAAGCGAGGTATCCTCACCTTTTCGAAATATCAGGTACGTACGTCAATTTCGAGGACGAAATTTCATAAGAAGGGAAGGTTGTAAGACCCCAACTTTTTAATGAATAAAATCAAATTTCCTCTATTTATTATTATGAATAATAAGGTATCAATTTGATATAATACTTTGGTTATGGGTGAAATGTGAAAATTTTGCAAAATAAGTAAGTGGTTATAAAATATTCATTTTGTCGGGGAATATTCGTACGACGGTGCAACTATTTGTGGGCCCCATAACGGATAATTGTCGAATGAAGAAAACGACAAGTTTGAGTTTTTATAAATAACGGCGTAATGGTTACCGTTAACACTGTTGGAATACCCGGTGGTTAAAATACAGTAATACGCGTGGATGCACAGTATTGTTGAATTATTGATTCTTACGTAAGAAGACACTACTCAATAATTGTTACAGTAATAACTGTTCAATATTTTATTTTATTGATTCAATAATTATTGAGTTGATATTTTATATTACTGTTGTTTCAATAATTGTCACTGGACATTATTTCTCATTATCATATCAATAATTCATATTATTTGAATAATATTATTAGATAGCATTAATGGCAATATCTAAAAAGTTCTGTCAACGAGAGGTTTGTTCACCTAATTGCGCGTCAGTAAGGAGAAATCCTTATTGAAAAGCCCCCTCTTTCCTGGGAACGGCCTGATTATCATAATTGTGATTCTGTAATATTATTTGTGAATAATTAATTATTGATTTATATGATAAGAAAATATTTATTTGATGTGGATATAAATGATGGATTTATTTATTTTATGTGGTTATAAATGAAGGAATTAATGCTGAGGTGTTTTATCAGTATTTTGTTAGAATGAAGGTATTAAAAATCATCCGTTTCTGGATTTCAGATATTTTCTGTTTGGAATTTGGAAAAACTCAAAGCTACAAAGTTGTAGAGAAATCGATTTCGTGTGGAATGGATTTAAAATTCGTATTTTTCTGATAAGCAGGCTATTTTCTATGAATTACTGAAGTTTCAAAAAATAAAATAATTTTTATTAAATTATGGGTGGGACCCACTTTTGTTTTAATATGTGGCCTGCTGGGATTTTTCAAGATTGACATGCTAGATGGTCTGATATTGCATGCATAAAAGAAAGTATATAAATAATATTATTTTATTATTTTAGTCTCCTATGGAGTTCTAGCATTTTCCTATAAATAGACACTTAGGTTAGAATTGAAAATCACACCAGAAATAAGTTTTCTTTCTCTCTAGATTATCGAGCGTATTTTTGTGAGTATTTTGATACTTTGAGAGTTGTTATTCAGTGCAAGTTTCTGTCAGCACTATATCCGAAATTTAGTCAAAAGTACGATTATTTTGATGTAAGGAATGTTATTTTTTTGTAATGATGTTATTCTTTCAATATCATTATACCGAAATATTGGTATGGATTTTATTGTGGAATTTCTACCTTTTTGTGTCGGGGTTACTATTCACGTATACGGCACTATTCACGAATACGACACTATTCACCAAAAAATGAAAATTTTCTTTTTTGTCCAAGATGTCTATTATGGTTACTATCTTTGATTGTATCTGTGACTCCCCCAAAATTAGGTATACATCACCCATCTTGGGTTATCAGATACATGGTACAAAATTCAAATATAACTTACTAATACAACTGTCGTGTACAATACAACAAAACATAACTGTGAGTTTGAATACAATTATTGTCTACTAGAGATTATACAAACTCAAAAGGAGTCCTCATTACAATTATTAACACACTATTTCACAGAATAGTGAGGACTACTAATGCTATCCTCTGGACCATCACTCCGTTCCCCGGCTCATCCCAGCTATATTCTCATTTCCTGAAGAGAACAGTGAAAGAAAGGGTGAGCTCAACTAGCCCAGTAAGAAATATTATGACTAAGATAATGTAAAATAAATTATCATTAGTCTCCAACAATGTTAAACTGATAAAATATAAAAGACATCAAGTTTAACTGCAGCGGAACAAGCAATCCATTAAAAGAGTTAAGTGGAAAATAAAATCTACTATCTTTTATGATTAAAAAGGTTTTTCATCACTGTTATCGCTGAGACTCAGTTTAATAAATATTCCACATCATCGAATCACCCCTGCACTACGGCCAAGGATATTCTTTAGTATCACGACCATAATTATCCATGCACTACGGGCCAAGAATATTTGTGTATTCATTAATGGTCATGATCATGCCAACAACTGTACATCAATGTACTACGGGCCAATGAGGACTTTTACCACATCATTTGTAACATTACGGTCATGATTACATCGAATAATCCCTGGTCATAATCATACCAAGTCCATCTATGCACTACAGGCCACAGATGACTTTCAACATAATATAAACATGAGGATGATGGAAATGATATAAGAATTCAATAAAACATGTTCAAGAATTAATTTGTCCAAGAACTACTAATGTCCAAATTGTCAACATGATACTGCTTTGTAGAGTAAAATTCAAGAATGATCCGAAGAATATTTCCATGAAAAGATACTGGATGAAGCGCAAATATCAAGGATATTCTACTAATTTCATGAAGTATAGAAGTCAAAACTTTAACCAACTGAGTATAATAAAGAATGGAATAACAAAAGAAATCACCATGCATGCGGTACTTCGCATAGACAGGTTATTCCAACAGAATACTAAATAACGGAACCAGGTCAGACGAAATTCGTACCGACAGGATGTTCCGACAGAATAATAAAGAATGGAATAACAACAGAAATCACCATGCATGCGTTACTTCGCATAGATGGGTTATTCCATCAGAATACTAATAAGGACGGAATCAGGTCTGGCGTAAAACGCACAGACAGAATATTCCAACAGAATAATAATAAAGACGAAACCAGGTTTGGCGTAAAACGCACAGACAGGGTATTTCAACAGAATAATAAAGACGGAATCAGGTCCGGCATAAAACGCACAGACAGGATATTCCAACAGAATAGTAAAGACGAAATAATAGAAGAATGTCACCAAGTATAGGGTAGACCGCGTATACAGGTTATTTCAACAGAATAATAAGCAATGAAATAACAACAATTCTCTTCATGAATAAGAAAGAATAACACCCCTTACCGTAAAAGAACTGAATATAAGAGTAGTTAAGTAGCAGAAATCTTTTCTTCTTTCTCTCTATAATTTTCTCTCTCTAGAGTTCAGTGAATTCGTAAAAAAATAATGAAGGAATGAGCTTCTATTTATAGGAAAATGGAATGCATAGTAACTAACTCATTAACGGTCGAGATTGATTTACTTTAATCTGACGATCCATATTTAAAACAAAATCTTTTAAATAAAATATAATATTTATAATAATAATAACAAACACAGTACTTCCCCGTGAAACGCACAATTCATTTCTTCTGACAATTTTTCAAAGCAGTATATATATACATACATATATATATATATATATATATATATATATATATATCAATTCACATGCATTATGGACACATTATATATATAATATACAACACATGCTATATTTAAAAAAAAATCCAACAACCTGTGAATCATTTTTTTCAAAGTGTTGGCCAATGGAAAAAAAAACTAGCACATGCAAATCTTGGACTTTAATCAATTAGAAAGCATACAAAGTCACACGTTATTAATATAATGGGTGATTTGGAAATTAAGTCCTAATCTTGAAAAGAAACTTTGCATCGTGCCAATTTATTTCATCTTCCAAGACCACTAACACTCACCCACCCACTTGTTATACATATATAAATAATATGTATATATATATATACTTTAATTCATCCTTCCGATAATTTTGAAAAATGGGTAAATAGGGATCCAAATAATAAGTAAAATTGAGTGACTTCTCACGTAAGCATCAATAATCAATACCGTGTGCTACTATACAACCACGCGTATTACTGTACTTTTACTACCGAGTAGTTCAACAGTATCAACGGTAAAGCTTCCGCTGTATTTTCAATAAAATATTTTTGTCATTTTCTCAATCCGACAATAATTCTGTTGTGGGGTCCACCAATGATTGTGTCGTCGTACGAATACTTTCTGTTAAAACGAATATTCCCAGACCAATCAAATATTATATGATAACTTGCATACTTTGCAAAATTTATAAATATTACCCACAACTATAACATTATATTAAATTCATTCCATAATATTCAAAAATGATAATTATAGAAAATTCATTTTTATTCAAAAAGTTGGGGTCTTACAATATCCATGTTTTGATCTTTATTTTTGAATTCTAATTCACAATTGGTTATTATAGAGTATTATTGAATTTGGATAAACCAAAATATGAATCCCTAATATTTGTCCTTCTATCTCACTAGATTCGTTCTCTAAAATGTTTTTCATCATCCTCAGTCCTTAATAGGTGATATTTGATGAATATCTTTGGCCTGTAGTGTAAAGGTGAATTATTATCTGATGAATATCTTTGGCCCGTAGTGCAAAGATGTTCCAAAGATGAACATGACCTACTGGTGATACCAATGAATATCTTTGGCCTGTAGTGCAAAGATGAATATTTGATTAAAGATGTATATTGATTGATGTTACAAGGATAAAATATTGATGATGGACTTTTAAATATTAGAAGATAGTAGAATTCATTCTCTACGTGACTCTTCTAATGTATTGTTATTTATGCTGCAGTTGTTGATCTAAAACTTGTTGTCTATTATATTTTATCAAATTTTTCCCTGTTGAAGACTAATGATAATTTTTTGTATATTATCTTAGTCATAATATTTTTTACTGGGCTAGTTAAGCACACCCTTTTCCTTTTTGTTCCATTTTTCTTCTCAGGAGGAGAGAATTTAGCAGGAACTAGCCGGGATATGGAGTGATGATTCAAGATAGTTGTTTTACTAGTCCTCACTATTTTGTAAAATAGTGTACGAATAATTGTAATGAGGACTTATTTGAGTGTGGATATTGTCTAGAAGACAATATTTATATTTAAACTCATAGTGTAGGCGTTGTCGTATTCTGCATGAAAATTTTATTACTGAAGTTGTATTTATTTTTGTATCATGTATTTGGCGACTCATAATGGGTGATATATATCTATTTTGGGGGTGTCACAGCTAGCCCGTTCATTGTGTCCAGTGAAAGGGACTTTAGTCATCTTGCCTAATAAACAAGACTCGCATTTCTCATATGATTCAAAATCAAATGTATTCAAAAATCCATCTTTATGGAGTTTTGATATGTGTTTCCCATTTATATGGCCCAAACGATAGTGCTAGAGAAATATCGGATTTGAATCATTTGATTTAAATCGTTTTGTATTTATGTTATAGATAGGCATTTCTAAATCAAGAATATAAAGACCGTTAAACAATTGTGCAACACCATAGCAAATATCATTTAAGTAAAACTAACAACGATTGTTCTTTATTATAAATGAAAAACCTTTCTTGTCCAAACAAGAAACAGAAATAATATTTTTGCTTATAGCAGGCACATAATAACAATCCTCTAATTCTAATATTAGCCCAGAGGGCAAAGATAAATGATAAGTTCCTACGGCCAGTGCAACAACTTTTGCTCCATTCCCAACTCGTAGGTCAACCTCTCCTTTCCCCAAAGTCCTACTCCTTCGGAGTTCCTATACATTAACAGAAATATGAGAACCACATCCAGTATCCAATACCCATGATGTAGAAGTAGACAAGTTGACTTCTATAACATATATACATGAATCAGAAGTCGCACTTCCTTTCCTTTTCTTCATATCTTCCAAATAAGCATGACAATTCCTCTTCCAGTGTCTAGGTTTTCCACATAAGTGACAATCACCTTCTTTAGCCACCCCACCTTTAGGTTTTAAAGCCTATTTGGTTTTGGAATTGGGTTTGGCAAAAGATTTAGATCCTATCTTCTTTTTGCCTTTCCAATTTCATTAGCATTCCCCTTTTGCACCATCATTATGGGAGCGAGTCCTGCCTTTTTCATGTTGTACTCGGCAGTTCTTAACATGCTCAACAACTCAATAAGGGGATTCTCAATTTCATTCATAAGATAATTCATAACAAATTGAGAGTAGCTGTTGTTCAAGGATTGCAAAACAAGATCATTTTGGGCTTCCAGAGTGATTGGAAAGCCCAACCTATCAAGGTACTCAATATACCCAATCATTTTCAGCACATGTGGACCAACTGGATCACGTTCACCCAACTTGCAGTGATACAACGCCTTACTTGTATCATACATCTCCTGTCGAGCATGCCCTTCGAACAATTTCTTGAGATGCTCGATCATCTCATAAACATCCATCAACTCATGTTGCTTCTAAAGCTCAGCGTTCATGGTTGCTAGCATGAGACAACTCACGTCCAGAGAATCATCCTGATGCTTCTTGTAAGCATTATGCTCCGCACGTGGTGTAATGTCAGCTGGTACTGCAGGAATGGGCTTTTTAATGGCATATAGCTTGCGCTCTTATTTGAGGACAATCCTGAAATTCCTATGTCAGTCAAGGAAATTAATTCCACTCAGCTTGTCCTTCTCAAGGACTGATCGTAGTGAAAGACTATTTGTGTTGTTGTTGTTTGCCATTGAAATCTACAATTTATAAGTGGAAAAATAATAAGTCAAATTACAGAGTTTTTGATATTATGTAATTGATAATAGTACATTCAAAATATACCTCCCACTATTTTATTCAAATTAATAGCCCTCGCCATTAATTCGAAAAGTATTTTCTATTAAATCTTTCTAGTGAGCCAAGATCAATATTTCATTATGTCTTAAGTTAGCTTTGGCTATTCTCTCAAAACATAATTATTTAGGTAAAAAAAAAACCTCGTCAATTATATCATATATAACTCATGGATAGTTTGGTAAACAACATTTGTTTCAAGTCCATCTAATGGTACCTACCAAACTCCATGCCTCTAAGTCCATAATCCTATTGAGATAACTTAGTTAAGTCGGGCCCAATGATTTTAACAATTTGGATATCACATTTATCCTATCACATCTTACCTAGATAAATAGGGTACTTTGCTTTGGCAAACCTACATCCATTGATCAAGCTCTTGATGAATGTTTTCATTGGAAGGCATCTGATTTAGACTTAATAATTTAATAAGGGATTTTATAAATTAATTTAGATCTCACCAATTTTAATCTTATTAAGCATACACATTATTTATCATATCATATAGTATACAAGCATAAATAAAGTGCAAAATTAAATGTAATACAGTTATGGTCCAATCTACTGTCAATCTTTTCAAGCTAATGAAAGATTGAAGGTCAATCTAATGTGGTAAAAGATCTTAAAATAAGTAGCTTCCTTAGATCTTCCTCAAGCATGTGCCTCCTCTCCGTCATCATCTTTCCATCGTGTTCTTCATCTTGTCATCTTCATAATTATATATTATTACATGACATAAAGAAACCTCGAGTTACATTCGAGGGGATTTAGATGAGAATAGAATATTACATTAGAATTTATAGAAAGGCACGATATGCAAGCCGTATTTCAAAACCAAAAATCACTAACCTATGTGTTAATTCCTAGTAGGCACAATAGATCTAGAAGGGGGGTTGAATAGATCCTTTTTAATTTCAAATACTTTTCTCTTTTATTTTGTATTGATATTACATTAGCATATGACAAACATAAGAATCTTTTCAAGCACAGCGGAATAAGTAAAAGATCCCCTTCATTGATATATTCATAATCATACATACATTGTTCGTAGAGTTAGTTTGGTTGAAAGCAGTTAAAACATACAAAGCAGTTATAGCAGTTAATAGACATAATGTAAATGACATAAGGTAAAAGACACTAGGGGTTTTAAGTGGTTCAGAGACTCAAGCTCCTAGTCCACTCTTCTGCTTTCAACTAGAATGATTTCCACTAAGGAAGGACAGCTCCCTGAATCACTAAGATTCCTTCAAGGCCAGCAGCCTTGGGACTTCAGTTAACTAAGAACTCTTCAAGGCCAGCAGCCTGGAACTCCTCTAGTTCCCTAGGAACTCTTCAAGCCCAGTAGGATTGGAACTTCATTTAGTCCCTCCGGACAAGGACCCCTCAGGCCCTGGCTTCTTGAGTTGTTTATTGGAGTTGGTGCTGAGCTGCTAAGATATCTTCATGATCTAAACATCTTTTGTACTTAGCAGCTTTGCATGATCACCCTTGAAGTGTAGTTGAGTGTTGCATGATGCTCAGCTTCTTCAGTTACTCAACCACTTCGGATGATCCCTTGATTACTGCCTTAAAGATCATTCCTCTTGATACATGATGGGTTTCTAAGATGACTGTAAGTTCTTCTGCTAGGTACTTAGAAACTTTCTCATGCTTGCCACCATGATGGCGTTTGTGATCTCCCTTCTTGATACTTGATATCTTCTCATGATGGACTTGCTAAGATGACTGTGAGCTCTTCTCTATGGTACTTAGAGTCTTCCCATGATGGACACCAAGATGACATGACGCTCTTCTTTCTCTCGGTAGTTCAGAATACTCTTTATGTAGTAGAACTCTCACTTCTACTTCTTTCTTTGTATGACTCTAAGTGTTCTTGGTGGATCGTAGAGTGAGCCTCCGGACTCACTAACTTACATGGTTTAGAATAGTCCACCGTTACTCTAAACTCGGCAACTCCAGCAACCTTTGATCTTTGAAGCTCTAGCTGATTTATACTCCTTCCCAATCCTTCCATTGGAAAGTAGCCGTTGAAAGCTATTCAAACATCTTCACAGATCTCAAGTTGCTTGAGGTAGACTGCTGATGTGACAAGTCATACTTTCTCTTACATTGCAGTCTACTATTTCACCTACCCATTAGAGATGTAACTTTAATGTCTTAGGCAGGTCGAAGACTTTATTTCCTCCTTTTGATTTTTAGATCAGAGGTTGTCCTTTTGCATCGATCCTCTCAATAAGCTTTTGTCCAAATGTTACCCTTCAAATTGAACCATTGTCAATGCTTCAGTCTTCAGCTATTCGAACTCTACGATTCTGATGCATGTCTTCAAGGACCTGATCGTAGTGCCTTGTTGACTGGTAGAGATAACACTACAATATTAAAGAGAATTGATTGGAACTTTGGTGTAGAACACCTCTTTCTTCTCTTGTGCAGTGCTTTAAGACTTCTGGTTTCCTTGGATGTAGCATTGCAGTGCCGACCAGAGGCTTCATTCCTTTGGATATTCTGGGAGTGTTCATTAGTTGAGAATCGTATTTGCTCTATGATTATGCTTTGGCATTGTGAGCACATCTGTTTGAGGTCGTAGTTCTGCACTCTACGATTCAGCTTTGGCTATGCAAACACTACGACTCCAAGATCAGATCTTGACACTCTACGGTTTCTACCTTATGCTTGTTGTCTTTATCTGATCTTTCTCGACTACGATCTCTGCATGTAATTAATAGACTCTACGAACTCAGAGTGTGATCTACGATCCTTGACTTGGCTTTGGCATCAGTAGACTCTACGACTCTTAGTATAGTCTACGTTTTTTACTTGACTTCGGAAGATGTTCGGTCGGCTCGTAGGCAGGCTGTCTCTACAATTTTGAAAATGACTTCCTCAGCACATTACGATCATGAGGAAGTTCTTCTCGATATACTACGATCCTTTTTCGTTTCTCCTGGCAGTCTATGAACTCCAAGATCTACTATCTTGCAGACTACGATTCTGCCTCGATAGCTCTCGAGTTATCCTTGACTGTCCTGGCAGACTACGATTTATGGTGCAGTGCTTGACGATCAGACAAGCCTATCTATTACATCATAAGATCAACCTAACATGCTTGATCTTTCTATATTTATAGTCCGTGTACATCATTTCTTTTTAAGGTCTTTACAAAGCTGTTTTGCTTATGTAGGATCATCCTAACATTTGATCAATTCATTCTAAGTCCTTGTACACATGTTTTCTATTATCTATCAAAGGAATTTATAGCTTTTGTTAATGCAAGCATATTTGCATATTATTCATTCATATATATATATATATATATATATATATATATATATATATATATATATATATATATATATATATATATCATAATCAAATTATATGTAAATATGAATATCATTCACATGCTTATTCCTGACAATCTCCCCCTATTTGATTATGACAAAACAATAAGTGCATATGCATGTTATGAATGAATCTTATATACAGTGAGCAGCTGTATTTCTAAAATAGATAATCATGAATGCCATTTATAATGATGTGGAATTTAATACACTGACATTTTATATTCTGGATCCAGAACATACCTAACTAGTTAGAGATGTTCCTCTTTAGCTCCATGTATATTTCCAGGATGTATGTTGATCAGATATTCATCTGTTTGTTCTTCTTGTTCCTTCTCCCCCTGGGATGATGACCTTCTTTCTTTTCTTAGCTCCCCTTCAGTGTCTTTCTTAACATGCTCCCCTCAGACTCTGCGATCATGTGATCATCATTTTTTGGCTTCCCCTTAGATGATTACTCTGCCTCTTCTTCTATTGTCTGCTTCTTTGACTTCTTCTCTATTATCCTTCTGCTCTTCTTGCTCTTCTTTGAGTGCCTTTTGCTCTGCCTCTTTCTATGCCTCTTTTTCTCCCCCTTTTTGTCATTAATCATTTGGGAGAGCTGCTCCATGTTGGACATAAGCTGCTCCATCAGGTAGGAGGAGTTGGCAACTTCAAACATGAGTTCCTGTTGGCCTAGCTCAAGTTGCACTGAGAAAGACTGCTTCATGTCGTCAATCTTGTCAGAGAGGGCGTGGATCTGTTCTTCATTAGCCTTCTGTGCTCGTAGAGCTTCTGCCTTTTAATCTTGTATGGACTTCAGATAGATGTTATCTCTTTCTTTGATTTTGAGAGATACATCAGCCATTGCAGTTTGAAGTCTGTTCTGAAATGAATTATCTCCTTCTGCTGTCAACACCATTTTTGACTCTTCATTAATCTGAGATATCTTCTCAATCAGCACATTTGAATTCTTCATTAGTTCCTGTTCCACAAGATTTTGATCATCTGGTTGTGCAGCTTCGGGTTGAGCATCAGATTGAACTCTACGATTTTCATCCTTGGACAGATTTTCGAAAGCTTGGAGAATCTGAATAATCGTTGAGTACCAATTGCTGGTTGATGATGAGGGAATGTCAGATAGCAGTGTTTGGGCTATTGGAAGCTTCTGATTTTGAATTTGAACAGTCTCAGCAGTGGAGTGACTAGACTCTACGATCATCTCCTTGATCATGTTTATGCTTCCTTGAGAGTCCACTCTACGATCGTAGGGGATATAGTGATTGCTAGATTGTCGATAGACTTTTAAGTGGGGCTGGTTTGTGATAATTTTGTAGCAAAACTCTTTACCCTTGGGAAGTTTTGTGCCACCAGCTCCATGCTTGGAAAGTGAGAGTAGCACCAGCTAAAGTAGCTTCCATCTCTTTTAGTATGGGCTTTTAGCCATGGCATCCATTGGAGGAACCATCTCATTAGCAAGTCATCATGATTGTAGAGAATGATCGTGCAATCTAGCTCCATGTTATTCCAGTTTTTAAACACCTCAAACGTAGTCATCCTCACTACCTTGAGTTGCTCATTTCCATAATTTACCCATCTTTCTGGTGGAGCTTCTGGTGGTTCATTTGAGACTTCCACCACTATTCTTCTGTTAAATCTTGCTGGTGAGAGGATAGGATAAAATTCTGGTTCCTCTGATTCCTGATTTTTAGAATTGGAATCATTCTCCATTTCTTCTCTCTCGGAGCCTGAACCATCTTAATCATTTCTAACAGTGAATCCTTCTTGCTGCATTTCATTCCCAGAACCTTCTTCAGCAAGATCTTCCTTTGATTCATCTTCTTCATTGCTGGTCCTATCCTCAGCACTTTTTTCCTGTGATATAGACTCATCATCACTTAATTCAATGATGGCATTTGATTTATCACTGCTCCTTTTGGAGGCAAATTTGGCTTGCAGTCTGTAGCTCTTCCTTCTTCTTGGAGGTTCAGTTTTGGGAGAGACAGACTTCTCTTCCTCTTCAGACTTGGAGGCCTTTGGTTCATCAGAAGAACTTCCTTCAGGTTTAGCAAGGGTAGGGGCATGTTCTTCTTCTCTTGAAACAGCATTGTCTGACCCATTGTCTGGGCTTGTTGGAGCAGTTTCATTTGGGGATGGAGTTAGGTCATCTTGAATTTCTTCTTCATCAGTAGAGTGACTGCTCTCAAGATTAGCCATAGGGCTTGAGCATTCCTCTTCATCAGCAGATGCTGAATTTTCATTCATTAATCCAGCTTCACCTTTACTGCTGGATTTAGTCTGTGGGGACTCAGTCTTGACATCTGTTTCCTTTTATTTTGCTGACTCCACATCCTTCTCTTCATCAGATGTACTATTTTGGGAAGCTGGGGCTGGCCTTTTTTCCACCTTAGCTTTCTTTCTTAACGGCTCTTGAAGCAGCCTGTAGCTTCTTCGCTTTGTGGTTTCAGCATCCAGGAATTTTTCTTCTTTATCCTTGTCCTTGGAGGAGAGGCTTCTTGATGGGGCCTTGGTTTTTATTCACACCCCTGGATTTCTTTCTGACTGGTGTGGTTGATGCTGTCACAGAGTCATCAGACTTAGAGTTTTCTACCTCTGCTGTCTTCCTCTTCTTTACAGAGACCCTGCTGCTGCTCCCAGTTGTCAGCCTTCGGTTCTCCTTGGGGTTTTTCTTCCAATTCACAAATAATTATATAGACATCACTTTGTGAACATTCAGAGGTTCTCCCTCATCATCCTTGATTCTTCCTCCTAGCTTCTTCTTTATCACAATACTCAGCAGTCTTCCATGAAACACCTTTGTCAGAGGTTTTTCTGTAGACTTCTTTAGCTCAGCCTTTTCTACCCACTTGGAGATTTGGTCAAATAGGATAACTCCAAAGTTAATCTATTTCTTTAGAACTATTGCTGACATTATCTTCAACTGCTGATCAAGCACCGTGTAATGTACAGTGTCCTTGCACAGTATGCATTTTCCAACTATTTCAGCAAGGAACTCGTACTCTTCTGGAAACTCCTTCTTCTTCATGTCTTTCAGACTAGGGTTTCTTTGGTACCCCATGATCTCCTTTGCTTGTTCCGTATCGACATCATCAAGGTTCTTCAGTCCTTGGTTAGGAAAACCTAGGCATTAATTGAGGTTAAAAGATTTTAGCTTTAGAGACTGACCTTTGACCTTGGTAGAAAGGGTTCCAGAGTTTATGGAGGCGTTTGAGTAAAACTGTTTAACCAGGTCAACGTATACTCGAGTGCTAGCCTCAAGGCATTCTGAGAATCCAGCTTTCTTTACAAGTTCGAGAATGTCTCTGAACTTCTTTTCGGATTTCTTAAACGACTTGGTTTCGAGCAGAATGCCAGTGATTACTCGCCAGTTTTCCATTTGAGTAGTTCGAAGAATGTGGGTATTTGATTCCGAAAGGTTTATAAGAGATGGATGATTGTGATTTGGTAAGGCTCTGGAGTGTTAACCTATTTTGGCTCTTGAGAGAATTTTAGGGTTTGAAAATGGGAGGGAGAAAGGTTTTATAGCTTCTGATAACTGTCTACAGATTTGAAATTATCTTTATGGCAGTTCCTTCTAATTCTGCATAACCAGTGATGTGTCAACCGACCATTGGTTGCACGATGCCCAGTAATGAGCTATAACTCCCTATAACTTTTTAGTTAGATATTTCCTTTCAGAAGAGTAGACGTTTAATCGACGTGGCTTTGACCGTTGACCTTTTGATTCATAGAGTGGAATGGTAAGGCAGCTATATATAAACTTTACGTTTTCCTTTGTTGACTCAACGATCAACTTTTGAGAGATGCTGCAGCGGATGGCTTTGACTTTTATCCTCATTTTGATGCAGCATATTTTGATCACTGATATATTCGAACTTATCTCCTCATTTTGAATGGTTGAGCAATTATCTCATTTTCCAAGCTCCTTGTGAATTGGAGTACCCTTTGGTAGGGCTACGATCGTCTAGTTGTCTTCTACGATTGATGATGTTGCACTGCGATCGTGGAGTTCTCTTCAACCTCGACTCTACGATCGTTTGCTATCTTGGTCCCTGAGATGAACTTGATCAAGCATTCCTTCTGGGTCAAGGTAGCTCAGGAAGGGCCAACCTCTTAGAGTGAGCTAAGGGTCAGGTTTGTCCCTGAGACACTTTTCAGATGAAATACTTTAGAATTGATTTACAATGATATCTCATTTGACCTTTTCTGGTGGGGAGGTCCTCTACCAACTTTGGACAATTGCATTTGTTGTAATCATGGTGTCCTCATGCTTCTACACTGCGATCAGATGTTTGATCGTAGGCGCTCCACTATTTTGGGTTGGGTGGCTGAAAGGTTATAAATGGTACGTTTTGAGACGTTCCTACTGACTATGGATCTTCATTTGTTTCATCAGCCACAAAGTTTTGGGACTCTGTAGCTGGTACATTTCTTCATAGCATAACTCAGTGCTGTTATTTCTCAACAGATCACTGTTCCCCATGGTTGACTCTGTCTTTCCAGATAGATGTGATTCCCTTTACTTTAGGTTCATTTGAAGGCAGCCTCGCATATCTCCTTCTGACTGGAATCATAATTATCACTTAGATCTTCTTGTATCGTAGACATGGATATTTTCAAGACTGATCACTCTACGATCTTTTGACAGAACTACGAACGTAGTCTTCTTTGACAGTTTTGTGTTTATGAGGTTCTGTTTTCGTAATGAATTCCTCTTAACTGATGCTTAATGATCCTCTGTTGTTAGCTCCTTTGAGGATTCTTCTCATATAGCATGCCTTTCTTGATTTGAGCATATAGGACCCTTTTCATCTTTGGTTGCATGGCCTGCTCCCATATACAGATTTGCAGCCATGTGAGCTTTACTCAGGTTAGCTCAATGGGTCTTCAAGGACATGGTTGGACATATAAAAATTTTATCAGAATCACTTCTGAACAGTCCTTAGCCTTCTGTTGGTTGAGTCTTCTTGACTAAAGTCTCCTGTTTCAGCATTCCTTAGTGTGGTCAAACAGACCAAGTACCTGCAGGTTAAAATATATTTTTATTTTTGGTACCCATAATTAAATGGGTCCTGCTAGGTTAGTTTTCTAAACCCCTGTTCCTCTTATATTTGGATAATCATCACATTTATGACCAACAACATATTTATGCATAAAATATGTTTTAGATAATACATTTTGATATGCATGAAGGTGAGTGTGTGTAAGATTTGACATTTAATAACACACTCTTTATCTTTGATGGTTTCATCATTTATTGGGTCATGTTCACAATATTTAAGTGTTCACAATGAGAATCAACTCTATAATTTATGTAGCAGCCCCGAATCCGGGCCCCGAATCGTCGCGGATCCGGTTCACTATAATTTCTATCACTATTTGCGGAAGATATAAACATAAATTGTTTATACATTACATTACACACTATTCCCCAAGGTTGAGTAACCTTAACTTAGTACACATTTCATAACTAATTATCACACAACAATATTTATCAAAGTATACTATTACAAAATAGTCGCACGTTTTAACCCAAGTAGAACTTGACTTTAACCTTTTCCTGTGTCCGAACGCATTCGCCTTATCTGCAATGTTTATCATGATATAACAAGGGTGAGCATGAAAGTTGCCCAGCAAGTTTAAATACAACAATATAACAATATATCATGATTGAAGAGTATGAATAATAAACTTACTATAATTCATCAATATAGTTGAGAATTATCACGAACAAACTTTTGACTGAACAAGTTTTAAACATGAACAAACATTTCTGAACCAACTGGTAATGAAGGTGATCAGCCTTTCATACCTGACTTATACATGCAAGATGTACAGAGTACAATTTTCATGGCAATCAACAACGATTAACCATTAGCTTGAATAAAACACTCTTATCAGAGTTAAGTATAAGAAAACTTGCCTGAACCGTTGATTACCGCAACACAATTTATAACGTTTTACCCGAAGACCTAATATTAATATATAGATCTCCAATAATTAGAATAATATCATCACAGTAATATACTGTTATATTTATACACACAATAACCTAAACACATTACACATAAGACTTAGTATCAGGTCAAACTATTTCAGTCTGACTTGAAACCGACACAATTCTAACATCCCGACGGTCTAGTCAGACAAAAATCGAGTTTAAGTTCAATTAAACTCTGACTTAACACTTAACAATATCACAAATAATTTTCTTAACAGCCAAAATAATTTTCCTAGGCTCGTAATAATTTTCAGATAATTATTACTATTTATCAACATTTTTCAATCCTTAAAACTGTATTTAAATGAATTAAATACCATATAATACCTTAATCATTAATATTCATTTAATATAAAATATTAATGAAAATCATTACATAATATTATAATATATCAAAGTATTTTTAATACCTTAAAATCATATTTATATGATTTTTAAACACATAAATCCATTATCCGATAATTAATATTAATATTAAAATATTAATAGTTTTATGACTAAATATCAAAATTTATAATTTATAACTTAAAATATTTTTATAACACTTAAATCATTTTTATATGATTTTTAAATCATTAATACTATTTTTCCTTAATTTATTTAATATAGTTATTAAATAAACTAATTATCATTAATATTGATTAATTAATTAATTTCATCACAAAATATTAAAAGTCATCAAAAATAACTTAAAATATTTTCTTTTATCATAATATTATTTTTCATGATTTTTCATGAATTAAAAATTATTTTTAAATAATTTATTTAATATTATAATTAAATAAATAAATACTATTTATATTCCAAAAATATTAAATATTTTCAAAATATACTTAAAATAGTTAAAAACTATTTTTCAGACTTTAAAATAATTTTTCAGAATTTATTTTGTATTTTTAATAATTAAAAACCATTTTTTCTAATTTTTTAATCATTTTCTGGAAAATAAATAATAAACTGTCGCTGTAGACCTTTAGCGACACTTGTCTGTCGCCTTAGGTGTTCTTGGCTCAAGAACACTGACAGACCCGAGTGCTAGGGTGCACATTTGACCGATCATAAAATCTAATCTGTTCATGTTCTGGGCTAGGTTAAGTATTGATGATGTAGTATGTATGTAACACTACCACACACAACCAACATCTCGATCATAACACAATATCACAGCAAGATCTAAGCTACCCAACTTGATGTCAGACCTGTTCTTGAGTTTCTGGGCTGCCCAGAAACTCGAACAGTACGAGGTCACTACTTTGCAGCTTCATATATTGCAATTGGTGAGTCTTTTATGTGATATAAAGATTCAAAAATATAGTATAGGTGTCAGGGTAAAATAACATATCAACATGTCGTTCTAACAACAACATATACACAAGATTCATGCTGGTCGAACCATACAACAAAGCTGTTCTTGGCCGAATTCTGGGTTTTCCAGAAATTGGTTTCGTGACTGAGCAGTCACCTTTGACCGTTAATTAAATGATTCTGGTGTGTTGTTTAAGTGATGTAAAGGTTCCAAACTGTAGTCCCCAGACCATACTACAACACAGATATTTTAACAGCATCATTTAATCAAGAACAAGTCAGATCTGGGTTCATAAAAATGTGGTCAACATCATCTGGGAAAAATCTGGGTTTCCCAGATTTGTTCTTCAGGCAGTTTGGTCAACGTATGTTTGACCGCTTGTAATGTTTGATCTACATTTGATCTGGCTTTGATTCTTTTTGCATCTTAAAGATCACATAACAGGCTACCTTTTACAAGCTTTAAACATCAAAAACACTAAACACACACTGATCTAAAGGTACTGACATTTGACTGTCAGACCATCTTTTTCCCATTTTCCAGATTTCATAAAATGTCAAATCCGAGCACTTTGATGTTATGGGTTTGTGTTTTGACAACCCAGATCATCATTTGACACTCTATTACACATGTTTAACCAACAAACAACAACATTAAACATCAAAATCATAAATTTCGAAATTTAGGGTTTATACCTCTTTTGAGCTTTGATTTTGATTTTCTGATCCTTTGATCTATTTCTGGCTTGCTAAAACTTTATCATGGTTCATATTTTCTCTCTCCCTCACTCCAAATTTTTAGTTTTTAGAGAGAGGATTGCTTGGGAGAAAAATGAGAGTAAAGTAGCTCATTTCTCTCTCTAATTCTATTAATATGATATGGTACATGGCATGTTGCTGATTTTACTGGATTGCTGGACACATGGCTAGGGCTAGGGCTAGGGTTGTTCACCAACCCAAGATCATGGAAAGATTTGCAAGCTATCCATTTAAAAATGTGACATAAGGGTATAATAGTCATTTTCTATTTTATTTCTAGATTTTTCCATATGTTACAAACCCTTAGGGTTAGGGTTTGGATCATTGAGAGTTTAGGGTTTGACCCTTAACTTTGTAATTTAATTTCTACATTTTCGAATTTAGGTTTTCAAAATAGAAAATTAACAATTCTAACTTATAATTAGAATTTTCTAATTATATAAAAATTTCTTAATCATAAATTCATTCTTACTAATTAGGATTAGCATTTCATTATTACCACCGCTAATTAAGCAATTAGGGTCAATATTGTACATTAGGTTTCAAAACCACATTTTAGGGTTTTAAATAAAAAAATAAATTTTATAATTTATAAATTAAATCTCGTAATTAGATTAGGGTTTTCGAATTACACAAAAATTGAATAATTAGGATTAGGGTTTCCTAATTAGCATTGCTAATTTTAGCAATTAAATTCCACCACTGAACAATTAGGGTTTCTGACGGAACAATTAGGGTTCCAAAAATTGAAAATTAGGGTTTGCTAATTAATTAACCTTTACCCTAATTAATACTTAATTAATAACACTAAAACATTAAAATTCTCCGTTATATTCCCAGATTAAGATTTTATTTTATCAGAATCTGAAATTAGGGTTTTTAGATCTGGTATTAGGGTTTTCAAATAATCAATTAAGATTTTAGATAATTCATTAGGGTTTTCCCTAATTAATTTAATGACGTTTAACCTTATACATACATTGCATTCCCAATCTAGGGTTTTCAATATCTGATTTAGGATTTCGGATTTCCCGGAACTGAAACTAGGGTTTCCAGAACCGATTTCTAGGGTTTCTTGTTAAACGCTAGGATTTTCTAACCGAACGTTGTCGTTCTTAAAATATACTTAGGGTTTATCACAGATGTAATTTATCTGGTCAACCCATGACCCTTAACCAAATTCTGAAAACATACATAATCATTTTCACAGAGCATATTTACGTAAATCCTTAATCCTGAATAATTCACCGATATCCTTCACAAAATTTTGAAATCATCAAATTTTCACCCTAACAATATCAAACACATACACTTATTTTCTGTTTAGGTCTATTATTTGACCTTAAATCAATCATTTAAGATTTTCATAAATTGTCTAATTTCTCGGGTTGTCACAATTTAGGAGTATCTAGTTGATTCATGGAGGTGATCAGTTTCTACACATCATCAAGATACTCTTTTAGAACTGATCATACTCTGTGTTATCAATCACTTAGAAAAAGGATTTGTACATACGTATTAACCCACCAGCAAAGACTACTTCACATAGATCTAATTTGGCCTGTGATGCTCTTATGACCCATTTTAGGTTTTCTTCAAGGTGTCATCTTCAACCTAAAACTTGGATGGAGTGAAAGTTTATAGACATTTGAGTTTCCATCCTCGGGGTATTTTCTCTCTTCACCTTTTTAGGTAGATTATGACTTCTTGACAGAATACTGTTATGGTTCATAAGAAGGTGCATTTATGATGTACGCATTTATAATAGTGAGGAACCGTACCTTTTTACTGTCAGTCTCTTAACAGTCATTTATCTTAGATATACTGAGTTTAGGCATTGATGTGCATAGCTTCACATTTGCTCCTGACAGCTTGTTGCTCTTGTTGGCCCTTAATCAATCTGTTGTGGTCTTGCAGATGCAGGCTAAGAGAATCTCAGCATCTTTAGTTCTTTGACATCTTTCAGTTCACAAAGTTTACACCCAGCTGCTGGTTGGCCAGACATATGTGAGAAGAACTTCTTTTTTCTCTTGGTAAGCATTTCTTAGCATGCAGGGCCTTTTCATCATTCAGGCTGGTGGATACTTGACTCTACGTTGTTGATGTCTCTTGGGCTATCTCGTCTGGTCTGAAGACTACAAGATTGACTGCAGGCTAGGATTGGTCTTGTTGATATAATATTAGAGAATATGGACCAATCTGAGTAGCTTCAGGTGTATATACACATTTACTCCTATACACAATATTTCCACCGTGTGAGCTCATCTGCATATAACAAGTTACTTACTACTAAACTAAGTTTAGAACAATGTTTGTGCCTGGGATCAGACTCAAAGCGATTAGCTTTTGAATATAGCATGAGAACCTGCTCTGATACCAATTGTTAGTTCCCAGTAGGCACAAGAGATCTAGAAGGGGGGTTGAATAGATCCTTTTTAATTTCAAATACTTTTCTCTTTTATTTTGTATTTCTATTACATTAGTATATGACAAACATAAGAATCTTTTCAAGCACAGCGGAATAAGTAAAAGATCCCCTTCATTGATATATTCATAATCATACATACATTGTTCGTAGAGTTAGTTTGGTTGAAAGAAGTTAAAACATACAAAGCAAGTATCTTTAAAGAGATAAGATCAACAGGTAATGTGATAGTGCCAACTTGGATCAAGCAAGATTTATAAATTGTAGATGTAACGAAGGTTTCACCCAACGGAGTTTCAACAGATAAATCAAAGTCTAATTTCTCTGGAGTCAAGTGTAAACGTTGAGCACAAGTAGGAGAGATAAAAGAATGGATAGAACCGGTATCTAGTAAGGTATAAACTTCGCAAGAATTCAAGATTAGCTTACCCATGATCACTTCGTTCGGGTTCCTCACGTTTTGGCCTGTCACAACAAACGCTCTTCTAGGAACCGCTGATTTCGACTTATCCGGGACAGCCCTTGGAGTCACCATCCCCATTGAACTTGGTTTTACTACAGAACAATCCCGAGCTATGTAGCCTTCCTTTCCAAAGTTGTAACATACCTTGGATTGTTGTGGACAGTTTGGGATGATATGTCCCTCTTTCCCGCATTTGTAACATCTAACTGGCGGTCATTCTCCTCCCCTAGAATTTGTAGTTGGTCCTGGTGCTGCTGCTGATGTCTTCCAGTCATTGTTGAATCTCCTCTTTCTGAAATTTCCACTTGACTCACCTCTCCTATTATCATGGCCACGATGACCACCCGAGTGGTTACCGCCTTTGTTCGTATTTTTCCCTCCTCATTGGTTATCATCGCTCTGATGACTGATGTCACCAGTATGACCCTGGTTGTGGTCCCTAGGTTGAACATACTCACTATCTCGCTCTAATAATTGAGCCCTGTTGACAACATCTGAATACAGAGAAAATTTATGAGAGATAAGGTATTGACAAATCTCGGGTTTTAGACCTCTCAGAAACATCCTTGTCATTCGTTCCTCATTCTCTACCAAATGAGATGAAAACCTGGATAACTCAACGAACTTCGCCTCGTACTGGGACACCGTCATGTTATTTTGTTCCAGTCTGATAAACTCTACCTCCTTCATATGACGAATACTTTTAGGAAAGTACTTGTCATTGAATAGTTTCTGAAACGTTTCCCAACACATGTTGAGTGCAGCAGGCTGGGTACGCTTCACAAACTCCCACCAGTAGTCTGCCTCACCGCGGAACATAAAGGTGGCGAATGGAACCTTCTGTTCCTCCGTGCATCCCAAGACATCGAATATCTTGGTAATTTGCTTGACCCATGTTTTCGCCTTGATCGGATCCGGCTTTCCAATAAATTCTGGTGGTCCCAACTCCTTGAACTGCTTGGCTGTGACAGACCGTGTGTTGGTATCACTTCCACCCGTATTTTGTACACGAGTCTCCCTCGTCTGATTTTGCATGAACTGCAAAAAGCTCCTAAACATTTCATCATTCATCGTTTGCTCGGTAATGTTGTTTACGGGAGGAATATTGCCTTCCTGTTGTACGTTCTCCTGGTTTGTGACTAAAGGTTGTTCCACAGTCTCATACACTCCATTGTTAACGTTTTCAGCAGTCATTCTTAAATACTGCCATAAAATAAGGGTTAATTAAACAAATTAACATATCACATAATATCCATATATTATGACCGACCAACAAATAAGCTTAGATAGGACACACTAGTAAATGATTTACTCATCTCTCCCCTCCTAGTTCTATTCTCCGATCTCCGCCAGAGACCATATCCCTAAGCTTTGATACCAACTGTGACGCCCCCAAAATAGGTATACAACACCCATTCTGAGTCGTCAAATACATGGTACAGAAAGCAAACTACAACTTCAATAATATAATTGTCGTGCAAAATACAACAACACATACTGTGAGTTTAAATACAAATATTGTCTTCTAGACAATATCCACACTCAAATAAGTCCTCATTACAATTATTCAAACACTATTTTATAGAAATAGTAAGGACTACGAAAATATCTTTCTAGAACCATCACTCCATACCCCGACTAGATCCTTCTATGTTCTCACCTCCTGAGAAGAAAATTGGAACAAAAAGGAAAAGGGTGAGCTCAACTAGCCCAGTAAAGAATATTATGACTAAGATAATATACAACAAATTATCATTAGTCTTCAACAGGGAAAAATCTGATAAAATATAATAGACAACAAGTTTTAGATCAACAACTGCAGCAGAAACAATAATCCATTAGAAGAGTCAAGTATAGAATGAGTTCTACTATCTTCTAAGATTTAAAAGTCCATCATCAATATTTTATCCCTGTAACAACAATCAATATACATCTTTAATCAAATATTCATCTTTGTACTACAGGCCAAAGATATTCATTTGTATCACCAGTTGGTCATGTTCATTTCAACACATGTTCATCTTTGCACTACGGGCCAAAGATATTCATCAGTTAATCATTCATCTTTGCACTACAGGCCAAAGATATTCAGTAATATCATCATTTAGGACTGAGTATGATAAAAATTATTTTAAAGAAAACGAATCCAGTGAGACAGAAGGACAAATAGTAGGGATTCGTATAACAGTTTATCCAAGATCAATAATACTCCATAATAACCAATTTTGTAACAGAATTCAAAAATAAAGATCAAAACATGGATACAATCAAAGATAGTAACCATAATAGACATCTTGGACAAAAAGAAGAAAATTTCATTTTTCGGTGAATAGTGTCGTATTCGTGAATAGTGCCTTATACGTGAATAGTAATCCCGACACAAAAAGTTCTAAATTTGATAAAAAGTTCAAACCAATATTTTGGCATAATGATATTGAAAGAAATAATATCATTTATGAAGAAAATAACATCCCTTACCTCAAAATAACGGTACTTATGATCGGAATATCAGATAGAAAGCCGAAGGAAACTTGTACCGAATAGCAACTCTCAAAGTATGTAAATACTCACAAAAATACGCTTGATAATCTAGAGAGAAAGAAAACTTGTTTCTGGTGTGATTTTCAATTCTAACCTAAGCGTCTATTTATAGGAAAATGCTAGAACGCCATAGGAGACTAAAATAATAAAATAATATTATTTCTAAACCAATTTCTACGCATGCCTAAAGACCAAGACTAGCATGCCATTTCTGAAAATAATTCCAGCAGCCCACATGTTTCAAACCAAAGTGGGTTCCACCCATAATTTAATAAAAATCATTTTATTTTCTGAAACTTCAGTAATTCATAGAAAATAGCCCGTTTATCAAAGAAATACGAATTTTATGTTCATTCTGCCTGAAATTAAATTTTCTTCAACTTTGTAGCTTTGAGTTTTTTCAAATTCCAAACATAAGACATCCGAAATCCACAAACAGATATTTTTAATACCTCCACACCGATAAAATACTGATAAAACACCTCAGCATTAATTCTTTCATTTTTATCCACATAAAAATAAATATATCCATCATTTATATCCACATAAAATAAATATTTCCTTATCATATAAATCAATAATTAATTATTCACAAATAATATTACAGAATTATAATTATGACAACCAGGCCATTCCCAAGAAAGAGGGGGCTATCCAATAAGAATTTTTTCTTACTGGCGCATAATTAGGTGACCAAACCTCTCCTCTATAGAACTTTCTAGACATTGCCAATAAAGCTATCTAATAATATTATTCAAATAATATGAATTATTGATCTGATAATGGGAAATAATGTGCAGTGGTAATTATTGAAATAACAGTAATATAAAATATCAACGCAACAATTATTGAATCAATAAAATAAAATATTGAACAGTAATTACTGTAACAAATATTGAGTAGTGCCTTCTTACCTAAGAATCAATAATTCAAAAATATTGTGCATCCACGTGTATTACTGTATTTTAACCACCGGGTAGTTAACGGTAACAACTACGCCGTTATTTATAAAAACTCAAACTTGTCATTTTCTTCATCCGACGGTTATTCTGTTATGGGGTCCACAAATGACTGCGCCGTCGTACGAATATTCCCCGACAACAATGATTATTTTATAACCACTTGCTTATTTTGCAAAATTTGCACATTTCTCCCATAACCAGAGAATTATTTCAAATTAATACCTTATTATTCACAATAATAATTAGAGGAAATTCGATTTTATTTATAATAAGTTGGGGTCTTACAACTAGCCTCTAGGGCACAAACTCTAACAAATAGTACCATGTGAGTAGTACCCCGTGAATAGTACCCCGATATGGAAAGATAAAAATTTAACAAGAATGTTCAGAAAAATATTTCTGTGAAATGATACTAGATGAAGCACAAATTTCAAGGATATTCTACTAATTTCAAGGAGTATAGAAGCAATACTTATCAAAATAAGTGTAGAATTAGGAATATAAAATGAAACAATATTACTTACATACTACAGAGTATGGAATAAAATATTATTTCTTATAAATACTGAACATAATAATATTCCTTACAACTACTGAACGAAAATAATATTTCTACAAATATTGAACGAAGATAATATTCCTTACGAATACTGAATGAAAATAATATTCCTTACGAATACGAAAAATAATATCGTAAGCAAATATTAAATAAATAATACCCCTTACCTTAAAAGGAGAGTATTTCTTGACTGGTATAGTGTAGATATTCTTGAAGAAAAACTTGCACTATTTACTACACTCAAAGTTTCTTTAGCTCAAAAGAAATACGTTCAATATTATAGAAGAAGAATTCTCTGATTCTGGTGTGATTTTTATTTCTAAACTAAACATCATATTTATAGGAGAATGACATGATACTATTTAAAAAGAAAAATCACGGACTGCACAATAAGGTTCGGCTGGATTTTTTTTATTTTACTATGCAGTATTTTGCATATAATAAAATATATTATATTTTATATAAAAAACAAAAGTTATATAATATATATATATATATATATATATATATAAACCACCCGTGACTATATATATATAATAATTATATATATATATATATATATAATAAAACTGAGATAACTTTCTACCGATAATTTTAAAAAATAGGAAAGTGGGGGTCCATATAATAAGCCAAATTTATAACAAATACTTCATAAAAAACCCTCTATTTATCTCAATTCACTTGGCTTCACTAAACACATTTTTAATAACAATTATTATTCATTAATATTATAACTCACAATATTAACAACCAGATGATTCTCAGGAAAGAGAGGGTTTTCCGATAAAGACTTCTCCTTATTAGCGCGTAATTAGATGACCAAATTCATTTCTTCGATAGAACTTTTTAGACATTGTCAATAATACAAATAATAATATAAATAACTTTATCATCTCAATTATTGATTAAATAATATAAAATAATATGCAGATGATATTGTGACAATTAAGGGTGTAAACGAATCGAACCAGAGCGAACAGAGAACTACTCGAATTCGACTCAAAATGATAAATTCGTACTCGAATTCGGCTCGAATTCGAATTATATTTAAAAATCCAACTTAGATTTAACTTGACTCGAATATTTATTAATCGAATTCGATCCGACTCGACTTGAATATTTATTCAAACTACTCGCGAGCTTCAAATTTAAGCTCGAATTCGAGTCTCCACATAATAACTAGTTTTATAATAAATATAATTATAAATTGAATTTGTTATTTTACTTAAAAATGAAAAAATATATTTATTATTACACTTTACAAATATAAAATCATAATTAAAATTAAAAACAAAACAAAATAATAACTAATTATCCTAATTTGATTTAAATTTGTATATATTATAAGAGAATGTATCGAACATCTAATCGAATATGTATTAACCGAGTATGTATCGAATCACAATCAAAAATTCGAGTAGTTTGAATCTTAAACGAGTCGAGTATAACCTTGCTCAGATTCTACTCATATTTTTATTCGAACTATTTTTAATGCTTAGATTTGGATCATATTATTAACGAATCCGAGTCTAGCACGTATTTTTTTGAGTCGAGCCTGAATCGAGCCCGAACTGTGTTGGCTCGTTTACAGCCTTAGTGACAATAATTGAATCAATAATGTGAGATATTATGCAACAACTATTGTTGCAATAATTGAGTAAAACTGAGTGACGTTTCACGTAAGCATCAATAATCAAAGATATTGTACAATGCCGTGTGCTACTATGCAACCACGCGTATTACTGTACTTTTATCACCGAGTATTTTAACAATTAACGGTAAAAGTTTTGCCGTTATTTTTATAAAAATGTTATTTCTGTCACTTTCTAAATTCGACAATTATTCCATTGTGGGGTCCACCAATGATTGTATCGTCGTACGGATATTTCCTGACAATAAGAATATTCCCCGACCAAACGAATATTTTATGACAATTTGCTTACTTTGTAAAATTTTCACATATCACCCTTAACTTTAACCTTTTATCAATTTAACCATTTACTAAATAAAATAATAATTATAAGAAAATTGAATACTTTCATTTCATAAAATTCGGGGTCTTACATTTCTTCTATGGTCATCAAACACAAGTTGGCTATTTTTAGTTCATCATCATCGCTTCAGTCTAGGGGTGATCATCGGTAAAAAATTAAACTGGTACCAAAAATACCGAACCGGTGCTGATCCGAATTTATCAGAAAATTACCGGTTTCGGTATCGATTCGGTACAAAATCGGTACCAATTTTTTCAGTTCAATTTTCGGTTATACCGCATAGTAATATATATAATTATTAATAATAATTAAATAATTTTTTTATATATTAATAATTTTTAAAAAAACTAAGAAATCATTAATTATTAATAATAATTAATATATAATATAAAACTATAAAACATTATTAATATATATAAAAAAATTAATAAAACCACTATTATATAGAAATTATTAATATATAAATAAATTTATTTAATATATAAAATTACAAAACATTAACTATTAATTATTAAATTTCGGTATTTCGGTATTTTAGTTTTTACCGAATTCAAAAAAGTCATTACCGCTACCGGTATCGAAAAGTGTTAAAATACCAAAAAATCGGTACCAAAAAAACCGGTACTGCCGGTACCGGTATCAACCGGTTCGGTAAAAAACTAAAAAAACCGAATTTTTTGAGCACCCCTACTTGAGTCTGAGCTGGAATCATCATCGGAGTTACTCCATGAGCTGTCAGCTACTAGACCTCTTTCTTTATTATGAGACTTCTTGTAGTTTTTGTATTCTTTCTTCTTGTCATGCTTCTGCTTGTAGTTTTTGAGATCTTCTCGTAGAGGCTTGGTGTATTCAGCTATAAAGTGATCAGGCTTCTTACAGTTTAAGCACAAGTCATTTTCTTGTTCTCTGCTACTATTTTCTTTGTTGAAATTTCTTCTTGGTCTCCAATTGCTGCCTTTTCTAATGAAATTTCTCAATCTTTTAGCAAGCAACGCGACATCATCATCATAACCATCCAAGCCTTCTTGATCATCTTCTTCAACTTCAATTGAAGTTTTAGATATTCCTTCAGAGGCTTTACGAGCAATACATTTGTCTTTCCTTTTATTTTCAGACACAGTTTCTGTTTCTTTAATTCAACTCCAGCTTATAAGTGAGAAGATTTCCATAGAGCTTCTGCAAAGTCATTTCGTACAAATTCTTTAATTCTCGGACGGCTTTGGTCTTGGCATCCCATTTGCTGGGTAGGGCTCACATGAATTTGAAATTCAAATCTTTGTTGTTCGGATACATCTTATCATATGACTTTAGAGCATTTAAGAGGATAGTGAATCTTTCATATGTTGTTGTAATATTTTCATCAAGAACATGAGTGAACATCTCGTACTGTTGAGTTAGGAGAGATCGCTTGTTTTCTCTGACTTCTTCTGTTCCCTCGTGCATCACCAACAATGTCTCTCATACTTCCTTGGCAAAAGTGCAGTTTCCAACATTTTCGAAGAGTTCGTCCTCTAAAGCCATAAACAAAATCTTTTTGGTCTTTTTATCTATCAGCACCCGCTTCTTCTTATTTTCTGTCCATTCTTCACGCATCTTAATAACATCCTTGTTGGGATCGTTTGTTGTTGGAGATAGCTTTGTGGGAACATATGAACCAGTGAGAATAGTATCGAACATATCATCATCAATAGCATCCATATATGCTTCTATATGCACTTTCCAGTTAGAAAAATTTTCTCTGATTAAAAGAGGTGGTTTACTTCCACCACCAAGCTCAGAACCATTTTTATTTTATTAAGGAATGATATATGCAGGTTGCAAATAGATTCTTTAGAAATAAATAAATGAAACAAACATTTAATTGGGTATTGTTTACAAGAATAACAATTTTATAACTACTAAAATGAATTAAATATAGAAATTGTTAACATAACAATATTTTGTGCTCAAAATTTTCAATTTTTCAAAAAATACTATATTCTAAGTATCTATTTTTATAATTTATATAGATCAGTAGATTGATTAACAATTGCACGCGACCTCGTCTAATCTCTCTCTCTCTTTTTCCCTCTATTTTTTGTCTCAAGTAATCACAGGCCTTAGTCATATTTCTCTTGTTTATTACTAGCAAGTCCTTAAGAATGAACTAAATAAAAGAAAAAAAGACCTTGAGATCACCAATTATTAAACTAACACCTCTAGATGTAGAAATTTATTAGTAAGAATCTACTTGGAATAGGTTGAAATTTTTCAAAGACTCTACCTTCTCTTTCATTTTTCTCCTCCCCCAAGTGTTTGCAGTATTTTGGTATATTTAGTATTCTTCCAAAATTTATGTTATGTATTGCGACAGTTTTATGTGGAATTACATTTATGACAAATTTCAATATATGAGATTAAGTAAAATTATAAAATTGACTCACTATATTAAATATATTGTTAAAATATTATCAATCATAATTATAAATTCGACATATAAAGTCGCAAGATATATCAATATCCTTATTCTAAAAGCAGTTTTAAAATACTTGAAATTGTCATTAATACTTTTAAAAATACTTTTATAATTATATAGCAAAGCACAATTTAATTTTCTTATAAAATCATTTATATCAAAAACTTTATATTTTAAAGTGTTTCATCTCACCGCGTAGCTCTGTCAACGGACACTTAGTCCATCAAATATATCTTATCTACAACATCTTTTGTATCTCCACCACCACCCCGAATAATAAAATTCCTCGTGTGCCTACTTGACCGTATTTTAAATTCCTTAATATAATCGAAACCTAGTAATTAATTGTTTGTTACATTCTAACGTAATTTTAAAACAAACACTTTGAGCTGGCAAGATTTTGTCTTAAGCGTAAGCTTGTCTTAATTTAAAGTCATTTGGATTAGTTTTAGGGGTCATGGTTAGTTAGAGGAATTGAAGGGACCACAGCCTTGGGGGGTGGAGGGGTGGAGGGGGGGAGGGGGGGAGGAAACAGATCTATGTATATTGCTCAAATTTTAAGGACTATTTCCCCTTAGTCTATAGCTTGATCTCCTTAGTTTATTTAGTCAAATGTACTTTCCCTATCAAGATGCTTAGAATTTTTTTAATGATGCCTTTGGCATGGAGTTTAATATTTTTGGTACCAATCAGAATAATTACTTGTTTAATAAAGGCTGGAAAGCCTCTAATCTTGTTTTAGATACTGTGGAATGCACTAATTCAGCATCACATTTTAATTAATTTGTTAGGTTTAGACCTTGGGAAAATTTCTAAAGGACAAAATTCAGTTGCATACTACACTACAATCTATTATGAAGATGAAGGACTTGTTTAGTTGGTTCTTTGATTTTATGTGAGATTGGGTAATCTCCCACATTTAAATTTTTGATATTTTGAAAAACAATTTTGATACTATTTGTAACTACTTGGACCAAATCTAAATTCTAACTTATATTTGCATAATTGAACCATTTTCTTTAACATTTAGGTTATTTAGGTTATATTTGGATGCAAGTATAACATTTGGGATTTGACTATTAATTCTAAATCACTTGTTTGTTTTTAAAATTGGATTTCGGATTAATAGTACAGAGATAATAAAATGACTTGAGATAGGGGACTATTAATACTATGTTCAACTAGGTATTCATAATCTCTACCATTTGGAATTAAAAAAATTTAGGCAAAATTAACTATTACTTTTTTAAAAAAATGACCGGTGTATCCTATTAAATTTATCTATACTCATACTAATGAAAATACGATCTTTTAGTTATTAATGGTCAGAGTATAATAGTCCAAACGATAAATGTTTATCCAATCTTTTAAACAATCCTGAAGAAAACAAACATAATATGAAATTATTTTAAATTATTTCATGAATAATCCCGCTCTAAACAAACATGTGACTAAGGGGCTGTTTGTTTTCTGCTGAATCTGAATGGCTGACTGATTCATTCATTCATTACTTTTGTTTTTTTGAGAAAATCGTTTGACTGATTTAATCTCATTTTTTTGGCTGAATGGACTGAATGAGCGGCTGAATGATTTTTTTTTTTTTACAATATTTACTATTATATTAAGTAATATTAAATAAATTTACAACAATTTTTTGGATTTTTTATAAGGGTAAAATAATAAAAATTTCTTATTCAGATGTTTCAGATATATCAATTATCAAACAACTTTTTTCATTCAGATTCAGATTCAGCTCATTCAGATTCAGATTCAGATTCATTCAGTTTTTATCAAACACCCCCTAAGACTACTTAATTCTAGAATTAGTAGTCTAGAGATTATAATACATGAGAATATAGTATTGGGATTATAATCATTGCAAACAAATACTCTCTTCGTTCTAAAATTAGAGATACAATTTGACTTTTGAGGTCAAACAACGACATATTAAACTTCAAATTGATGTGAATATATTTAATTTTTGTTGATACAATTATTATAATTGTATAGTATATAACAAAAATTATTAATCACAAAAATTATTTCATTCTAAATTTTTATGAGTCATACCAAATTTAAAATTTAATATATTGTTGTTTGACTTTAAAAATTAAATTATATCTCTCATTTTTAAAAAAAAAAAAATAGTATAACCTAAGGATTTATTTACTCAACACTCAAAAGATTGTGGATGCCCACAAGGAATAAAAAGAAGGGTCCTTTACATAAGTATACAACAAATAAAAAGTATTTACAAGAAAAGTGCATCAACTAAATAATTACAAAAATAGTGTACTTAGGACTCATATTATAAAAATAGTACAATTCACATTAATTAGGAAACCTAAAATCAAGGAGAAATAATTGTTAATAATTCAAATTCAAATTCAAAAATTTGAAATAACTGTTTAGAAGACTTTGGACTACTATCCTTCACCATTACAGATAACTTCGAATCCTCCAAATAATTATCTTTTGAAACTCTTTTCCTCTTCCTATCAGCTTTCTTAACCACCATTCCCTCCATGCTCTTACTCGTGGAGACCATCACGAAAAAAAGAGAGAAAGAAGTCAGAAAATATGGTACCGATAAATAGGAACAAACCAAAAACCTTGAGAATAACACGATCTGAAGCAAAATACAACAAGCACGAAGTAAAAATCAAACGCCGACAACAAAAATATACCCCGAGAAATCGACAGAAACACAGAGAAGAAGAATTCGGTTACCTTGGTATGACTGTTTGGTAACCAACTGCATGAAGTTTGGTTATCAAACTGCATCACATTCAAAATACATTGGTAACCTAATAAAACTGAATTGGTTACCTTCATACTAAGGTAACCAACCCTTCATACCAATGAAACCAAACCTTCATAATAAGGTATCCAAACCTTCATAACAAAGAAACCTTCATATTAAGGTTCGGTTACCTTGTTGTGAAGGTTTGGTTACCTTGTTGTGAAGGTTTGGTTACCTTGGTATGCCTATTTGGTTACCAACATATTATCTTCAAACCAAGGACCCTAAAAAGGAACAATTACTTTTTATGGTTTGATTACCGGTTGAGTTAGAGAACGGATCAGTGGTGGAGGGGAAGCAACGGGTGGTGGAGAGGTCTCCATCGCGGCCAGTGGCGGGGTCTCCACCGACGACCACCTTGGATCGATCTGGGGGAGGAGGAGAAAGGGGGCGGGAGGATGCGGAGGAAGAAGGAGGGGAGGGGAGGGGAGGGGAGGGGAGGGGAGGGGAGGGGGGTAGGGTTGGGATGAGGAGAAAGGGGGGCGGGAGGAGGGAGATGGCGGTGGGAGGCGGAGGGAGGTGGTGGGGCGTGGGCGGGGGAGGAGAAGGGAGGCGGATGAAGGGGAAGAAGAGGGGCTGGGGCTGGGGCTGGGGCGGGGGCAGGGGCGGGAGGCGGGGGCGGAGGAAGGGGAAGAAGTTGCCATTTTTTAAAGTTTAGCAGAAGAGAGAGAAAAGATAATTTATGGCAACGTCAGAAACAGAATGAGATTGCATGTTGCAGTTGTTATAGATAAGGAGAGAGAAGAAGTCATAAATTAAAGAATCCTAATTGAATATTAATTCCTTAAATTAAGGAATCCTAGATGCACTAGAATATGTAAATAAATATGAAAACGTATTAGTTGCATAAAAATTTTATGAGGGCACTTTTTTGTAATTATTTTTAAAAAAGTAATAGAAAATGTAATTGTTCCTAAAAAGAAAGTTATCTTCTAGACTTCTGCATTTTACTTGGATAAACCTTGGAGAAGCTATTTAGCTAGTAAAGTCTTTCCTAACGAAATGGTAGCCCATTCTATCAAGAACTAAATGTAATGCGAATAAAAGCACTATCTCTTACTTATTATATAGTGATGGCCAGACCCATTCCGGCACAGGCCCAATTTTCAGATAGTCCATTGGATTAAACATTTAGCCCACTCCTAAAAATGAGAATTTGTTTAAAACTTTATTTATATTTGTCATATACACAGTGGCGAAGCCACATGGAGGACTATGGGGTCAATTGTCACCACTGAAAAAAAAATATTTTATAATGTAAGGTAAATTTTAAAATTTTTAAGTATTATGTATAAATTGACCCCACTAAAATTTTATAAATTTTCTATTATACGGGATCAAATTGAAAATTTATAACTTTGTCAATCACATAAGACTCATATCTGCTTAATATATGTATCTCTCTATAATATTTTAAAGTAAATAATAATCTAATTTATATTATTTTTAAAAATAAATAATGAATTACTTACTTATGAACAGTTGTGATTAAAAAAGTTTAGTATGAGTCAATATATATAGTGTATATATACCATATATTATTACTCATTATATTTTCATTGAAATATAGTGTGTGTATATATATATATATATATATATATATATATATATATATATATATATATATATATACTCGAAAGTATAAAGTATTAAAAAAAATTGGCTCGGGTGCGCTACCTTCGAACTCCCGCTAAATTATTTGTACCTTAGTAATACTTTCGACTCCACTGACAAAAAATCCTGGTTTCGCCACTGCATATAGACTTAGAATTAAATGCATTGGAAATTGATATTTTTGAATGTAAAAATAATATTTTCATATAAATCTCTCACATGATGGTGAAATCTACCCACTATTCATGTGAGAGGAATCATGTGAAAATATCAGTTCTCAAATGCATTTTGTATACCTTAAGTTTTTCCCATTTTGCACATATATTATATTTCAAACACGATACCTAGCATCCCACATTTTTAGCAAACCAACACATAACATCCTCTTACCCAAAATTCGTCGCTAAAGGTGAAAAATCCATCACTTTTAAACAATAGCTCCATCACAAGCTATTGATTTTGGGTCAGAGGGTGTTATGTGCCAATTCGCTAAAAGTGCATGATACAAATTGTCACATTTAAAAAATATAGAATGCAATAAATAAAATGAGCTAAACTTGAAGGGCACAAAGCGTATTTAACTCATTGACTTGTTAACATTTGATGGAGAAAGTCTCACACCAACACCAAGAGTAGCCACAAATACAATTAGCAAAAGAAAAAAACAATATATTTATATATTTAAAACCATTTTTAATAAAATGTGAGTTAGTAAAAAAAATTAACTAGTAATGGGGGGCTTATTAAAATTTTATGTATGATACATTGCATCAAAATATAAAAAAAAAGGTGGGCAAAAGCTCAACAACCAAATTTACTAGTTGTATCTCATACTCCCTCCATCCTAGGATAAAAATTCTGGTGGATTTTTCACGCATATTAAGAAGATGAATGAAATGACAAAATTGTCCATAATAATATCATTAAATATGGAGAGAGAATTAGAATAAAAAAAATATGAGATATTTAATGCTACGGGTATAATATGAAAATATTGGTAAAAGTTTGGTTATTAAAGAAAAATAGACATTTAACATGGGACTACCCAAAATAGTAATAAATACTTTTATCATGGGACGGAGGGAGTAGTATATATAGTTAAAAATAATATAGTTAATATAGTTAAAAATTATAGTTAATAATATTTTACGATATATTTAATATATTGAGTCAATCTTATAATCTTATCAAATCTCCACCATCGTAATTCATCACAAAAATTTTGCAATACAAACTAAAACTACACAAAAAATTGAAAAAGTATAATTATATAATTTTATGTAGACAAAGTATATTATTGTTGACTTCTTCTTTTTCCCAACCAATCCCTTTTCCCTCACAAAAAATCTATTATTTTTTCAAAAAAAATTAAATTATTTCAAAATCAGACTAAAACAAAAGTGTCAAATATTAAAGTGAGGTAATATTAGTAATATGAGATTTTCAAATCAGCTATAAAAAAATAAATAAATAAAAAGAGTGACAATTTGGGAACATAAATAAACATTGGATGTTTATTATTTGGGCTTAATACAATCCTACTTTTTGACTTAAGTCAAATTGATACTATTAAAAAACTTTTACTTGTAAGTCTAAATTTAAAATAATTTATAAATTAATTTTAATTTTAAGTCATTTTAAAATAAGCCTCTTTACCGAACGGGCCCAATAAAATGGCACTGTCACCAGTAATTCGTCGGCGATTGCCCATGGTTGGGGCTTTTTGTATGCTCAGTTTGGGTCTCTCTAATCTCTACCCATCTCTTTCTCTCTCCTTCAAAACCACCACCATATTAAGGTATTTTTACTAATTCATGGTTGGTATTCATATTTTTCTGTGTTTTGTTTGTGTTTTTTTTGGATTTTTCTTTTTAATTTATGGGCGATTCAGATCGAAATTTAGTGGACAGACGCCGGCTAAGGGTGTTCATACGATCAGAATGGCAGCAAGTAACAAGACTGTACCTAGTATTGTTGTTTATGTTACTGTCCCCAATAAGGATGCAGGTTAGGGATTCTTACTTTTTTAATTCCATGCTGTTCTTACTTTAAATATTTTGATTTAGCTACTACTATAACTTCGATTGAAATTGCTATATATCTCCCCCCTGATGTTTGTTTGTGGTGCTTATAGTTATTAATATGTTCTATTATTAGAATGAATTTGGATATATTTGGAGTTTTGGACATGTTTGAGTGAATCATGTTAATTTAGCTGGTAAAATACTATAATTTATCACTACACTTATTTATATAGGTAGGATTGAGCTTTTGTTAGGGGAAGGAAATGGTTCATTGATTGTTTCATTTCTGTCTTAAATTATAAATCTTCAATATTTAAGTTACTCAAACTTTCATAACTGATCATTGATTCTTGTCTCCTTCCCCTCTCTTTATATATATATAATATTATATATAATTACTTTTCCCATTTTGTATCTTATATTTTTCAGCACTTTTTTGATTCTATAGGGTAACTAAATGATAATAGTTTGAAACCAATGTTCTCTATAGGGTAACTAAATGATAATAGTTTGAAACCAATGTTCTAAAAGGCAGGAGGCCGGGTGGCCTAGTGCCTAGGAAGCTGATAAGTAGGTTTTATACCTACTTATCCGGTATCTATTACTTGAATTATTTGCTTAATCTCGTGTTTCTTAGTTACTTATCATACATTTTATGTTATTTTATAGGCGATGACACGGCATTGGCATGAAAAAGCAAGGGAAAGGAATTCAGACATCTTTTGGACTAAAATACGCAAGCAAATGCAAGAAGGGAATATTGAAGGGCTTTTAATACCAAGTTGGATGCATGTTCTTGGCTTGGAGTTTGGAATTTATTGTAGATCTACTTCTTAGCTTTCCGGAATATCTTGAATAATCCCAATCGGAGTTCGGATGCGAGAGTTATGGCCTTTTTATCAACAAAGATCAAAGCTAAGAGTTTCATGCTTACCATTTACACAACATCTACTTCAAGCTCGATTTCCGCCTTGCTCTAGCCCGAATCTGTCAATTGTTAAAGAATGGAAGTTATAGATCTCGTCGATATCTTCGATTTGATAGGTGGCAGGCCCCGTAACTCCTAACGGATCAAAAGTTATGCATGTTTTACCAAAGTACGTCGCAGCAGAAAACAGAGTAGCGCGGACCGCGCTACCCAAGGCTTAGACGGGGTGCGGGGCGCGCTACTACACCAGCGTCTACTGTTCTCCCAGCGCGGACCGCGCCCAAAATGGCCTAGGGGTAGCGCGGGGCGCGCTAGGCGGCGGGGAAACATCTTATTTAGGTTATTTGATGTCCAATTTGAGCTAGAAAAGGATTCTTAGTTGCCTAACTTGCTTGGGTGTCCATTATAACTATAAATACACGATGAGAGGCATAAAAAAGGGAGATATAGGCTAGTTTTGAAGGATTCCATTAGATTAGATTAGAGTAAATTAGATCAAAACACTAGTTATTGTTAGATTTGGAGATTGAAACAACTTGAAGACCATTGAAGATTCAAAGTAGGAGCAAGGAGGGAGCATCAAATCTACAGACAAGAGATTCTATCTTCTTATCTTCTTCTATCTTTATCTTTTAATGATTATTCAATTGTGGATTCTTAGTTTTAATTCAATAATAATGAACTAATTCTTTGTTTGAGATTACAATGGATCTTATTGTGTAGTTTATTTTAATATGCTTCGTTATCAATTATTATGTTCTATTTTGAGGATTGTATATTGTGATTTGGACTTAATTGCTTAATTGCCTAGCGAACAATTACCGTGATAATCTATATGAACTCGAGAGATGAAGTATTGATTTAGATCTTATCATGATAGCATGTGTTTGTGATTTCTGCATAAATGGAATTCATGATTCGTGTTTAAGATAGAGATATGCCTTTACGCCATATGTAATCCTATAGAGAACTTGTGATTTAAATCTTTTTTAATTGTAATTCACATAGAGATATAGTGGATTAGTTAATTAGGGTGTCTTGCTTAATTCTATCATATGTGGATTTAAATGAGTATGTGTATTATGCATCGAGAGATGGTTTTATTTTCTTTAGTATTCTTGATTAACAATTAATGATAGAGAATAATTGATGAGAAGTGTGTTAACTTAAATGAAGCAATAAGTGAAGTTGTGATCTTAAATCTCTGTAATCTTAATTTAACTAGTGGTAATTAGAATTAGTTTAATTATAAATTGAAATTCATTCGTTTAAATAAGATTGAGTTGGTTACGGGTTAGTACTTGGTAATTTTTATTAAACAATTCTTCGTGGGAACGATACTCTACTTTCACTTTATTACTTGTTAACCACGCATACTGCGATAACCTCCAACGTCTTAGAATTTGCCTCAATTTGTACTGATTCTGCGGAAAATGCATTATGTCCATCAATCTCTATTTCCCTTGGTTGAGTCATGTTCGTGATTAACAAGTAATAAAGTGAAGGTAGAGTATCGTTCCCACGATGAATTGTTTAATAAAAATTACCAAGTACTAACTCGTAACCAACTCAATCTTATTTAAAGGAATGAATTTCAATTTATAATTAAACTAATTCTAATTACCACTAGTTAAATTAAGATTACGGATATTTAAGATCACAACTTCACTTATTGCTTCATTTAAGTTAACACACTTCTCATTAATTATTCTCTATCATTAATTGTTAATCAAGAACACTAAAGAAGATGAAACCATCTCTCAATGCATAATACTCATACTCACTTAAATCCACAGATGATAGATTTAAGCAAGACACCCTAATTAACTAATCCACTATATCTCTATGTGAATTACAATTAAAAAAGGATTTAAAGTACAAGTTCTCTATAAGATTACATATGGCGTAAATGCATATCTCCATCCTAAACACGAATCATGAATTCCATCTATGCAGAAATCACAAACACATGCTATCATGATAAGATCTAAATCAATACTTCATCTCTCGAGTTCATATAGATTATAACGGTAATTGTTCCTTAGGCAATTAAGTCCAAATCACAATAGACAATCCTCACAATAGAACATAATAATTGATAACGAAGCATATTAAAATAAACTACACAATAAAATTCATTGTAATCTCAAACAAAGAATTAGTTCATTATTATTGAATTAAAACTAAGAATCCACAATTGAATAATCATTAAAAGATAAAGATAGAATCTCTTGTCTGTAGATTTGATGCTCCCTCCTTGCTCCTATTTTGAATCTTCAATGGTCTCCAAGTTACTTCAATCTCCAAATCTAACAAGAACTAGGGTTTTGATCTAATCTAATCTAATGGAATCCTTCAAAACTAGCCTATATCTCCCTCTTTTATGTCTCATCGTGTATTTATAGTTCTAATGGACACCCAAGCAAGTTAGGCACCTAAGAATCCTTTTCTAGCTCAAATTGGACATCAAATAACCTAAATAAGATGTTTCCCCGCCGCCTAGTGCGCCCCGCGCTGCCCCTAGGCCATTTTGGGCGCAGTCCGCGCTGGGAGAAGAGTAGACGCTGGTGTAGTAGCGCGCCCTGCGCTGCGTCTAAGCCTTGGGTAGCGCGGTCCGCGCTACTCTGTTTTCTGCTGCGACGTCCTTTGGTAAAATATACATAACTTTTGATCCGCTAGGAGTTACGGGGCTTGCCACCTATCAAATCGAAGATATCAACGAGATCTATAACTTCCATTCTTTAACAATTGACAGATTCGGGCTGGAGCAAGGCGGAAATCGAGCTTGAAGTAGATGCTGTGTAAATGGCAAGCATGACAACTCTTAGCTTTGATCTTTGTTGATAAAAAGGCCATAACTCTCGCATCCAAACTCCGATTGGGATGCTTCGTGATATTCCGGAAAGCTAAGAAGTAGATCTACAATAAATTCCAAACTCTAAGCCAAGAACATGCATCCAACTTGGTATTAAAAGTCCTTCAATATTCCCTTCTTGCATTTGCTTGCGTATTTTAGTCCAAAAGAAGTCTGAATTCCTTTCCCTTGCTTCTTCATGTCAATGCCGTGTCATCGCCTATTAAATAACATAAAATGTATGATAAGTAACTAAGAAACATGAGATTAAGCAAATAATTCAAGTAATAGATACCAGATAAGTAGGTATAAAACCTACTTATCAGAAGCCTAGGCGGAATTTTTTATTTTAAGCCAATTTTAATAATTTATCTTACATTTATCCAAACAAAATAATAATATAAAGCAAAATAATCTATAATAAAGGTCTTTGCTTAAAATTCAAACACATATCTATATTGCTAATGTCAAAGTTCAAACACAAAAATGCAATTGTTGAAAGTTCAAACGTATCTTTAACGTATTAGTTTTATTCATAAACAAGATTGCTATTAAATAATAAATTTAAAATTTTAAAAATTCAATTCAATATTAAAACTTAAGAAACTATACATAAATTTAAGAATTATATTGAATTAAACTAAATATTACAAATGTATCATCATTTATATAATTTGAAGTTGGTACAAGTTCAAAAAATTACAACTATAATAAAATTATTCATTTTGACTTGATATTGTTTACTTCTTGTTGTGATTTGATATGCTAAACATTCATTATGAATATGGTAAATCATTAGAAAAATAAATATATCAAGATTTAGTTTGGATAGTTATTAAAAAAAAAAACTCTGCCTAGGCCTCGCTTAATTTTTTGGAGGGATTTTTTGCTGCCTTGGGCCTAAGTGAGTTGCCGGGGGGCTTAGCGCCTAGGCGGGGATTTTTAGAACACTGTTTGAAACAAAGGTTTCTAATGAGAGTAAGGTTGTGTTTGATAAAATTAGTTGTTAAGATCTGAATAGTTTAGACATTTGAATAATATAGAGTATCTAAATTGAATTGTATTTGAATGAAAAAATGTTGTTTGATAATTACTTTTTTCAAAATGTCTGAATAACATGTTTTTACTATTTTAACTCTTGAAAAAAAAATAAAAACACATCCTTCTTCTCCCTCCTCCCCCATCCCCCCCTCGCCCCCGCCCCCCGCCCCCGCCCCCGTCCCCGTCCCCGTGATGTGGTGGTAGTTGAACAAATCAGATGTGGTGGTAGTTGAACAAATATGATCAACAAATCCAAAGAACTGTTTTGTTGGAGAGAAGAGGAAATCCGGGCAAATCTGATGGCGCTGGTGGGTGGCAGTGGTTGGCATGGATATACGAAAATTAATAATATTGAAAAGAATATTTGTGTATAAAAAATAGCAAAGTTCATTAAGAGGCATGTCTGAATAATTTAGATTTGATTTTCTATCTCAACTATTTAGAGGCATTCAGAGGTAACAAAAAAAACATTTACCCTCTTAGCGAATAAGAGGTGGTCTATTAAGACTTGTTCAGAAGTAAACAAACAGCACCTAAGTTTATTAGTAGAAAGACTTGGGGGTGTTTGTTTAGAGCTGAATGGAGCTGAATCTGAATGACTGAATCGGTCAGTGCGTTTGTTTTGGTCTGAATGGCTGAATCGGTAAGATAGACGAGCTGAATGGTTAAGTCAGATTTTTTGAGCTGAATGAGCAGCTGAATGAAGTAAAAAAATTAAAAAATTAAAAAACAAATATTAACTATTATATTAAGTAATATTAAATAAATTTACAACAATTTTGAATTTTTTTTAGAGGGAGTAAAATAATAAAGTTTTGTCATTCAGATGTTTCGGACATGTCAATTATCAAACAGTTTTCTTCATTCAGATTCAGATTCAACTCATTCAAATTCAGTTTATTCAGATTCAGATTTATTCAGTTTTTATCAAACACCCCTTTAGCTTGGTCACTATGGTTCTTTTGTTATGTTCTGGAGGCTTCCAAGTTCTAATATCTTCATTGTCTTAATAAAAAATTTATTAAGTTTAACTTGGCCAATTTTCCTCTGAGAATATCAATTCTATTGTAGTTGTCCTGCTTTTGTATGGATAGTTTCATTGGCATGTGTCAGTTTGTTTCAATTCTGCTGTTCTATCTTCATCTATATGTTATCAGACCAAATGGATGTAACCTTAAAGTCTCCCCTCCCCCAAAAGAAATAATACTAATAAAAAAAAAAGGTTTACATCTCAAGTACTCGATGTGCCGGCTGCAGAACACTTTGTCTCTGGAATATTTATGTGGTGTTTGTGTGAGAATGTAAATTATCTGGAGTATCTAACTGTAACACCTTAAATATTTCAAGTTTGAACCCTCCTGTGTGTTTATCTCAGCGCAAAGACTTTGAACACAAGTAATAAATTTTCTTTCAATGTTTCTTTAAAATAGTGCAGGAGTATACCATGCTGATGTCTTGGTGTAGTCATTATTCTCAGAAAGTTTGGCAGATCATAGAGCTACTTTTGTTAGCTTATAAAGTGAATTGATTGGTAAAACCTAACACTAGATGTTGCATTTTCTATACAACAATAGTCTGGGAAGTGTTCTTATGACCTAATACTAGTTATTTGAAGCAGACCCAAATATCTATAAATGTATTATCCTAATCAGGGGAACTATAACCATACATGGAAACTTGAGTCTACTTTGAATAACTTAATGTACCTCAAGGGTGAGACTTGACAATCATAAAAACCTAAGGACAATACTTCACAAGGATACAAATTGAACGGTCAATTTTTACTTTTGTAGGCTATTAGTTATGTAATGCAACTAACCATTAGAGTTTAAACTTTGTTGGAGGTAATTTTGTAAAATGAATCAAACGGTTCGGGCTTGATTTGTATTCACTCGACTAAAAGCTCAATTCGAGTTCGACTCGAAATATAAACAATTCGAATATGAGCAAATTTTAGAGTTTGATGAATTACTTGAACCACTTTAAATTGCAATATTCGGATCATATTCGCTCGAAAAGTTCAAACTGTTCGAGCACGATTCGAGATCGTGCTGGATTCGGTAGCTAAATGAGCCACAATCAAACCTTATTTCAGACTCCATAAATTTTATGAACCAAATCTGAACAACTCAATACTCGGCTCGACTTAGTTCATTTACACCCATAGTTGGAGATTTGACACTGTATTACTTTAAGAACCCAATCCCGACCACGAACCTAGATCAAGGCTCAAGATCATATTTGGTCATCAGGGCCCATCACATGCCTATCTAGACCAAAAATAATAGCAAGTTATTGGTAGTTTGGTACTTCTTGTAGTGAAGTTTAATATATCCCACATTGATTGCAGAGATAACTTGAAACTATTGATTCCTGAAAAGCTAGGAGCAATCTGATTCTCTTGATCCCCCCCTTCCCCCCTTCCCCCCTTCCCCCCTTCCCCTCTTGTTGCATCTACAAATATCACACAAAGTTTATGTATATTAAGAAACATATGATAGTTTTAGAGCAAATTTTGATATTTCCTCGTTCCTACCATGCAGATGAAGATATTAAACAGTTTTTTCCCACACAATCACTTGATTGCTTACTTATTTTTATTCCACTTGTCACCTTTATGCAGGCAAGAAATTGGCTGAAAGCATAGTCAAAGAAAAACTTGCAGCCTGTGTAAATCGAGTGCCAGGCATGTGCTTGATCTTTTGAATAAATATCTTAATGTCTAACTTTATATATTAAGTTTTAAACTAAATGAGAACCTGTTCTTTCATTTGCTTTGGCACTTGTTTTTGTAGTTTTATAAACATGTTTCCTTGTAAAATACATTTATCTATATCAATATATTGTTTTTTCTTCATGTTGTTGCCACCATTGAACCTTCACCCTTGGCGTTTACTTTAAGTTTTGTCTTGCTATGGTTCAAGTGTTAAGGTCTTCACCATATTTTAAAGAATTGTGATAACTCAAGTATAGAAATTACTGTGAAAGTTTTGCAACTCAGATTTTTGTTATACTTCCTGTATCAAGATAAAAATTCATGCACTGTTATCCTCCTCTCCATAATCCTTCTATTTCAACTTGTAGTTTCAGTACTTGTCAAACTTTAAGTAGTTGAAACCTTCTTACGTTGGGTGCAGGTATTGAATCAGTGTATCAGTGGAAGGGAGAGGTAAATTTCCATAATTATATAAAAACAAGAAAACTATTTGGAAACAAAGGATGAGATAATCCATAAATGGTACTTAAATCTTGTTTAGTGATTATGATATACCTCTCTATTGTGTTGGTTGCAGATACAGACAGATTCCGAGGAACTGCTTATAATTAAGACTAGGGAATCCCTTTTGGAAGCTCTGAAAGATCATGTCAAGGCAAATCATGAATATGAGTAAGTAGTAAGATTAAGTACATATTCTAATTTTCCATGTATCCTTTTCGGAAAGAAGAATGTTGAAAAGGAATGTGATGAATGTTTAGGTCATAGAGATATCAAGACTTAATGACCAAAAATCCCTCTTAACACTAAAATAGTGGAGGGCTGTGTATTCCTGAATTGGTCTATTTCTGCATCCTGTTATTTTCAAGGTTTGTGATGTCCAGATTAAAAGTGAAAAAGAGGAGTGGTTGTCATTTAAAGGTTGATACTACATATATGACACACAGATTGTTGGACCTAATAAGATGTTGAAGAGTGATACCAATCCTATTCTGATATTTTTGAAGTTGTTTTTTTCGTTATCTTATTTTAGCAAACAGATAGAAAATACCGTTTTTAGTTTGTGCCTTGATTTGATTGTTAATACCAAGCTTCACGATTTTTTGGGATGTGATGACAGGTTTTGTAACAGAATAACATTTTTGAACTGCAAGGTTTCTTTCTTACACCTTACTTTGCTTGTTCTTTTCTAGTGTACCTGAAGTGATTGCGTTGCCCATAGTCGGTGGCAGCATCCCATACCTGGAGTGGTTAAAAGAGAACACAAGGGACTGAAATTCCTGGAAGCCTAGACCATGAGAAATTACATTTCCTTGCAGATGAAACATGTCTATATTGTCTGTGTGTGTGTGTGTGTTTGTGTGTTTTAAACATGACCGAGCTATGTTTGGTACTTGTATTTAGATGTATTGAGATGTCAAGTACTAGAGGCTTTCTTTTCTCAGTGTTGAATAACAAGTTCAATTATGTGGGAAAATGCAATCCGCTGATCGAGAAACCTGAATAATTGGTGAGTAGCGCGAGTATACTCTTAGAAAAAGAATAAAATTGATAATTTTAATGTGATGATCTCCTTCGAGACTCCAAATACTTTAAATAATTTGCAGTAATGGAGCCAAAAATGCAGCAGAGCAGCTCATGTATTAAATTTACTTGGGAAGATGATGTTAACTCTTCATATTTGAAGGAATTATCTTAATAAATATATTGTCATTGAAAAAAATTATTATTATTACTATTATGCAGTGCCAGGGCGGTTGAAGAACTCTGAAGATGGAAACAAGTCTATCGGATTGCTTTGGGGTTAAATGGTTGAATTGATATTGTTTTATTAAGTTATAATTATTGAAGTACTGTTTTGCCCTTCTGAGTTGCTAAAAATTTGTTTTTAATTGAAACATTCAAATGTCAGAAGTAGAATGAGTTATAGAGTTAGGGTAGCAATATTTAATTAAGCCTTTTTCCTTTAAAAGTTTAATGTCAAATTTGTAATTTTGGTACAACACATGATCATCTTACTATGCATATACCCCTAAAATTCTCAATTTGGCGACCCTTAATTTTCTAGTAAAAGTGTAAAACAAGCAACCAACCGCCTGACTGGGACAAGAATGAAATTAGAGTAATCTATTAGCTGTTCCAGAGGATTGGCAATAACATCATACACCTGCACTTCCTACAGTTTAGTACCATTAATCATTCAAGCCATGCAAGTTTTGTAGGTCCTCTTTTATTCTCCTGCAACTCTGGTATGAAAATTCATGGGCATTCAACCAGCGCATTTGATTTTACCATCAAGTACATTAAAAACATTTTCAACACCAAAAACAAACAAAGTTGTGGGGTATTTAATTCATTCATACCCTTCAACCGGTGGTCTTCATGTGTACACGGCAAGTTCTTAAGAGATGGAAACAAATAGCTACAACAGTAATCAAAATAAAATGTAGCAGCAGATATAACAACTTTGTACTCCCACAATTGCAGTTTCCAGTTTCAAATCATTCTAGATTTCTAAAAGCATGTTTAGTAATAAAACACAACATGTAATGAGTTGATGGCCATTTATCAGACAACACAATTAGTCAGTATAAACAAATGACATTCAAGCCCACCTCCTCGAGGAAAAGATAGCAACAGCAGGTGCCAGTTCACAAATCATGGCTCATCCAACTGGTCCTGCAGAAGTCCCAATAACGTTGAAGTTAGAACATTGATCATCACACTGGAACCAGACTAATTGCACTAACAATCCAAGGGAACATAATGTTTCTAACAAGTAGACTAAACCGCACCTGCCAAATGCTGATTGTATATAACTACCTCTGTCCCTAAAAAAAACTTACTTGGTTCAACTTTTTTGGTCAAATTGACCAATTTTAGAATTAAGAATATTGATTTATATTCCCAAACATATAGTTTCTTGTGGTTATAGTACCTCCACCTATGTTTATAAGAAAGTAAAATTTTGATTCCAAAATGATCAATTTGACTAGAAAAAGTCAAACTAAGCTACACCAGCTTTTGAGAGACAGTGGGAGTACATTTTCGTGTGAGTGTGAGAGTGAGTGTGTGTGTGTGAGAGAGAGAGAGAGAGAGAGAGAGGGAGAGAGAGAGAGAATAGCAAGCGTCGTTAACCTGTGCATCTGAAGTCCAAAGGGTGAGATTGTCCCTCAGGAGTTGCATGATGAGGGTACTGTCCTTGTATGATTCTTCACCCAGAGTGTCCAGTTCAGCTATGGCTTCCTCAAATGCCTATAAAGTATACACAGGTAATTGTACAAGGAAATCAATATTGACATATTAAGATCTGAAAACTAAAAAATGTCACATATTTAATTTTCAAACCCATTAACAGTAGCATATATGTAGTAGAGACTAATAATAGACAGGTAACTGGTAACCATCCACTGGGTGAGCTAAGTGCCAGTATAATGTTAAAGACACGCTTATGCCGACTAGTTTCGGCCCAAGATGGAGCATGTGTAAGTAGCACTTCATCAACTAAAACTTACTAGCCGACACAAATGATTCCAGAACATTGTCCATTGCAAGTCAAAACTCAAATGATATGTAAGACACTCTGATTTAAGTTTGCCTTTGCATCAGCATAATATAGAACATATTGCAAGCGCAAACACAGAAATAGAGAATTTTTCATTCGACAAGTGACACAGAAAATAGAGATTTAAATGGACCAAATTGTTCATGAACAGAATGGTGTTAGGCTTGTAAAGGTTGGGGTCCAGCATATTTATTTTATAAATGAGCAAAGAAAACTCAATTTTGAAATCATTTACTCAACAGCCAAACTTAAACAAGGATATGCTCTCGTCAGCTAATTTTTAGCCATAAACCTAAAACTAGCAGAATGTATTTACCACCAGCGCTATCCCAAAAGATAAAAGCTAAATCACAACCCTGGAAATCAAATAAATCTAAAGTAGTGATTAGGTAAATATGTTATCTCTGGTGTAGGTACTTCCAACACAAAAGGGTACATTCTTTGACTACTTGATCGTTAGTACATCCAAACTTCAGCTGTAAATAAAGGTGAAACAACTCACAAATTTTGTCTTGATGTTACAATTAAGGGCTACTGAGGTGAAGATTTGGATATCAGAAACAATGAAAGAAGACTTCAATAAGGTAATTTAATCAGGTCTAGAGTCTTTGATATGATCAAACAAGTTAATTGATTCATCCACAAAAGAATCTCATTCTTAAGAATAAAATTAGCATCTTGTTTTAATCAGTACTCTATGATTAAAATAACACCCACAAAAGTCAATGGACTATCTGTCTATCTGCCACATATATGCAAGTAAACCATGAAATAATGAAGACATTATACTATTATTGCTGATTGGCATCATTGCCTAATGCTTCCCCTAACCAATTTATACAATAAAATATGATCAACTTAAAAACAAAAAACCATCATATAATAAAAATGTTGTAGAATTGCTAGATGCTGGAGTCCAGACAGCATTCAACTAATAAATAAAAAGACTTCACATATAAAATAACATAAATGAATAAGTGTACCTGTTTTGCCATACTACAAGCTTTTTCAGATGAATTAAGAATCTCATAGTAGAAAACTGAGAAATTGAGTGCTAGCCCCAATCTTATCGGATGTGTTGGAGCCAGATCTGCCAGTGCAATATCCTTCAAGAACAGAATGCGCTCAAAATCAAAAATACCGTTTAACAATATTAATCACACCCCTTTCTATAAACCCCATGAATTTGAATCTGTAATATAACAAAGTATGACAACCCAAAGTTAATTGCTTAATATTCCCTTCATTCCAAAATATAAGATCAATATTGACTTTTTGAATTCAATTTGAGATAACAACAAAATTAAAAAAAAAGTAAACTATGTAAAAATTAAATGCAACTTGAAATCCTAAAGTTTGGATAACAACAGGGAAAAGAAACGTATATACAAACACATGCACACACCTAGCAATATCCACATACATATGCACATAAATCTTGCCCACGTTCAACAGCACTCATATGCTAAACCCAATAATCTCATATCGAATAAACATAACACATAAAATTGTGCATACAAATACTTCCCAAGTTAAATCCGTACTCCCACTGTCTAACAACTTAAATCCCTTCAAAAACATTAAAATTAAGTACCTAAATTACTTGTATTCACAACCCAAACTACACCTATACAAAAATATTGCTTTACAGATTTGAATTTACAATAATATCCTACGTAAACTCAGTTTATACCTCAAAATTACTAACCACTTGCACATGTAACATATATTCACGTATTCTTTCCTACTCTACTAAAGTTACTGATGTCAATTTGAAATAAATCTCTCTGTCACACAGAAAGTAGTAACTTGAGTCGGTAAAATATCAAACTATGATCAAATAAATTACAACATACACAAATCTGAGCTTAATTCAACATTTTTCTACAACATACCATAAAGCCCTAAAAATTAGAAATATAAAATACCTGAGCAGCCTTATAGGAATTCATAGTATCCTCAGCAGCCTCCTTCCGCTCATCACCAACTTTAAACTCCGCCATATACCTATGATAATCCCCCTTCATCTTCAAATAAAACACCTTCGACTCGCTCGTGGAAGCCGACGGCACCAGATTCGACTCCAACAGCTTCAGAATACCAGCACAAACCTCAGACAGCTCGGCTTCAACTTTAGATCTGTAGTCCTTCACTAGCACCACGTGATCGTCGTTTTTCCGAGACTCCTCCTTCTGCTCAATCGACGAGACGATTCTCCAGGCGGCTCGGAGCGAGCCGATGACGTTTTTGTAGGCGACGGAGAGGAGGTTTCGCTCCTCGACGGTCAGCTCCGCGGCTGGAGTCGAGCCGACCACCAGCTTCTCCATGAACTGAACCATCTCTTCGTAACGCTCGGCTTGCTCGGCGAGTTTCGCCATGTAGACATACTGTTCTCTGGTTAGGTTGTCTGCTATTGCACTCGCCATTGAAGAGAGAAAAAAGTTAGAGAAAGAAAGAGAAGTCTAAGGAGAGAGAAATTGTTCTGTTCTTGCCCTTTTTCTTCGATACATCTGTTAACGTCAAAAACTCGCCCACCAAACAGCGAATTTAATTAGATTTTTTATTGTTTTTTTAGAAGTACTACATTATTATTATAATATATTATTCTTACATATATAAATACTAGTAATGTCCGTGCCTGAAAACGATTAACAAAAAATTATATTAAAATTCGAAAAATATTACATTATCTAAAGACACATACCACCATCATACCACCACAACAATTAATACATAGTCAATCATCAACCCATATCCAACCACTAAAACATCAAGTTAGTCAGTACTAATTTCAAAAAAATTCGGCAGAGTTTCTTTTAAAAATAGATATCTAAAAAATTCGGCAGAGTTTCTTTTAAAAATAGATATCTAGAAAATTCTAAACTTATCTACAAAATTTACAATCATCAATACCTATCCAAACCACCAAAAAAATCATCATGTCATACCCAAAAATCATTATAATCATGTATAATTAGTTAACTTTACAAAAGATGGAACACAAAAAATAAAAGCATACAAAAAATAGAGAAACAACATGTTGAGCATAAAACCCATTACTTTAGAGCTTACACCAAATATCTTTCAATGTATAACTGAAAATATTTGAAATATAAAAATTATCGAAATATGTGAGTCAAAATAAAATAACTGTAAATCTAAAACATAAGAACCCTTACTTTACCCTGAATTATCTAAAAAACAAATGAACACACACATTTGTATATAGTGGGGGAATGATTTAGATTGATATAAGTAAGAATTTAGTGATATTGTAACAAATTATCAATTTATTTAGAAAAAAGATATGGATGAATGTAGACTTATAATCAAATAAAGTATTCTTAGTACCATTTCAACAAACGGTTCATTTACTTAATGATTTAACTCATAAATATGTATTGGTGGCAGTATAATGGTGTGTGAGTTTGATTTACGATTGTTTGATTGGTTACAATTATGTGTGTGTTTTTGCATGTATTGTGTGTGTTGTGTGTCTGCATAAGAAGTAGAGAAATATAGAGAGTCTTAGTCAAAGAGACTTTCACACCTAGACAATTATTTGGTCAGTGATGGGTTAGTTATCGTCAAAGGTGGACAAGTCGGTACTGGATTGCATATCATTTAACTCTCTTAAATGTCTTCTTCATCCCTTCAAACCTTCTTTTCATCACTATCCTTAATGTCCTCGTATCAATACGAACGCACTTTGCCCAATGAAGAGAATGCACAACCACCTAAATTATTCACATAAATAATAAATTTAACACTACTTATATTATATGAATAATAAACTTATTTTGATGCAGTGACATAAAAGTAGATTTACCTGATTACGTCAGGCCCATCCACAAAGGTCCATTGTATATACACTATCGTTCTCGTTGATAAATTCACTCCAATACTACAAAGAATAAACCTCATTGTAAAATTAAATGTTGAAAAGATTACATAATTCAGTAGAAATAAACTTGTTTAAACTATACCATTTACTTGTCGTAAGAATATTATAACAAAACTTATGGGTATACATTATTTGTGGTGTAATTCAACTCATCTTCCGGAAGGAGGACAGTAATACGATCCGAAGATGTGCATCTAAATAATGCCACATAAAGGTGTCCATGACTAAAAATAGGTGTCTGCAAATCAATCCCAACGAACTTGATAAATTGTCCTTGGGCTTTATTGATTGTCATGTCATAAGTTAATCGGACAGGAAACTGACGTCTTGTCATTCGAAAAGGCAAGTCCAAAGATGTTGGTGTCAATGATATTCTCGGAATGAAGACTAAATTGCCAATTTTATCCCCATTTAATATCCGAGCTTCGATTACCCTTGAGGCACATCTAACAACCATCAATCGTGTGTCATTACAAAGTTCATCTTTCGGTGCAATATTTCGTAACAACATTATTGGACATCCAACTTTCAACTCCAATTTAAACGGTGACAACCTTGAAGGATTCAACGAGTTTAAGTACTCATTAGGATATCGATTCCTAATGGTATGATCAAGCTCATTACCTTCGGACATTTTATCTGCAGCTAAAAAAGTAATTGTTTCTCACGGAGTAATATTCAGTGCGATATCATTTATGTCACTGACGTCGTCATTGCGAGCAGATAAAATTATTCGTTCAGTGAGAAAGGTTGGAGTCACTATACCAACCACATCCAATTGTGGATAAATTCTAAATATTAATTCATTTAGATTATGACACCGGTTTATTGTAGATAGAAGTTGCACAATTTCTTGTGGATTAGTCCCAATCTAAAAAATGAAAGTATAATCATTCACAAAGTGAGATTTAATTCAAAACATCATGTTATAGAATTTCAATTCAAGGTTGAATGAAATATTACATCAATCAAGAATTGAACAAAATTAGTATTTTGAACGTCTGTACGAGTTAATCGCATGTTTAAACCCATAGTCAAAACAAATATATCTTTCCATAGCGAAGATCGTCTCGATGATGCACCCACAAGTTGCTCACGAACGCCTTTAGGAATAACAAGCAATATTTGTCGAAAGTCTCCACCTAGGACAACAGTGATACCCCCAAAAGGTCCTTTATCGTCTTTGATATCTTGAAAGGTGAGATCGACTGCCTCAACATAGTATCGATGTTATATGGGAACTTCATCCCATATTATCAGCTTTATTTTTCTAAACATTTCAGCATGCATTGATTGTTTAGTGAACCCGCATATTGAATTGACTAGGGTATTTAAAGGAATACAAAATGTCGAACGTGCAGTGCGCCTCTACCATTAACAACGATGTAATACCAGATGAAGCCACAATAACAACATGTCCATAGCTACACAATTTGGTTGCAATGGTATTGTACAAAAACGTTTTCCCCGTCCCAGCACCTCCACTCAAAAAGAAAGTAGTTGGTATGTTTTCACATATCGACGTTGTGACAGCAGTATAAGCAGCAAGTTGTGCATCATTAAGGCCGTTAACATTAATTTGTGTATCATAATGTTATGCTTCATTCTCAAGTTGGTGGTGCTCAAATAGTAATCTATTTCCAACTATTGCATTCCAATTTCCAGTTGGTTGTGGCATAGGTGGAAAGTTAACTAAACTCTTCCCCGACTCATGGAGCAATTGATTCATCAAATATAAGCCATAATCTTCAATATGATCATCAGTTGGATTCAAAATACCAAACTTAGTAGGAATCTTGTGTGCTAAATCGTTACATATATGTGCTGAGAATTGCTTCCACAATGCAAATGGATGTAATGAAAAGCATTCTAATAGAATTATAGCAAATAGTCTCCTTAATTGGTATCCCGCTCTTATAATTGCAGCCTTTTGAAGATATTGTATCCATTCTTCATCATCTTCAAGAAGTCCTCTTGCAACACATGCTGACTTGAATGTATCATGCCTAACATTATTTACCATGTGTAGACAGTCAAATGAAGTAGGTCCTCTGACAACAGTTAAAAGCAAACGCAAATAAAAATGCTCACCTAAATTAGGGCTAGCAAAGTACATTCTACCAATTGCATAACCCATTTGTCTTGGAGTCCATTTATTGATAGACTTGTTCCAAACAAATTTTTGTGGAAATTCCTGATAAGTTAATACACAAACATATTCATTTGTAGTGCAACAATAAAAAAAGCCAGTTAGAGTTGTTTCTTGATGTGAACCTTTAGAAATGATGTAACGACCCCAAAATAGGTCCATTCCATCCAACCCATTCTGAGTCGCCAAATACATGGTACAGAAAACAACTACAACTTTATTACAACAATTGTCGTGCAAAATACAACAACACATATGCTGTGAGTTTGTATACAAATATATATCAACTGTGACTCATGTCCCAACCGTGGACATCACCTTATAATGACACCTTACATAAAGGTATAGTCGAAAACTGTTTTAGAAATTAGAATCTTTGGGAAGTGCTCAAGGAAACCTTCGTACATGGAAGGCCATGCGTCTAGGTTATTATAAATATCATATGGCCACAGAATTATCCTTGGTTGACCCAATAGACCCCAAAGAAAAACAAGAAGATTATTATCATATTCTTCCCAATGGCAAGTCTTCTCCTGACATATCATTATCTCAACTGTCTCTAATTGAGAGTTATATTTCAAATAGACTCCAAGATCATATAGATAGTCCTGGTAGATATACTCAGCAAGTGGATGAGCACATCCATGTCTTATGATGACATGAGGTGCTATGTCATTAGACATCTTGTATGAAAGTGGCAAAACACCCTTCCAACGCTGGGTTCGCTTCACCCTAGTTGATTCGCTAAATATAACTACTAAATGATGACCAACGTTCTATTCCCCTGTTATTCCCCGCTCGACCCAGCTACACTCGTATTACCTGAAAGGAATTGTGAAGCAAAAGGGTGAGCACAACTAGTTCAGTAAAGAATGTCATGACTAAAGATAAATAAATTATCAATAGCCTTCAACAGTAATAAATCAGAGATTTAGAACATATGGTATATGATAAAAAAATTTCAACCATAGTTGCAGCGGAACGAGCAATCCATTAGAAGAGTCAAATAGACTATAAAGTCTATTATCTTCTCCATGTTAAAAGTCCACCAACAATGTTTTATCCCTATAACATCAATCAACAATTCCTGTCCACAATCACATGTATAACTCATAATCGTAATTGTTGTTCTAAATTCCTTTTCTCATCCAGGACAAAGATAATTTTTATCACCTGAAACATCAAAGATCATGGTTATACCAAATCACAGTTCATGTTCATAATCATACTAATAAATTCATCTTTGCACTACGGCCAAAGATATACATCAATAAGTCATCTTTGCACTACAGGCCAAAGATATTCATCAACACGTCATCTTTACACTACAGGCTAAAGATATTCATCAGTTGGTCATGTTCATCTAAACACCTGTTCATCTTTGCACTACGGCCAAAGATATTCATCAGAAATCATTCATCTTTGCACTACAGGCCAAAGATATTCAGTTATATCATTATTTAGGACTGAGGATGATGAAAAATATTTCTAAAGAAATGAATCCAGTGAAACAAAATGACAAAGATTAAGGATTAAGGATTTGTACTTTATTTTATCCATGTCCAAAAATACCTCAAAAATAATCATAGTGGTGTAAAATTCAAGAATGATCAAAACATGGATACAATCAAAGCTAGTATCCACAATAGATATTTTAGACGAAAAAAAGAAATTTCATTTTTTGGTGAATAGTGTTGTATTCGTGAATAGTGTCGTATACGTGAATAGTAACTCCGACACCAAAAGATAGAAATTTCACAAAAAACATCTTCACGCTTCATGAATAGTACTCGTGAATAGTAACTTGTGAATAGTAACTCATGAATAGTAACCCCGACATGAAAAAGTTCCAAATTTGATAAAAATTCTAACCAATATTTCGGCATAATGATATTGAAGAAATAATATCATTTTTGAAGAAAATAACACCCCTTACTATCCCTTACCTCGAAAGACAGTACTTCAAGTTGAAACACCGGATATAGGCTATGACTTGAACTTGCACCGTATAGCAATACTCAAAGTATACTCAAAATACTCACAAGAATACGCTCGATATTATAGAGAGAGAAAACTTTAGTTTCTGGTGTGATTTTCAATTCTAACCTAAGCACCTATTTATAGGAAATTGCTTAGAACACCAAAGTAGAAAATTTAATAAAATATATATATATATATATATATATATATATATATATATATATATATATATATATAAATATATAATCTTCACGCACACCTTGGACAATCTGAATTCAGCCTCCTAATCACATGTTTAATGAGTTTCAAAAATGAAAAAAACGTTTTTGTAATTAAAAATATTTTAAACTTCCAAAAATCAATTATTTTGGAACTTCAGAACTTCAATAATTCACAATAAATAGCCCTTTTGTCCGAAAATTCGAATCTGGCGGCTTTTTATAGGAAATTTAATTCTCTACAACTTTGCAGAAGGAAGTTTTTCCAAATTTTAAACAGAAATTGACCGAAATCCACAAACGGGCGATTTTACAGGCTATAATCAAATTTCTGTCAAAAAATGGGGTCCACCGACACATAAAATAGGCTTTAAATATTTTTGGTAACAAAAATATTTCTCCTCCACATATACTCATATATCCCACATTCATCGAAAAAATATCATCATTATTACACTATTAAAATATAATAATATATTTAAATGAATTATTTTATCAGAAAAAGATAAAATATTAATTTTCAACAATTGTCACATTAAAAATTTTCTCCATCTATATCCACATAAAATCAATTCAGCACATTACTGAGTTTGACAATCCGAAAATTCAACACATTACTCTGTCCACTTGAGCACATGTTTAAATTTTATCTGAACCATGAAGGAACAAAAATGCATGCATGTGCGGTAACCCTCTTTTTTGGAATTCAATTATAAAAACATGCGCCACTTTTCTACCAAAGACGTTGTTTGTTTCTATCTCATTCATCAAAAAAATTCGCTTCAACTCAAAAACACGGGACACTAAATCAGGATGGTCAGTAGGGATCTGATTTGGCAATAGTGATTTAGTAATTTTAGGCCATTTGGGATATGCTATCATAGTTAGAAAAATATCTGGGTGTTGATTATACTGCGTGATAGCCGTTGAATCTTGAAAATTTTTAAACATATGTCTTGCACTACCAGTGCATGAAGATGGCAACACCATACGTTGACCAACTTGTTCAGGACCAAGCTCATCTGCACAAACATCTGTAAGACCTTGGTAAAGTTCTGCACGAAGCTTCGATTGATTCAACTTGTAGTATATCAACTGATTTTGTTCAGTAGCGGCCCAAACATCTACTACAAATTCCTGAAATAGTTTCCCAACTATCAAAATTGTTGAATACTCAGTGTCACGTTGGAACATACGATAACTATAATATTGTAATTGTGTCAGTCGAGTAGATGAAGGGACCACCTTGGGAAGCATTCCAATGTTTCATATCAGGATTCCATCCTAGCTCACCATAAGGGAACAATAACACATAATGCAATGGCAAATAGGCCGGATGACACTCATTAATTTGCATCAAACCTTTATCCCCTCTCAAATGTAATATAATATCTCTCATTCCACTTGATTCAGTTCCATCTCCCGGTAATATTACCAAATTCTCATCGGTTGTTGGGAGATTATATCGACACCGGTCTGTTACAGAACTATAGTGAAGATATGCTGATAAATTCACCCTCGTCAATTCCAATTCACTTAAAATTGTGTGAGCCTACCAAAATTTCATAGGAAAGGGATTTACTTGCAATAAACAATCTTGTATGGTTTTCAAAACATCTCTTCTCAAGTTAGGATTTTTGTTTCTGCGAACATCTAAAGCTGAATTAGGATCATAAATGTACAATTGAGAGTAAATTGGTTCACACCCTAACTGTGGCATAAACAATCATATTCGATGGCGTAATTATCCATGGATGGTGAATGTTCTAGGCCCCCTCCCGACAACTAATCTGTCATCCAAAGTAGCACCAAGATGCATAAACGCATTTGTTGCATTATACTCTCGTGTGTGATGACGAATTTTTTTTGATTGTTCATCAATGTGACACCCCCAAAATAGGTATACATCACCCATCTTGAGTCGCCAAATATATGGTACATAATTTAAATATAAACTTCTTTTATACAGTACGACAAAACGTAGCTGAGAGTTTCAACACGGATAATGTCTCGTAGAGAGTATCCAAACTCAAATAAAGTCCTCATTACAATTATTATCACACTATTTCATAGAATAGTGAGGACTACTAATGAAAACATCTGGACCGTCACTCCGTTCCCCCATTAGTCCCAACTATATTCTCTTTTCCTGAAGAGAACAATGAAAGTAAAAGGGTGAGCTCAACTAGTCCAGTAAGAAATATTATGACTAAGATAATGCAGAATAAATTATCGTTAGCCTTCAACAGTGTTAACCTTATAAAATATAATAAACATCAAGTTTAACTGCAGCGGAACAAGAAATCCATTAGAAGAGTCAAGTAGAGTATAAAATCTACTATCTTCTATGATTTAAAACGTTTTTCATCACTTTTATCGCTGAGACTCAGCTTAATAAATAATTCACATCATCGAATCACCCTTGCACTACGGCCAATGATATTCTTAAGTATCACGACCACAAATTATCTATGCACTACGGGCCAAGGATATTCGTGTATTCACCAATGGTCATGATCATGCCAACAACTGTCGATCAATACACTACGGGCCAATGAGGACTTGTACCACATCATTTGTAACATTACGGTCATGATTATACCGAATAATCCCTGGACATAATCATACCTACTCCATCTATGCACTACGGGCCAAAGATGACTTTCATAACAATATAAGCATGAGGATGATGACAATGATATAAGAATTCAATTAAATGAAAGTAAATGATAAATTTTAAAGATTTATAATTTAATTTATCCAGAATTCAATAATGTCCAAATTATCAACATGATACTGCTTTGTGGAGTAAAATTCAAGAATAATATTATATCAAAAATAATTTGGATCGAAAAGAAATCAATGTTTGTCATAAATAGTACCCCGTGAATAGTACCCTGACATGAAAAAGTTAAAACTTATCAAGAATGCTCATAATAATATTTTCCATAAAAGATACTGGATGAAGCGCAATTATCAAGGATATTCTACTAATTTCATGTAGTATAGAAGCCAAAACTTCAACAAAATGAGTATAGAATTCGAAATCTGAAACGAAATAATATTACTTACATACTACAGAGTATGGAAGAAAATATTATTTCAAGTGAATATTGAACAAAAATAACATCCCTTACCTTAAAAAGAAGAGTATTCTGACTGGTAGGGCAGAGATATTCTTGAAGAAAACTTTCACTATTTTTACGCTCAAAGCTTTCTAAAACTCGAAAGAAATACGCTTAAGATTATAGAAGCAGAATTCTCTGATTTTGGTGTGATTTTCAATTATAACTGAGCATCTTATTTATAGGAGAATGGAAAGGATACTATTTGAATTTTTCACGGACTGCACAATAGGAATTTGGACGAAATAATTTTTAGAATCACGGGCGAAAGAAAAAATTTCAGACACAACCTAATCAATCACATATTTACTCCCTCAACTCAACGACAATTATTTATATATATATATATATATATATATATATATATATATATATATATATATATATATGATAAAGGGGTCACATGTTTGTTTTTGTTTGAATTGTCAAGGTTAAAACTAAACATTTGACCCCTTTATCATATATATATATATATATATATACAATTTCCTTACATTTACGTATGCCTCCCCCCCCAATCACCATTTCCATTTTTCATCCCACATGTGGACCCACCTTTATTATATTAAATAATTTTTTTTGTATTTTTTAAAAAATAGATAAATGGGGGTCCATAAAATAAGCAAAATTTACATCAAATACTTCATAAAAATCCCCTCAATATTTTTAACAGCATTTATCATCATTATTATAATTCACAATATTTAACAACCAGGTCGTTCCCAGGAAAGAGAGGGCTTTTCAATAAGGATTTTTCCCTATTGACGCGCAATTAGGTGACCAAACCTCTCCTTGACAGAACTTCTAGACATCGTTAATATTGCAAATAATAATATTAATAACTTTGTCGTCTCAATTATTGATTTAATAATATAAAATATTATGTAGATGATATTGTGACAATAATTGAATCAATAATATGAGAGATATGATGCAGCAATTACTGTAGCAATAATTGAGTATAACTGAGTGACTTCTCACGTAAGCATCAATAATCAATACCGTGTGCTACTATGCAACCACGCATTTTACTGTACTTTTAACACCGGTTATTTCAATAGTTAACGGTAAAACTTCCGTCGTTATTTTCACAAAAAGATATTTCTGTCGTTTTCTAACTCCGACAGTAATTCCACTGTGGGGTCCACCAATGATTGTGCCATCGTATGAATATTTCCTGTTAAAACGAATATTCCCCAACCAATCGAATATAATATAACAACTTGCGTACTTTGTAAAATTTATAAATATTACCCACAACTATAACATTATATCAAAATTACTCCATAATATTCAAAAATGATATTTATAGAAATTCATCATTATTCATAAAAGTTGGGATCTTACAACCTCCCCTTCTTATGAAATTTCGCCTCGAAATTAGGGTACATACCTGGTATGACGAAGAGGTGAGGATACCTTGATCTCATTTCAGATTCTAACTCCCAGGTCATTTCCTCAACATCGTGGTTTCTCCTCAAAACTTTGACTTGAGGTATAACCTTGGAGCGTAGAATATGCTCATTCTTATCCAATATTTTAATAAGAGCCTCTTCATACGTTAAATCTTCCGCTATTTCATCCGATTATAACTCAATAATGTGGTTCGGGTCTTCCACATATTTACGTAACATGGATATGTGAAAATGTTATGAACACGAGACATACTTGGCGGTAAAGCGAGTCTATAGGCTACAGTTCCTACTTGGTCAAGAATTTCAAATGGGCCAATGAATCGAGGATTGAGCTTTCACCTCTTTTCAAATCTCGTAACTCCCTTCCATGGATCAACACGTAACAACACATTTTCTCCAACATTGAATTCCACGTCCTTCAGATGAAGATCAACATAACTCTTTTTATTGATCTTGTGAGGTTTTTATACATTGTCGGATCATTTGAATCTTCTCCGTAGTCATACGTACCAATTTCGGTCCCAACAATGTTGCTTCACCCACCTCATCCCAGCATACTGGAGAACGACACTTGTACCCATACAACGCCTCGAATGGAGCCATGCCAATACTTGCTTGATAACTGTTGTTGTAGGAAAATTCCACCAATGGCAAGAACTTGTCCCAACTTCCTTTAAAATCAAGGACACAGAGTCTTAATAGATCCTCAAGAGTTTGAATAGTCCTCTCTGACTGTCCGTCCATTTGAGGATGATACGCCGAACTAAATCATAAATTCGTGCCCATAACTTTTTGCAAACTAACCCAAAATTGTGAAGTAAATCTTGGGTCTCGATAAGAAACTATGGATACTGGCATACTATGCAGTCTTACTATCTTATTTATGTAAATATGAGCAAGACGTTTAAGTGAATAAATTTCTCGTATAGGTAAAAAATGAGCAGACTTGGTCAATCTATCAACAATGACCCAAATTGCATCTATGCCTTGAGAAACCTTAGGAAGACCAGTAACGAAATCCATGGTAATGTTCTCCCACTTCCATTCTGGAATTTCAAGTGGTTGCAATGGATCTTTTGGCACTTGATGTTCCGCCTTGACACATTGACAAGTTAAACAGCTTGAGATAAACTCAGCGATCTCTCTATTCATATTGCTCCACCAAAATATATGTCGAAGATCACGATACATTTTGGTACTCCCAGGATGGATTGCAAATGGTGTGTTGTGCGCCTCCATCATGATTTTATACTTTAAATCAGGGTCGTTAGGAACACAAAGTCTGGAGTTGACTCTAAGTATTCCTTCTTCATCGATTCTTGTTTCCAGGATAGCACCTTCTTGCACTTTCTTCTTCATACACATCAGCTCCAGGTTTGTATCTTGAGCAACTTTAACTTTATCGATTAAAGTCGGCTCAACTCGTATATTCACCATCATCACATGGGTCCCTGGAGTCTTTAACTATATCTCCATCCTTTGTAAGTCATACAAAATGGGCCTTTGCGTTGACAATATCGCACTCGTACCCGCATATGATCTTCTACTCAATGCGTCAGCTACTACGTTCGTTTTTCCAGGATGGTATTGAATAGTATGATTATAATCTTTCAACAGTTCAAGCCAACGTCATTGCCGCATGTTGAGTTCCTTTTGAGTGAATAAATATTTGAGGATTTTATGATCCGTATAGATCTCCACTTTCCCCCCATACAGGTAATGCCTCCAAATTTTAAGAGCGAAGACAACATCTGCCAACTCTAGATCATGAGTAGGATAATTCTTCTCATATTCTTTGAGTTTTCGAGAGGCATAGGCTATGACTTTCCCATGTTGCATAAGAACATATCCTAACCCTTTGCCTGAAGCATCACTGTAGATGACAAATCGCTCCGAGCCAGATGGTATTGTCAGAACAGGTGCTAAAATGAGTCTCCTCTTGAGTTCTTGAAAACTCTTCTCACATTCCTCGCTCTAACCAAATTTTGTATCTTTCCGAGTTAGCTAAGTTAATGGAGTAGCAATTCGAGAAAACCCTTCTACGAATCTTCGATAATAATCAACTAAGCCGTGAAAGCTACGTACTTCGGTCACTGATTTAGGTTGCTCCCAGCTTTGTATTGCTTCAATCTTTGCTAGGTCAACAGATATTCCGTGATTTGATATCACGTGCCAAAGGAATGCAACTTCTTCAAGCCAAAACTCGTATTTCTTCAACTTGGCATAAATCTTGTTTTCACGAAGCTTTTGGAGTATCAGCTTCAAGTGTTGTTCATGATCTTCACTGCTTTTGGAGTTTATGAGGATGTCATCAATAAAGACAACCACAAAATGATCCAAATACTCCTTGAATACTCAGTTCATCATATCCATGAAGGCAGCAGGAGCATTAGTCAATCTAAAAGACATGACTAGGAATTCGTAATGCCCGTACCGAGTTCTGAAAGCAGTCTTTGGAATGTCATCAGTTTTAATCTTCAATTGGTGATATCCGGAATGAAGATCAATCTTTGAAAATAATTTTGCGCCTTATAACTGGTCAAACAGGTCATCAATGCGAGGCAACGGGTACCTATTTTTGATGGTGACATGATTCAACTCTCGATAATCAATATAAAGTCGCATACTCCCATCTTTCTTCTTCACGAATAGAACAGGAGCAACCCAAGGGGACGTACTAGGACGAATAAAACCGATGTCTAACAATTCCTGCAGTTGGGTTTTTAACTGCTGAAGTTCAATAGGAGCCATTCGATATGGGGCTTTGGAAATGGGTTTTGTTCCGAGTTCAAGGTCGATACAAAATTTAATTTTACGCTCTGGGGGTAGGCTAGGAAGTTCTTCAAGGAATACGTCAGGAAATTTATTAACAATAGAAATATCATTCAAAACTGACGTATTTTTGTTTAAATCCGTGACATGAGCTAAGAAAGCTTGACATCCGTTTTTTAATAAAGGAATAGCTTTATGAATTGAGATAACAATGATTAATTTTAATGGTTTGGTTGATTGAATTTGCAAATAATAAGTTGGTTAGGAATATGAAAGCTAATAACCTTACGAAAACAATCAATTTTTGCATGATGAATAGTTAACCAATCAATCTCTAGAATTACGTCAAACGCAAGTATTTTTAAGGAAATAAGATCGACAAGTAATGTGAGGGTACCGATTTGAACCAAACAAGACTTATAAACAGTGGATGTAATGAAGGTTTCTCCCAACGGAGTTTCAACAGATAAGTCAAAGTCTAATTTCTCCGGAGTCAAACTTAAACGTTGAGCGCAAGTAGGAGAAATAAAAGAATGGGTAGAACCAGTATCAAATAAGGTATATACTTCGCTAGAGTTTATGATAAGCTTACCCGTGATGACCTCGATCCGGTTCCTTGCTTTCTGGGAGGTCACAACAAACGCTCTCCCTTGAACTACTGGTTTTGACTTGTCTGGGAAGGCATTTGGTGTCACCGTTCCAACTGAACTTGGCTTCCCCGTACGAAAAAATCTAGCTAGGTGACCTTCTCTTCCACAATTATAACACGTTTTGGACTGCTACACACAGTTTGGACTGATGTGTCCCTTATGAGACCCCGAATTTTATGAATAAGATTTAATTTTTCTCGAAATTTTTTTTAATATTATGGTGTGGATTTGATATAATGTTATAGTTGTGGGTAATATTTATAAATTTTGAAAAGTATGCAAGTTGTTGTATAATATTCGATTGGTCGGGAAATATTCATTTTAATAGGGAATATTCGTACGACGAAACAATCATCGGTGGACCCCACAACGGAAGTATTATCGTAGTAAGAAAACGACATAATTATCTTTTTATAAAAATAACGGCGAAAGTGTTACCGTTAAAACTGTTGAACTACTCGGTAGTAAAAGTACAGTAATACACGTGGTTGAATAATAGCACACGATATTGATTATTGAGATGACAAAGTTATTCATATTATTATTTGCAATATTGTCAATGTCTAAAAGTTCTGTCAAGGAGAGGTTTGGTCACCTAATTGCGCGCCAATAAGGAGAAATCTTTATCGGAAAGCCCCCTCTTTCCTGGGAACGACTTGGTTGTTAAATATTGTGAATTATAATATTAATGATGAATAAGTTCGTGTTGATTAAAGATGAATTTTATAGTTCCATTGTGTTGGACTTATTTGTGTTAGTATAATTGATGTCTGGAGGTTATATTGTTCAATCGGGTATTCGGGACACTTTTCGTATCGGAGTACTATTCACGAGTTACTATTCATAAGTTACTATTCACGAGTTACTATTCACAGGGTACTATTCACCCGTAAGATATATTTCTTTTCGGTCCAAATTATTTTTGGGTACAATATTATTCCATGAGGAGATGTGCTAATTTTTCAGACCATTGGTTGAAGTTAAAATAGTAAATCAATATGAATCGCTGGTTTAAAGTTTTAATAGTAAATCAGTATGGACCATTGCTTTAAGTTTTAATAGTAAATCAGTATGGACCTTTGCTTTATGTTTTAATAGTAAATCAGTATGGACCGTTGCTTTAAGTTTTAATAGTAAACCAATATGGACCGTCCATTTAAAAGTAAATCAATCTGGACCGTTCATAAATTAGTTACTATTTATTCCATTCTCCTATAAATAGAAGCTCATTCCTTCATTATTTCTTACGAATTTGCTGAAACTCTAGAGAGAGGAACTATAGAGAGAAAGAAGAAAAATATTATGCTACTTAACTACTCCAATATCCAGTTTCTTCTAAGGTAGGGGATAATATTTGTTGTACTCGTAAGGGGTATTCTTTCTTTCTTATTCGTGAAGAGAACTTCTGTTATTCCATTCTTTATTATTCTGTTGGAATAACCTGTATACGCGGAATACCCTATACTTGGTGAAATTCTTCTGTTATTCCATTCTTTATCATTATGTTGGAATAACCTATTTATGCGAAGTACCACATACATAGTGAAATTCTTCTAATATTTTGTTCTTTATTATTCTATCGGAATATCCTGTCTTTGCGTTTACGCCGGACCTGGTTCCATTATTTATTATTCTGTCAGAATATCCTGTTTGTGCGTTTACGCCGGACCTGGTTCCATTATTTATTATTCTATCGGAATATCCTGTCTGTGCGTTTACGCTGGACCTGGTTCCTTTATTTATTATTCTGTTGGGAATAACCTGTCTGTGCAGTCTATCGCACGCATGGTGAATCCTTCTGTTATTCCATTCTTTATTATTATGTTGGAATAACCTGTCTATGTGGATTACCACATGCATGGTGAATGATCATTTGTATTCATTCCTTATTAAATTATGGAAATGATCTGTATACGTAGATTACCGCATAGCGGGTGAAAATCCATTTGCAGTTTCATATATTCTATTATACTCAGTTGGTTAAAGTTCTAGCTTCTATACTCCATGAAATTAGTGGAATATCCTTGATATTTGCACTTCATCCAATATCTTTTCATGAAAATATTCATCTGAGCATTCTTGAATTTTACTGCACAAAGTAGTATCATGTTGACAATTTGGACGTTATTGAGTTCAGGATAAATTAACTTATAAATCTTTAAAATTTATTCTTGAACTTTTTTTATTGAATTGTCATCATCATCATGCTTATATTATGTTGAAAGTCATCTTTGGCTTACGTGCATAAATGGACTTGGTATGATTATGACCAGGGATTATTCGGTATAATCATGGCCGTAATGTGACGAATGATGTGGTAAAAGTCCTCATTGGCCTGTAGTTCATTGGTGGATAGTTGTTGGTATGATTATGACCAGGGATTATTCGGTATAGTCATGACCATTGATAATTACATGAATATCCTTGGCCGTGGAGCGGGGATGATTCGATTTTATTTATTAAGCTGAGTCTCAGCGATAAAAGTGATGAAAAACCTTTTAAATCATAGAAGATAGTAGATTTTATTCTCTACTTGACTCTTCTAATGGATTGTTTGATCCACTGTAGTTAAACTTGATGTTTATTATATTTTATCAGTTTAACACCATTGAAGGCTAATGATAATTGGTTCTGCATTATCTTAGTCATAATATTTCTTACTGGGCTAGTTGAGCTCACCCTTTCTTTCACTGTTCTCTTCAGGAAATGAAAACGTAGCTGGGATTAGTCGGGGAATAGAGTGATGGTCCTAGATGGTGCATTAATAGTCCTCACTATTCTGTGAAATAGTGTGATAATAAATGTAATGAGGATTCCACTGAGTGTGGATATTGTCTAGATGATAATATTTGTATTAAAACTCACAGCCTATGTTTTGTCGTATTTTACACGACTGTTGTATAATTAAGTTGTATTTGTATTCAGTACCTTGTATCTGGCGACCCAAGATGGGTGCTGTATACCTGTTTTGGGGGTGTCACATCCCTCTCCTCTACATTTAAAGCATATGATAGGTGGTCGTTCTCCTTCCTTAACAATGGGTGTTGGTGCTGACGTCTTTCCATCATTGTTGAATCTCCTCTTCTTGAAATGTCCACTTTTATTGTCTTGGCCATGATTACCACCGAAGTGGTTACCATTTCTGGCATGTTGATTCCCTTCACGTTTGTTGTCACCGCTTCGATGACTTCTATCACTGGTATTATCATTATACCGGCTGCTTTCTCTTGGTTGGGTCGACTCGTTATCGGGCTCCAATAACTAAGCTCTATTTACAACATCTGAATACAAACACAGTTTATGAGAAATTAGATATTTACGTATCTCAGGTTTCAAACCTCTTAGAAACATCCGCGTCATTCTCTCCTCATTATCAACCAAGTGAGACGCAAATCGGGACAACTCGACAAACTTAGCTTCGTACTGCGACACGATCATATTGTTCTGCTCCAGCTTGATGAACTCTACCTCTTTCATGGACGAATACTTTAGGGAAAGTACTTGTCGTTGAATAGTTCTTGGAACTTCTCCCAAGACATCTTCAGTGCGGCAGGTTGAGTGCGCTTTACCGATTCCCACCAGTAATCTTCATCTCCTCGCAACATAAAGGTGGAAAAGGGAACCTTTTGCTTCTCGGAGCATCCCAAGACATCAAATATCATGGTGATCTGCTTTATCCACGTCTCTGCCTTAAGTGATTTTGGCTCTCCAATAAACTCCGGTAGTCCCAGCTTCTTGAACTGCTTAGCGGTGACCGTCCGAGAGTTGCTAGTATTTCCACCTGCATTTTGGACATGAGTCTCCCTAGCCTGATGTTGCATAAATTGCAGAAAGCCTCTAAATATTCCGTCATTCATCATTTGGTCGGTGTTATTGTTTGCATGAGGATTGTGGCCTTCCTGATGCACATTTTCCTAGTTATTAATCGTTGATGATTCAACGGTCTCATGTGCTCCATTGCTATTCTCAACATTCTCGGATGTCATTTTCAAATACTGCCACAAAATAAGGGTTAATTGACATGTCACATATTATTCCTATACTTTGACCGACCAATTAAATACCAAATAAACTTAGGTAAGTCATACTAGCGAAGGAATTTCTCGTCTCTCCCCTCCTAGTTCTTGTCTCATATCTTAGCCAGGGATCATATTCCTAAGCTTTGATACTAACTGTGACGCCCCCAAAATATGTATACATCACCCATCTCGAGTCGCCAAATACATGGTACAAAATTTAAATACAAACTTCTTTTATAAAGTACAACAAAACGTAGCTGAGAGTTTTAACACGGATAATGTCTCGTAGAGAGTATCCAAACTCAAATAAAGTCCTCATTACAATTATTATCACACTATTTCACAGAATAGTGAGGACTATTAATGAAAACATCTGGATCGTCACTCCGTTCCCCGACTAGTCCCAGCTATATTCTCATTTCAGGAAGAGAACAATGAAAGCAAAAGGGTGAGCTCAACTAGCCCAGTAAGAAATATTATGACTAAGATAATGCAGAATAAATTATCGTTAGCCTTCAACAGTGTTAAACTGATAAAATATAATAAACATCAAGTTTAACTGCAGCGGAACAAGAAATCCATTAGAAGAGTCAAGTAGAGTATAAAATCTACTATCTTCTATGATTTAAAACGTTTTTCATCACTTTTATCGCTGAGACTCAACTTAATAAATAATTCACATCATCGAATCACCCATGCACTACGGCCAATGATATTCTTAAGTATCACGACCACAAATTATCCATGCACTACGGGCCAAGGATATTCGTGTATTCACCAATGGTCTTGATCATGCCAACAACTGTCGATCAATACACTACGGGCCAATGAGGACTTGTACCACATCATTTGTAATATTACGGTCATGATTATACCGAATAATCCCTGGACATAATCATACCTAGTCCATCTATGCACTACGGGCCAAAGATGACTTTCATAACAATATAAGCATGAGGATGATGACAATGATATAAGAATTCAATTAAATGAAAGTAAATGATTAATTTTAAAGATTTATAATTTAATTTATCCAGAATTCAATAATGTCCAAATTGTCAACATGATACTTCTTTGTAGAGTAAAATTTAAGAATAATATTATATCAAAAATGATTTGGACCGAAAAGAAATCAATGTTTGTCATAAATAGTACCCCGTGAATAGTACTCCGGCATGAAAAAGTTAAAACTTATCAAGAATGATCAGAATAGTATTTCCATGAAAAGATACTGGATGAAGCGCAATTATCAAGGATATTTTACTAATTTCATGGAGTATAGAAGCCAAAACTTCAACAAAATGAGTATAGAACTCGAAATCTGAAATAAAATAATATTACTTAGATACTACAGAGTATGGAAGAAAATATTATTTCAAGCGAATATTGAACAAAAATAACATCCCTTACCTTGAAAAGAAGAGTATTCCGATTGGTAGGACGGAGATATTCTTGAAGAAAACTTTTACTATTTTCTACGCTCAAAGCTTTCTAAAACTCGAAAGAAATACGCCCAAGATTATAGAAGAAGAATTCTCTGATTTTGGTGTGATTTTTAATTCTAACTAAGCATAATATTTATAGAAGAATGGAAAGGATACTATTTAAATTTTTCACGCACTGCAAAGTAGGAATTTGGACGAAATAATTTTCAGAATCACGGGCGAAAGGAAAAATTTCAAACACAACCTAATCAATCACATATGTACTCCCTCAATTCAACGACTATTATATATATATATATATATATATATATATATATATATATATATATATATATATATATATACACACACACACACACACACACACAATTTCCTTACATTTACGTAAGCCTTTACCAAAGAGAGGATTTGATACAAATGATTTTGTTAATTTTTTTAGCAAGCCAGTGTAAAGCAGAACAATGAAGACATGTTCGATTCATCAAGCCGAGGGAATGACGATCTTAAATTTCATGGTTTCGAGGATTAAATGCAACATCTATAGCTACACCTTCTATTATGTAGGCACTACAGATAAAACTATAGATGTCATACAATTTTTAAAAGGAAAATATGAATAAGACAGCAAGTGTGAAAATAGAAAATTAAAACTTATATCGAACACATGGCGCCTTCATTCAGATTACGCATTTGTTGGAACATGTTTGTCATATACGATGCCCCTAGGGAACATGGGGAGAATGGTTCTAAGACTGTTGTTGTGCTTTTGCATAGGTTTTGAGGAGGCAAGTCTTGGAGCATGGTAGTCACATGAGACACCCTTGAGATATTTGTTAGTGGGTCTTCTTCAAGATTGTGAGGAGGATTTTCTTGATTCATGATGGCCACAGACAACCACCGTGAAACAATTGTTGTAGTATCTTCATTAAGATTTTGAAGAAAGGTGGTTGACGATGACTCCAAAACATTTGTTGTCACTATACTGTCTATTACAGGATGTGAAATTTTGGTAGACAAAGTCATTGGTTGAAGGCGGGACCTTTTATTTGATTCTCGTTCTAGTCATGATCGGCAATGACGGCTCGGTGGTAAAGAAGGAAAAAATCTAGGCTAGACGGGGGCACAATGTTTTGATCGCTCTCTTTCGTATCGTGTAAGTTGTCCCAATTGACGTTTGGAGCACTCATTTTCTTTCCCAACATAACGTATTTTTGGAGCAAGTCTTGCACATTGCGGCAATGTTGATTTTATACAATATTATAGTTTGGTGCCTAAGCCACAAACTCATAAAAAATTAATTATTATTTTGTTGATTTAACGTATATTGTAAGACCACAACTTTTTATAAATAAAATTGAATTTCCTCTATTATTATTTTGAATAATAAAATGTTAATTTGATATAATACTTTGGTTATGGGTGAAATGTCAAAATTTTGCAAAATAAGCAAGTGGTTATAAAATATTCATTGTTGTCGGGGAATATTCGTTTGGTCGTGTAATATTCTTGCTGTCGGGGAATATTTGTACGACGGCGCAACCATTTGTGGTCCCCATAACGGAAAACGGTCGGATGAAAAAAATTGATAAGTTTGAGTTTTTATAAATAACAGCGTAATGGTTATTGTTAACACTGTTGGAATACCCAGTGGTTAAAATACAGTAATACGCATGGTTAAAAAGTAGCACACGGTATTGCACAGTATTTTTGAATTATTGATTCTTACGAAAGAAGGCACAACTCAATAATTGTTACAATAATTACTGTTCAATATTTTATTTTATTGATTCAATAATTGCTACGTTGATATTTTATATTATTGTTGTTTCAATAATTGTCACTGCACAGTATCTCCATTATCAGATCAATAATTCATATTATTTGAATAATATTGTTAGATAGCATTATTGACAATGTGTAAGGAAGTTCTGTCTAGGAAAGGGGTTTGGTCACCTAATTACGCTCCAATAAGAAAAAATCCTTTTCGGAAAGCCCCCTCTTTCCTAGGAACGATCTGGTTGTCATAATTGTGATTCTGTAATATTATTTGTGAATAATTAATTATTGATTTATATGATAAGAAAATATTTATTTTATGTGGATATAAATGATGGATTTATTTATTTTATGTGGTTATAAATGAAGGAATTAATGATGAGGTGTTTTATCAGTATTTTGTCGGAATGGAGCTATTAAAAATAGTCCGTATGTGGATTTCGGGCATTTTTCGTTTGGAATTTGGAAAAACTTAAAGCTACAAAGTTGTAGAGAATTTAATTTCCTATGGAATGGACATAAAATTCATATTTTTTGATAAAAGGGCTATTTATTATGAATTATTGAAGTTTCGGAAATTAAATATTTTTATTAAAATTATGGGTGAGACCCACTTTTATTTTTGAAAACATGTGGGCTGCTAAATATTTTTCAGTGATGGCATGCTCCAGCTTGTTTAGCAAGTGTGGTCGTAGAATAAAGAAAAAATAATAATATTATTTTATTTAGTCTGCTTTGGCGTTCTAGCATTTTCCTATAAATAAGGTGCTTAGTTAGAATTGAAAATCACACCAGAAACAAGTTTTTTTTGCTCTCTCTATATTATCGAGCGTATTTGGTGAGTATTTAGATACTTTGAGAGTTGTTATTCAATGCAAGTTTCCTTCGACTTTACATCCGATATTCCAGTCAGAAATACTGTTCTTTTGAGGTAAGAGATGTTATTTTCTTCGTAAATGATATTATTTCCTTCAATATCATTATGCCGAAATATTGATATGAATTTTATTGTAGAATTTCTACCTTTTTGTGTCGGGATTACTATTCACGTATACGACACTATTCACGAATACGACATTATTCACCGAAAAATAAAATTTTCTCCTTTTTGTCCAAGATGTCTATTATGGTTACTATCTTTGATTGTATCCATGTTTTGATCTTTATTTTTGAATTCTGCTTCACAATTGGTTATTATGGAGTATTATTGAGCTTGGATAAACTGTAATACGAATCCCTAATATTTTTCCTTTTGTCTCACTGAATTCATTTTTTAAGATATTTTTCATCATCTTCAGTCCTAAATGATGATATTACTGAATATCTTTGGCCTTTAGTGCAAAGATGAATGATTAACTGATGAATATCTTTGGCTCGTAGTGCAAAGATGAACAAGTGTTGAGATGAACATGACTAACTGGTGATACAAATGAATATCTTTGGCTTATAGTGCAAAGATGAATATTTGATTCAAGATGTATATTGATTGATGTAACATGGATAAAATATTGATGATGGACTTTTAAATCTTAGAAGATAGTAGAATTCATTCTCTACTTGACTCTTCTAATGGATTGTTGTTTTCGCTGCAGTTGTTGATCTAAAATTTGTTGTCTATTATGTTCTATCATATTTTTTCCTGTTGAAGACTAATGATAATTTATTGTATATTATCTTAGTCATAATATTCTTATACATGGCTAGTTTAGCTCACCTTTTTTCTTTTTGTTACATTTTTCTTCTCAGTAGGTGAGAACATAGCAGGAACTAGCCGGGGTATGGAGTGATGGTTCAGGATAGTTGTTTTAATAGTCCTCACTATTTTGTAAAATAGTGTATCAATAATTGTAATGAGGACTCCTTTTGAGTTTGTATACTGTCTATTAGACAATATTTGTATTCAAACTCACAATATATGTGTTGTCGTATTTTGCACGATAATTGTATTACTGAAGTTGTATTTGTTTCTGTACCATGTATTTGGCGACTCAGAATAGGTGATGTATACCTATTAATTTGGGGGTGTCACAGTTGGTATAAAAGCTTAGGGATATGGTCTCTGGCGGATATCGGGGAATAGAACTAGGAGGGGAGAGACGAGTAATCCTTCGCTAGTGTGTCATACCTAAGTTTATTTTGTTGGGCAGTTGGAGCTTATGGTTAATATGTGATATGTTAATCTGTTAATTAACCCTTGTTTTGTGGTAGTATTTGAAAATGGCCGCTGGAAATATTAACAATGGATTGAATGAGACCGTGGAGACACATTTAATCACCACCCAGGGGAACGTGCAACAAGAAGGCAATATTCCTCCTTTAAACAACAATACCGAAAAAATGATGAATGATTGGATGTTTAGAAGCTTTTTACAGTTCATGCAAAATTAGACGAGGGATACTCATGTACAACATACTGGTGGAAATGATAGCAATGCGTGGCTTGTCACAGCCAAGTAGTTCAAAGAGTTGGGACCACAAGAATTTACGGGAAAGCCAGATCCGATTAAGGCGGAAACGTGGGTCAAGCAAATTACCAAGATATTTGATGTCTTGGGATGCATAGAGGAACAAAAGATTTCATTCGCCATCTTTATGTTCCGTGGTGAGGCAGACTACTAGTGGGAGTCTGTGAAGTGTACCCAGCCAGCCGCACTCAACATGTCTTGGGAAATGATTCAGAAACTATTTAATGACAAGTACTTTCCTGAAAGTATTTGTAATATGAAGGAAGTAGAGTTTATTAGACTGTAACAAAATAATATGACGATGTCCCCGTAAGAGGCGAGGTTCGCAGAGTTATCCAGGTTTGCACCTCATTTGGTAGAGAATGAGGAACGAATGACGAGGTTGTTTCTGAGAGGTCTAAAACTCGAGATTCGGCAATATCTTATCTCTCATAAATTTTCTTTATATTCAGATGTTGTAAACATGACTCAATTATTAGAGCGAGATAATGAGAATGTTCAACCGAGGGACCACAACCAGGGTCATACCGTTTGCAGCAGTCATCGGAGCAATGACAACCAGCGGGGAGGAAAACATTTAGACAAAAGCGGTAACCACTTTAGTGGTAATTGTGGCCATGATGGTAGAAGAAGCGAGTCAGGGGGAGATTTTAAAAAGAGAAGGTACAACAATGATAACGTGAAGACGTCAGCACAAACATCAGCTGTTTCTAGGGGAGGAGAACGAGCAACGGTAATTTATTATAAATGCGGGAAAGAGGGACACATCAGCCCAAACTGCCCACAACAATCCAAGGTGTGTTATAATTTTGGAAAGGAAGGTCATATAGCGAGAGATTGTCTTGTTGCGAAACCATGTTCAACGGGGATGGTGACTCCAAAGGCTGTCCCGGACAAGTCAAAGTCGGTGGTTCCTAGAAGTACGTTTGATGTGACTGCCCAAAATGCGAGGAACCCGAACGAGGTGATCACGGGTAAACTAATCATAAACTCTTGCGAAGTTTATACCTTATTAGATACCGGTTCTACCCATTCTTTTATCTCTACTATTTGTGCTCAACGTTTGAACTTGACTCCGGATAAATTAGACATTGACTTATCTGTTGAGACTCCGTTAGGAGAAACTTTCATTACATCTACTGTTTATAAATATTGCTTGATTCAAGTTGGTACCATCACATTACATGTCGATCTTATTTCGTTGAAAATACTTGCATTTGATGTGATTTTAGGGATTGATTGGTTAACCACTCATTATGCTAAAATTGATTATTTTCGTAAGGTTATTAGTTTTCATATTTCTAACCAACCTGTTATGCGAATTCAAATAACCAAACCACTAAAGACAATCACTGTCATATCAAGCCATAAAGCTATTCGTTTATTGAAAAATAGATGTCAAGCTTTCTTAGCCCATGTCACGGACTTGAACAAAAACACGTCAGATTTGAATAATATTTCTATTGTTATTGAATTTCCTAATGTATTTCCTAAAGAACTTCCCGGTCTACCCCCAGAACATGAAGTTGAATTCTTTATTGACCTTGAACCGGGTACAAATCTTATTTCTAAAACCCCATATCGAATGGCTCCTATTGAACTTCAGGAGTTAAAAGTCCAACTACAGGAGTTGTTGGACATCAATTTTATTCATCCTAGTACATCTCCTTGGGGTGCTCCTGTTTTATTCGTAAAGAAGAAAGACGGGAGTATGCGACTTTGTATTGACTACCGGGAATTGAATCATGTCATCATCAAGAATAGGTATCCGCTACCTCGCATAAATGACTTGTTTGACCAGTTGCAAGGAGCACAATTCTTTTCAAAGATCGATCTTCATTTTGGATATCATCAGCTGAAGATTAAAACTGAGGATATTCCAAAGACTGCCATCAGAACTCGGTACGGGCATTATGAATTCTTAGTCATGTCTTTTGGATTGACTAATGCTCCTGCTGTTTTAATGGATTTGATGAACCGTGTGTTCGTCAAGGAATATTTGGATCAGTTCGTTGTTGTCTTTATTGATGACATCCTCATCTATTCCAAAAGTTGTGAAGATCACGAGCACCATTTGAAGCTGGTACTTCAAAGGCTTCGTGACAACAAGCTATATGCCGAGATGAAGAAATGCTTGTTCTGGCTTGGGGAAGTAGCATTCCTTGGGCACGTGGTGTCAAAACATGGAGTATCTGTTGACTTGGCAAAGATTGAAGCAATACAAAGTTGGGAGCAACAGAAGTCGGTGACCGAAGTACGTAGTTGTCTGGGCTTAGCTGGTTACTATCGGAGATTCGTGGAAGGATTTTCTCGAAAGTCATAGCCTATGCCTCACGACAACTCAAAGAATATGAGAGGAATTATCCTACTCATGATTTGGAGTTGGCAGCAGTCATTTTCGCGTTGAAGATTTGGAGACACTACCTGTATTTGGAGAAATTGGAGATCTATACAGATCATAAAAGCCTCAAATATTTCATCACCCAAAAGGAACTCAATATGCGGCAATGATGTTGGCCCGAGTTGTTGAAAGATTACGACCATACCATCCAATATCATCCTGAAAAAGAAAATTGGTAGCTGACGCATTGAGTAAAAGATCATATGCGGGTACGAGTGCAATGTCGTTAACACAAAGGTCCATTTTGTATGACTTGTAAAGGATGGAGATAGAGGTAAAGGCTCCAAGTACCCACGTGATGATATCAAACATACGAGTAGAATCGACTTTAATCGATAAAGTTAAAGCTGCTCAATCTACGGACCTGGAGTTGATGCGTATGAAGAAGAAAGTGCAAGAAGGTGTTATTCCAGAAGCAAGAATTGATGAAGAAAGAATACTTCGAGTCAACTCCAGACTTTGTGTTCCTAACAATTCTGACTTGAAGCATAGAATCATGATGGAAGCACACAACACACCATTTGCAATCCATCTTGGGAGTACCAAAATGTATCATGATCTTCGACATACATTTTGGTGGAGCAATATGAAAAGAGAGATCGCGAAGTTTATCTCGAGGTGTTTAACTTGTCAACGTGTAAAAGCAGAACATCAAGTGCCAAAGTGTCCAATGCAACCAGTTGAGATTCCGAAATGGAAGTGGGAACACATTACCATGGATTTCGTTACGGGTCTTCCCATGGTTTCTTAAGACATAGATACGATTTGGGTCATTGTTGATAGATTAACCAAGTCTGCCCATTTCTTGCCTATACGGGAGACTTATTCCCTTGAACGTCTTGCTAATATGTATGTGAATAGGATTGTGAGATTGTATGGCATGCCAGTATCCATAGTTTCGGATCGTGACCCAAGATTCACTTCACGATTTTGGGTTAGCTTGCAGAAAGCTATGGACACGAATTTACGGTTCAGTTCAGCATACCATCCCCAAACGGATGGGCAATCAGAGATGACTATTCAAACTCTTGAAGATCTATTAAGACTATGTGTCCTAGATTTCAAAGGGAGTTGGGATAAGTACCTACCATTGGTGGAATTCTCCTACAACAACAGTTATCAAGCAAGTATAGATGTGGCTCCATTTGAAGCATTGTATGGATAAAAGTGTCACTCTCCAGTATGCTGGGATGAGGTGGGAGAAACAACATTGTTGGGACCAGAATTGGTACGCATAACTACAGAAAAGATCCAAACAATTCGACAACGTATACAAACGGCACAAGATCGATAAAAGAGTTATGTGGATCTTTATCGAAAGGATGTGGAATTTAATATTGGGGATTATGTATTATTACGTATTGCTCCATGGAAGGGAGTTACAAGATTTGGGAAGAGAGGAAATGGAAGGGGGTTACAAGATTTGGGAATAGAGGAAAGCTTAATCCAAGATTTGTTGATCCATTTGAGATTCTTGACCGAATAGGAAATATGGCCTATAGACTCGTGTTGCCTAATTTTTTAATAACACTTAGGGGTGAAAATGATCCCGAGTCGATCCGAACACCATAATGCTCAAGCTCAAATCGGATCAAAAAATTTGTGTTCAGGTTCGACTCGAATTCGAACTGATAATTTTCAAGGCTGCTCAAGTTCGACTCGATAAATTACTTGATACTACTCAGCTCGAAGTTACTCGACTCGTTTTCACAACGATTAATTCGCGAGCCTTTCTATTCGAGCTCGAGTCTCAGACGGATCACACCAAAATGAGACATAAAATAAAAACTTAAAAAAACTTCAATTTCGTTTATATATAAAAATACATGTGTTCAAACGATGGCAAAATCTATATTTGTTTCTAAACATAATTACAAACGCTCACAGAACAGGATATCACAACTCATCATTTAACTCTTTGTATCTTTCTTTAAAAACTTCTGTATATCTTTCTTTGAGTTTGTTCTCTACACCTCATAATGTGGGGAATCAGGCATTGGACATGAAATGCATGTCCACATGGAAAGATATACTCTCCATCTACAGATATATTGGCATCAATCTCCAACGATGCAAAATCAATCCATTGCTCAATGTTGGCCTGCCAAATAACAGATAAATGACCACATCATCAAGTTCACAAGAAATTTTGTTAGTTTTATTATAATATTAATTGTAACTAGTTGAAACAGAAAGCTGCAGAGAAAGAAAAAGTAAAACCAAATGGCCTACATAATCAATTGCCGAAGAGCCAAAAAGGGAATTATCAGGCTTCAAGCGAGCAACTGCAGAAAGCAATAAAAGAGTACAGTTAGAACATTTGATCAAAATTTCGAATACCTACAAGAGGACTTGGTCTCACCGTAACGTGCTATTGCATTACTCTCAAAAATGGCACCATCATGTGTTTCAAGCACTGGAACCTACAAGAACAAAGGAATTGTTTAGTACAGAAACAAGTTTCAAACCAGATGCCTAGCAGAAGTTTTTTTAATCCAAATAGCATGCACCTTTCCCATTGGGTTCATTTTCAGAAACTCAGGTGTTTTATTTGATACACCCATATGAAAATCCTTGACCAGTTCAACTTTTACACCACAGTATTTTGCAGCTATGAGTGCCTTCTAAGCATTTTTATTTAGGTTCCCAACATGCAAAATCTGCAAAGCATAACAACAAATACTTTTGGTAAGTGTTAAACACGTTGATGAACTAACTTGAAGGCTAAACTTACGAGTATAATGAACAGTATGAACTTAATGGCTTACCCCGATGACTTCTTCTGTTTGTGGTCTCTGGTCCTTTGGGCGATCACAGAAATTCTTGTACTCCTCCACATCTCGAATGACAAATGTACTTAGCTGAATGAGTCAGATATAGTTGGATATTACATATACTAAAAACCAGCGTCTTCACCACTAATCAGCAGCTATACAATCACCTTTTCATCACCAAAATCATACAAATCAGCAGCTGCACAATGCCAGACAATTAAATTTAGCATTATCCCATTTTGAAAAGATCACCATATATAGCATTATTGAAGTTGTGAAAATAAAAAATTGACATACTGTCATCCATTTTAAATTTGATATCATCTTCTGTAAATTTCTTCATCTTGGCATCAAGCTCAGTTGTTGCTTCTTCTCCTTTAGCAATGATCCGGATGTCTATATCCTCGTCTGCGATTGTGCTATCTTTGGAACTGAAAACTATTTCAGCACCAAACCTCACCATTTTCAATGCATGTCTGCCCCTTCACAAAAATTCTGTAAATAATATAACAGCTCAATCAAAGAAACGTAATTATTAACTAAATTGAAACATTATGGACAGTTTGGCAATCTAAGAAATTCAATAGGCTTATTTTTAAACTACAGAGTTGGGCAAGAAGTCTGAAATTAACATTCCATATATAATATAACCATCTCAAGCTTAACAGTGCCATGAACATGATAGTGGTAAAAATGTTAAGATTCTTATACCAGAAACAATAATGAGATACATAAGTTATCAAAAGAGAATGGTTCTTACCCCCTTGGATTAAATTCATGAAACCCTAACCACTTCAAACCTATAAGAATAAAATAAATAAAGGTTTTCAAAGTTATGTTGCATTAAAAACTTAAAACATAGGGGGGAAATGGTCTATACTTCGGCAAGAAAGTGGTCAGCAGTGTACACTATTGGTAGCAGTTCCTCAACATTATCAATTAGAAGTTTGTAAAACAACTTTTCATTTCTTTACTGAAACACATAAGAAAATGGAGGAAAATGAGACTTTATTGTTACCTTTCAACAACCCTAGCCAGTAGGCAGTAATAGGCATGTCAACTGCTTGGTAATGACTGCAAATCAATTATCCAAGGCCTAAAGTCCAAGCTTAAATCCTGCAAATATAGAAGATGGTTAGAAACAAGTAAAAAACTAACTAGTAAAAAAATAAAAGAAAATGTCAAAATAAAAAAAGATAAGAAACTTATCTTTTTTTAAGACTTTACACCAAACTAGTTGTGCGTTATCAACTCAAGGTTGCAAGTCAAATATTTAAACTCCGAATTCCAAACTCAAGCACTAAAGCTAATAGTTTGACACCATTTCATAAACCAAATTCCAAAATGCTCAAAAGAAAATCCAAAGTTCCAAACAAAATAACCAAAGTATAACGGTCCAAGTTCAACACTAAACAAAGTAAACAATTTAATAGTTCAATTTAAAAACTGAAATGTAAACAACAATGTATCACAATATCAACAATATATTATAAATTTCTTCACTGTATCAGCACTTCGGTCTACAAGCTCACCTCCTACATTGAATCTTCATCAGCCTACATTGTCAAACAACTAATATTAATCCATGCTATTATTTTCATATGTGTTTATTAATGTAAAAATAATTAAATAAATTAATACTTACAATCATGCTTTTCTTAATTTTATACTCAGCTCACAACCAATCACCTGTGCAAATCAAAGCCTGAACCGTGTCGGGCTTTAAAGAGCTCCTGAACTGGTCAAGAACCCTTCCCCCAGCACTAAATGTTGATTCGGAGGCCACAATAGTCACAGGTATGGACAATATATCTCTTGCCATCCTAGACAAAACCTTGAATTTTAAAGTGTTTGCCTTCCACCATTTTAAAGCATCAAAATTATCATTAGCATTACAAACCAATCTCCCTTCTTCCAAGTAAATTTCCAAATTAGACTTAAAACATGGGGATGCAATGTCCATGTTTTGAGTCCAACTGTCAAACTCTGCTCTACTCTTGGTCTTACTCTTAGATCCACCAACAAAAACCATTGGTATAGCAATTGAAGTTCCACATTGACTATTAACAACTTGTTCTGCATTGTAAAGTGACACATATTCGTCAAATAGTTCTTGCAAAGCATTTTGAACAAGTGTTAAGTTCCTCTTGGCTTCAAACTCACTGACATACATCTTTGGGAAACAAAATATAACTAATTGCATCTTATATCTTGGATCTAAGATAGATACAATAGCCATCAGTAAGTTGCATTGTCCCCAATATTTATCAAACTTCTCTTTCATCTTGTAAGCCATTTCTTTCATATATTCACAATCATCAACAATAGTTTCATTCAATAGCTCCTTGATTTTCCAAATCTCAGGTAAAAACAAATTGGAAGTAGGATATTCACAGCCAGAAAACACATTTGTTGCTTCATTAAACACTTCTAAAAATTTAATAACCCTCTCAGCCCCGTCCCAATCTTCCTTACTAGGCAAAGAGTTATAATGAAGGTCTCTCTCTTTGTACAATGGGAACACATCCTTGAATTGCAAAACATACTCTAACATGGCATATGTGGAGTTCCACCTAGTGGGGACATCTAAGATCAATCTTTTTGAAGACGGTAATTGCAAATTTTTCACAATCTCACCAAATTTATGAAGACAAGATAGAGACATTTTCAAGTACTTGACAGTCTCACGATCGTTTTGAATAACATTTTGGATAATACCCAAACCATCTTGCACCATCAAGTTAAGAATGTGGGCACAACATCTAACATGAAATATTTTACGACTAAAATAAAGGCCACCTTTCAATGTAAAATTATCCTTAAGATGACTTACAGCAGAATCATTTGCAGATGCATTATCAAGAGTCACGGTCGATATTTTATTTTCAATTCCCCACTCAGTTATACAATGCAAAATAGAATCAGAAATCATAAGACCAGTGTGTGGAGGTGCCATGGTACAAAAATTGATAACCCTTTTATGCAAGTTCCAATCCGAATCCAAAAAATGAGCAGTGAGACACATATAACCAATAGTTTGATTAGAAGTCCATAAATCAGAAGTTAAACTTATCCTACTAATAACATCAAACAGAGCCTTAATTTTTTTCTTCTCTAAAGCATAAAGCTTCATGCAATCAGTCCTTACTGTCACCCTAGAAATGGGATCAAATCTTGGATTCAAAGTTTTCAAAAATAGTATGAAAATTTCATGCTCAATCATACGAAAAGGGTATTCATGCACACATATCATCTTAGCAAAAAGCTCCCTTACTTTTTCTTTATCATACTTGAAGAAATTCAAGTTACCAGTTTTACCTTCAACTTCTAAAGTAGGATAAGATAATACCTGTTGCTTGGGTTTTCCGAAGCCAGAAATTGAAGCCAGCCGAATAGAGCAAGAGTTCATGTGCCTATTCAAATGAGTGGTAGAACCCGAATTTTGAAGAGCAAGCCTTGAATGGAAATGCTTGCACTCAACCTTCTTAGTTCCATCTTTTAATGTCACAACAGTAAACTCGTCCCATGCTTTTGAGGTATTTTTTTTTCTTTTTTTCCCATGCTTAGCTTTAACTTCAACCTCAGTAGCATTTTCTGGCTGAGAATCACCAATAAGTTTAGGTTGATTTTTAGTTTGAGTATTCGGCACTTGAGATGGTCCAGATGGGTCTTCAATCAAACTTATGATCTCATTGTTACCTCAAACAAATAAATAAAAAAAATATCAGAATTAGATACAAAGGATATAACATATGCATGCATAATAAAATTGTCGTAATGAGTATTACATTCAACTAAATACATTTTGAAATACAATGTCAAATAAATTAAAATACAACAGTCAATCAGTCATGCTTTATATATGTATTCCATGAAGTGCACCCTGCTATCAGACTGCTAAAGGGCCTAAAGTGCACCCTGCTATTAGACTAAAGACTCACTTCTAGACAGCAGAACAGACCCTTCCATATATATATACAAGGTTTTTAGGGTTGTATAAGGGAAGAGGAGAATGCATATACTCTTCCTGTTGTTGGCATAGGGTAACTCAACTAAATTTAAATGGTAGTTGGTTGCCAGTTGTTTTCTTCACTTTGTTTCTTAGTTTTTTCTTCACCAGTAATTATTTGATAACCAAATTATTAAGGAAGGTAGTCTAAACCCCATATATAAGCTGATTAAAGGGAAGGCAGGACCGCATGAACAGATGAAATGACATGTCTACTATACCATTACAGTTAAGGGGAAAATGATTAACAATCTAAATAACATATTCCGCAGGCAACCAACATCAAATGCTTCATTCAGAATACAATCTAAATTCAATATGTTGTTCAATAAGGATGACAAACTCCACTTTGGACAGTTATTTTGATGCCATTACAGGTCATTAAATCAATAAAATTAATCTCGTAAGTGAATGCTGTCCATTCCTTAGGATGTAGTGTTGTAATGTATTAGAATTTGATACCTTCCTTGGTTTATTTCATAGGATTAATAAGGAAAAACAAAAGAGAATTTAAGCAGAGCCATGTCAAGACAACTCTCATCTTTTATAAATATGAGTTTTTAGAGGCAAACATGCAAAAATTAAGAAAATTTCTGTAAGTATACACTGAAAAATCGCACCAAAAAATGATATATATGTATGCCATGAAGACAACCAGATAGGCCCACTAACTATTATAATGAGAATTACGATGGAGAAAAGGAAATTGAGAGACATCATATGAACGAATTGAGAGAAAAGATTATGAGTAAATAATTGCTCTGTCGCTCATATATCATGTTTTTTTTGCTATATTCATATATCATGTTACAGATGCAAGAATCCTATATATATATATATATATAAAGCAACATCAGATAATCAGTAAATAGTTAACAATAATTCAGATGTGTAAATAGTTAACAAAGCACATGAACATAACATTACATAAATCGATAAAATCTTTCAAAACCACATACCCATCAACAAAAAACTACAAATCTATACTGAACATACCTGAAGTATCAAAGTGTTCCATTGAATAAGATCAAATTGAATCTTGAAAGCTAAAAATTAGGGTTTAAATTTTTTAATTGGGGATTTTTGGTATAACAAAACTATAGAAGTAATCAGAAGAATATATATATATATATATATATATATATATATATATATATATATATATATATATATATATATATATATAAGTAAGAACTGACTTACACGTATTTTCACTTCGACCTTTATGGCTTCAGCTTCATCAATTGTGTTTTGGGAATAGGGCTTTAGTGATTCTGAGATTGAATTACTAAACGAAGAGGCGAAGAGGCCATTGAAGAGTCGGTGAAGTGAGACTGAGAAGTCTCGAGAGTCGAGAGGTCAGAGGAGATTGAAGTCTGAAATGAAGATTGTCTAAAGAATCAAGACTCGAATCAAGACTCGACTCAAGAGATTAATTCACCGTGAACTAAACCTTTCCACTTCTTTATCAGAGATCGAGCAGTACCGAACCCTTAAACGAGTAAGGTTCATCGAGCAAGGATCGAGTAAGGATCAGATGAATGAGGATGGTTCAAACCCTAAAATGAGCGAGTAGTACTCTGCTCAGATTCGATATCAGTATTATAACCCAAAAACGAGCCTTTGGCCCATATTCTACTCGGATGCTATCGAACCCGATACCCGGATCATATTTTTGGGTTGAATCTGAATCGGGTACCGAGTTACTCGGATCGTTTTTCACCCTTAATAGCACTTTAACATGCAAGTATACGCGTTCAATTATAATATTCAGCAAGCAAGGATATCGTTCCCACGAGGAAATAGACTAATATTTATCAATTACTAATTCTAATGCAATTAATCATATTTTAAACTACGAAATATTGTTTGTGATTTGAAAATTAAACTGAACTAAACTAATAATTAAAATTAGAATTTCACAAGAATAACTTCAGATTTAACAGGTTAAGATTACAACTTCCCTTAGTATTTCATTTAAACCAATTTGCTTCACATTTAAATCAATTAATTAATATGAATCATTATCCAAGAATGTTTTATAGTGCTTACACACTTCTTCCAAAGATACGTGAACAAATCCTCCTAAATCTGATCCTTAAGACACAGAGTTACAAGGGAACACCCTATTTAATCAACTCACTATATTCCTATGTGAATCAAGTTACTTAGGGTTTTATGGACAAATTCTTTCAAAGGATACAAAAGACACATAGGTATATTCCTATCCTACATGCTAATCATATTAACCCTAATCAGATTATATAAACATGTGTTATTATATCCATATCTCAATCTATACTCCATCTTCCAATTTTATATAGATTATCACAGTAATTGTTGGCCAAATAATTAATCAATAAACAAAAGATATAATAAACAATTCAATAAAAACCAACTTTTATTCAATGGAAAGGTTCAATTTAAACTACATACCAATTTCCGTTGTAATCTTAATGAAAATTTAGTTCATAATAATAATAAAGAAAAACATCATCTAGATTAATAATCCAAACATCCCAGATAATTACAAAAGATAAAACTAGAGAAGAGAAGAAGAAACCCTGAATTTACTCCAATACTCTCTCTTTGATCTTCAACCCTTGCAATACTCCTTCGTGTTTTTCTTTGTTGTCCTTTCTGCAAATCTCTTGAAAAATTGAGTGATACGTCATTTCTAAAGTCTTCTCCTATTTGTATTAGTCTCAGCCCTCCTTTAGATTCCTTCTAAGCTTCAATAACCCACTTAGTAGTAGAAAAATCCTTCTTTAGCCGCATATGAGTGCCTTGGCGCTCATCCCAGACCATTTTCAAGCGCCTAGGCGCTTGACCATGACCATGTAAATACAAAAATGCCACTCAGCTCTAATTTTAATGATTTTTGACCTTTTTCTTCTCCCAAATGACCAATTTGTCCATCCAGCTCCAACCTACAAGAAATAAACACAAAAACACATAAAAAGATAATAAAAATAATTAAAGATAGCAATAATTAAGTTTAATAATATCGGATTCATTGGTATAAAATCTACTCATCAAATACCCCCAAACTTAATCAATTGTTTGTCCCCAAGCAACAAAACATAATGCAATAATTAAATGTGCAATGCACATGCAAATGCAGTTATCTACATGCCTACGAGTCCTGCAATCAAACAGAACAAAATCTATTCATCAAGCATCAGATAAATCACAATAAACATGCTAGTACATCATACTAATACAGATTAATAATATCCCAATCAATCATCAAATCTTACCTTGTTATTACTGATATAATGCGTGTGTGCTCAACAACCATGCTAACTGATATAAAATCAAATTTAACACATACTAGGTCTCTTTGGAGGCATCATACAGTGTAAACTTAAGAAATCCAAAAAATGGCTAGATCCAGCTAAAATCAAACACCAACCAAATCTAAAGGTCAAGATGGGATACTTATGCTTTATTATTTTCACTTACGGGGGCTTTTTGCTCTTTTTCTCATTTTATTCTTTTTTTTCTTTTTTTACTCATGGCTGTGCAATGTCTTATTCCCTTAGGCTAACATTGCTACCCCTTAGCAAGCTTTCAACCAACGACTCCCAAACCATTCAGGCTTTAGGGCGGTAGGTGTATAGACAATCCCCACGGGCGTACTTACTCAAGTAACAAAGGCCTCGAAACAAGACTAGCCAAGAGTTATTTTTTATTTTATTTTAATTTTTATATAGCTTATATATCCCAAATTTCCCCCCAAACTTAGGTTCTTATCTAACTTTAGCCATCATTACCTATTCATGAGTTTCTTTCATTCAAACTAGCATTATCCTTAAGAATTCTATTATGTGTCAATTTAGACTCAATCAGTCAACATAGTTGTTTTTACTGTGTTATCCTTATTATATCAGTTTCAAACAGGTAAAGATTCAAATCATGACAAGAAATCACATCAAAGTCTTAACAGTCAATACTATACTTGTCTACTCAATTCCAATCTCATCATTAGCCAAAACAGACTTAAACTATCTAACAGCTAGAAACATGCAAATACTTGAAACTTTTTTTTATTATTGAAAATTTAAGAAATTAGAATGAAAACTAAATGAAAAACTACAAAATGAATAAGTTATACTAAATGAATGCAACTAACTGACTGTAATGCAACTGGAAGAATGCACCCCCAAACTTAATATATGCAATGTCCTCATTGTATATAAAAAAACATAAGAAATTAGGCACTGAGGACTTCCATGAAAGATTAAAGCTTTACTCTTCATCAGCATCATCTACTTCTTCTGTATTAGTATCATCCTCGGGAGCTAAGTCAGTTGGGAGGGTACACGGACAAGGGTGAAGGTGGTGGGAACTGCTATGGAGCGCCAATCACTTGCAGACTTAGACCCCTATGTGAACCTCCCCCAAACTTGGTTTAGAGCAAATCTTGAAGCTTGAACTTTGCTTTGAATTGTTGCAGTTGGAATCCAAGTAGGAGATAAAGAAGTTGACTTTAGCTTGCTTTTTTCTTGATTGTGGTTTGGAGAAGATATATTAGATTTTGATTGGGAGAGTGCAAGAGTTGGTGTTATTGTGGTGCAAGGGCTTGGAAGGAGTTGCTTTTGAATTAGGAGTGAAAGGAATTGTGTTTGAATTAGAATTGCCTTACTTAGGGCTTTATTTTTTTCAAGTGAACAGGTATAGCGCCTAGGCGCTTGAAATTGTGAAGGTTGGAGCGCCTAGGCGCTTGGGAACAGAATCTGATGGTGATGGTGAGCGCCTAGGCGCTTGAAAATAGCTTGGAGTGGGCGCCTAGGCGCTTGGGCGTGTCTGGGCATTCTGCAGTTAAGCGCCTAGGCGCTTGGAATATGCTTGTTTTGGGCGCCTAGGTGCTTGGGCCAGCCTTAGTCAAAATTTGTGCTCTTTTATCCTTCTAACTTGCAACCATGAACCCAATTTTCAGTTATCATTTGCAAGGAGATTACAACTAAACATACATCCCTAAACTAAGATAAAATACATAACTAAATGAACTAAAATACTAAAATAAAATTAATGAACTAAAATTTAAAGAGATAAAATCCAAGTCTAGGTTGCCTCCCAATGCGTGCTTAGTTTAACGTCCCCAACCCGACTGCTTCAACTTTCTTTATCCAATTCCCTTTTAAAAATTGAGGAACCGTCCAACCATTAGTAATAACATAATTTTCGAGAGTTTCCCATCAGTAAGGGTCATTAATTCAAATTCACCTAGCTTGTTCTTTATAGGTAGATTCTCTTTTACAACCTTCAAAGTACTAGGCATTTTCTGAATTGTATCTGTGAATGAATTTTTACGTTGAAGCTTTTCTAGAACAACTGGTTCTTCATCTCTATTCCATTTTTCTTCACACCATGACACCAATTTTAAGCTAACTTCGATGTTATATATAGCTTTATTGAAAAAATGACTACCAATTGGGCACGAAATTGCAAATCTAGACTGATCCTTAAACTTTGGTGGAGAAGATATATGGGGCACTATCAAAATTGGTTCACCTATTTCAGAACTCAAGGCTAGATCTTTGGCGACCTTCTTTTCTTGTTCCCCAATTGTTTCCTCCCTTTCCACATCCTTTTTTTTCGGCACATCCGATTCCAGATTTAGCGTGGGCAATCCATCAGTCTCGGGAATCATGTTGCTTGACACTTCACCTTGAGGGCGATTAATGATGGCGTTAAAATGTTGTCCCACTTGGTTCTCAAGATTTTGAATCAACATCTCCTGACTATTCGTCAGCTCCTCAATCAAAACCATGAACTTGGAAATAAGTCCCTCCAAGTTTAAAATCTTTTCTTCTTCGTGATTAGGAGCTTAAATTTGTAATTCAGGAGTGTATGATTGGCTTAAAGCAAAGGGTTGGGCTAGATTATCATCGCTCCATGAAATATTTAGTGGATTTCCCCACTCATGATGATAATTGTTGGAATATTCAAAATTATTGGGGTAATCGCCGAAGTTGCCACTATATTGTATCGACTCGAAACTGATGGCACATTGATTACTCGGATGGTTTCCACTGCAATACTCACATATTACTGCTACACTTTGAATAAGTTGTGCTGATAAAGTGTTAATCTTCCTCGAAAGTGTCCCAAATTGTGCTGACAATTCATCGAGTCCATAATTCTCTGCCTCTCTTGGCCGAGTCATTCTCGAATATGGCCAATGATAGTCATAGTTGTCCATGGTACCTGAAAATGAATTAGACTAGAGAGAGAAATAAAATAAAATAAAATAAATGTTTAAATTAAGATTAATTTGATTAAAATTAATAATGACAAAATATTAAACTAATATCCCCGGCAGCGGCGCCAAAAACTTATTGCCTAATTTTTTAATAGCACTTTAACACGCAAGTATACGCGTTCAATTGTAATATCCAGCAAGCAATGATATCGTTCCCACGAGAAAATAGACTAATATTTATCAATTACTAATTCTAATGCAATTAATTCTATTTTAAACTACGAAATATTGTTTGTGATTTGAAAATTAAATTTAACTAAACTAATAATTAAAATTAGAATTTCAGAAGAATAACTGCAGATTTAACGGGTTAAGATTATGACTTCCCTTGGTATTTCATTTAAACCAATTTACTTTCCATTTAAATCAATTAATTAATATGAATCATTATCCAAGAATGTTTTATAGTGCTCACGCACTTCTTCCAAACACACGTGAACAAATCCTCCTAAATCTGATCCTTAAGACACAGAGTTACAAGGAACACCCTATTTATTCAACTTACTATATTCCTATGTGAATCAATTTACTTAGGGTTTTACGCACAAATTCTTTCAATGGATACAAAAGACACATATGTATATTCCTATCCTACATGCTAATCATATTAACCCTAATCAGATTATATGAATAGGTGTTATTATATCCATATCTCAATCTATACTCCATCTTCTTATTTTATATAGATTATCACAGTAATTTTAGGCCAAACAATTAATCAATAAACAAAAGATATAATAAATAATTCAATAAAAACCAACTTTCATTCAATGGAAAGGTTCAATTTAAGCTACATACCAAGTTCCGTTGTAATCTTAATGAAAATTTAGTTTATAATAATAATAAAGAGAAACATCATCCATATTAATAATCCAACATCCCAGATAATTACAAAAGATAAAATTAGAGAAGAGAAGAAGAAACTCTGAATTTTCTCCAATACTCTCTCTTTGATCTTCAGCCCTTGCAATTCTCATTTGTGTTTTTCTTCGTTGTCCTCTCTGCAAATCTCTTGCAAAATTGAGTGATACGTCTTTTCTAAAGTCTTGTCCTATTTGTATTAGTCACAGCCCTCCTTTAGATTCCTTCTTGGCTTCAACAACCCACTTAGAAGTAGAAAAATCCTTCTTTAGCCGCACATGAGCATCTAGACGCTCAACCCAGGCCATTTCCAAGCGCCTAGGAGCTTGACCAGGACCACATAATTACAAAAATGCCACTCAACTCTAATTTTAATGATTTTTGACCTTTTTCTTCTCCCAAATGACCAATTTGTCCATCAAGCTCCAACCAACAAGAAATAAACACAAAAACACATAAAAAGATACTAAAAACAATTAAAGATAGCAATAATTAAGTTTAATAATATCAGATTCATAGGTATAAAACCTACCCATCAACTCGCATTACCTCCAAACATGTCTCGTGTTTATAATATTTTTTAATATCTATGCTTCGTAAATATGTGAAAGACCCGAACCACATTATTGAGTTAGAACCAGACGAGATAGCCGAAGATTTAACGTATGAGGAGGTACCTATTAAGATCTCGGATAGGAAATAGCATGTACTATGCACGAAGGTTATACCATAAGTTAAGGTTTTGTGGAGAAACCATGCTATTAAAGAAATGACCTAGGAGTTAGAATCAGAAATGAAAGCGAGGTATCCTCAGCTTTTCGAAACACCAGGTACGTACGTCAATTTTGAGGACGAAATTTCATAAGGAGGGGAGGTTGTACGACCTCAACTTTTTATAAATAAAATTGAATTTCCTCTATTATTATTTTGAATAATAAAGTGTTAATTTGATATAATACTTTAGTTATGGATGAAATGTGCAAATTTTGTAAAATAAATAAGTGATTATAAAATATTCATTATTGTCGGGGAATATTCATTTGGTCGTGGAATATTCTTGCTAGCGGGGAATATTCGTACGACGTCGCAGCCATTTGTGGGCCCCATAATGGAAAACGGTCGGATGAAGAAAACGAAAAGTTTGAGTTTTTATAAATAACGACGTAATGGTTACCGTTAACAGTGTTAGAATACCCGATGGTTAAAATACAGTAATACGTGTGGTTTCACAGTACCAAATAGTATTGCACAGTATTTTTGAATTATTGATTCTTACTAAAGAAGACACTACTCAATAATTGTTACAGTAATTATTATTCAATATTTTATTTTATTGATTCAATAATTGCTAAGTTGATATTTTATATTATTGTTGTTTTAATAATTGTCACTACACAATATCTCCATTGTCAGATCAATAATTCATATTATTTGAATAATATTATTAGATAGCATTATTGGCAATGTCTAAGAAAGTTCTGTCTAGGAAAGGGGTTTGGTCACCTAATTGCGCGCCAATAAGGAGACATTCTTATCGGAGTACCCCCTCTTTCCTAGGAACAATCTGGTTGTCATAATTGTGATTATGTAATATTATTTATGAATAATTAATTATTAATTTATATGATAAGGAAATATTTATTTTATGTGGATATAAATGATGGATTTATATATTTTATGAGGTTATAAATGAAGGAATTAATGCTGGGGTGTTTTATCAATATTTTTTCGGAATGGAGGTATTAAAAATTGTCCGTATGTGGATTTCGGACATTTTTCGTTTGGAATTTGGAAAAACGCAAAGCTACAAAGTTGTAGAGAATTTAATTTCCTATGGAATGAACATAAAATTCGTATTTTTCTGATAAAAGGGCTATTTTTTTTATGAATTATTGAAGTTTCGGAAATTAAATATTTTTATTAAAATTATGGGTGAGACCCACTTTTGTTTTTGAAAACATGTGTGCTGCTGAAATTTTTTCAACGATGGCATGCTCCAGCTTGTTCAGCAAGTGTGGGCATAGAATGAAGAAAAAATAATAATATTATTTTATTATTTAGTCTGCTTTGGCGTTCTAGCATTTTCCTATAAATAGGGTGCTTAGTTAGAATTAAAAATCACACCAAAACAAGTTTTTTTTCTCTCTCTATATTATCAAGCGTATTTAGTGAGTATTTAGATACTTTGAGAGTTGCTATTTAGTGTAAGTTTCCTTCGGCTTTACATCCGATATTCCAGTCAGAAATACTGTTCTTTTGAGGTAAGGGATGTTATTTTTTTCTTCAATATCATTATGCCGAAATATTGATATGAATTTTATTTTGGAATTTCTACCTTTTTGTGTCAGGGTTACTATTCACGTTTACGACACTATTCATGTAAACAACATTATTCACGAATACGTCACTATTCACCGAAAAATAAAATTTTCTCTTTTTTGTCCGAGATGTCTATTATGGTTACTGTCTTTGATTATATCCATGTTTTGATCTTTATTTTTGAATTCTGCTTCACAATTGGTTATTATGGAGTATTATTGAACTTGGATAAACTATAATACAAATCCCTAATATTTGTCCTTTGTCTCACTGGATTCATTTTCTTTAAGATATTTTTCATCATCCTCAGTCCTAAATGATGATATTACTGAATATCTTTGGCCTATAGTGCAAAGATGAATGATTAACTGATGAATATCTTTGGCTCGTAGTGTAAAGATGAACAGGTGTTGAGATGAACAGGTGTTGAGATTAACTGATGAATATCTTTGGCCTATAGTGCAAAGATGAATATTTGATTCAAGATGTATATTGATTGATGTTACAGGGATAAAATATTGATGATGGACTTTTAAATCTTAGATACAAATGAATATGTTTAGCCTATAGTGCAAAGATGAATATTTGATTCAAGATGTATATTGATTGATGTTACAGGGATAAAATATTGATGATGGACTTTTAAATCTTAGAAGATAGTAGAATTCATTCTCTACTTTACTCTTCTAATGGATTGCTGTTTCCGCTGCAGTTGTTGATCTAAAATTTATTGTCTATTATGTTCTATCATATTTTTTCCTGTTGAAGACTAATGATAATTTATTGTATATTATCTTAGTCATAATATTCTTTACTGGGCTAGTTTAGCTCACCCTTTTCCTTTTTGTTCCATTTTTCTTCTCAGGAGGTGAGAACATAGCAGGAACTAGCCGGGGTATAGAGTGATGGTTCAGGATAGTTGTTTTAGTAGTCCTCACTATTTTGTAAAATAATGTATCAATAATTGTAATGAGGACTCCTTTTGAGTTTGTATACTGTCTATTAAACAATATTTGTATTCAAACTCACATTATATGTGTTGTTGTATTTTGCACGATAATTGTATTACCGAAGTTATATTTGTTTCTATACCATGTATTTGGCGACTCAGAATAGGTTATATATACCTATTTTGGGGGTGTCACATATATCGTATCGTTTTTCACTTTGTATATATAACAATGTGATGTAACATAACAATAAAATGTTACATTAACAGAACTATCTACCCAACCATTTATACATTATAATTATAATAAAGTTTTTGTTTGATGCAAAAATAAAACACCATAGCCTTGCATCCAACACATTGTTCTATTGTAATACGCTCGATCAATAACATATTGAATTTAACAGCTTGAAAGGTATGCTATAAATAAGATCAAAACTACTTGGAAAGGTTGAGGTTTCACTATTGATCGATGTTTCAAATTATGGAATGTTCAAACAAATTTAGAGTTTAAAAAAATCAGACCCAACAAAAGATTCAAATTATATGTCATAACAAAAGCTTAAAGGATACAAAGTAACAGAATATCACGAAACTTCAAATTTTTTAAATTTAATAACATCCAAATCCATTGTAAAAATAAAGAAAAAAGAATAGAATTAAAAGTGATACTAGTTGGCAATCTGTATTTTTTGTTTCTTGGGTAGAAGAGGTTGATTTTTGTTTCCCTTTAAAATTAGCATTCGCCAAAACATCAGACTTTTTTTTCCCTTCTGTGTAAGAACACGATAAAAAAATAAGTAATATTAAATGAGACAAACCAAAAACATGATGACAAATCAAACGTTCTACATAAAACAAAACTTAAATTTTTTAAAATTCAATAACATCCAAATCCATTGTAAAAATAGAGAAAAAAGAATATGATTAAAAGTGATACCAGTTGGCAATCTTAATTTTTTTCTTCTTTAGGTAGAAGAAGTTGATTTTTGTTTCCCCTTAAATTTGGCATTCGCCAAAGCATCAGACCTTTTTTTTCTCCTTATGTGTAAGAAAACGCTTTTTAAAAGCAAAAAAAAAGAAGGAAAAATGAATGAGAAATAGGTGTGAGTGTACAATACCTAATGTAAACGGAGACAATTTAGTTCATACTCATTACGAATTACCACTCCTACATTATTATGACGAAGTCTTCGAACCTGTAGGCAAAAGAACGTTGAATAGTAAATAAACTGGTAAAAAGATAAGATAAAAAGTAAGAAAATGATAAGAAATTATTATCATACAGAGTTTTCTAGGTGGTCATCCATCTATCATGACATTAATGAAACTAAATTAAAATAAATAAGTTATTAAAAAAATCAATAAGATATATTTAGAGAGAGTTAATCAGATGATAAACTCACACTACCAAATATAACAACATCGTCCATTGGTCGATGATTGTGCAGTTGAAACGGTTGTACCTACACAGTAAATTTCATAAGCTATGGATAATGAACATCAATGACATAATACATATTGTGTTATGTATTTTAAAATGTACATGCATTTGTTAAGTTTTTTGTTTACATAAATTATCTGTTGCCTTATTGTGTTATTTATTTATTTAAAAAAGTACAATCGGGCTAGCAGAACGCTTCTTTCATTTGTTATTTCATTAGTTTTCTCTATCGTTTGTATTCATTCCTGTTGATATAATCTAGTTTAAATTTTATATCCTTCCCAACTTGTTTTTTTAAGATCAATGAGTGTAAATTTATATTTATGCTAATCCACTTTATTTTTGCATAGGAGATCACTTTAGCACCCAGAGAATGAAGGTTGGTTGGTTGGGATGGGTGCTATCAATGTTTGGGTTCACTAAGTTTATAGCATAATTTGTTGTAATCCTTGGGTTGATATCTCTCACTTATTGGAGTATTTCTTCTTGAAAATTCGAGTCTTTGCTTACTACTTCAGGATTCAAGGTTGTTGGTTGAGATACATGCTCTTCTAAATTTGATATTTGAAGTGGGTGCAAGGACACCATGTGGTGGTTCAGGAAGTTATATGAAGTGTGAGAATTAGAATCGACTAGAATCATTGTTTCTATTTCCTTAGATCACACTAATCTAAGGAAAATATGGTTATGAAGTTGGTACAACAAATCAGTTCATAAGTAACACACGTTAACATGATGCTAACTAATCAAAAAAGATCAAATCATATACTACAAATATATATTACAACCACTTTATTATGTATAAAAATATCTTCTGTACAATTATATATCACGAACCAAACAGAAGATCTAACTTTATTATATATAAAAACATCTTCCATCATATCTAACTCTAATTTAGAATCTTTACTACTAATTCTCATCAACCAAACAGAAGATATATACCAGAACATCTTGCATTCAAATGTAATAAGCATTTAATTTGATTGGCATTTTGTTGTTGTTTGGGAGGTATGTTTTTGTATAGATTGATTGATTGTAATTCTTGTATAATTTATATATAGTATGGATTTCTCTCACTACTTGGCACTTTAGTCTTAATTCTCTCCCTATTGAGGGATCCAGCGATCTTTATTTTAAAATTTATTCCATAAGAAGCAATGTGTACTGTTGTGAAATATTGTTCCTGATCTACCTTGTTCCTCTATAAATGATGTGTCAAAATGTTTTTGACACAATTAGTCTGAATATACTTGTGTTAAAAAAACAAATAAACCATCATACATTGTTATGATATTCTTTTAATTTTTGTTATTGATTATGATGGATCTGTTGTATGTTGTATTTGATCTTACTATTTCCACATTTTTCAACAGATGAAGCTTCCACATAGTCACGAACACATTCTGCAGCCTTGTTTTTATAGCTGTTTTATTATGTGAATTATAACAGCTTAGGTTGCCATTCTCATTGTTAATTAGCCATGTGTAGTGATTCTCATCTTCTCCTCCAAGAAAGAGGGATAATGAAATGATACATAACTCAAACATTGGAAGTAAAATAGAATTCAACTGAGAAATTCACTATAAATTTGTTTTGTATTCTCCAAGGCATATGGACTGAGCTGAGCTTAAAAAAATTCTTCAAGTCACAAAAATCGGTTGCACTATAACAAACAAACAGAATTGTAAAAAACAGGTAACACTTTCAATCTTCAAATAGAAAATACCAATTCGAAGCATGTTTTGCAGCTCCATGATGCCAATTTAAATGCTAGAAAGGAAAGAATAACCAAAAATAGCACAATATAACCATTTGCTTCAGTACTTAGATGGGTGACCAACTATCATTATTCTGGGTACTCTTAAGTACTCTTCTTTGTTTAGATTATGGGGATTGCTTCAGTATTTTACAGAAGCAATGCCACTATTAGTAGGATAAAGGAGAAAAACAAAAGCATGATTACATAAATTCTAAGTACTCTTAAGACTTTTCTTTGTTTAGATTATGGGGATTTCTGTGTGCAAACAACTGTTCCCTAAGCTTCTCAGGAATGGTTTTACTTTAAGAGCAGCATAATCCACTACTATTCCCGCAATGGCAAACATGACCGAGTAATGGACAACACCTAATTTTTGCTTACAAAGTATTTATGCTTGTAAGTGCCTAATTTATGGGATTAAGGATTTACAGAGTATTGATTCGGGCTCAAGTGGTTCTTGATTATGTTTTCACTTATTTTTCGTGATCATGTTTGAACAGGTTTTCAACAGAAACACTAATTTTGAATATTTTAAATCACTTTTTTTTTATTTTCAAACTAATTTTCAAGGTAATACGAAAGGACAATAAATGATTTCAAATACAAAATCAGATACAATAAAGAGAAATTGGGTTTTGAGGGGCTTTACTATTGATGAAGTTGTTAAGCTTCTTTTTCGAAAAGGTATACAGAGCAGAGAGCGGCGTTGCTGAAAGAAAGAGATAAATAGAGGAAGGAATAGAGTATACAAAGACAAAGAGGGGAAGGAATAGAGTATACAGAGACAAAGAGACAAAGGTATAAAGAGTAGAGGGTGTAATTGGAGGAGAGTACAAGGGAAGGAGGCGGGACTTAGGTAGAGTGTAGGCGGGTTTTTGATTTGGACGGTTATTTTTTTTAAATGAAATCTGAGCCTTTAGATTAAGATAGATGAAATCTGAGTCATTATTGTGGTTTATCAAATTTTAAAGTGGGAATAGATTCAAATAGTCGGTACTAATTTCAAGAAATTTTGATAGAGTTTACTTTAAAAATAGATATCCAGAAAAATCTAAACCTGCCTACAAACCACCAAAACAAATAAATAAATAAAAAAAGAAAGAAAAAGAAAAGAAGAGGGTCACTTTACAAAGATAAAAGGAGAGAAAAGGGAGAAGCAAATCTTTCCCACATACAAATCTTGTGGAGTCTCAATGTAGTACATAAAACACTGTCATTTTTTTAATGGAGGACTGAAGATTTTTCATGATATGATGTGGAAAAGAATGTTTTAGAACCAATCCAAACAAATCCTGCCATTCTCCATTCCTTCAGCAAAAATAGATTCACTAAGAACAAATTGTCTTGTGGCACCAAAACCATACTTTCCCACAAAATTCAACCAAAAACAGTAAATAGTGTTTACCCTTCCGTTCTAAAAAAAACCTTTTTGTTATTGTTGATAATTGTATAAAATGACATATGTCCTTAAATTTAACATCACAATTTTACAACCATGCCATCTGTAAGGCCCCAACTTTTTATAAATAAAGATTTAATTTTCTCTAATTATTATTTTTAAATAGTAAGGGGTTGATTTGATTAATGTGGTTAGTTATGGGTAAAATATGCAAATATTTTAAATAAGCAAGTGGTTATAAAATATTCATTGTTATAGGAGAATTCGTTTGGTCGTGGAATATTCTTGCTGTCGGGGAATATTCGTACGACGACGCATCCTTGTGTGGACCGCATAACGGAAAGCGATTGGATGAAGAAAACGAAAAGTATGAGTTTTTTTTATAAATAACGACGTAGTTGTTACCGTTAATACTGTTGGAATACCCGGTGGTTAAAACACAGTAATACGCGGTGTTGTACAGTAGCACACAGTATTGCACCAATTATTGATTCTTACATAAGAAGTCACTACTCAATAATTATTACAGTAATTACTGTTCAATATTTTATTTTATTGATTCAATAATTGCTAAGTTGATATTTTATATTATTATTGTTTCAATAATTGTCACTACACAGTATTTCCCATTATCAGATTAATAATTCATATTATTTTAATAATATTACTAGATAACATTATTGGCAATGTCTAGAAAGTTCTGTCTAAGAAGAGGTTTGGTCACCTAATTGCGCGCCAGTAAGGAGAAATTCTTATTAGAAAGCCCCCTCTTTTCTGGGAACGGCCTGGTTGTCATTATTGTGATTCTGTAGTATTATTTGTGAATAATTAATTATTGATTTATATGATAATGAAAATATTTATTTATGTGGATATAAATGGATGAATTTTTTAGAAAAGTGACAATTGTTAAAAATTAATATTTTATCTTTTCTGATAAAATAATTTATTTAAATATATTATTATATTATAATAATATAATAATTGTGATATTTTTACCATGAATGTATGATATATGAATAAATGAGGCGGAAGAGTATTTTTATTACAATAAATACTAAAAACATGTTAAACATGTTGGTAGACCTTATTTTTGACTTAATTTAGATTATAGCCCGTAAAATCGTCTGTATGTGAATTTCGGTCAATTTCTGCTTGGAATTTGGAAAAACTTAAACTTACAAAGTTGTAGAGAATTGAATTTCCTATGGAATGGACATAAGATTCAAATTTTTTTGATAAAGGGCTCTTTATTATTAATTATTGAAGTTCCAGAATAATTGATTTATGAAGTTTTAATTTTTTTTATGAAAAATGTTTTTGTTATGATTGGTGGGCCCCACTTGTTGTTAAGCATGCTGAATTCAGAATTTCAAAGTGGGCATAAGAATTTTAAAAACAATAATATTATTTTATTAAATTTTCTGCTTTGGTGTTTTAAGCATTTTCCTATAAATATGGTACTTAGGTTAGAATTGAAAATCACACCAGAAACTGAAGTTTTTTCTCTATATTATCGAGCGTATTTTTGTGAGTATTTTGATACTTTGAGTGTTGCTGTGACGCCCCTAAATCCGTGTAACATCGATTACAGGACATGGTGCTCACGATACAACATACATCATCATTTATCTAAGTAACTCTAATAATAATAATAATAATATTAACTATTACACACTTATTCAAAATAAAGTCCCAAGTCTTTACAACCTTTAATAAACTAAAACTTAAACTTAGCATTTATCACTACATCACATCATATGCGGAAATATAATTATTACATAAATAACTCTCATCATTTCATCTTAGACTTTCCTTTGTCCTTGCCCGAGCCCTCAGCGTTATCATCCTTAACTAAAAGGTTTAAGCAAGAATGAGCACAAATTACCCAGCAAGTATATAAAGTAGTTTGAGAACATACATTAGAAGTAAAAGCATTAGTATGAATATTTCTCAACAGTTAAAATAAATATCAAGAGATAAACTGGAATATCAAGATAAGAGTTATGGAATTCTCAATAGCATACTAAGGGGTGTTAGATACCCTGAACATTACCTTGTTTAATCAAAAACCATCAGACAGTTTAACAATCAAATAGATTGTAAACGATCTCTGCAAGTACTCCAGGTGATCAGCCTATCGTACCCTACATTGTGCACAAGCGTAAATGAGACTATATGCCCGACATCAGTTACCCCGTTATCTGGGTTGTTCATCTTAGTATTCATGCGGGACCTCACCAAAGCAATTTGGATTGGTAAACATTCAATAGCTTCAAAGGATTTGAATTGTTCAAACAATATACTACGTTTGCATCAATAACATCTAGCTGAAACGAAAGCTAGAAAGCATGCTTGAATATAGTTCATTAAGGGTATACAAACTTTAAAGTATAGCAGTTACAATAGGAATTGAATAATCATCAATAACGTTTCACATCACAATTGAAGTTATAAAACTTTACAATAAAGGAGCTTGCACGAATGATTACTTAATCACAAGCCCAAACTTACCCTCGCTGCAATCAACTGAATAAGGGTTGAATAAATTCATAATGAAAAATAGGGTAAGAAACTTTCCTTGATCGCTGTTTACCAATAACAGATTGACAGCTTATAGCTATTTGCACTTCACGTGCCCTACACAATTGTAAAATCATGCACATCAACTATTAGCAACGCATAGTAGTTGTAATATAAACTTTACTCTATAATTTTCAGAGTTCACTCTATGATTTTCACTCTACTATCTGCACTCTACGATTTTCAGAGTTCACTCTACGATTTTCACTGACTCTACAATTTTCAGTGTTGACTCCACGATTTTCACTCTACTATCTGCACTCTATGATTTTCAGAGTTTACTCTACGACTTTCATTGACTAGTTTACTCTACGATTTTCACTGACTCTACGATTTTCAAAGTTTACTCTACGATTTTCATTGACTCTACGATTTTCAGAGTTTACTCTACGATTTTCATTGACTCTACGATTTTTAGAGTTTACTCTACGATTTTCATAACTTGCTCAATTTAACTCCCTTTCCTATGAAATTTGGACAGGTTGTACCTCATGTTACATACTATTTTATAAAATTATTACATACATTAATTGAGTCATATACAACATGATTCTGAGGCTCCGAAAACCCCCAAAAATAACAGATTACTAGTTAAACCCAATTTGACAAAAATCCGTAATTTTGCTTCTAGCATGCAATTAAATTTTTCCTAATGTCCAGATCATCTACTCTCACATGTTTTCACATTTCACAACATCAAACTTCAACAAACTTCCACCTTTTTGATTAATTTAGCACCTTAGAGACATTTTATCAAAGGTAGAGCATGCATTGCTTAATTCTTTGATTTTCTATGAATTTGATGCATGATTAACCCATATCTTTTGTTGTTAATGATCTATAATCATCAAACAACAGTAACATGGCAACACAAAGCCACAACAAATCATTTTCCAATTTTATATGCATTTTCTTCTCATTTTTCTTATAAAAATAAAATGGGCTCATGAATTACCTTTTGATGAATTTCTTCTTGGTTTAATATGATGCTCGTTCTCCTTGCTTGTCAAATCCTCAGTAATCCTCCAAAATTAGTTCTAACTCTCTTAGGCTCTGAATTTCTCTCCATGTTTACTCACTTGATGGAATTTTCTTAAAAGAAAAGTGTGTTTGTATATATGTATAGCTTTGTTAGAGTCTTTTGATTCCCATAACCCCCAACTTTAATGATTAGTTACTCACAATACTTAATACTACAATAATATAGTTAATTAATAGGAAGAATGTGGGAGTTAGAGAAAATGAATGTGGGAGTTAGAAAAATAAAAAGAATTTTGATTTTAAGGAATAAAATAAATTACTTCCACCTTAGCTATTATGTAATATACGTATACTCCCTCCCTTGTCCCAATTTAATAGTCTCATGGATCCACCAGTTCAGCTGATTTCTATTATAAAAAAAAATACATATATTATTTTAATCAATTAATCAATTAATAAGCTATTTGACTATTTTACCATTCGGAACCAAACTTTGCGAACCATACATCGATTCCTACTAAAGTCGACGTTCCGGACGTCATGGGACTATCCGTTTAGTCAAATTCATCTCTGAAATTCGCAGGTGACTTTTTCCTCAAAAAAGTCAACTGGTTGACTTTGACCAAAAAGTCAACTGTGACACTTTTTCGTGATTACAATCTATCCTTACTAATTTCGACGTTCCGGACTCGAATACGCAGTCCGCGTCTCTAAATTCCACTTCGAAATCCAGCTCATAATTTAATACCATCTCACGTAATAAATAGAATAATTCCCTACTTAATCAATTTAAATAGTTAAATAAAACTAAACCAACCATTTAAATACATCTCATCACATATCTTGAAATAACATATATATGTACAACACATATACATCTAATAAATGAAATCTCCCAAAAGTTTCATATAAATTCGTTTATTAATAATTCTTAAATTACATAAAAAAATATCTTGGATATTACAGTTGCTATTCGGTGCAAGTTCCTTTTAGCGTTATATCTGATATTACAGCCAGATGTACTATTCTTTTGAGGTAAGGGACGTTATTTTTTTATAAATGATATTATTTCTTCTAATATCATTATGCCAAAATATTGATATAAATATTATTGTGGAATTTTTACCTTTTTGTTTCGAGATTACTATTCACATATACGACACTATTCACGTATACGACACAATCCACGAATACGACTCTATTTACTAAAAAATGAAAATTTCTTCTTTTTGTCCAAGATGTCTATTATGGTTACTATCTTTAATTGTATCCATGTTTTAATCTTTATTTTTGAATTCTGCTTCACAATTGGTTATTATGGAGTATTATTGAACTTGGATAAACTGTAATACGAATCCCTAATATTTGTCATTTTGTCTCACTGGATTCATTTTTAAGATATTTTTCATTATCCTCAGTCCTAAATGATGATATTACTGAATATCTTTGGCTTGTAGTGCAAAGATGAATGATTTTCTGATGAATATCTTTGGCCCGTAGTGAAAAGATGAACATGTATTGAGATGAACATGACCAACTGATGAATATCTTTGGCCTATAGTGAAAAGATGAATATTTTATTCAAGATGTATATTTGATTGATGTTACAGAGACATGATGAACTTTAAAATTCATAGATGATAGTAGATTTCATTTTCTACTTAAATCTTCTAATGAATTGTTGTTTCTACTGCACTTATTGATCTAAAATTTGTTGTCTATTATATTCTATCAGATTTTTCCCCATTGAAGACTAATGATAATTTGTTGTATATTATCTTAGTCATAATATTCTTTACTGGGCTAGTTGAGCTCACCCTTTTCCTTTTTGTTCTATTTTTCTTCTTAGTAGACGAGAATATAGCAGGAACTAGCCGGGGTATGGAGTGATGGTTCAGGATAGTTATTTTAGAAGTCCTCACTATTTTGTAAAATAATGTATCAATAATTGTAATGAGGACTCCATTTGAGTTTGTATACTGTCTATTAGACAGTATTTGTATTTAAACTCACAGTTTCTGGGTTGTCGTATTTTGTACGATAATTATATTAATGAAGTTATAGTTATTTCTGTACCATGTATTTGGCAACTCAGAATGGGTGATGTATACCTATTTTGGGGGCATCATAGTTGGTATCAGAGCTTAGGGATATGGTCTCTGGCGGAGATCAAGGAATAGAACTAGGAGGGGAGAGACGAGTAAATCCTTCACTAGTGTATCCTACCTAAGCTTATTTGTTATTTAATTGGTCGGTCAGAATATAGGGATAATATGTGGCATGTCAATTAACCATTATTTTGTGACAGTAAAATGGCATCTGAAGATGTTGAGATAAGCAATGGAGCACATGAAACCGTTGAGTCACCACTGATCAATACCCAGGATAAGGAAGGCAATAACCCTCCTGTAAATAAGAACATCGACCAAATGACGAACGATGGTATGTTTAGGAAGTTTTTAGAATTCATGCAAAACCAAATGAGAGAGACTACTATTCAAAATGTAGGTGGAAACACTGGCAACTCACGGATGGTCACCGCTAAGCATTTCAAGGAGTTGGGACCGCCGAAGTTTTTGGGAAAGCTAGAACCACTTACGACAGAGACGTTGATAAAGCAGATCACTAAGATATTTGATGTCTTAGGATGCTCAGAGGAGCAAAAGGTTCCTTTCACCACCTTCATGTTTCGAGGAGAGGCAAATTATTGGTGGGAATCCGTAAAGCGTACTCAGCCTGCCGCACTGAAGATGTCTTGGGAGAAGTTCAAAGAATTTTTCAACGACAAGTACTTTCTCGAAAGTATTTATCACATGAAGGAGGTAGAGTTCATCAAGCTGGAGCAAAACAATATGAACGTGTCATAGTATGAAGCTAAGTTTTCTGAGTTGTCCCGATTTGCATCCCATTTGGTTGATAATGAGGAGAGAATAACGCGAATGTTTCTGCGAGATTTAAAACCCGAAATATGTTAATACCTCATTTCTCACAAACTTTGTTTATATTCAAATGTTGTTAATAGAGCTCAGTTATTGGAGCGCGATAATGAGTCAGCTCAACTGAAGAATAATGGCCAATAACTCGATGATAATCGTACCGACGACAACAGTCATCAGGACAATGATAACCATCGAGGAGTAAATTATCATGCCAGAAATGGTAACCACTTCGGTGGTAATCTTGGCCAAGATAATAGGAAATGTGAGTCAAGTGGAAATTTTAAAAAGAGAAGATTCAACAATGACAGGAAGACGTCGGCACCAACACCATCAACGAATTCTAGGGGAGGAGAAATACCGCCAGTTAGATGCTACAGATGCGAAGATGAGGGACACATAAGTCCAAACTGTTCACAGCCTTTTAATGTATGTTTTAGTTGTGGAAAAGACGGTCATATAGCTCAATTTTGTCCTGTAGCGAAATCAAGTCCAGCTGGGACAGTGGCACCAAAGGCGAATACAGACAAAACAAAGTCGGCGGTTTCAGGAAGAGCATTTTTTGTGACTTATCAAAAAGCGAGTAACCCGACGAAGTTAGCACGGTTTAGTTAATTATAAATTCTTGCGAAGTCTATACCTTATTAAATACCGGTTCTACCCATTCTTTTATCTCTCCTACTTGTGCTCAACGTTTGAACTTGACTAATGAAAAATTAGACTTTGACTTATTTGTTGAAACTTTGTTAGGAGAAACTTTCGTTACAACCATTATTTATAAATTTTGCTTGATTCAAATTGGTACCCTCACCCTACCTGTTGATCTTATATCTTTGAAAATTCTTGCATTTGATGTGATCTTAGGGATTGATTGGTTAACCACTCATCATGCTAAAATTGATTATTTTTGTAAGGTTGTTAGTTTTCATATTCTTAACCAACCTGTTGTACGAATTCAAGTAACCAAACCATTAAAGTCAATCACTGTCATATCAAGCCATAAAGTCATTTATTTATTGAAAAACGGATATCAAGCTTTCTTACCCATGTCACGGACTTGAATACGTCAAATTTGAATAATATTCTGTTGTTAGTGAATTTACTGACGTATTTCTTGAAGAACTTCCTGGCCTACCCCCAGAGCGTGATATTAATTTTTGTATCGACTTTGAACCCGGTACAAAATCCATTTCTAAAATCTCATATCGAATGGCTCCTATTGAACATCAGGAGTTAAAAACCTAACTACAAGAGTTGGTACCTTAGCCTCTATCTGGTGACTTACTTTGTGGAATGCATCGAAGCCAGACTCTCTATAGGGGACGTCATATTCGTACGGTGGTAAACTGATAGGTGCCACTGTGACATGCTATCCACGATTGGGATATGAGTCACATTTGAGAGCAACCTAAGTCAGTAATCGAAATAAGTAGCTTTCTAGGCTTAGCTGGTTACTATCGGAGATTCGTGGAATGATTTTCTCGAATCTCTACTCTATTAACTCAGCTAACTCGAAAAGATACAAAATTCGAACAAAGCAAGGAATGTGAGAAGAACTTCCAAGAACTCAACATGCAGCAACGACGTTGACTCAAGCTGTTGAAAGATTACGACCATACCATTTAATACCATCTTGAAAAAAATGAACGTGGTAGATGACGCGTTGAGTAAAAGATCTTATGCGTTTATGAGTGCGATATTGTTAACATAAAGACCCATTTTGTATAACTTACAAATGTTAGAGATAGAGTTAAATACTCTAGGGACCCACGTGATGATGCCAAATATACGCGTAGAACCGACCTTAATCGATAAATTTAAAGCTGCTCAAGCTACAGACCTGGAGCTGATGAATATGAAGAAGAAGATGCAAGAAGTTGTTATTCCAAAAGCGAGAATCGGCAATGTGAGGAAAGCTCAAACTTTCAATTTATTAGTCCATTTGAGATTCTCGATCAAGTAGGAACTGTGGCTTATAGACACGTTTTACCGACAAGTATGACGCGTGTTCATAACGTTTTTTGCGTATCGATGTTATGTAAATATGTGGACAACCCGAACCACATTATTGAGTTAGAACCAGACGAGATAGCAAAAGATTTAACGTACGAGGAGGTACCAGTCAAGATCTTGGATAGGAACGAGCATGTCCTATGCACGTAAATTTCGAGGACAAAATTTTATAAAGAGGAGGTTGTAAGGCCCCAACTTTTTATAAATAAAGATTTAATTTTCTCTAATTATTATTTTTAAATAGTAAGGGGTTGATTTGATTAATGTGATTAGTTATGGGTAAAATGCGTAAATATTTTAAATAAGCAAGTGGTTGTAAAATATTCATTGTTGTTGGAGAATATTCGTTTGGTCGTGGAATATTATTGCTGTCGGGGAATATTCATACGACGGCGCAGCCTTATGTGGACCCCATAACGAAAAGCGATTGGATGAAGAAAACAATAAGTATAAGTTTTTTTTTTATAAATAACGTCGTAGTTGTTACTGTTAATACTGTTGGAATACCCGGTGGTTAAAACACAGTAATACGCGATGTTGCACAGTAGCACACGGTATTACACCAATTATTGATTCTTACGTAAGAAGTCACTACTCAATAATTTTTACAATAATTACTGTTCAATATTTTATTTTATTGATTCAATAATTGCTACATTGATATTTTATATTATTATTATTTCAATAATTTTCACTACACAGTATTTCCCATTATCAGATTAATAATTCATATTATTTTAATAATATTGCTAGATAACATTATTGGCAATGTCAAGAAAGTTCTGTCTAAGGAGAGGTTTGGTCACCTTATTGGAAAGCCTCCTCTTTCCTAAGAACGACCTGATTGTCATTATTGTGATTCTGTAATATTATTTATGAATAATTAATTATTAATTTATATGATAAGAAAAATATTTATTTATGTGGATATAAATGGAGGATTTTTTTAGAAAAGTGACAATTGTTAAAAATTGATATTTTATCTTTTTTGATAAAATAATTTATTTAAATATATTATTATATTATAATAATATAATAATGGTGATATTTTTACAATGAATGTGTGATATATGAATAAATGAGGCGGAATAGTATTTTTGTTACAATAAATACTAAAAACATGTTAAACATGTTGGTGGACCCTATTTTTGACTAAAATTGGATTATAGCCCGTAAAATCGTCTGTATGTGGATTTCGGTCAATTTTTGCTTAGAATTTGAAAAAACTTAAACTTACAAAGTTGTAGAGAATTGAATTTCCTATGGAACGGACATAAGATTCAAATTTTTCTGATAATTAAAAGGGCTATTTATTTTGAATTATTGCAGTTCTAGAATAATTGATTTTTGAAGTTTTAATTATTTTTTTATGAAAAACGTTTTTGTTATGATTGGTGGGCCCCACTTGTTGTCAAGCATGCTGAATTCAGAATTTCAAAATGGGCGTAGGAATTTTAAAAATTATAATATTATTTTATTAAATTTTCTACTTTGGTGTTCTAAGCATTTTCCTGTAAATAGAGTACTTAGGTTAGAACTGAAAATCACACCAGAAACAAAAATTTTCTCTCTCTATATTATCAAACATATTTTTTTGAGTATTTTGATACTTTGAGTGTTGCTATTTGGTGCAAGTTCCTTTCAGCGTTATATCTGATATTCCTGCCAGAAGTACTATTCTTTTGAGGTAAGAGATGTTATTTTTTTATAAATGATATTATTTCTTCTAATATCATTATGCCGAAATATTATATAAATATTATTATGAAATTTCTACCTTTTTGTGTCGAGGTTACTATTCACGTATATAGCACTATTTACGTATACGACACTATTCATGAATACGGCACTATTCACCAAAAAAATAAATTTTTTTTCTTTTTGTCCAAAATGTCTATTATGGTTACTATTTTTGATTGTATCCATATTTTGATCTTTATTTTTGAATTCTGCTTCACAATTGGTTATTATAGAGTTTTATTGAACTTGGATAAACTATAATACGAATTCCTAATATTTGTCCTTTTATCTCACTGGATTCATTTTCTTTAAGAATCATCCTCAGTCCTAAATGATGATATTACTGAATATCTTTGGCCTGTAGTGCAAAGATGAATGATTTTTTGATGAATATCTTTGGCCCGTAGTGCAAAGATGAACAAGTGTTGAGATGAACATGACCAACTGATGAATATCTTTGGCCTGTAGTGCAAAGATGAATATATGATTCAAGATGTATATTTGATTGATGTTACAAGGATAAAATATTCATAACGGACTTCTAAATTCATAGATGTTAGTAGATTTCATTATCTACTTAACTCTTTTAATTAATTATTGTTTCCTCTGCAGTTGTTGATCTAAAACTTGTTGTCTATTATATTCTATCAGATTTTTCCCTATTGAAGACTAATGATAATTTGTTGTATATTATCTTAGTCATAATATTCTTTACTGGGCTAGTTGATCTCACCATTTTCCTTTTTGTTCCATTTTTCTTCTCAGGAGACGAGAATATAGCAGGAACTAGCTGGGGTATGGAGTGATGGTTCAGGATAGTTGTTTTAGTAGTACTCACTATTTTGTAAAATAGTGTATCAATAATTATAATGAGAACTCCTTTTGAGTTTGTATACTGTGAGACCCCAAATTTTATGAATAAAGATTTAAATTTCTTGATTTTTTTTTTCAAAATTATGGTGTGGATTTGAGATAATGTTAGAGTTGTGGGTAATATTTATAAATTTTGAAAAGTATGCAAGTTGTTGTATAATATTCGATTGGTCGGGGAATATTCTTTTTGTCAGAGAATATCCGTACGACGGTACAATCATTGGTGGGCCCCACAACAGAATTATTATTGTGATAACCCAGGATTTCGAATAATCCAAAATTTTGCGAATAAATTTTTTTTTTTATTAATACTAATATTAATTATCAATTTTGTGACAAGTTTCTGGGATACGTGTATCGAGAAGGTCAATTTATGTACTGACTAATAAAATTAGAGTAGAGTTGTGCTTAACGGAGAATAGAAACCCTAACCCTAATTATTGGAACGGGATTCGATAGAAAATATAATTAAAATAATTATATTACTATGTATGTGTTTGATCAGTATAGAATTTTTGATCAATGATTGATCAGATAAGGTTTAATATTAATAAACCCTAATAAGAGATTAGACACCCTAATCTCAGGATTAGAAACCCTAACGTACCGTTAGAAATCCTAATCAAAAGCCGAGAAACCCTAATTTCAAAACCGGGAATTATAAACCCTAATTAGGCAACCCTAATTTTTATTAGCATGCCTAAAGTGTTTGTTAAACCTAAATATGATTAGAAAACTCTAATTATATTCTTGTATGTTAAATTTCTATTTTAGAAACCCTAATTTTATTTTAGAAAATTTATTTTTCTAATTAAACCCTAAATTTGAAAATTTTGGGAACTAGAAATTTTTAAAACCTAAAAGGGTTCAAGTCCTAAACCTTAATGTCCAAACCCTAAACCCTAAGGGTTTCATCAAATACTAGAAAAAATTGGAAATGACCATAATACCCTTATGTGATATTTTATGTAATAACTTGAAAATCTTGCCAAATCAAGAGTTGTTCACCAACTCTTTTGACCTTGTGACTCCATATCTCAGCAAATCTATCAATCCCAGCCGAAAGTCATCAGATCTAGCAACTTTGCAAGCAATATATAAGGATTCAAGAGAGAGAAAATCACAAAATATTAGCCATTGTGCTCTATGCTCTCACCAACTCTTTCTCTCCTAAACCCACGATTTTGATAATCAATTCAGTCCTAATATCAGTTACTAGAACAACAAAACCAGATAAGGAGATCATAGATCAAGATTTGTCAAGAAAAGGTATAAATTTATTTAATTTATTTTGATCTTTGTTGATTAGAAAATTTTTGTGTTTAAGTGTTTAAAGGTGTGTTATAATATGTTATTAGTTGATATATGTTGATCCATGGTGGATCCATAGCATCAAAATGGATAAAAATGCAAGTTTTAAAAATCTGTTCTTGAGCAGTTTCTGTGGTCTGACAAACAAATGTCAGGAGCCACAGATTCTTGTTCGTTTGTTATTTTTGTTGTTTCAAGTTTTTGATTTGTAGTCTGGTATTAGATCTTTCATCTGGAAGTGAAACTTCAATCATTGGATGTCTAGATCGCATGTTATAGACGGTCAAACCACGTTGACCAAGCTTGACCAGCTGAAAATTTGGGTAACCCAGAAAGTTAAAAACCGTGTCTGACAAGTTTTTGGAAGGCCCAGATCTGGTCGTGATGATGTTATTTGTTAATGTTGTTGTAATATACTTGTATCCTGATGTCTGTAGTATAGATCCATAGCCTTATAACTCTTAAACACGTCATATCTAGATTGTAGTGAGTGGTCAAAGTGGCCTGCTCGATCATGTTAGCAGTTTTCTGGAATTTCCAGAAAACCGGATGAACAGCTTTCTGACATAGATTGACCGGATAAAATCTGGAGATTTGAATGTTGTTTACCTGATCTGTTGCCTTATGCTTGTTCCTTGACACGAGTACTACAAATTTGAGTCATCAAAACACATGAACCATGACCAGAATATAGATTAAAGTAAGCTTGAAAGTGAGCACTCGAATTTTCTTGGTTTCTGGAAAACCCAGAAACGGTCTGACAGCAACTTTGGAGTCTTTGATCTCCTTGTTGTGATATTGTTTGACCAAGTTATCGATTAGGTATTGTAGTGGTACATTAATACTACAATACCAAAGTTTTAGATAGCCCAGAACATGAGCATATTGGAAATTAAAGCCGGTCAAACATGACCCCTTGATCTGCCGGCTGTCAGTGTTCTTGAGCTCAAGAATACCAACAGCGACGCTTTTTGTCGCTAAAGACCTATAGCGACGGTTTTAATTAATTTATTTTTTGAATATTCCGAAAATTAATAAAAAATAGAAATGAATTATAATAATTACCAAAAATAGTTTTAAAAATTATTTTAAATTATGAAAAATAATTTTTGACCAATTGGAATATTTTTCTTTAATATTTTTACTTATTTATAATATTAAAGGTATTTAATTTATTTAATTAGTTTATTAAATAAATTAGAGAAAAATGATTTAATATTATGAAAAATCATTTTAAATAAGAATAATGTATTTAAAAATATTTTGAGTTATAAAATGTAACTTTTAATATTTCTAAAGAATTTTCATTAATAATTTAATATTAATGATATTATATTTATTTGATTATTAAATTAAATAAATAAGATAAAAATGATTTAAATGATTTAAAAATCATTTTAATTAAGAATAAAGTGTTAAAAAAAATATTTTAAGTTATAAAATATAATTTTCAATATTTTTGTAGAATTTAAATTAATAAAGTAATATTAATGATATTTGATTTATTTAATTATTATATTAAATAAATGATTTAAAAATGGTTTTATTGATTTAAAAATAATTTAAAAATAATTTAAAAATGAGAAAAATGATTTAAAAATATTTTAAGTTATATTTAATGACTTTTAATATTTAAATAATAATTTCATTAATATTTATTTATTAATGGTGATGATTTAAAAATGATTTTAATTATTTTAAAAATCATTTAAGTAGAATATTGATGATTTAAAAATATTTTAAGTTATTAATAATAAGTTTAATATTTTGACAAGTATGTTATTAATATTTTGATATTATTAAATGTTAATAATGATAAGATTATTTGATAATTAAATCATTTAAAAATGATTTAAGTGTTTGAAAAATTATTATAAATTATAATAAGTGTTTATAAATTATTAAAAGCTTCCGAAAAATATTATAAACGATATTTGACTTATCTAAAATAATATTGAAGCTTAGAGACCAAGTTTAATTGACAATCAATGTGTTAATTGTCGGATAGGGTGACCAGGATACCGAGAACGGACCAAAGTCCAACCAAACTGATATAGTTAGACTTGATAAGTGTTTATATAGGTTATAAACACTAATGTGGATATGTTGTAATGTGCCTAGGAGAAGTTTGACTGTAAAATACAGTGTTATGTGTTATAAATGTTTGTACTAATTGTGAGACCGACATTATTGAATATAGGTCTTACGAACGCAGTTAATTATATTGTGTAGCTGTAATCAACGTGGAAGGCAAGTTTCCTAACTCAACCTTGAGTTATATTTTCTTCAATTATTATAGTGGTTAATTATTGCTAATTACACCACATCCAGGGAAGTTATTGTTGATTATTCGCAGTTAGTGCATGCTTAATAATTCAAATTGAATTACTGATTCAGAAGTATACATTCGTAGAATTACTGTTGTTGAATATTCAAATCTGTAGAAGTTAGAATTGACAGTACAAATAATTTCTGTTCATTGTCAAATTGTGTTGAGAAATGTCTTAGCTAATTATTCTGGCTAGACAAACATTTGTTAGAACTTGATAAATTCAAGAAAATAATTTAATTGATATTGGTAGAATCGATGCCAATTATTTCGGCAAGATCGATAAGTAAGTAGAATTTGAATTCACAGTATTTCGTGGTAAAATCAAAATATTGATTCAAAAACTGAGAAGAACAACCTTTTATATAAAGGGAACATTTTGGGTCGTGAATTCGACCTTTGCGCGCATTTTGAGTATTATGCATAATATAGGGTACAAGGAGTTGGCCGGCTCTAAGTACTTGCAGAGGAGTATGATTTAATCTTTATGGTTATCTGATACTCCTGGTATGTATCAAAGTAAATCTTTGGTAGATGCCCGAGAAAATAAGTTCAAAGATCTTGTGTGATCGCTCAGTATAAATCTAGAAATTTTTCCACTTTGTAATTGTGTAGAATTGATTATTGTAGCACTTTGAAAGCGTTGTACTCTTTCATTATCAAATTATGGTGTTGCATAGAAAAGGAGAAGCCTTGTTATTGAATAACAAATTGTTCAGCTATTTCAAAGTTCCCCGAACTTTGGTTTCATTCTATCAAAATAGATAGGATATTATTGTTGATTCATATACATTTATTGTATAATCTTAACTTGCGGGGCAAATTTTTTGCCCACCCTTGATTTAAATAAAACATTTCAGTTAGGGGCGAAGTTGCAGGAGGTGCTGTGAAGCAGAACAAGGGAAAAGGCGTAGTTATAAATTAGTTATGTTGAATATATTTATTATATTGTATTGTAAACCCTTTTTGTATATCTAAAGGGTATGTTTGTAAAGTTAAGGTTAGAAAACCTGGGTGATGCATTATGAAACTCTGATAAAAACTTATGTAAGATACTATCTATATATATTATAGGTTGTTAAATGTTATTTATATTGTGGATCGTGAACACCAAACTCGGGAGTCAGGTAACCCGGATTTGGGGGTGTCACAGGATGGTATCAGAGCTGTAGTGACCAAGGTGTCACCAGCTGGTAGGTAGTGGAGCTGTAGGTTATAAACCTTAAGTGGGGTGGGAAAAGACCTAGGATTATAACCATAAGCGAGATAGAGAATACTCATTTAGAGTACTAAGTGAGAGATTGCCGAAGTGCAACGATAGTGAAAAATGGGGACATATAGTGTGAGGAGTTTGTACTAATGAAGTACTAATCAAGTTATTTAAATCAATTGTAGGATGATGTCTGGAGAAGATCAAATGAGTATGGAGATGCTAGCGTCTGTTGCACCAATGCTAGAAGCCGAGGTGCCAGCGCAAAGTGAATCGGTTGATAAGGTGGAAGAAGATGAACCTATGGTTAATCTGGGGAGCGATCATGACGATTATCCCGAGATGTATCTGAGTGGAGATGAGGAGGTAGAGTCTGAGCCAGCTATGGTAGAAATAAAGAATAAGACTACAGTTGAAGAACAAGATCAACTAGTTGCAGAAGTTCAAGAACTCCGAAGTAAGGCGTTTCTCTTGGAGCAGCTATGGAAGACAGAACGAGCGCTATGCGAAATGACTGAAGAAAGGAACGAACTCAAGGCGCAGGTAGATAGAATGAAGGCGGATGGCGGTGGATCGTCTGAAGGGATGATCAAGAAGCAGAAAGACAAGAAGAAAAGGAAGAGGGACAACGATAGCCCTAATTCAGAAAAGTCAAGCTCGAAGAAGAAGCAAGCATGTGGCAAGTGTGGAAAGAGCCATTTGGGAGAATGTATGTGGGGTCAGAATGTGTGTTATAATTGTGGCCAGAAAGGACATCTATCCCCAAATTGTCCTAAACCAAAGAAAAGGGGATGTTTTGCATGTGGTGGAACGAGTCATAGGGTTAAGAATTGTCCTAAAAAGAAGAAGGATTAAGTGTGTGGAGAATAATATTTTCTTTGATAGGAGATAACTTTTGTATGCCTCCACTTTTTGTGTAAAGTTGTAGTAATGAATCCCGACTTTTGTCAAAAAGGGATAGTACCTATTTGTAGTTGTATGGGTAGTGTACTAAAAAGTACTATGTAATATTTGCATGAATATAAATGCAATGATATGTTTGTATGAATGAAATCTTTATTTTCTATATGAATATAAGATTAAAATAAATTTTTGTGTTCTTAAAACTCATACTTATGGTAAGTTAATGACTCATAGTTATATGAAATGTTTTGAACCCCTCAGTGAATGGACGCCAAAGGTCTGACTAGGATAAGTTCATACACTCATATAATTATGGCAAGTTACTGAACTCCTAAGTGTGGTAAGTTTGATGAACTGGATATAGTAATGTGAAAATGGAGAATAACAACTTTTTGTGTAAAGTTGTGTTGTTAATCCTGATATGATTTAAAAAGGGATAGTAATATGTGAAGTACTAAATGTACTATGTGCTATTTGAATAAATATGCAATTACTTGAGAATTATGTGTTGAATTCTTATTGTGTTAAGAATTTGTATAGAGAAAGAGTATTAATATAAGATTTTTATTTAAATCAGATCATGCCGCCTAGACGACATAATCGAAACCAACGAGAAGAACATTCAGTGAATAACGAAGGAGGTCAAGTTGACCCAATGCAAGATTTTGCAAATATGATAGCCGAAGCTATGGAGAATAGAGCTTCCACAGGAAGAGGAAGAGCGAGAGAACAGCCCGCTGATAGATTAGCCAATTTCAAGGATTTTAAACCGGTAGGACCGCCGGAATTCAAAGGAACCACCGATCTGATTGAAGCCCAAAATTGGGTAAAGGAGATGGAGAAAGCATTCATCATTGCACGTGTGGCAGAAGAGCAAAAGACGGCTTTTGTAACTTATCTGATGAAGGGAGAAGCCAATTACCGGTGGGAGATGAACCAAGCAAGAGCTGGTACAGAGGTGGTGTTGTGGACAAGATTCAAAGAGTTGTTCTTTGAGAACTACTTCTCACCAAGTATGCAATTCAAAATGGAAGTCAAATTCTTAGAACTAAAGCAGGAGAACATGTCGGTATCTGAATACGCGACTAAATTCAACGAGCTGACAAGATTTGCACCTCATCAGGTGAACACAGAAGCAAGAAAAACGCGAAGATTCGAGAATGGGTTGAAGCCGGGGATATTCAACAGAGTAGCTGTGCTACAGATCAACACTTTTGCTGCTTTATTGGAGAAAGCGTTAATTACTGAAGAAAGGAGCGAAGCAGCGTCTCGATTTCATCAGGAAAAGAAGAAGAAGACAAATGAAAGAGGAAGCAGTGGAGGAAGTAATCCAAATAAGAGAAAATGAAATGAGAATACCCAGTTGGGAAATAAGACAGAAAATAATAGGAAGGGAAGGGAGCCATGTTCGAATTGTGGGAAGCACCATGCTGGAGTTTGCCTGAAGAAGAAAGGAGTCTGTTATAACTGCGGGCTAGAGGGGCATATGTCACCCAATTGTCCCAGTCCGAAAAAAATTCAAGGTTGCTTTGGATGCGGATCGACCGACCATATTGTACGAAACTGTCCGAAAAGAAATTCTGAGAAGGAAAGCGCCAACAAGGGACCCGGTGGCGGAAGCTTGGCGATTCGAGGACCTGCACAGCCAGGAAGACCAACGGCCCGTACCTTCAACATGACGGCGCAAGATGTAGTAGCAACTCAGGACGTGGCAGCAGGTAATGATTTAATTACGCGAATAATAGGAGTTAGATAATTCTGTGAACTATTTTCTTTTATAGACTCAGGTCACAGGTTAGAATTTGAAACCAAAATTTATATGGTGTTGATTAAAATAAATTGATAATACAACTTTAAAAGATTATAGAATATAAGAAAGCGGTGATTCCGAGGACGGAATCCTTTTAAGAAGGGGTGAATGTGATAACCCAGGATTTCGAATAATCCAAAATTTTGCGAATAATTTTTTTTTTATTAATACTAATATTAATTATCAATTTTGTGACAAGTTTCTGGGATACGTGTATCGAGAAGGTCAATTTAAGTATTGACTAATAAAATTAGAGTAGAGTTGTGCTTAACGGAGAATAGAAACCCTAACCCTAATTATTGGAACGGGATTCGATAGAAAATATAATTAAAATAATTATATTACTATGTATGTGTTTGATCGGTATAGAATTTTTGATCAATGATTGATCAGATAAGGTTTAATATTAATAAACCCTAATAAGAGATTAGAAACCCTAACGTACCATTAGAAACCCTAATCAAAAGCTGAGAAACCCTAATTTCAAAACCGGGAATTATAAACTTTAATTAGGCAACCCTAATTTTTATTAGCATGCCCAAAGTGTTTGTTAAACCTAAATATGATTAGAAAACTCTAATTATATTCTTGTATGTTAAATTTCTATTTTAGAAACCCTAATTTTATTTTAGAAAATTTATTTTTCTAATTAAACCCTAAATTTGAAAATTTTGGGAACTAGAAATTTTTAAAACCTAAAAGGGTTCAAGCCCTAAACCTTAATGTCCAAACCCTAAACCCTAAGGGTTTCATCAAATACTAGAAAAAATTGGAAATGACCATAATACCCTTATGTGATATTTTATGTAATAACTTGAAAATCTTGCCAAATCAAGAGTTGTTCACCAACTCTTTTGACCTTGTGACTCCATATCTCAGCAAATCTATCAATCCCAGCCGAAAGTCATCAGATCTAGCAACTTTGCAAGCAATATATAAGGATTCAAGAGAGAGAAAATCACAAAATATTAGCCATTGTGCTCTATGCTCTCACCAACTCTTTCTCTCCCAAACCCACGATTTTGATAATCAATTCAGTCCTAATATCAGTTACTAGAACAACAAAAACAGATAAGGAGATCATAGATCAAGATTTGTCAAGAAAAGGTATAAATTTATTTAATTTATTTTGATCTTTGTTGATTAGAAAATTTTTGTGTTTAAGTGTTTAAAGGTGTGTTATAATATGTTATTAGTTGATATATGTTGATCCATGGTGGATCCATAGCATTAAAATGGATAAAAATGCAAGTTTTAAAAATCTGTTCTTGAGCAGTTTCTGTGGTCTGACAAGCAAATGTCAGGAGCCACAGATTCTTGTTCGTTTGTTATTTTTGTTGTTTCAAGTTTTTGATTTGTAGTCTGGTATTAGATCTTTCATCTGGAAGTGAAACTTCAATCATTGGATGTCTAGATCGCATGTTATAGACGGTCAAACCACGTTGACCAAGCTTGACCAGCTGAAAATCTGGGTAACCCAGAAAGTTAAAAACCGTGTCTGACAAGTTTTTGGAAGGCCCAGATCTGGTCGTGATGATGTTATTTGTTAATGTTGTTGTAATATACTTGTATCCTGATGTCTGTAGTATAGATCCATAGCCTTATAACTCTTAAACACGTCATATCTAGATTGTAGTGAGTGGTCAAAGTGGCCTGCTCGATCATGTTAGCAGTTTTCTGGAATTTCCAGAAAACCGGATGAACAGCCTTCTGACATAGATTGACCGGATAAAATCTGGTGATTTGGATGTTTTTTACCTGATCTTTTACCTTATGCTTGTTCCTTGACATGAGTACTACAAATTTGAGTCATCAAAACACATGAACCATGACCAGAATATAGATTAAAGTAAGCTTGAAAGTGAGCACTCGAATTTTCTGGGTTTCTGGAAAACCCAGAAACGGTCTGACAGCAACTTTGGAGTCTTTGATCTCCTTGTTGTGATGTTGTTTGACCAAGTTATCGATTAGGTATTGTAGTGGTACATTAATACTACAATACCAAAGTTTTAGATAGCCCAGAACATGAGCATATTGGAAATTAAAGCCGGTCAAACATGACCCCTTGATCTGCCGGCTGTCAGTGTTCTTGAGCTCAAGAACACCAACAGCGACGCTTTCTGTCGCTAAAGACCTATAGCGACGGTTTTAATTAATTTATTTTCTGAATATTCCAAAAATTAATAAAAAAATAGAAATAAATTATAATAATTACCAAAAATAGTTTTAAAAATTATTTTAAATTATGAAAAATAATTTTTGACCAATTGGAATATTTTTCTTTAATATTTATACTTATTTATAATATTAAAGGTATTTAATTTATTTAATTAGTTTATTAAATAAATTAGAGAAAAATAATTTAATATTATGAAAAATCATTTTAAATAAGAATAATGTATTTAAAAATATTTTGAGTTATAAAATGTAACTTTTAATATTTCTAGAGATTTTTCATTAATAATTTAATATTAATGATATTATATTTATCTGATTATTAAATTAAATAAATAAGATAAAAATGATTTAAATGATTTAAAAATCATTTTAATTAAGAATAAAGTGTTAAAAAAATATTTTAAGTTATAAAATATAATTTTCAATATTTTTGGAGAATTTTCAATAATAAAGTAATATTAATGATATTTGATTTATTTAATTATTATATTAAATAAATGAATTAAAAATGGTTTTATTGATTTAAAAATCATTTAAAAATGAGAAAAATGATTTAAAAATATTTTAAGTTATATTTAATGACTTTTAATATTTAAATAATAATTTCATTAATATTTATTTATTAATGGTGATGATTTAACAATGATTTTAATTATTTTAAAAATCATTTAAGTAGAATATTGATGATTTAAAAATATTTTAAGTTATTAATAATAACTTTAATATTTTGACAAGTATGTTATTAATATTTTGATATTATTAAATGTTAATAATGATAAGATTATTTGATAATTAAATCATTTAAAAATAATTTAAGTGTTTGAAAAATTATTATAAATTATAATAAGTGTTTATAAATTATTAAAAGCTTCCGAAAAATATTATAAACGATATTTGACTTATCTAAAATAATATTGAAGCTTAGAGACCAAGTTTAATTGACAATCAATGTGTTAATTGTCGGATAGGGTGACCAGAATACCGAGAACGGACCAAAGTCCAACCAGACTGATATAGTTAGACTTGATAAGTGTTTATATAGGTTATAAACACTAATGTGGATATGTGGTAATGTGCCTAGGAGAAGTTTGACTGTAAAATACAGTGTTATGTGTTATAAATGTTTGTACTAATTGTGAGACCGACATTGTTGAATATAGGTCTTACGAACGCAGTTAATTATATTGTGTAGCTGTAATCAACGTGGAAGACAAGTTTTCTAACTCAACCTTGAGTTATATTTTCTTCAATTATTATAGTGGTTAATTATTGCTAATTACACCACATCCAGGGAAGTTATTGTTGATTATTCGCAGTTAGTGCATGCTTAATAATTCAAATTGAATTACTGATTCAGAAGTATACATTCGTAGAATTACTGTTGTTGAATATTCAAATCTGTAGAAGTTAGAATTGACAGTACAAATAATTTCTGTTCATTGTCAAATTGTGTTGAGAAATGTCTTAGCTAATTATTCTGGCTAGACAAACATTTGTTAGAACTTGATAAATTCAAGAAAATAATTTAATTGATATTGGTAGAATCGATGCCAATTATTTTGGCAAGATCGATAAGTAAGTAGAATTTGAAATCACAGTATTTCGTGGTAAAATCAAAATATTGATTCAAAAACTGAGAAGAACAACCTTTTATATAAAGGGAACATTTTGGGTCGTGAATTCGACCTTTGCGCGCGTTTTGAGTATTATGCATAATATAGGGTACAAGGAGTTGGCCGTCTCTAAGTACTTGCAGAGGGGTATGATTTAATCTTTATGGTTATCTGATACTCCTGGTATGTATCAAAGTAAATCTTTGGTAGATGCCCGAGAAAATAAGTTCAAAGATCTTGTGTGATCGCTCAGTATAAATCTAGAAATTTTTCCACTTTGTAATTGTGTAGAATTGATTATTGTAGCACTTTGAAAGCGTTGTACTCTTTCATTATCAAATTATGGTGTTGCATAGAAAAGGAGAAGCCTTGTTATTGAATAACAAATTGTTCAGCTATTTCAAAGTTTCCCGAACTTTGGTTTCATTCTATCAAAATAGATAGGATATTATTGTTGATTCATATACATTTATTGTATAATCTTAACTTGCGGGACAAATTTGTTGCTCACCCTTGCTTTAAATAAAACATTTCAGTTAGGGACGAAGTTGCAGGAGGTGCTGTGAAGCAGAACAAGGGAAAATGCGTAGTTATAAATTAGCTATGTTGAATATATTTATTATGTTATATTGTAAACCCTTTTTGTATATCTAAAGGGTATGTTTGTAAAGTTAAGGTTAGAAAACCTGGGTGATGTATTATGAAACTCTGATAAAAACTTATGTAAGATACTATCTATATATATTATGGGTAGTTAAATGTTATTTATATTGTGGATCGTGAACACCAAACTCGGGAGTCAGGTAACCCGGATTTGGGGGTGTCACAATTATCGGATTGAGAAAACGACAAAAATATTTTTATGAAAATAACGGTGAAAGTTTTACTATTAAAACTATTGAACTACTCGGTAGTAAACGAACAGTAATACGCGTGGTTGCATAGTAGCACACGGTATTGATTATTGATGCTTACGTGAGAAGTCACTCAGTTTTGTTCAATTATTGTTACAGTAATTGCTGCATAGTATCTCACGTTATTTGATTCAATTATTGTTGATATTTTATATATTATTAAATCAATAATTGAGATGACTAAGTTATCAAGGGAAAAGGGTCAAAAAAGCCCTTGATGTTTACCCCAATGTTTCCCTTGCACCTTAAACTAATTTTTTTTCTAAAAGTACCCTTAACGTTATATTTTTGGGTCATCCGTGCCCCTGCCATTAACAAAAGACAAACGGAGTTATAATGTGATGACATGGCAGGCTTAAATATAAAATATATTCTAAATAAAATAATATATATCATTTAATCAAAACAAAAAATACTAAAATTCAAAATAAAAAAGCATAACATATTTACATCATTTAATCAAAATAATAAAATTCAAATTATTTTGTTAACTAATCAAAATAACTAATTAAATAAAATAAGTTGTATAACATATTTATATCATTTAATCAAAATACTTAAATTACTAAAATCATAATACTAAATAATATTTTTAAAATTTAAAACTGGAGTATTATGATTATTTTAGTAATTTTTAATATTAATTTTTAAAATCATATCAATTTAAAAATATTATGATGTAATTTGAATTTTTTAATACATTTTTAAAAATATTATTACATCATCAAATTATAACTATACTGTTATGTATAGATTATTACATCATCAAATTATTTATATTATTTATATCATATATAGATTATGTATAGATTATTACATCATCAAATTTTTATGTAGTCTAAAAATATTATTTAGTATTATGATTTTAGAAATTTAAAATTTTTATATCAATTAGTATTTAGTATTATGATTTTAGTATTTTAATGATGTAATTTGATTTTTTGTTGTTTTGATTAATTAACAAAATAATTTGAATTTTAGTATTTTTTAATTTAATTTTTTTTAATATTTTAATATTTTTGTAAATTAGTATTTTAGTAATTTTTAAATTAGTATTTGATGTAAATATGTTATGTTTTGAATTTTAGTATTTTGATTAAATGATGTAAATATGTTATACAACTTATTTTATTTAATTAATTATTTTGATTAGTTAAAAAAATAATTTGAATTTTATTATTTTGAATAAATGATGTAAATTATTATGCTTTTTTAATTTTTAATTTTAGTATTTTTTGTTTTGATTAAATGATATATATTGTTTTATTTAGAATATATTTTATATTTAAGCCAACTACGTCATCACATTTTAACCCCGTTTGTCTTTTGTTAACGGAAGGGGCTCGGATGACCCAAAAATGTAACGTTAAGGGTACTTTTAGAAAAAAAATTAGTTTAGGGTGCAAGTGGGACATTGCAGTAAACATCAGGGGCTTTTTTGACCCTTTGCCCAAATAATTAATATTATTATTTTTAATATTAATAATATCTAGAAGTTCTGCCAATGAGAGGTTTGGTCACCTAATTGCGCGCCAATAGGGAGAAATCCTTATTGGAAATCCCCCTCTTTCCTGGGAACGACCTGGTTGATTAATATTGTGAATTATAATAATGATGATAAAGTTTGTTTTATTTTTATTATAAATGTAATAAAACAGGAAACTTTTTATATAAAACAAAATAATTTTATAAAGTTATTTATTTTATTAGATTTTAAATAAAATATATTATATTTTATTATGCATAGTATTTGCATAGTACCTGGATAGTGTTTGTATAGTAAAATCTTTTTATATAAAATAAAATACTTTTATAAAGTTATTTGTTTTATTAGATTTTAAATAGAATATATCATATTTTATTATGCATAGTGTTTGCATAGTACCTTCATATTGTTTCCATAGTAAAAACTTTTTATATAAAACAGAATACTTTTATAAACTTTTGTTTTATTTGATTATAAATAGAATATATTATATTTTATTGCATAGTGCAACATAGTATCCTTTCCATTCTCCTATAAATAGGATGCTTAGTTTGAATTGAAAATTACACCAGATGTTCAGAGAATTCTTCTTCTATAATCTTGAGCGTATTTCTTTAGAGTTTAAGAAAGCTTTTAGCGTAGAAAATAGTGCAAGTTTTCTTCAAGAATATTCTCGCCCTACCAGTCGGAATACTCTTCTTTCTAAGGTAAGGGATATTATTTGTTGTACTCGTAAGGGGTATTATTCTTTCGTATTCATGAAGAGAGTTATTTTTCTTTCAATACTCGTAAGGGTTGTTATTCAATTCTTTATTATTATGTTGGAATAACCTATCTATGTGAAGTACCGCATACATGGTGAAATTCTTCTATTATTCCATTCTTTATTATTCTGTTGGATTAACCTGTCTGTGCGGTCTATCGCATGCCTGGTGAATTCTATTGTTATTTCGTTCTTTATTATTTTGTTGGAACATCCTGTCTGTGCGGATTACGCATGACCTGGTTCCATTCTTTATTATTTTCTTGGAACATCCTGTCTGTGCGGATTACGTATGATCTGGTTCCATTCTTTATTATTCTGTTGGAATAACCTATTTGTGCGGATTACGCACACCTGGTGAATTCTTCTGTTATTCCATTCTTTATTATTCTGTTGGAATAATCTGTTTACGTGGATTACCGCATGGCGGCAAAAATCCATTTGCGGTTTCATATATTCTATTATACTCAGTTGGTTAAAGTTTTGGCTTCTATACTCCATGAAATTAGTGAAATATCCTTGATATTTGCACTTCATCCAGTATCTTTTTATGGAAATATTCTTCTGAGCATTCTTAAATTTTACTTCACAAAGCAGTATCATGTTGACAATTTGGACGTTATTGAGTTCAGGATAAATTAACTTATAAATCTTTAAAATTTATTCTTGAACTTGTTTTATTGAATTGTCATCATCCTCATGCTTATATTATGTTGAAAGTCATCTGTGGCCTGTAGTGCATAGATGGACTTGGTATGATTATGACCAGGGATTATTCGGCATAATCATGACCGTAATGTTACAAATGATGTGATAAAAAAAATCTTCATTGGCCGTAGTGCATTGATGGACAGTTGTTGGCATGATCATGATCATTGATGAATACACGAATATCCTTGGCCTGTAGTGCATGGATAATTTGTGGTCGTGATACTAATAAATATCCTTGGCCGTAGTGCATGGATGATGTGGATTGTTTATTAAGCTGAGTCTCAGCGATAAAAGTGATGAAAAACCTTTTAAATCGTAGAAGATAATAGATTTTATTCTCCACTTTACTCTTCTAATGGATTGCTTGTTCCACTGCAGTTAAACTTGATGTTTATTATATTTTATCAGTTTAATACTGTTGAAGGCTAACTATAAATTATTTTGCATTATCTTAGTCATAATATTTCTTACTGGGCTAGTTGAGCTCACCCTTTCTTTCACTGTTCTCTTCAGAAAATGAGAACGTAGCCGGGACTAGTCAGAGAACAGAGTGACGGTCCAGATGATAGCATTAGTAGTCCTCACTATTCTGTTAAATAGTGTGACAATAAATGTAATGAGGACTCTATTGAGTGTGAATATTGTCTAGATGACAATATTATTATTAAAAGTCTCAGTTATGTCTTGTCGTATTCTACACGACAGTTGTATTATTAAGTTGTATTTGAATTTTGTACCATGTATTTGGTGACTCAAGATGGGTGATGTATACCTATTTTGGGGGCGTCACAGTTGGTATCAAAGCTTAGAGATATGATCCCTGGCTGAGATGTGAGACAAGAACTAGGAGGGGAGTGACGAGAAATTCCTTCGCTAGTATGACCTACCTAAGTTTATTTGGTATTTAATTGGTCGGACAAAGTATATGGATAATATGTTGCATGTCAATTAACCCTTGTTTTGTGGCAGTATTTGCAAATGCCATCCGAGAATGTTGAGAATATAAATGGAGCACAGGAGACCGTTGAGTCACCACAGATCAACACTCAGGATAATGTGCATCAGGAAGGCATAATCCTCAGGTGAACAACAACACCGACCAAATGGCGATCGACGGAATTTTTAGGAGCTTTTTGTAATTCGTACAACATCATGCAAGAGAGACTCCTGTCCAAAATGCAGGTAGAAACACTGGCAACTCTCGAACGATCACCGCTAAACAGTTCAAGGAGCTGGGACCACCGGAGTCTATTAGAGAGCCAAAACCACTTAAGGAGGAGATGTGTATAAAGCAGATCACCAAGATATTTGATGTCTTGGGATGCTCCGAGAATCAAAAGGTTCCCTTTGCCACCTTTATGTTGCGAAGAGAGGTAGATTACTGGTAGGAATCGGTAAAGCGTACTCAACCTGCCGCACTGAAGATGTATTGGGAGAAGTTCCAAGAACTATTCGACGACAAGTACTTTCCCAAAAGTATTCGTCACATGAAAGAGGTAGAGTTCATCAAGTTGGAGTAGAACAATATGACCGTATCACAGTATGATGCTAAGTTTTCCGAGTTGTCCCGATTTACGTCTCACTTGGTTGACAATGAGGAGAGAATGACGAGGATGTTTCTAAGAGGTTTAAAACCTGAGATACGTCAATATCTAATTTCTCATAAATTGTGTTTGTATTCAGATGTTGTAAATAGGGCTCAGTTATTGGAGCGCGATAACGAGTCAACTCAACCAAGAGAAAGTAGCCAACAAAATGATAATACTAGTGGTAGCAGTCATCGAAGCGGCGACAACAAACGTGGAGGGAATCAACATGCCAGAAATGGTAACCACTTCGGTGGTAATCATGGCCAAGACAATAAGAATGGACATTTTAAAAAGGGAAGATTCAACAATGATAGAAAGACGTCAGCATCAGCACCCATGGTTAAGGAAAGAGAACGACCACCTATCGTATGCTTTAAATGCGGAGGGGAGGGACATATAAGACCAAACTGTCCATAGCTTTCCAAGGTATGTTTTAGTTATGGAAAAGACGGTCACATAGTTCAATTTTGTCCTGTAGTGAAATCAAGTCCAGCTGGGACGGTGGCACCAAAGGCGGATACGGACAAAACAAAGTCGGTGGTTTCAGGGAGAGCATTTTTCGTGACTTCTCAAAGAGCGAGTAACCTGAACGAAGTTAGCACGGTTTAGTTAATTATAAATTCTTGCGAAGTTTATACCTTATTAGATACCAGTTCTACCCATTCTTTTATCTCTCTTGCTTGCGTTTAACGTTTAAATTTAACTCCGGAGAAGTTAGACGTTGACTTATTGGTTGAAACTTCGTTAGTAGAAACCTTCGTTACCTCCACTGTTTATAAATCTTATTGATTCAAATCGACACTTTCACGTTACCTATCGATATTATCTCTTTGAAAATACTTGCCTTTGATGTGATTTTAGGGATCGATTGGTTAACTACTCATCAAGCTTTTTGTAAGGTTGTTAGCTTTCATATTTCTACCCAACCTGTTATACGAATTCAAGAAACCAAACCACTAAAGTCAATCATTGTTATATTAAGCCACAAGTAAAGAGCCCTGAGCCTTTCGCTGGTGACTTCCTTGTGTGGAATGCACCGAAGCCAGACTTTCTGTAGGCGACGTCGTGAATGACGATGACAAGTTGATAGGTATCAATGTGACGTACTATCCAAGTCTTGGATGAGGGTCACAGTTTTGAATGATATTTCTATTGTTAATAAATTTCCTGACGTATTCTTGAAGACTTCTTAGCCTACCCCTAGAGCGTGAAATCTAATTTGTATTGACCCCAGTACAAAACCCATTTCTAAAATCCCTTAAATATTTCTTCAACCAAAACGAACGTATAATACGCCAAAGATGTTGGCTTGAGCTGTTAAAGATTACGATCATACCATTCAATATCATCGTGGAAGAAAGAACATGGTAGCTGACGCATTAAGTAGAAGATCCTATGCGTTTACGAGTACGATGTTGTTAACACAAAAACCCATTTCGTATAACTTACAAATGATGAAGATAGAGTTAAAGACTCTAGGGACTTACATGAAGATAACAAATATACGATTAGAATCGACTTTAATCGATAAAGTTAAAGCCGCTCAAGCTACATACTCAGAGCTGATGAATGTAAAGAAGAAGGTTCAGGAGGGCGTTATTCTAGAAGCAAGAATCAATGAAGAGAGAAAATCTCAACCCTCGATTTAATTGGCCCATTTAAAATCCTTGATCGTGTAGGAATTGTGGCCTATAGACTCGTTTTACCGCCAAGAATGTCGTGTGTTCATAACATTTTTCATGTACCGATGTTATGTAAATATGTGGATGACCAGAACTACGTTATTAAATTAGAACTAGACGAGATAGCAGAAGATTTAACGTATGAGGAGATACATGTTAAAATATTGGATAAGAATGATCGTATTCAACACTCAAAGGTTATACCTCAAGAGTTAGAATATGAAATGAAGTCAAGGTATACTCACCTCTTCGGCATACCAGGTACGTTCGTAAATTTCGAGGGCTAAATTTCATAAGGAGAGGAGATTTTGAGACCCCAAATTTTATGAATAAAGATTTAAATTTCTCGAAATATATTTTTTTCAAAATTATGGTGTGGATTTGAGATAATGTTATAGTTGTGGGTAATATTTATAAATTTTGAAAAGTATGCAAGTTGTTGTATAATATTCGATTGGTTGGGGAATATTCTTTTTGTCGGGGAATATCCGTACGACGGTACATTCATTGGTGGACCCCACAACGGAATTATTATCGGATTAAGAAAATGACAAAAATATTTTTATGAAAATAACGACGGAAGTTTTACAGTTAAAACTGTTGAACTACTCGGTAGTAAAAGTACAGTAATACGCGTGGTTGCATAGTAGCACACAATATTGATTATTGATGCTTACGTGAGAAGTCACTTAGTTTTGTTCAATTATTTCTACAGTAATTGCTGCATAGTATCTCACGTTATTGGATTCAATTATTGTCGATATTTTATATATTATTAAATCAATAATTGAGACGATGAAGTTATTAATATTATTATTTTTAATATTAACGATGTCTAGAAGTTCTGCCAAGGAGAGATTTGGTCACCTAATTGCACGCCAATAGGGAGAAATCTTTATTGGAAACCCCCTCTTTCTTGGGAACGACCTGGTTGATTAATATTGTGAATTATAATAATGATGATAAAGTTTGTTTTATTATTATTATTATAAATGAAATAAAACAGGAAACTTTTTATATAAAACAGAATACTTTTATAAAGTTATTTGTTTTATTAGATTTTAAATAGAATATATTATATTTTATTATGCATAGTATTTGCATAGTGCCTGCATAGTGTTTGTATAGTAAAATTTTTTTATATAAAATAAAATACTTTTATAAAGTTATTTGTTTTATTAGATTTTAAATAGAATATATTATATTTTATTATACATAGTGTTTGCATAGTGCCTGCATAGTGTTTCCATAGTAAAAACTTTTTATATAAAACAGAATACTTTTTATAACGTTTTGTTTTATTTGATTATAAATAGAATATATTATATTTTATTGCATAGTGCAACATAGTATCCTTTCCATTCTCCTATAAATAGGATGCTTAGTTAGAATTGAAAATCACACCAGAAGTTCAAATAATTCTTCTTCTATAATCTTGAGCGTATTTCTTTAGAGTTTAAGAAAGCTTTAAGCGTAGAAAATAGTGCAAGTTTTCTTCAAGAATATCCTCGCCCTACCAGTCGGAATACTTTTCTTTCCAAGGTAAGGGATATTATTTGTTGTACTCGTAAGGGGTATTATTCTTTCATATTCATGAAGAGAGTTATTTTTCTTTCAATACTCGTAAGGGTTGTTATTCCATTCTTTATTATTATGTTGGAATAACCTGTCTATGTGAAGTACCGCATACATGGTGAAATTCTTCTGTTATTCCATTCTTTATTATTCTGTTGGAATAACCTGTCTATGCGGTCTATCGCATGCCTGGTGAATTCTGTTGTTATTTCATTCTTTATTATTCTGTTGGAACATCCTGTCTGTGCGGATTATGCATGACCTGGTTCCATTCTTTATTATTCTGTTGGAACATCATGTCTGTGCGGATTATGCATGACCTGGTTCCATTCTTTATTATTCTGTTGGAATAACCCGTCTGTGTGGATTACGCATGCCTGGTGAATTCTTCTGTTATTCCATTCTTTATTATTCTGTTGGAATAATCTGTCTACGTGGATTTCCGCTTAGCGATAAAAATCCATTTGCCTATTATACTCAGTTGGTTAAAGTTTTGGCTTCTATACTCCATGAAATTAGTGGAATATCCTTGATATTTGCACTTCATCCAGTATCTTTTTATGGAAATATTCTTCTGAGCATTCTTGAATTTTACTCCACAAAGCAGTATCATGTTGACAATTTGGACGTTATTGAGTTCAGGATAAATTAACTTATAAATCTTTAAAATTTATTCTTGAACTTGTTTTATTGAATTATCATCAACCTCATGCTTATATTAGTTGAAAGTCATCTGTGGCCTGTAGTGTATAGATGGACTTGGTATGATTATAACCAGGGATTATTCGATATAATCATGACCGTAATGTTATAAATGATGTGGTAAAAATTCTCATTGGCCGTAGTGCATTGATGGACACTTGTTGGCATGATTATGACCATTGATGAATACACGAATATCCTTGGCCCGTAGTGCATGGATAATTTATGGTTGTGATACTAATGAATATCCTTGGCCGTAGTGCAGGGATGGTGTAGATTATTTATTAAGCTGAGTCTCAGCGATAAAAGTGATGAAAAATCTTTTAAATCGTAGATGATAGTAGATTTTATTCTCTACTTGACTCTTCTAATGGATTGCTTATTCTGCTGCAGTTAAACTTGATGTTTATTATATTTTATCAGTTTAATACTGTTGAAGGCTAACGATAAATTATTCATCATTATCTTAGTCATAATATTTCTTACTGGGCTAGTTGAGCTCACCCTTTCTTTCACTGTTCTCTTCAGGAAATGAGAACGTTGCCGGGGCTAGTCAGGGAACTGAGTGATGGTCCAGATGATAGCATTAGTAGTCCTCACTATTCTGTTAAATAGTGTGATAATAAATGTATGGAGGACTCCATTGATTGTGAATATTATTTGGATGACAATATTTTTATTAAAACTTTCAGTTATGTCTTGTCATATTCTACACGACAGTTGTATTATTAAGTTGTATTTAAATTTTGTACCATGTATTTGGCGACTTAAGATGGGTGATGTATACCTATTTTGGGGGCGTCACAGTTGATATCAAAGCTTAGGGATATGATCCCTGGCTGAGATGTGAGACAAGAACTAGGAGGGGAGAGATGGGGAATTCCTTCGCTAGTATGTGATGAGTGAGTTTTATACACATGAATTGGATACATTCGAGCTTAATTTATTGTTGTTCTCAAGTCTTTTAGGATGTTTTTATGTGTTTGTGTCTATTCATGCATGTTTTATATTGTTTTGTAGGAATTGGGACAAAAGTTACTTGGATCGATGTTTGGGGTGGCTAGATTCGCGTTTTCGGCTTGCCATTTACACAGCAGTCACTTCAGAGCCAATTTGACTATAGCTTCGGATATTTTTTCACGAAACTTCAAGAATGAAAGTTGTAGATCTACTTTTCCTCTTTCCAGAACATCTTGAATCATCTAAATCGGAGTTCGGACGAAGAAGTTATGGCTATTTTCCCAAAGGACGTCAGAGCAGAAAATGTTGGAAAAGTATCAAGCGCCTAGGCGCTCCATACAAGCCTATTTCAAGCGCCTAGGCGCTCCAAGTCAGAAACATAATGTAGCCCAAGCGCCTAGGCGCTTGAAAATGCCCTATGATGAGCTCCTAGGCGCTCTAGTGCGTAGAAAGTTGCGTTTTCAGCTGTCAAGTGGGTTTTTGAAGCCAAATAGGAGTCTGAATGAGGGCTGAGACCAATACAAATAGGAGAGGACTCTAGAAAAGCAAAGAGAACGAATTTTGCAAGGAATCAATCAATTTTTCAAGAGATTTGTAGAGAGACAAGGAAAAATTACGAAGAAAAATCTCAGCTTTTCTAGCAAGCATAGGAGGAGTATTTCAAGGCGATTTTCGAGACGATTGCGATTCTAGGCTACGTGAGGGGTGTTTTTCAATATTCTTCATCTTAGTTTATTATTTGTAATTGAAAAGATGATTTCCATGATTTATTCAGTGTTTATTTAGTTTATTATGAACTAAATCACTTTTTAGGCTTATGATGGATCTTTTAAGTGAATCTATGGTTTTGTAAACTTTGATTTCCAATTTAATAAGCTATTTCCAGTTTATCTATATTAATTTGTGCTTGAATCTATGAATTGCCTGATCAACAATTCTTTGTGGAGTTGGATGGAATCGAGAGAGGATATTCAAATCTAGACCTAGTTGATATAGCATATGTTCAGGATTTTGTTAATAGCTTAAACTTGATGTATGTTAAGGTAGAAATATGCTTGACATCGCATGTAATCGTATAGAGAACTTATTCTTCAACCTTCTTCAATTGTAATTCACATAGAGATATAGTGAGTTAGTTGCTTAAGGTGTTTAACGGATTTCTATCTTAATTGTGGATTGACGTTAATATGGTATTAGTGCATCAAGAGGTGGTTAATACTACGTTCGTGTTCTTGATTAATAAACTGGAATAGTGAGTTGAATTGGAATAAAAGTGTTAAAATCAGAGTGAAGCTTAGGGTGAAATCATAAGTCTAATTCTCCATTAATTGTTTGAAATTCTAGATTTTGATATTTGTGATTGGTTTGTGATAGTTTAATTATTTTTTTTTATTTAGAATAATTATTTTTAATCATTGAATTTGATTTGTTTAATAAAATTAGGGTTAATAGAAGATTGGTAATTGTAAGTTGAGATTTTTGCTAATAAGTCTCTGTGGGAACGATACTCTACTTATCACTTTATTACTTGTTGACCACGTACACTTGCGTGTTGTGCGTAACTAGATTTTACCCAACAAGTTTTTGGCGCCGTTGCCGGGGACTATTTAGTATAAATCTTAATAGTTTTACAATATCAGTTTAATTAATCTAGTTTTACTTAGACATTTTTTTTATTTTGTTTCTTCTGTTTCAGGTGTGAAAGCAGTTTATGCAAACTCGGTCTAAAAATCCTGATTTGCTACCTTTTGACGACGACATTGAGAAAAGGTTTCAGAGGTTGAGCAAGTGGATCAAGGAAACGAGGCAAGAATTCGAAACATCTGAAAAGGAAGAGGTAACAGTAATGGCAGCCGAAGATCGAAAAGCATTAAGGGATTTCGCAACACCTAAGGTGACTGAACTGCAGTCAAGCATCACTAGGCCAGCAATAGCAGCAAATACGTTCGAAATTAAGCCTGGGATGATACAAATGATTCAGAATTCAGTTCAGTTTGGGGGTTTTGCAAATGACGATCCGAATGAGCATCTGGTCAGCTTTCTGGAAATGTGCGACACCTTTCGGTTCAATGGGGTTTCGGATGACGCAGTGAGACTTCGATTGTTCCCATTCTCTTTACGGGACAAGGCGAAGAGTTGGTTGCATTCACTACCATCCGGTTCGATAACAACATGGGAGGATTTAGCTCAAAAATTCCTCGCAAAATTCTTTCCACCGGCAAAAACTGCGAAGATGAGGAACGAGATTACGATGTTTGAACAGCAACATGGGGAATCATTATATGAGGCTTGGGAGAGATACAAAGAACTGCTCAGAAAATGCCCGCATCATGGATTACCCCAGTGGCTACAAATGAACACCTTTTACAATGGACTACATGGGAATCTGAGGACGAGTATTGATGCAGCGTCGGGCGGAGCATTCATGGCTAAGAGTTACGAGGAAGCGTATGAGTTGATTGAAACCATGGCGGCTAATAACTACCAGTGGCCCACAGCAAGAATGACACAGGCAAAGGCAGCTGGGGTATTAGAAGTGGATAGCATGACAGCGATGCAAGCACAGATATCTGCACTTACAAAGATGTTGGAGTCGATGAAAGCAACACAAGCACAACAAACATATCAAGTACAACAAATGGCAATAATATGCGAGTTGTGCGCTGGAGAGCACCCAACGGAGCAATGTGCAATTAATCCAGCAGCTGTGCAGTTCATTAGCAATTACAACAGAATTCCGCAAAATACATATCAGAATACATACAATCAAGGAAATAGAAATCATCCAAATTTCTCATGGAGCAACAACCAGCAAAAACAAGCTTCAAGACAATCATATCCACCAGGGTTTCAGAACCAGAAACAACCAACCCAATACCAAGAAAGGAAATCAGATCTAGAGGAGTTGGTGTCAAAATACATTACTAACAATGACGCGGCCATGAAAAATCAAGCAACGGCAATCAAGAATTTGGAGATTCAGATAGGACAAATGGCATTGGCAATGAATAATAGACCACAAGGGACATTACCAAGTGACACCGAGAGAAATCCGAAGGGTAATCATGAACAGTGTCAAGCAGTCACATTGCGGAGTGGGAAACAACTTGAGGGCAGTAACGCAGAAAATTCAGTGACTCCGAATGAAAAAGTTGATGATAGCAGAAAAATTGAAGTAAGCAAGGGTGAGGATAAACAAAGTGAGGAAACAAGTATGAACAATAAGCCAATTGTTTATCCACCACCACCATTTCAACAAAGAGTCCAAAAACAGAAATTAGACAAGCAATTTTCAAAATTTTTGGAAATTTTCAAGAAACTTCAAATCAATATACCATTTGCAGAGGCCCTAGAGCAAATGCCGAGCTACGCGAAATTTATGAAAGGGATTCTGTCAAGGAAAAAGAAATGGGAAGATTTCGAGACAGTTGCACTAACCGAGGAGTGTAGTGCGGTATTACAACAGAAATTACCACCAAAACTCAAGGATCCGGGGAGCTTTACTATCCCATGCACGATTGGGAATATGCATTTCAACAAGTGTTTATGTGATTTGGGGGCAAGTGTAAACCTTATGCCATTGTCAGTATACTTAGAATTGGGTTTGCCTGCACCCAAGCCTACAAATATTTCTTTGCAATTGGCGGATAGGTCAGTCACATATCCGAGAGGTATAGTAGAGGACATTCTAGTGAAAGTGGATAAATTTATATTCCCCGCAGACTTCATCATTCTGGATTTTGAGGAGGACAAGAACATCCCAATTATCCTAGGGAGACCATTTTTGGCTACGGGCAGGACACTCATAGATGTACAAAAGGGAGAACTCACTATGAGGGTCCAAGATCAAGAAGTAAAATTCAATGTGTTTAAGGCCATGAAATTTCCCACGGATGAGGAAGAATGTTATCGAATGGATTTAATTGAGCAAATCATCGGTGAAGATATGAGCAAGAGTTTGGTTCACGATCCGTTAAAAATAATGTTATTGGGGGATGAAGAGGTCGATGATCCAGAATTGGTGGAGTACTTGCAAATACTAGACTCATTGCCACGAGTTTCCAGATTTAGAACACCGTTTGAACCATTGCACGTGGAGGAAGTAGCCGCAGAAAAACTGAAACCATCATTGGAGGAACCACCAATTCTTGAGTTGAAACCACTCCCTAAACATCTCAGGTATGCGTATTTAGGTCAGTTAAATTCTTTACCTGTTATTATTTCTGCTGCACTAAACGAATTGCAGGAAGAAAAGCTGCTGCGAGTGCTTCGGGAACATAAATCGGCAATAGGATGGACAATAGCGGATATCAAAGGAATCAGTCCAACCTTTTGCATGCACAAAATTTTGATGGAGGATGATACTAAACCGGTCGTGGAACAACAGAGACGGCTCAATCCGATCATGAAAGAAGTAGTCAAGAAGGAAATTCTGAAGTGGTTAGACGCAGGTATCATCTACCCAATTTCAGATAGCAAGTGGGTTAGTCACGTGCAATGTGTGCCGAAAAAGGGAGGAATGACTGTGGTTCAGAACGAAAACAATGAGCTGATTCCAACAAGAACAGTGACCGGGTGGAGGGTTTGCATGGATTACAGAAAATTGAACAAGGCAACCCGAAAAGATCACTTCCCTCTACCGTTTATCGATCAAATGTTAGACAGACTGGCGGGACATGCGTACTATTGCCTATTGGATGGATACTCGGGCTACAATCAAATCGTCATCTCTCCTGAGGATCAAGAGAAAACTACATTTACGTGCCCATATGGTACGTTCGCATTCAGGAGGATGTCATTCGGCTTGTGTAATGCACCTGCTACTTTTCAGCGGTGCATGATGGCCATCTTCTCAGATATGGTGGAAAAGAATGTGGAAGTCTTCATGGACGATTTCTCTGTCTATAGAGATAATTTTGATGTGTGGTTGGAAAATTTGGTAATGGTTTTACAAAGATGTACCGATACAAATTTGGTCCTTAATTGGGAAAAATGCCACTTTATGGTGGAAGAATGTATAATCTTGGGACACAAAGTTTCGGCACAAGGATTGGAGGTCGATAAAGCAAAGCTGGAAACAATTGAGAAGTTGCCTCCACCAAGTTCAGTCAAAGGAATTAGAAGTTTTCTAGGACACGCTGGGTTTTATAGGAGATTCATAAAGGATTTTTCTAAAATGGCAAAACCTTTGTGCAGTCTTCTAGAGAAGAATTCGGTATTCAACTTTGACGAGGAGTGTAAGTTGGCCTTCGAGTTGTTGAAGAAAAAGCTGACTACAGCTCCTGTAATCGTCGCTCCGGATTGGAATATGCCGTTTGAACTAATGTGTGATGCAAGTGATTATGCAGTTGGGGCTGTTTTGGGTCAACGCCGAGACAAGATATTTCATGCTATTTACTATGCAAGTAAAACACTCACAGAGACTCAATTGAACTACACAACTACAGAAAAAGAATTACTTGCAGTAGTGTATGCATTTGATAAATTCCGGGCCTATTTGATCGGAACAAAGGTTATAGTCTACACGGATCATGCGGCTATTCGGTATTTGATAGCGAAAAAAGATGCTAAGCCACGCCTTATCCGATGGATTCTCCTACTTCAAGAGTTTGATCTGGAAATAAAAGATAGAAAAGGGACGGAGAATCAGGTAGCCGATCACTTATCCAGGCTGTAAAATCAAGGGAAATTGAAAGAGGACAAATGTGAAATCAATGAATCATTCCCGGATGAACAACTGTTTGGACTAAATTCAGAATTTCCTTGGTATGCAGATTATGCGAATTATCTTGTGAGCAACGTACTTCCACCCGATCTCACTAGACATCAGAAAAAGAAGTTTCTTCATGACGTGAAATGGTACATGTGGGATGATCCTTACTTGTTCAAACAGTGCGCCGACAAAATGATTAGAAGGTGTGTGCCTTACAGTGAAGTGAAGAACATCCTGCATGAGTGTCACTCATCTGCATATGGCGGACATTATGGAAGTGAGAGGACAGCTGCAAAGGTATTGCAATCTGGGTTTTATTGGCCTACACTATTTAAGGACGCCCACCATTTTGTTAAAACATGTGATAGATGTCAAAGAGTGGGCAATATTTCAAAACGGAATGAGATGCCTCTACAAACGATTCTTGAAGTTGAAATTTTTGATGTATGGGGTATTGATTTCATGGGACCATTCCCATCGTCTCTGAACAATCAATACATTCTACTTGCAGTGGACTATGTATCAAAATGGGTTGAAGCTGTAGCTTTACCGACAAACGATGCCAAGGTGGTCCTCAAATTTCTACAAAAGAACATTTTCACAAGGTTTGGCACGCCTAGGGCAATTATCAGTGACGAAGGTAGTCACTTTTGCAACAAGTCGTTCACAGCTCTCTTGGCAAAGTATGGGGTCAACCATAAGGTAGCTACAGCTTATCATCCCCAAACTAGTGGACAAGCTGAGGTCTCGAATAGGGAAGTCAAGAGAATCTTGGAAAAAGTGGTGAATCCGAATCGGAAGGATTGGTCGCTCAGGTTGGACGATGCATTATGGGCATACCGAACTGCGTATAAAACACCGATCGGGATGTCACCATATCAACTACTGTATGGAAAGGCTTGTCACTTACCGGTCGAATTACAACATAAAGCTTATTGGGCGATTCAGAAACTCAATTTCGATCAAACAGCCGTAGGTGAAAAGAGACTACTTCAGCTAAATAAACTTGACGAATTCCGTCTTCAAGCCTACGAGAACTCTAAGTTATACAAGGAAAAGGTGAAAAGATGGCACGACCAGAAAATTATGCAAAGAACGTTCGAGCCAGGGCAATCAGTCCTTTTGTTCAACTCACGGTTGAGATTGTTCCCAGGCAAGCTTAAGTCAAGATGGTCAGGACCATTTACAATAAAAAGGGTGTTCTCACATGGCGCCGTTGAAATCTACAATCGGAATCCTTTAGAAACTTTCAAGGTCAACGGTCACAGATTAAAGCACTATTGGGGTGGCGAGTCTAACACGGACGTCATAGCTATCACACTTGCAGACGCACCATAAACAGGGAGTAGTCAGGCTGAACGACTTAAAATCAAGCACTCATTGGAAGGCAACCCAATTTTATTTTTATGCTTATTTTTTTATTTCTTTCAGTTTTCTTTTCTTAAGTAATTTTATCCATGCTAGTGAAATGGTAGTTTAATAAAAAAAAAAAAAAAGTTTGGGGGAGTGCCTACCAATAGTGTTCAAAATCTGTGCACACCAAGTGTTCGATAATCTAGCTGCTGCTCCCTACCAATTTCCACCATTGTCTGCATACCCCCCGGCTGATGAAGAAGAATCAGAAGTAGAGGATACTGACGAGGAATAAAGCTTCGATTTTTCAGGGAAGTCCTCAGTGCTTAATTTCTTAAATTTTATTTGTTATATACAATGAGGACATTGCATCAGTTAAGTTTGGGGGTGTAATTTTCCAGCTCCAGTTCATGCATGTAGTATTCATCTAGTTCATTCATATAGTATTTAGTTAATAGTTTTTCATGTAGTTTGATGTAGTTTGCATTCAAAAAAAAAAATGAAAAAAATTGTAGTTTTTGCATGTTTCCAGCCGTTAGATAGTTTAAGTCTGTTTTGGCCAGTGATGAGTTTGGAATTGAGTAGACAAGTATAGTATTGTCTGTTAAGACTTGGATGTGATTTCTTGTCATGATTTGAATCTTTACCTGTTTGAAACTGATATAATAAGGATAGCACAGTAAAAATAACTATGTTGACTGATTGACTTTAAATTGACACATAATGGACTTCTAGAGGATAATGCTAGTTTGAAGGAATGAAAGACATGAATAGGCGGAGATGGCTAAATTTTGATAAAAACTTAAGTTTGGGGGGAAAATTTGGGATATATAAGCTTCGTTAAAAAAAAAAGAAAAAGAAAAAAAAAAAATAAAAATAAAAATTACCGTGACTAGTTTTGTTTTGGAGCCTTTGTTACTTGAGTAAGTACGCCCAAAGGGGTATCTTAAAACCTAGCGCCCTAAGGTCTTATATGGTCTGGGAGTCGTTGGTCGAAAGCTCGCTAAGGGGTGACACTGTTAGCCTAATGGAATGAGACATTGCACAGTCATGGTTTAAAAAAAAAGGGAAAAAAATAAAAAAAAAAGAAATATAATAAAACGGGAAAAGAGCAAAAAGCCCCCGTGATGAAAAGTAAAGCATAAGTATCCCGGATTGGACTCTTGAACTTGGTGGATGTTTGACTTTAGTTGGATCTAGCTTGTTCGTGAATTTTGTGAATTTGCACTGTATGATGCCTTCAAAGATATCTATTATGTCTTAAATTTGACTTTATATCAGTTAACATTGTTGTGGAGCACACACGCACTATAGCAGTGATAACAGTCTAAGATTTGATGATTGATTGAGAAATTACTGATTTGTTTAAATATGATGTATTATCATGTTTACTTGATTTCTCTAAGGCCGGTTAAATAGACTTGTTTCTGTCATTACTGTTGGATTCGTAGGCATATAGATTAGTTTCATTACATTGCATTGCATAACATTTTTGTGTTTTTTCTTGAGGACAAGCAAAGGTTTAAGTTTGGGGGTATTTGATGAGTGAGTTTTATACACATGAATTGGATACATTCGAGCTTAATTTATTGTTGTTCTCAAGTCTTTTAGGATGTTTTTATGTGTTTGTGTCTATTCATGCATGTTTTATATTGTTTTGTAGGAATTGGGACAAAAGTTACTTGGATCGATGTTTGGGGTGGCTAGATTCGCGTTTTCGGCTTGCCATTTACACAGCAGTCACTTCAGAGCCAATTTGACTATAGCTTCGGATATTATTTCACGAAACTTCAAGAATGAAAGTTGTAGATCTACTTTTCCTCTTTCCAGAACATCTTGAATCATCTAAATCGGAGTTCGGACGAAGAAGTTATGGCCATTTTCCCAAAGGACGTCAGAGCAGAAAATGTTGGAAAAGTAGCAAGCGCCTAGGCGCTCCATACAAGCCTATTTCAAGCGCCTAGGCGCTCCAAGTCAGAAACATAATGTAGCCCAAGCGCCTAGGCGCTTGAAAATGCCCTATGATGAGCGCCTAGGCGCTCTAGTGCGTAGAAAGTTGCGTTTTCAGCTGTCAAGTGGGTTTTTGAAGCCAAATAGGAGTCTGAATGAGGGCTGAGACCAATACAAATAGGAGAGGACTCTAGAAAAGCAAAGAGAACGAATTTTGCAAGGAATCAATCAATTTTTCAAGAGATTTGTAGAGAGACAAGGAAAAATTACGAAGAAAAATCTCAGCTTTTCTAGCAAGCATAGGAGGAGTATTTCAAGGCGATTTTCGAGACGATTGCGATTCTAGGCTACGTGAGGGGTGTTTTTCAATATTCTTCATCTTAGTTTATCATTTGTAATTGAAAAGATGATTTCCATGATTTATTCAGTGTTTATTTCGTTTATTATGAACTAAATCACTTTTTAGGCTTATGATGGATCTTTTAAGTGAATCTATGGTTTTGTAAACTTTGATTTCCAATTTAATAAGCTATTTCCAGTTTATCTATATTAATTTGTGCTTGAATCTATGAATTGCCTGATCAACAATTCTTTGTGGAGTTGGATGGAATCGAGAGAAGATATTCAAATCTAGACCTAGTTGATATAGCATGTGTTCAGGATTTTGTTAATAGCTTAAACTTGATGTATGTTAAGGTAGAGATATGCTTGACATCGCATGTAATCGTATAGAGAACTTATTCTTCAACCTTCTTCAATTGTAATTCACATAGAGATATAGTGAGTTAGTTGCTTAAGGTGTTTAACGGATTTTTATCTTAATTGTGGATTGACGTTAATATGGTATTAGTGCATCGAGAGGTGGTTAATACTACGTTCGTGTTCTTGATTAATAAACTGGAATAGTGAGTTGAATTGGAATAAAAGTGTTAAAATCAGAGTGAAGCTTAGGGTGAAATCATAAGTCTAATTCTCCATTAATTGTTTGAAATTCTAGATTTTGATATTTGTGATTGGTTTGTGATAGTTTAATTATTTTTTTTTATTTAGAATAATTATTTTTAATCATTGAATTTGATTTGTTTAATAAAATTAGGGTTAATAGAAGATTGGTAATTGTAAGTTGAGATTTTTGCTAATAAGTCTCTGTGGGAACGATACTCTACTTATCACTTTATTACTTGTTGACCACGTATACTTGCGTGTTGTGCGTAACTAGATTTTAGTATGACCTACCTAAGTTTATTTGGTATTTAATTGGTCGGTCAGAGTATAGGGATAATATGTTGCATGTCAATTAACCATTGTTTTTTGGCAGTATTTGAAAATGACATCCGAGAAAATTGAGAATAGTAATGGAGCACAGGAGACCGTTGAGTCACCACATATCAACACCCATGATAATGTACATCAGGAAGGCAATAATCCTCAGGTGAACAACAACACCGACCAAATGGCGAACGACGAAATGTTTAGGAGCTTTCTGCAATTCGTAAAACATCAGGCAAGAGAGGCTTCTGTCCAAAATGCAGGTAGAAACACTGGCAACTCTCGGATGGTCACTGCTAAACAGTTCAAGGAGCTGGGACCACCGGAGTTTATTGGAGAGCCAAAATCACTTAAGGCGGAGACGTGGATAAAGCAGATCACCAAGATATTTGATGTCTTGGGATGCTCTGAGGAGCAAAAGGTTCCCTTTGCCTTCTTTATGTTGCGAGGAGAGGCATATTACTGGTGGGAATTGGTAAAGCGTACTCAATCTGCTGCACTGAAGATGTCTTGGGAGAAGTTCCAAGAACTATTTAATGACAAGTAATTTCCCGAATGTATTCGTCAAATGAAAGAGGTAGAGTTCATCAAGTTGGAGCAGAACAATATGACTATGATGCCCCCAAATCCGTGTAACATCGATTACAGGACTTGATGCTCACGATACAACATACAACATCATCTATCTAAGTAAACTTTAACAATAATAATAATATTATATTACCCATTACATAAATAGTCGAAATAACATCTCAAGTCTTTACAACCTTAAAACATACTGGAACTTAGTCTTAGCGTTTATCGCTACATTACACATATGCGGAAATAATTAACTTATTACATAACCATTAGCATCACTTCATCTTGGACTTTCCCTTGTCCTTACCCGAACCCTCAGCCTTCTCACCCTTAACTGAAAGGTTTAAGCAAGAATGAGCACGAATTGCCCAGCAAGTATATACATAAATTTGAAAACATACATCAGGAGTAAAAACAGTTGAATAGCTAAACCTCAGCAGTTGAAATGATTATCAAGTGTTAAATAGGAACATCAAGAATGGAAATTTAAGAATTTTCAATATCATACTAAGGGGTGTAAAATACCCTGAACATATTTTCTTTCATCAAAAATCATCAGACGGTTTAACAATCCAATAGACTGTAAACGGTCACTGCAAGTATGCCAGGTGATCAGCCTATTGTACCCTACGTTGTGCACAATTATTAAGTTTTAAGCTGCATAAGCAAAATGGGACTATTTGCCCGACATCTATTTGCCTGTTTATTCGGGTTGTTCATCTTAGTAATCATATGAGACCGCACCAAAGCAATTTGGATTGGTAAACATTTAATAACTTCAAAAGATTTGTTTTAAATCACTTTTTCCATCAATAATAACTAGCCGGAAACAAAGGCCAGGAACATACTTAGAACAGTTCGATATTGAAATAAAATTTAAACATATGGCAGTTAAAATAATAACTGAATAATCATTGATAATCTTGCAAGATAATTGAAGTTTGTATGACTTTTCAACGAAGAAACTTGCACGAATAAATAACTAACACAAGTCCAATACTTATCCTTACTACGATAAGTTTAGTAAGGATTTAATGAATACCCAAAAGAAATTAGGGTTGGGAAACTTGCCTGATAAGCCCGCTACAATTAACGCTAGCAATTAACCTTCACATAACCTAATCACATGTGTCTCGTTAATCACCATTCATACACAATCTAGTATGAAGTATAAGGGTCTCCTAGTATTTTAATAAGATTTATTAAGTTAACTTGTATTCAAAACAATTTAATTGCATATCATGTTACATCACATAGGTCAAGCTTATTCAATCACATAACACAAAGCCTCACATAGTTGAAGTGGTTCTCAAACTTCAAAAACGAAATAAAACAATTTCCTTTTTAATATTAATATGTTTATAAACTAATACTTAATTAAATACACTTTAAATTACACAAGTGGGTTGCATCATAAAGGTCCAGGGGTTCAGTATGAAAATCTGGACAAAATAAAGTTTCTGAAATTTTTTCGACTTGACCCAACCCGGATCAGACCCGGCCCAACCCGACCCGGAAAATTTGCTATTGCTGCCCAAAATTTTTTTTGGCAGTTTGAGCAGCCTACTTTGCAATTTTATTCCTATCAATCTATACATGATATGACTCTGAAATATTGACACAATATAACCCATATAGCATAGTATTTTACAAAAATATCACATCCCAAAAAATAGAAAGTTAAGACCACGAAAAAGCTACCTTGAAAAGCGTGCCCGAACAGATTTCATACTTAGAAAAATTCTGGAAATTCCAGATTTCTGCAGATTTTTGTAGTGAATATGCTTGCTTACGATTTTCATATCTCACTCAATATAGCTTTGATCCGAATGAAATTTGGACAGTTTATACTTCATGCTACATACTATTTTACAAATTTACTACATGCACCAAATTTACAGTTTATATTTTCTTCTCTTTTCTTTATTTTTGCTCTCTAGTTAGAAAGTTGTTGTGAAAGGAAGAAGAGGCTTAGATGGAATGTATATACCTCATATATAGTGTAATGAAACTGAAATCTCCAGCCCATTACAAATCCCCCATGATCAGATATCATTACACTTACAATTCATTAGGCTAATTATGGGTAGGAGTTAAGAAAATGAAAGGTTTTTGTTTAATAACACAAGAGTAACCCCCTCTCCTTCAATAATCCTTATAGTACGTATACTCCCTCTCTTGTCCCATATAGATTGTCACAAGGACTCCCAACAACTGAACTTTATGTAAATAAAAACATTATTTTAATCATTTAATAAATTAATAATCATTTTGACCATTTTCGCCCTCGTAGCAAAACGTGTTCGATACTTATATTGATTCCTACTAAAGTTGACGTCCCAGACATCATGTAACTATCCGTTTCGTCAAACTCAACTTCAAAATTCGTAGTTGACTTTTTCCCTGATAAAGTCAACAAGTTGACTTTGACCAAAAAGTCAACCGTGACGCATTTTCATGGTTACAATCTATCCTGACTAATTTTGACGTTCCAAACTCAAATATGCTATCCGCGTCACTAAATTCCGCTACGAACTCAAAGTCATGTTTTAAAGTCATCCCAAAAATTAATTAGAATTAATTTCATACTTATCCAAATTGAATAGTTGACTCAACTGTACCAACCATTCCAATACATCTTATCACATATGAAATTAAATAATTCATTTATGAATAATTGTCACATAAGAATTTCACATAAGTTTGTTATTGAAATTGTTAGATTACATAGAAATCTCGGATATTACATTCACCCTCCCTTATAAGGATTCCGTCCCCGGAATCATTACACATCAAACAAACAGGTTAGGGTAGTTTTTCATCATTTTCTCCTCGAGTTCCCACGTAGCCTCCTCGGCGTTGTTGTTCCTCCATACTACCTTAACAAAAGGTATTATTTTATTTCTTAACACTTGTTCTTTTCTATCAATTATCTGCACTGGAACCTCTTCGTAAGTTAAGTCTTTTTCGAACTGAAAGGGTTCATACTCTATGACATGCTTGTAGTCTTGATTATATGGTCTTAAAACTGAAAAGTGGAATACGTTGTGTATATGTTCCAGCTTCGGAGGTAAAGGTATTTCATAAGCTACCTCACCAACTCTTCTCAGAACTTCAAAGAGTCCTATAAATCTGGGACTAAGTTTTCCCTTCTTCCAAAATCTCATTTTCCGTTTCCAAGGTGATACTTTCAGAAACACATAAGTGCCGACGTCGAAGTCTCGTTGTTGCCGATGAAGATCAGCATATTTCTTCTGTCGATCTTGAGCCGTCACTAGCCTCGCTCGAAATGTTTTGATCATATCTGTAGTTTGTTATACCAATTCTGGCCCTAGCAGTTGACGTTCTCCTACTTCATCCCAACACAATGGTGTTCTGCATTTCCTTCCATATAAAGCTTCATACGGTGGCATCCAGATGCTCGCGTGGTAAATGTTGTTGTATGCAAATTCCACCAACGGTAGGTGGTCATCCTAGCTCCCTTTGAAATCCATCACATATGCTCTCAGCATGTCCTCCAACGTTTGAATAGTCCTCTTGCTCTGCCCATCTGTTTGAGGATGACATGCGGTGCTCAACCTCAGTTGCGTCCCCATGCGTTCTTGAAAACTTCTCCAGAAATTTACTGTGAATTGCGGATCGCGATCTTACACAATTAAAACTGGTACACTGTGCCTGGAAACGATCTCTTTGATATAAAGCTTAGCCAACTGATCCAAGGTACATCTGATCTTGATTGGTAAGAAATGCGCTGACTTGGTCAATCGGTCGACGATCACCCACACTGCATCGTAACCCTTCTGCGTAGTTGGAAATCCTACCACAAAATCTATCGTGATATGCTCCCACTTCCATTCCGAAATCTCTAAAGGTTGAAGTAGCCCGCTCGATTTCTGATGTTTTGCCTTAACTCACTGGCATGTTAAACACTTGCTGACGCACTCTGCGACTTCTCTTTTCATATTGGGCCACCAATAATGTTGGCGGAGATCCTGATACATCTTTGTGCTTCCCGGGTGAATTGAGTAACTTGAGCTATGAGCTTCCTGCAAGATTTCTTCCTTTAATTCAGACACCACTGGCACCCAAATTCTCTTCTCAAATCTCAATAGTCCATCACCCCCATACTGAATTTAAGCTATTCTCCATCTAAAATTCTTGTCCTCACCTTCACACATTCCTCATCGCTACCTTGTACTTCCTTGATTTTGTCCAATAGAGTCGGATGAGCCTCCATTGCGAACAATTTCCCATCTGGCTCTCTTGGACTTTTTATCTCGAGTTCCAATCTAGCCATCTCCTTAATTAACTCCTCTTGAGCTGTTAGCATTGCCAATCTACCACCGCCCTTTCTGCTTAGCGCATCTGCTACCACATTCGCTTTCCCCGGATGATACAAGATGTCGCAATCGTAATCCTTTATAAGTTCCAACCATCTTCTTTGTCTCATATTCAACTCCTTCTGCTTGAAAATATACTTCAGACTTTTATGGTCCGTGTATATTTCACACCTTATACCATATAAATAGTGCCTCCATATCTTTAAGGCAAATACTACTGCCTCCAATTCCAGATCATGGGTAGGATATCCCTTCTCGTAATCCTTCAATTGACGCGATGCATACACAATAACTTTACCATGTTGCATAAGCACACATCCAAGTCCTTTGTGTGACGCATCACTGAAAAATCATGAAGTCACCTGTATCGTCAGGTAAAAACAACAGTGGTGCTCCACTCAGTCTTTTCTTAAGTTCATTAAAACTCTCTTCACATTTCTCCATCCAGACAAATTTTACCGACTTCTTTATTAAATTCGTCAACGTTCCCGCTATCTTTGAAAAATCTTGGATAAACTGTCTGTAATAGCCTGCCAGTCCTAAGAAACTTCTTACTTCAGTCGGTGACTTTGGTTATTCCCAATTCAAAACCGCTTCCACCTTTACTAGATCCACATAAATTCCATCCTTGTCGATCTCGTGACCTAGAAATTGAACTTTCTCCAACCAGGATTCACACTTCGAGAATTTTACGTATAACTTATCCTTCCTCAATGCCTCCAACACTAACCTTAAATGTTCAGCATGATCTTCCTGAGTCTTAGAATAGATCAAGATATCATCTATGAACACAATTACGAATTTATCTAAGTATTTCTTGAATACCCAATTCATCATGTCCATAAATGCTGCTGGCGCGTTTGTTAACCCGAACGACATTACTAGAAACTCGTAGTGACCGTAACGAGTTCTGAACGCTGTCTTAGGTACATCCTCTTTTCTCACCTTCAACTGGTGATACCCCGTCCTTAAATCAATTTTGGAAAAATATTTCACTCCCTTCAACTGATTAAATAGGTCATCTATCCTAGGTAACGGGTACTTGTTCTTGATCGTCACCTTGTTCATTTCTCGATAATCGATGCACAGTCTCATTGACTCGTCCTTCTTTTTCACAAACAACACTGGTGCTCCCAAGGGAGACACACTTGGTTGAATATACTTCCTATCCAATAATTCCTGCAACTGTACCATCAGCTCCTTCATCTCTATCGGTGCCATTCTGTAAGGGGCTTTCGAAATCGGTGCCGTCCCCGATACTAAATCTATAACGAATTCAACCTCCCAATCCGGTGGAAGTCCTGGAAATTCCTCCGGAAATACATCCAGAAATTGATTCACTACTGGTATCTGTCCCATCCCTATCTCTACTTTTTGCGTATCGACAATATGGGCCAAATATCCTACACATCCCTTTCTTAGTAACTTCCTCGTTTGCATCATCGTCAGACAAATTGAGTGTTTCGACGACCTACTTCCATAGAATGCTACCTTAGACTGATCTGGAGTCCTAAGGTTTATACACTTCTTTTGGCAATCTATCATTGCTCCATGGTTAAATAACCAATCCATTCCTAGAATTACATCAAATTCTCCTAATTGAATTGGAATTAAATCCACGGGTAACTTATATCCCCTGATGTCTACAACACAATTTCTATAGACATGGCTAACGGGAATCATTTCCTTGTTAGCAACTTCTATGTTCATAGAATATTTTAATTCTTCCTAGGGTAAGTTTAATCGTTGGGAGAATTCATGCGATACAAAGGAACACGTAGCACCCGAATCAAATAATATGTAAGCAGATATACCATTAATCAGAATGATACCTGAAACCACGTCCCTGGATGCGACCGCATCTTGAACCGTCATGTTGAAAGTCCTTGCTGTTGGTTGATTCTGAATTGGTGGTCCATTAATCGTGAGATTCCCACCGCTTGGTCCCCTTCCTCCATTTCCTCCTGCTGTGTTCTTCTTTGGGCAATTCCTTACCTGATGATCTAATGCTCCACAGTTAAAGCATCCATTTCTCTTTGGTGCAGAGCAATTGGGAGAGATGTACCTCTCCTGCCCGCAATTGAAATAGACATTCTTTCCTTTTAGACATGCCCCTGAGTGATTCCTCCCCACTCCTTGCATGCCTCTGTTCTCTTCTTTTCTTCCCCTGGTTTTCCCCCAGAGTTTCCCGATTTAAAATTGTTGCTGCTACTGTTGTTATTGTTCCACTTCCTCTTGTTTGCACCACTGCTGCTGCTACCTTCCCCACGATTCCCTCCTTTATTTTTCTTCTTTTTTTCCTTATTAAATTTCATCAGAGCCTCACTTCCGCCCTCAGCGATTATAGCTTTCTTCAGGAGAGTCGCGAAGCTATTCGTCTGTAACACCAAGAGTCTGCTATATAGCCATGGTTTGAGACCCTGCTCAAACCTCCTCATTTTTCTCTCCTCAGTGTCGACCTGGTGAGGCGCAAACCTCGCCAGCTCATTGAATTTTGCGGCATATCGAGGTACCGTCATGTCTTCTTGCTTCAGCTCCAAGAATCGCATCTCCATACGACTCTTCATACTAATCGGAAAATAGTTCTCGAAAAAGATTTTCTTAAACTCTTCCCAAGGTATCACGCCTTCTCCAGCCCTGGTCTGGTTTGCCTCCCACCAGAAGTTAGCTTCACCCTTCAGCATGTAAGTGGCGAAGATTGTTTTCTGGTCATCATGTACTCGGGCGATAGCGAACGCCTTTTTGATTTCCTTGACCCAAGTTTGAGCTTCGATGGGTTCAGTGGTTCCTTTGAACTTAGGGGGTCCCGCGCTCTTGAATTCCTTGAAGTGTGCCACATGGGCCACTGGAGGGTTATTGGCATTCGGGGTTCGATTCTGAAGTGCCCCCACTAACATGTCTACAAACTGCTGCATAGGATTCGGTGGATCCCCAGCATTACCGCCTGACCCCTCGGGTGTTTGATGACGTCTTCCTCTAGCCATCTATCTGTTTAAAATGAATTTAATGTTATTATCTTATCACTTACTCTACAAAATATATCATTCATAAGAAGAGAACTCAATCATCATATCACATACTTAAATAAAAACATATTTATTTATAAACATAACACCAAAGGTATTTCATCATCTCATGACATTAAGCCATTTACATTACTTGAAACCAACATACTTGGTAAAAACCAAAACCAAGCTTTTTATTCATAGATAAGCGTTATAAACGCTAATAGTAAAAGTTCATTATAATAAACTAAAAGCCCCACCAAATGGCGTCTTCATGTTCCTCATCCGCTATCTCCAGTACCAGCCCACGGTTTATAACACGTCTAGACCAGTGCTCCTCACTTGGAAAGTGATGCACCCTATGTTGGAACCTTACATGTGCTGACTTAAACGCGTACTTCATCTTGTCTATCTTAACCTTCTTATCTCTCACCTCTCCTTCTAACTCTCCAGTTAGCTTCTCGGCCTGAACACGGTCTCTCCTCTCATCTCCCCAGAATGTAGTAATAATCTGCTTGTCAGTTTGGAGACTCCGAATCCTCGACTCTAACCCATTAATGGTATGCCCCAAGTGGGTCCTAATAGTTTCTTTCTCATCCTCCAGCCTATCTGCCTTCTGGTCTGATGCCCGCAGCTTGTCAGCCAGATCCCCGTTCCTAATTATCAGGTGGTGCACCAATGCCTCAAGCAATGCCGCAGCTTGCTGCTCCCCCTGATACAGCTCTTCCAACTCATGGACCTTGTCGTCCAACTCCGTAATCCTATCCATCAACTCATCCAATAAAATATCCCTCTTCAGGATACTCCTCTGGGACTGAGTCAGCTGCTGCCTCAGCTATAGGCTCAGGTACAATTGTCACCAACTGCTCACTCACAACGTGGATATCTCTAACCTCCTCTTCTCTTGACATCCTTCAAACAAGAAAAAATAACTCGGTTAGTATTTTAAAATAGATGTTTTTGTTTTTACGAAAAAATAGATTTAACACAACCCCTAGAACTCTACATGAGTTCATCTCCTTATTTTCTCCACTAACTTCCCTAAAGTTATAGTCTAAGGTTCCCCACCTAAGGTTTATAACCTATGGCTTTAATACCAACCTGTGACGCCCCCAAATCCGTGTAACATCGTTTACAGGACTTGATGCTCACGATACAACATACAACATCATTTATCTAAGTAAACTTTAACAATAATAATAATATTATATTACCCATTACATAAATAATCGAAATAACATCCCAAGTCTTTACAACCTTAAAACATACTAAAACTTAGTCTTAGTGTTTATTGCTACATTACACATATGCGGAAATAATTAACTTATTACATAACCATTAGCATCACTTCATCTTGGACTTTCCCTTGTCCTTACCCGAACCCTCAACCTTCTCACCCTTAACTGAAAGGTTTAAGCAAGAATGAGCATGAATTGCCCAGCAAGTAAATACAGAAATTTAAAAACATACATCAGGAGTTAAAACAATTGAATAGCTAAACCTCAGTAGTTGAAATGATTGTCAAGTGTTAAATAGGAACATCAAGAATGGAAATTTAAGAATTTTCAATATCATACTAAGGGGTGTAAAATACCCTGAACATATTTTCTTTCATCAAAAATCATCAGACGGTTTAACAATCCAATAGACTGTAAACGGTCTCTGTAAGTACACCAGGTGATCAGCCTATTGTACCCTACGTTGTGCACACGTATTAAGTTTTAAGCTACATAAGCGAAATGGGACTATTTGCCCGACATCTATTTGCCCGTTTATTCGGGTTGTTCATCTTAGTAATCATGTGAGACCGCACCAAAGAAATTTGGATTGGTAAACATTTAATAGCTTCGAAAGATTTGTTTTAAATCACTTTTTCCATCAATAATAACTAGCCGGAAATAAAGGCCAGGAACATACTTAGAACAGTTCGATAATGAAATGAAATTTAAACATATGGCAGTTAAAATAATAACTGAATAATCATCGATAATCTTGCAAGATAATTGAAGTTTGTATGACTTTTCAACGAAGAAACTTGCACGAATAAATAACTAACACAAGTCCAATACTTACCCCTACTGTGATTATTTTAGTAAGGATTTAATAAATACCCAAAAGAAATTAGGGTTAGGAAACTTGCCTGATAAGCCCACTACAATTAACGCTAGCAATTAACCTTCACATAACCTAATCACATGTGTCTCGTTAATCACCATTCATACACAATCTAGTTTGAAGTACAAGGGTCTCCTATTATTTTAATAAGATTTATTAAGTTAACTTGTATTCAAAACAATTCAATTGCATATCATGTTGCATCAAATAGGTCAAGCTTATTCAATCACATAACACATAGCCTCACATAGTTGAAGTGGTTCTCAAACTTCAAAACGAAAGAAAACAATTTCCTTTTTAATATTAATATGTTTATAAACTAATACTTAATTAAATACACTTTAAATTACACAAGCAGGTTGCATCTTAAAGGTCCAGGGGTTTAGTATGAAAATCTGGACAAAATAAATTTTCTGAAATTTTTTCGACCCGACCCGACCCGACCCAGAAAATCTGCTCTTGCTGCCCAGAATTTTTTTAGGCAGTTCGAGCAGCCTACTTTGAAATTTTATTCCTATCAATCTGTACATGATATGACTCTGAAATTTTGTCACAATATAACCCATATAGCGTAGTATTTTACAAATATATCACATCCCAGAAAACAGCAAGTTAAGACCACGAACATGCTACCTTGAAAGCGTGCCCGAACATATTTCATACTTCAAAAAAATTCTGGAAATTCCAGATTTATGCAGATTTTTGTTGTGAACATGCTTGCTTACGATTTTCATATCTCACTCAATATAGCTTTGATCCAAATGAAAATTGGACAGTTTATACTTCATGCTACAAACTATTTTACAAATTTACTACATGCACCAAACGGATTACCGAAGACATGATTTCAAGCGAACGAAAATTCTGAAAACTCATGCAAACTAGTTTAACCCAACTTTTGAGAAAATCATGATTTTGATTCTAGCATGCATGGATTTGATTCCTACTGTCCAGACCACATTTACTAACATATATACACATGTTACAAAAATCAAACCCTCTAACTTTTCATGTTTTGATCAAATTAGTAACTAAGAGGCATTTTATCAAATAGTTAGCATGCATACATGAATTTTATGATTCTTTATGTAATAGTAACATGTTATATACCAGAATTTTCATTCTTATCATCCACATAGTAGTAATACACGAAATCATGGCATCACCAAGCCAAAACAAAACATTGATCATAGCTATACATGCATTTTTCACTATTTTTCCTCAAGAACATACAAGTGGGTCTCATAGCTTACCTTGGTTTCAAATTCTTCTTGATTGGATCTTGATAACCACCTTCCTTGCTTGCAAGATTCTCCAGAATTCGTAGCCCACCTTGAACCACTCTAAAACCCTCAATATTTTCTTCTCTTTTCTTTATTTTTGCTCTCTAGTTAGAAAGTTGTTGTGAAAGGAAGAAGAGGCTTAGATGGAATGTATATACCTCATATATAGTGTAATGAAACGAAAATCTCCAGCCCATTACAACTCCCCCATGATCAGATATCATTACACTCACAATTCATTAGGCTAATTATGGGTAGGAGTTAAGAAAATAAAATATTTTTGTTTAATAACACAAGAGTAACCCCCTTTCCCTCAATAATCCTTATAGTACATATACTCCCTCTCTTGTCCCATATAGATTGTCACAAGGACTCCCAACAACTGAACTTTATGTAAATAAAAACATTATTTTAATCATTTAATCAATTAATAATCATTTTGACCATTTTGCCCCTCGTAGCAAAACGTGCTCGATACTTATATCGATTCCTACTAAAGTCGACGTCCTGGACGTCATGGAACTATTCGTTTCATCAAACTCAACTTCAAAATTAGTAGTTGACTTTTCCCCAAAAAAGTCAACCGGTTGACTTTGACCAAAAAGTCAACCGTGACCTATTTTTGTGGTTACAGTCTATCCTTACTAATTTCGATGTTCCGGACTCAAATACGTTGTCCGCGTCACTAAATTTTGCTCCGAACTCAAAGTCATGTTTTAAAGTCATCCCACAAAATTAATTAGAATTAATTTCATACTTATCCAAATTGAATAGTTGACTCAACTGTACCAACCATTCCAATACATCTTATCACATAACATATAATGAAATTAAATAATTCATTTATGAATAATTGTCACATAAGAATTTCACATAAGTTTGTTATTGAAATTGTTAGATTACATAGAAATCTCGGATATTACAATGATTGTGTCGCAGTACGAAGCTAAGTTTGCTGAGTTGTCCCGGTTTGCGTCTCACTTGGTTGACAATGAGGAGAGAATGACGCGGATGTTTCTAAGAGATTTGAAACCCGAGATACGTCAATATCTAATTTCTCATAAATTGTGTTTGTATTCAGATGCTGTAAATAGGGGTCAGTTATTGGAGCACGATAACGAGTCAACTCAACCAAGAGAAAGTAGCCAACAAAATGATAATACTAGTGGTAGCAGTCATCGAAGCGGTGACAACAAACGTGGAGGGAATCAATATGCCAGAAATGGTAACCACTTCGGTTGTAATCATGGCCAAGACAATAAAAATGGACATTTCAAAAAGAGGATATTCAACAATAATGGAAAGACGTCAGCATCAGCACCCGTGGTTAAGGAAGGAGAACGACCACCTATCATATGCTTCAAATATAGAGGGGAGGGACATATCAGACTAAACTGTCCACAGCCTTCCAAGGAATATTTTAGTTGTTGAAAAGACGGTCACATAGCTCGATTTTGTCTTGTAGCGAAATTAAGTCCAGCTGGGACGATGGCATCAAAGGCGGATACGGACAAAACAAAGTTGGTGGTTTCAGGGAGAGGATTTTTTGTGACTTCTCAAAGAGCGAGTAACCCGAACGAAGTTAGCACGTGTTAGTTAATTATAAATTCTTGCGAAGTCTATACCTTATTAGATACCGATTCTACCCATTCTTTTATCTCTCTTGCTTGCGCTCAACGTTTAAATTTAACTCCGGAGAAGTTAGACGTTAACTTATTGGTTGAAACTTTGTTAGTAGAAACCTTCGTTACCTCCATTGTTTATAAATCTTGTTGATTCAAATCGACACTTTAATGTTACCTGATGATATTATCTCTTTGAAAATACTTGCCTTTGATGTGATTTTAGGGATTGATTGGTTAACTACTCATCAAGCTTTTTGTAAGGTTGTTAGCTTTCATATTCTTAACCAACCTGTTATGCGAATTTAAGCAACCAAACCACTAAAGTCAATCACTGTTATATTAAGCCATAAGTAAAGAGCCTTGAGCCTTTTGCATGTGACTTCTTTAATTGTGTGGAATGCACCGAAGCTAGACTTTCTGTAGGCGACGTCGTGAATGACGATAACAATTTGACAGGTATCAATGTGACGATCTATCCAAGTCTCGAGCTGTTGAAGATTACGATCTTACCATTCAATATCATTGTGGAAGAAAGAACGTAGTAGCTGACGCATTGAGTAGAAGATCATATGTGTTTACGAGTGCGATGTTGTTAACACAAAAACCCATTTCGTATAACTTACAAATGATGAAGATAGAGTTAAAGACTCTAGGGACCCACGTGAAGATAACAAATATACGATTAGAATCAACTTTAATCGATAAAGTTAAAGCTGCTCAAGCTACATACTCAGAGCTGATGAATGTGAAGAAGAAAGTTCAAGAGGTCGTTATTCTAGAAGCAAGAATCGATGAAGAGAGATAATCTCAACCCTCGATTTAATTGGCCCATTTAAAATCCTTGATCGAGTAGGAATTGTGGCCTATAGACTCATTTTACCGCCAAGTATGTCGTGTGTTTATAATATTTTTTATGTATCGATGTTACGTAAATATGTGGATGACCTGAACTACGTTATTAAATTAGAACTAGACAAGATAGCAGAAGATTTAACGTATGAGAAGATACGTGTTAAAATCTTGGATAAGATGGATCGTATTCAACACTCAAAGGTTATACCTCAAGAGTTAGAATTTGAAATAAAGTCAAGGTATCCTCACCTCTTCGGCATACCAGGTACATTCATAAATTTCGAGGGCGAAATTTCATAAGGAGGGGAGATTGTGAGACCCCAAATTTTATGAATAAAGATTTAAATTTCTCGAAATATATTTTTTTCAAAATTATGGTGTGGATTTGAGATAATGTTATAGTTGTGGGTAATATTTATAAATTTTGAAAAGTATGCAAGTTGTTGTATAATATTCGATTGGTCGGGGAATATCCATACGACGGTACAATTATTTGTGGACCCCACAACGGAATTATTATCGAATTGAGAAAATGACAAAAATATTTTTATGAAAATAATGACGGAAGTTTTACTGTTAAAACTGTTGAACTACTCGGTAGTAAAAGTACAGTAATACGCGTGGTTGTATAGTAGCACACGGTATTGATTATTGATGTTAACATGAGAAGTCACTTAGTTATGTTCAATTATTGCTACAGTAATTACTGCATAGTATCTCACGTTATTTGATTCAATTATTGTCGATATTTTATATATTATTAAATCAATAATTGAGACGACGAAGTTATTAATATTATTATTTTCAATATTAACGATGTCTAGAAGTTCTGCCAATGAGAGGTTTGGTCACCTAATTGTGCGCCAATAGGGAGAAATCCTTATTGAAAAATCCCCTCTTTTTCCTGGGAACGACCTGGTTGATTAATATTGTGAATTATAATAATGATGATAAAGTTTGTTTTATTATTATTATAAATGTAATAAAACAGGAAACTTTTTATATAAAACATAATACTTTTATAAAGTTATTTTTTTATTAGATTTTAAATAGAATATATTATATTTTATTATGCATAGTGTTTGCATACTGCCTGTATAGTATTTGTATAGTAAAATCTTTTTATATAAAATAAAATACTTTTATAAAGTAATTTGTTTTATTAGATTTTAAATAGAATATATTATATTTTATTATGCATAGTGTTTGCATAGTGCCTGCATAGTATTTCCATAGTAAAAACTTTTTTATATAAAACAAAATACTTTTTATAAAGTTTTATTTTATTTGATTATAAATAGAATATATTATATTTTATTGCATAGTGCAACATAGTATCCTTTCCATTCTCTTATAAATAGGATGCTTAGTTAGAATTGAAAATCACACCAGAAGTTCAGAGAATTCTTCTTCTATAATCTTGAGCGTATTTCTTTAGAGTTTAAGAAATCTTTGAGCGTAGAAAATAGTGCATGTTTTCTTCAAAAATATCTTCGCCCTACCAGTAGGAATACTCTTCTTTATAAGGTAAGGGATATTATTTGTTGTACTCGTAAGGGGTATTATTCTTTCGTATTCATGAAGAGAGTTATTTTTCTTTCAATAGTCTTAAGGGTTATTATTCTATTCTTTATTATTATGTTGGAATAACATGTCTATGTGAAGTACTGCATACATGATGAAATTCTTCTGTTATTCCATTCTTTATTATTCTATTGGAATAACATGTCTGTGCGGTCTATCGTATGCTTGGTGAATTATGTTGTTATTTCATTCTTTATTATTCTGTTGGAACATCCTGTCAGTGCGGATTACGCATGACCTGGTTCCATTCTTTATTATTCTGTTGGAACATCATGTCTGTGCGAATTACGCATGACCTGGTTCCATTCTTTATTATTTTGTTGGAATAACTTGTCTGTGCGGATTACGTATGCCTGATGAATTCTTCTGTTATTCCATTTTTTATTATTCTGTTAGAATAATCTGTCTACGTGGATTACCGCATGGCGGCAAAAATCTATTTGCGGTTTCATATATTCTATTATACTTAGTTGGTTAAAGTTTTGGCTTCTATACTCCTTGAAATTAGTGGAGTATCCTTGATATTTGCGCTTCATCCAGTATCTTTTCATGGAAATATTCTTCTGAGCATTCTTGAATTTTACTCCACAAAGCAGTATCATGTTGATAATTTAGACGTTATTGAGTTCAGGATAAATTAACTTATAAATCTTTAAAATTTATTCTTGAACTTGTTTTTTTGAATTGTCATCATCCTCATGCTTATATTATGTTGAAAGTCATCTGTGGCCTGTAGTGCATAGATGGACTTGGTATGATTATGACCAGGGATTATTCGGTATAATCATGACCGTAATGTTACAAATGATGTGATAAAAAATCCTCATTGGTCGTAGTGCATTGATGGACAGTTGTTGGCATGATCATGACCATTGATGAATACACAAATATCCTTGGCCCGTAGTGCATGAATAATTTGTGGTCGTGATACTAATGAATATCCTTGGCCGTAGTGCAGGGATGATGTGGATTATTTATTAAGCTGAGTCTCAGCGATAAAAGTGATGAAAAACCTTTTAAATCATAGAAGATAATATATTTTATTTTCTACTTGACTCTTCTAATGGATTGCTTGTTCCGCTGCAGTTAAACTTGATGTTTATTATATTTTATCAGTTTAACACTGTTGAAGGCTAACAATAAATTATTCTGCATTATCTTAGTCATAATATTTCTTAATGGGCTAGTTGAGGTCACCCTTTCTTTCACTGTTCTCTTCAGAAAATGAGAACGTAGCTGGGACTATTCAAGGAACAGAGTGACGGTCCAGATGATAGCCTTAGTAGTCCTCACTATTCTGTTAAATAGTATGACAATAAATATAACGAGGACTCCATTGAGTGTGGATATTATCTAGATGACAATATTCTTATTAAAACACTCAGTTATGTCTTGTCATATTCTACACGACAGTTGTATTATTAAATTGTATTTGAATTTTGTACCATGTATTTGGCGACTCAAGATGGGTGATGTATACCTATGTTGGGGGCGTCACATTAACTGTCTATTAGACAGTATTTGTATTTAAACTCACAGTTTATGTGTTGTCGTATTTTGCACGACAATTGTATTAATGAAGTTGTAGTTGTTTCTGTACCGTGTATTTGACGACTCAGAATGAGCGATGTATACCTATTTTGGAGGCGTTACACCACTACTAAAATCTAAATACTCACTGTATTTAAGGATAAACATGGGGAAATATGCTTAAAGTTTGCAAATATGATTTTTTGTGGGACAGAGGGAATATTATTCCTTTTTTCCACTCATTGTTTAGAGCTGTGGTACAATCATTAACCATATTCAATTAAACAAAATTATGCTAATTATTCTTAATTAGTAGTAGTGATCTCAGTGGAAACAACGGGGCCCACTAACACAATGTGATTGCTCAATAAACTAGCTAAGATTCTAGATAAATAAAGCAGTACGATTTTTAAGATAAATGCAAAGAGATTTGTTGAATTGGGGAATAAAATTCCATTGTTGATTGGTACGAAGAAACACTAAAATGTAGCTTAAAATTAGAGAAATCTAGGTAGAATTGATCAATAAATCTCACATTTTCCTTGAATCCAACGCCATTGCAAGAAAAAATTAACTTTGAAAGTGAGAGAGCTTATTTCACCGCTTCAGAGACCGAAGATTAGAAGACCTAAAGGTCATTGTGTAGTTCAGTTTTAGAAAGAGATGGAGTCTATAAGTAGGCATCCATTGATGAAGTTGTTGAGCTTCTTAGAAAATCCTAGAAATCAAGTGTTTTCAAGTGTTTTCATGTGTTTTCATACCTAATCAGTCTCCCCCTCTTACTACTCTTAGACCATATGAAAATGAAAAATGAAACAACCAAACGGGTCATATAAAAAATGAAACAAATTCACCTCTGAATTATTCAAAAATCCTTACAATTAAATCAGGAAGTCCAAATCCCACATATTCACTCAAACCATAGTCACTCATCTCCCTTGGGAACGAAAAAAAGAGGATAAGTAAACCCAAAAGTAACTAAAATTCTATAAACAATAAACTCAAATGAAGCCTTAAGATATATCAAAGACATTTGCTATTTTATTATCGAAGGTGTCAACAAAACATAAATCTGGACTGTTCCAGTTGATTTCTTTGACATAAAATCAAAGACATTAAAAATATCACCACTTATATTTATAAACTATATAACAACACTCATCTACTCTATTACGATCATCAAAACAACCAACTATTATGGCACAACCGAATCAACACAAAATTTCAAAATGATCCATTTTTTCAATTGAAAGTTTTACTGGGTGCTTACCAAAAACAATCGTCACTTAGCAACCTCTGCTTGCCATCGCCGCCGCTTAGCAAAAGATATCACCACTTATCAAAAGCAATTTGCGCACGGGCGGAAGTGAGCACCGATCAGAACATGAACAGAGAGTGGAGTTGCCTCAAAGAGGGGAAGGAATAGTTTTTGGAAGAGTACACGGGAAGGAGGCTAATTTTGATTTGGCGGGTTTTGAAGGGAAGGCGACAGTAGAGTGTAGAAGGGGGGGGGGGTTTGATTTGGGCGGTTAATTTTTTTTTCGTTGTCTGAAATGAAATCTGACCTTTAGATTAAGTTAGATGAAATCTGAGCCTTTGTTGTGGTTTCTCAAATTTTTAAGTGGGAGTAGATTCAAATTTGGTTGTGTTTTATTATATAGATATACAAAATGATATGTCATATCTGTTCCTAAAAAAGTATCATTTTAAAAGAAAAAATTTATTCCAATTTATTTGTCGTTTACGACTAACATTCTAGAATAATAAATTATTTACTTTTCTATATTAGCCATACCTTCTCTCATTGTCCAAATAAATTCTCTCCCTTGTATTAATAATAGTTTTCAACTTCCCATAAAGGAGTAGTGATGGAATTTTAAACAAATTTTAATTTTTAAATGATAGTATTAAATGACTTTCTTAATCCATGTCCAAAAATCTTAAACGACAATCTTTTAAGAATGGAGATAGTACTCCCTCCATTCCTAAAAGATTGTCGTTTTAAAAGAAAAATTTGTTCCAAAATGTTTGTTTCTTACAACTTTCGAGGAGAATAAATTATTTACTTTCCTATATTACCCCTACCTTCTCTCATGTCCCAAGAAATTCTCTCTCTTGTATTAATAGTTTTCAACTTCCCATAAAGGGGTAGTGATGGAATTTCAAACAAATTTTACTTGGTAAAAGATACTTTCTTAATCCATGTGCAAAAACCTTTGTTAGTTCCCAGTAGGAACATAATAGATCTAAAGGGGGGGTTGAATAGATCCTTTTTAATTTCAAATACTTTTCTTGTATATTTTGTATTGCTAGTGAATTAGCATGTGACAAACATAGGAATCTTTTCAAGCACAACGGAATAAGTAAACATCCCCTTCATTGATATATTCATGAACATGCATACATTGTTCGTAGAGTTAGTTTAGTTGTAAGCAGTTAATACATACATAGCATTTACGTGATGCCCCCAAAATAGGCATACACCACCCATTCTGAGTTGCCAATTACATGGTACAGAAAATAACTACAACTTCATTATTACAATTGTCGTGCAAAATACGACAACACATATGCTGTGAGTTTAAATATAAATATTGTCTTCTAGACAGTATTCAAACTCAAATAAGTCCTTATTATAATTATTGAAACACTATTTTACAAAATAGTGAGGACTGCCCAAACAACTGACTAGAAATATCACTGCACACCCGGACTAGTTCCCGCTATATTCTCGCCTCCTGAGAAGAAAAATGGAACAAAAATTAAAAGGGTGAGCTCAACTAGCTCAGTAAAGAATATTATGACTAAGATAATGTACAACAAATTATCGTCAGCCTTCAATAAATCAAATAAAATATAATGGACAACAAGTTTTAGATCAAAATTCGCAGCGAAAATAACAATTCATTAGAAGAGTTTAGTAGAGAATGAAATCTACTATCATCTATGAATTTAAAAGTCCATCATCAATATTTTATCCCTATAACATCAATCAATATACATCTTAAATCAAATATTTATCTTTGGACTACGGGTCAAATATATTCATTTGTATCACCAGTTGGTCATGTTCATCTCAACACCTGCTCATCTTTGCACTACGGGCCAAAGATATTCATCAAATAATCATTCATCTTTGTACTACATGTCAAAGATATTCAGTTATATCATCATTTAGGATTGAGGATGATGAAAAATATTTTAAAGAAACAAATCTAGTGAGATAAAAAGACAAAGATTATGGATTCATACTTTAGATAATCCAAGTTCAAAAATACTCTATAATAAATCATAGTGGAGTAAAATTCAAGAATGAATATCAAAACATGGATATAATAAAAGATAGTAACCATAATAGATATCTTGGACAAAGAAGAGAAAATTTTATTTTTCTGTGAATAGTGTTGTATTCGTGAATAGTGCCATATACGTGAATAGTAACCCCAACAATAAAAGGTCGAAATTTCACAAGAAAAATCATACTTCATGAATAGTACCGTATTCATGAATAGTGCTGTATACGTGAATAGTAACCTCAACATAAAAAGGTAGAAATTTCATAATAAAATTCATACAAATATTTCAGCATAATGATATTGAAAGAAAAATATTATTTACGAAGAAAATAACATCCCTTACCTTAAAAGAACAGGTTCCGGCTAAAATATCAGGTATAAGGCTAAAGGAAACTTACACTGAATAGCAACTCTCAAATTATCTAAATACTCACAAAAATATAGAGAGAAAAAACTTATGATTCTGGTGTGATTTTCAATTCTAACTAAGCAACCTATTTATATGAAAATACTAGAACGCCAAAGCATACTAACCTGCTACATGATGGCTTTACCTACTACTATTCACGCCCACCACTTTTAAAATAAAATTTCAGCACATTCTCATAAACCAAAAGTGGGGCCCACCATGTTTTTAATAAAAATATTTATTTCTGAAACTTTAATAATTCATAATAAATAGCTTTTTTATCAAAAAAAAATTCAAATCTCATGTCTATTCCATAGGACATTTAATTCTCTACAACTTTATAGAAGAAAGTTTTTCCAAATTCCAAACAGAAAATGTCCAAAATCCACATACGAATGATTTTTAATACATTCATTCTGACAAAATACTGATAAAACACCTCAACATTAATTCCTTCATTTATATCCACATAAAAAAACAAATATTTCCTTATCATATAAATTAATAATTAATTATTCACAAATAATATTACAGAATCACAATTATGACATCCAGGTCATTCCTAGGAAAGAGGGGGCTTTCCGATAAGGATTTCTCCTTACCGGCGTGCAAATAGGTGACCAAACCCCTTTTCTAGACAAAACTTCCTTAGACATTATCAATAATGCTATCTAATAATATTATTCAAATGATATGAATTATTGATCTGATAATGGGTAATACTGTACAGTGACAATTATTGAAAGAACAATAATATAAAATATCAACATAGCAATTATTGAATCAATAAAATAAAATACTGAACAATAATTACTATAATAATTATTTAGTAGTGCCTTCTTACGTAAGAATTAATAATTCAAAAATATTGTGCAATACCCTGTGCAACCATGCGTATTACTGTATTTTAACCACCGGGTATTCCAACAGTGTTAACGGTTACAACTACACCGTTATTTGTAAAAACTCAAACTTGTCGTTTTCTTCTTTCGACCGTTTTCCGTTATGGGGCCCATAAATGGATGTGTCATCGTACGAATATTCCCTGACAGTAAGAATATTCCATGACCAAACGAATATTCCCCGACAACAATGAATATTTTATAATCACTTGCTTATTTTCCCAAATTTGCACATTTCACCCATAACCAAAGCATTATATCAAATTAACACCTTATTATTCAAAATAATAACTAGAGGAAATTTAATTTAATTTATAAAAATTTGGGGTCTTTCAACCTCCACTCCTTATGAAATTTCATCCTCGAAATTGATGTACGTACCTGGTGTTTCAAAAAGGTGAGGGTACCTCGCTTTCATTTCCGACTCCAACTCCCAGGTCATTTCCTCAATAGCATGGTTTCTCCATAAAATTTTAACTTGTGGTATAACCTTTATGCGTAGGACATGCTCCTTCCTATCCAAGATCTTGACAATTACCTCTTCGTACTTTAAATCTTCAGTTATCTCGTCTGGTTCTAACTCAATAATGTGATTTGAGTCTTTCACATATTTACGAAGCATAAATATGTGAAACACATTATGAACACGAGACATGCTTGGAGGTAATGCGAGTCTATATGCGACATTTCATATTCGGTCAAGAATTTCAAATGGACCAACAAATCGTGGATTGAGCTTTCATCTCTTCCCAAATCTTGTAACTCCCTTCCATGGAGCAATACGTAACAATACATGATCCCCAATATTAAATTCCACGTCCTTTTGATGAAGATTAACATAACTCTTTTGTCGATCCAGTGCCATTTGTATACGTTATCGAATCATTTAGATCTTTTCTGTAGTCATGCGTACTAACTTTGGTCCCAATAATGTTGCTTCTCCCATATCATCCCAACACACTGGAGAGCGACACTTTCGTCCATACAATGCTTCGAATGGAGCCACACCTATACTTGCCTAATAACCGTTGTTGTAGGAGAATTCCACCAATGGTAGGTACTTATCCCAACTCCCTTTAAAATCTAGGACACATAGTCTTAATAGATCTTCAAGAGTTTAAATTGTCCTTTCCAATTACCCGTCCGTTTGAGGATGGTATGCCGAACAAAATCGTAAGTCCGTGCCCATAGTTTTTTACAAACTAACCCAAAATCTTGAAGTGAATCTTGGGTCACGATCCGAAACTATGGATACTGGCATGCCATGCAATCTCACAATCTTAGTCACGTACATACGAGCAGGATGTTCAAGGGAATAAGTCTCACGTATCGGCAAGAAATGAGCAGACTTGGTTAATCTATCAATAATAACCCAAATCGCATCTATGCCTTGAGAAACCTTGGGAAGACCCGTAACGAAATCCATGGTAATGTGTTCCCACTTCCATTTTAGAATCTCAAGTGGTTACAATGGACCCTTTGGCACTTGATGCTCCACCTTTACACGTTGACAAGTTAAACATCTCAAGATTAAATCTGCGACTCTCTCTTCATATTGCTCCACCAAAAAGTATGTCGAAGATCATGATACATTTTGGTACTCCCAAGATGGATTGTAAATGGTGTGTAATGTACCTCCATCATGATTCTATGCTTCAAGTCAGAATCGTTAAGAACAAAAAGTCTGGAGTTGACTCGTAGTATTCCTTCTTCATCGATTCTTGCTTCTGGAATAACACCTACTTGCACTTTCTTCTTCATATGCATCAGCTCCAGATCCGTAGCTTGAGCATCTTTAACTTTATCTATTAAAGTCGGTTCTACTCATATATTTGACATCATCACATGGGTCCCTGGAGTTTTTAACTCTATCTCCATCCTTTCCAAGTCATACAAAATGGGCCTTTGCGTTGACAATATAGCACTCGTACCCGCATATGATCTTCTACTCAATACGTCAGTTACCACGTTCGCTTTTTCAGGATAGTATTGAATGGTATAATCATGATCTCTCAACAGTTCAAGCCAACATCGTTGCCGCATGTTGAGTTCCTTTTGAGTGAAGAAATATTTGAGGCTTTTATGATCCGTATAGATCTCCACTTTCTCCCCATACAGGTAATGCCTCCAAATCTTCAACATGAAAATGACTGCTGCTAACTCCAGATCATGAGTAGGATAATTCCTCTCATATTCTTTGAGTTGTCGCGAGGCATAGGCTATGAATTTCCCATGTTGCATGAGAACACATCCTAACCCTTTGCTTGAAGCATCACTGTAGATAAAAAAATCCATCCGAAACAGATGGTATTATTAGAACAGGTGCCGAAATTAGTCTCCTCTTGAGTTCTTGGAAACTCTTCTTGCATTCCTCGCTCCATACGAATTTTGTATCTTTCCGAGTTAGCTGAGTTAACAGAGTAGCGATTCGAGAAAATCCTTCTAAGAATCTTCGATAATAACTAGCTAAGCCCAGAAAGCTACGTACTTCGGTCACCGACTTCGGTTGCTCCCAACTTTGTATTGCTTCAATCTTCGTCAGGTCAACATATACTCCATGTTTTGACACCACGTGCCCAAGGAATGCTACTTCCTCAAGCCAAAACTCGTATTTCTTCATCTTGGCATATAGCTTGTTATCACGAAGCCTTTGAAGCACCAGCTTCAAATGGTGCTCATGATCTTCACGGCTTTTGGAATAGATGAGGATGTCATCAATAAAGACAACAACGACTGATCTGAATATTCCTTGAACACACAGTTCATCATATCCATGAAAGCCGCATGAGCATTAGTCAATCCAAAAGACATGATTAGGAATTCGTAACGCCCGTAACGAGTTCTGAAAGTAGTCTTCAGAATATCCTCAATTTTAATCTTTAGCTGACAATATCCAGAACGAAGATTGATCTTTGAAAAGATTTATGTTCCTTGAAACTGGTCGAACATGTCAACAATGCGAGGTAGTGGATACCTATTCTTGATGGTGACATGGTTCAATTCGCGATAGTCAATGCAAAGTTGCATACTCCCATCTTTCTTCTTTATGAATAAAACAGGAGCACCCCAGGGAGATGTAGTAGGGTGAGTGAAACCTGTGTCTAACAACTCCTGTAGTTGTACATTTAACTCCTAAAGTTGAATAGGAGCCATTCGATACGGGGTTTTAGAAATTAGATCTGTACTAGGTTAAAGGTCAATAAAGAATTCAACTTCACATTCTGGGGGTAGACCGGGAAGTTCTTCAGGAAATACGTTAGGAAATTCACTAACAACAGAAATACTATTCAAATTTGACGTATTTTTGTTCAAGTCCGTGACATGGGCTAAGAACGTTTGACATCCATTTTTTAATAAACGAATGGCTTTATAGCTTGATATGACAGTATTTGAATTTAGTGGTTTGGTTTCTTGAATTCACATAACAGGTTGGTTAGGAATATGAATATTAACAAGATTATGAAAACACTCAATTTTGGAATAATGAGTGGTTAACCAATCAATCCCTAAAATCACATCAAATGCAACTATTTTCAAAGAATTAAAATCGACAGGTAATGTGATGGTACCAACTTGAATCAAGCAAGATTTATAAACCGTATATGTAATGAAAGTTTCTCCTAACGGAGTTTCAATATATAAGTCAAAGTCTAATTTCTCCGGAGTCAAGTTCAAACGTTGAGCACAAGAAGGAGAGATAAAAGAATTGGTAGAACCGGTATCTAATAAGGTATAAACTTCGCAATAGTTTATGATTAGATTACCCATGACCACCTCATTCGGGTTCCTCGCGTTTTGGACAGTCACGACAAACGCTCTTCCAGGAACCACTGACTTTGACTTGTCCGGGACAACCTTTGAAGTCACCATCCTCGTTGGACTTGGTTTCGCTACAAGACAATCTCTAGCTATATGACCTTCCTTTCCACAGTTATAACACACGTTGGATTGTTGTGGGCAGTTTGGGCTGATGTGTCCCTCTTTCCCGCATTTATAGCATACGACCAGTGATCGTTCTACTCCCCTAAGAACAGTTGATGCTAGTGCTGACGTCTTCACGTTGTCATTATTATACCTTCTCTTTTTGAAATCTCCCCCCGACTCGCTTTTTCTACTATCATGGCCACGATTACCACCAGAGTGGTTACCGCTTTTGTCCGAATATTTTCCTCCCTGCTGGTTGTCATTGCTCCGATGACTGCTGCCACCGGTATGACCCTAGTTGTGGTCCCTCGGTTGAACACACTCATTATCTCGCTCTAATATTTGAGCCCTGTTTACAACATCTGAATATAGAGAAAATTTGTGAGAAAGAAGATATTGCTGAATTTCGGGTTTTAGACCTCTCAGAAACATCTGCGTCATACGTTCCTCATTCTCTACCAAATGAGGTACAAACCTGGATAACTATGCGAACTAAGCCCCGTATTGGGACACAGTCATGTTGTTCTGTTCTAGTATAATAAACTCTACCTCCTTCATATGACGAATACTTTTAGGAAAGTACTTGTTATTGAACAGTTTCTGAAATGTTTCCAAAGACATATTGAGTGAAACTGGCAGGGTACGCTCAACAGATTCCCACCAGTAGTTTGCCTCACCACGAAACATAAAGGTGGCGATGGAACCTTCTGTTCTTCCTTGCATCCCAAGACATCAAATTCTGGTGGTCCCAACTTTTTCAACTGCTTGGCTGTGATAAGCCGCGCGTTGCTATCATTTCCACCAGTAATTTGTACACGAGTCTCCCTCGTCTGATTTTGCATGAACTGTAAAAAGCTTCTAAACATCCCATCATTCATTGTTTGTTCGGTAGTGTTGTTTACACGAGGAATATTGCCTTCCTGTTGCACGTTCCCCTGGTTGGTGATTAAAGGTGTCTCCACGGTCTCATTCACTCCATTGTTAACATTTCCAGCTGCCATTCTCAAATACTGCCATAAAACAAGGGTTAAATAAAGAAATTGACATACCACATATTATCCCTATATTCTAACCGACCAATTAAATACCGAACAAGCTTAGGTAGGACATACTAGCGAAGAATTTACTCATCTCTCCCCTCCTAGTTCTATTCCCCGATCTCCGCTAGAGACCATATCCCTAAGCTCTGATACCAACTGTGACGCCCCCAAAATAGTTATACACCACCCATTTTGAGTCGCTAAATACATGGTACAGAAAACAACTACAACTTCTTTATTACATTTGTTGTGCAAAATACGACAACACATATGCTATGAGTTTAAATACAAATATTGTTTTCTAGATAGTATTGAAACTCAAATAAGTCTTCATTACAATTATTGAAATACTATTTTACAAAATAGTGAGGACTGCTAAAACAACTAATTGGAAACATCATTCCACACCCCGACTAGTTCCTGCTATATTCTCGCCTCCTGATAAGAAAAATGGAACAAAAATAAAAAGGGCTAGCTCAACTAGCCCAGTAAAGAATAGCATAACTAAGATAATGTACAACAAATTATTGATAGGCTTTAATAAATCAGATAAAATATAATGGACAACAAGTTTTTGATCAAAATTCACAGCGAAAATAACAATTCATTAGAAGAGTTAAGTAGAGAATGAAATCCACTATCATCTATGAATTTAAAAGTCTACCAATATTTTATCTCTGTAACATCAATAAATATACATCTTGAATCAAATATTCATCTTTGCACTATGGGCCAAAGATATTCATTTGTATCACCAGTTGGTCACGTTCATCTCAACACCTGTTCATCTTTGCATTACAGGCCAAAGATATTCATCAGATAATCACTCATCTTTGCACTAAAGGCCAAAGATATTCAGTTATATCGTCATTTAGGACTGAGGATGATGAAAAATATTTTACAGAAACGAATCTAGTGAGATAAAAGGACAAAGATTAGGTATTCGTACTTTAGATAATCCAAGTTCAAAAATACTCCATAATAAACCATAATGGAGTAAAATTAAAAAATGAATATCAAAACATGGATACAATCAAAGATAGTAACCATAAGACATCTTGGGCAAAAAAGAGAAAATTTAATTTTTATGTGAATAGTGCTGTATACGTGAATAGTGCCGTATACGTGAATAATAACCCCGACACAAAAAGGTAGACATTTCACAAGAAAAATCATACTTCGTGAATAGTACTCGTGAATAGTGTCGTATACGTGAATAGTGTCGTATACGTGAATAGTGCTGTATACATGAAAAGGCAGAAATTTCACAATAAAATTCATACCAATATTTTGGCATAATGATACTGAAATAAAAACATCATTTACGAAGAAAATAACATCCCTTACCTCAAAAAAACATTATTTCCCAGGAAAGAGTGGGCTTTCCGATAAGGATTTCTTCTTATTGGTGCGCAATTAGGTGACCGAACCCCTTTCCTAGACAGAACTTCCTTAGACATTACCAATAATGCTATCTAATAATATTATTCAAATAATATAAATTATTGATCTGATAATGGGAAATACTGTACAGTGACAATTATTGAAACAATAATAATATAAAATATCAACGTAGCAATTATTGAATCAATAACATAAAATATCGAACAGTAATTACTGTAACAATTATTGAGTAGTGTCTTCTTACGTAAAAATTAATAATTCAAAAATATTGTGCAATACTGTGTGCTACTGTGCAACCACGCGTATTATTGTATTTTAACCACCAGGTATTTCAACAGTGTTAACGGTAATAATTACGCCGTTATTTGTAAAAAGTCAAACTTGTCGTTCTCTTCATTTGACTGTTTTTCGTTATGGGCCCCACAAGTGGCTGCGCCGTCGTACGAATATTTTCCGACAACGAGAATATTCCACGACCAAACGAATATTCCCCGACAACAATGAATATTTTATAACCACATACTTATTTCGCCAAATTTTCACATTTCGTTCATAACCAAAACATTATATCAAATTAAAACCTTATTATTCAAAATAATAATTAGAGGAAATTCAATTTTATTTATAAAAAGTTGGTGTGACGCCCCCAAAATTAGGTATACATCACCCATTATGAGTCGTCAGATACATGGTACAAAATTCAAATATAACTTCATTTATACAACTGTTGAACCATCGTATAGAATACGACCACAGTTAACTGTGAGTTTTAATACAAATGTATGTAACTCTCATGGTGCCTCGACCACAACTTTACAATGGTACTTTACATAAAAGTATAGTCAAAAGCTGTTTTAGAAATTAAAATATTTGGGAAGTGCTCAAGAAAACTTTCGTACATGGGAGGCCATGCGTCTAGGTTATAATAGATATCATATGTCCACAGAATTATCCTTGGTTGACTCAATAGACCCCAAAGAAAAAAGAGAAGATTACTATCATCTTCTTTCCAATGGTGAGTCTTCTCTTGACATATAACTATCTCCACTGTCTCCAAGTGAATATTATATTTCAAATAAACTCCAAGATCATATAGATAGTGCCCGTAGATATACTCAGTAAGTGGATGCGCACAACCTTGTCTTATAATAACACGAGGTTGTATTTCATTAGACATCTTGTATGATAGTGGCAAAACACCCTTCCAAAGTTGGGTTTACCTCACCCTATTTGATTCACCAAATATAACTACTAAATGTTATATAGAATACAACACATTTTTCTATACTTTTTAGGGAGAGCCTCCACATCTAGAGACCACTGTTCTATTCCCCTGTTATCCCCGCTCGACCCGGCAACACTCTTACGACAACACTCTTATTACCTGAAAGGAATTGTGAAGCAGAAAGGGTGAGCACAACTAGCCCAGTAAAGAATATCAAGACTACAGATAATTAAATTATCAATAGGTTTCATCAATAATAAATCAGAGATTTAGAACATATGATAGATAATAAAACTTTTCAACCATAGTTGCAGCGGAACGAGCAATCCATTAGAAGAGTTAAATAGACCATAAGGTCTATTATCTTCTCTATGTTAAAAGTCCACCAATAATGTTTTATCCATGTAAAATAAATCAACAGTTCCTGTCCACAATCATATGAATAACTCATAATCATAATTGTGGTTCTAAATTCCTCTTCGCAACCAGGACGAAGATAATTTTCATCACCTATCTTCACCTGAAACATCAAAAATCATGGTTATACCAAATCAGAATTCCTGCTCATAATCATACTAATAAATTCATCTTTGCACTACGGCCAAAGATATTCATTAACAATTCATCTTTGCACTACATGCCAAAGACATACAGCTGTATTTTAGAAGAGTCAAGTAGAGCATGATATCTACTATCTTCTACGAATTAAAAGTGTATAATAAATATTTTATCACTGAGACTCAGCTTAATAAATAATCCACATCATCAAATCACCCCTGCACTACGGCCAAGGATATTCGTTAATATCACATCCATGAATTTATATTTCATCGCAATCAATTCATATCACTGATTTATCCATGCACTACGGCTAAGGATATTCGTTAATATCACGACCACAAATTATCCATGCACTACGGGCTAAAGATAATCGTGTTTTCATCAACGATCATGATCATGCCATAAAAAAATTCATCTTTTCACCCTTGGCCGAAGAGAATCCATAGCAATAATCATAGCAAAAACTGTCCATCAATGCACTACGGGCCAATGAGGAATTTTTCCACATCATTTGTAACATTACAGTCATGATTATACCGAATAATCTCTGGTCATAATCATACCAAGTCCATCTATGCACTACGGCCAAAGATGACTTTCAACACAATATAAGCATGAGGATGATGACAATGATATAAGAGTCAATCAAATGAGATAAAAGATAAATATTAAACATTTATAATACAATTTATCCAGCGTTCAATAATAACCAAATGTTATCAATCACTTAATAATCTCATAATCTAATATTATTAATATTATAACAATATTTTAATCATTTCTTAAACTTATAAACAATTTATTTCAATTGTGTACACTTTATCAAATAATGCATTTAATCATTCAAAAATGCCATACTCATAAGATTTCATAATCAATGATCAAATCCCTCATTAAAATCTGCATACACTACTAGAAATTCAGCCTATAGCGACGGTCGCCGGCCGTCGCTATAGGCCAAAAGACCATCGCTAAAAGTTTTAGCGACGGTCGCCGACCGTCGCCATCGAACCCGTCGGTAAAGCCTATAGCGACGGTCTTTTGACCTATAGCGACGGTCGCCGACCCTAGCTATAGGTCATGGCAAAATCGTGTATTTGTTCTTTACTAACGGTCGCTGAGAGTTATTGCTACGGTCATGACCGTAGCTATAGATGTCTATAGCGATGCTCGGTGACCGTCGCTATAGGGATGTGTTTTATAGAACACTATAGCTACGGTCGATGACCGTCACTATAGCCTTATCATATTTAAAAAAAAAATTAATAATGCACATTTATTCAATAAACACAAATACAATATAAAATAAAAAATAAAATATATTATATACATCATTTAAAATCATTCACATTACAACATTACAAGCATCACAAACAAGAGTAAATTGAAATAATTTAGATTTCATAAATGTTACAACATTTACATAGTTTACAACATTTTAGATTATGAGAAATGTTTATAATTTCCATAACCAATAAAAATTTACATAGTACAGAAGACCAGCTGCAGCAGGACTGGGGAAGAAAGTTGCTCGTGAGCTCATAATATCGATTCCAACTGCTTCAGATCTGGATCCAATTTCTCAGGTGGGACGGTTTCTTCTGGGGTCAAGTATGCCTCAGCTATAGCCTTCCCTTTGTTCAACACTTCAGAAGGAACAGTTTGAAGGAGACCCTTATAAGCTAAAATGGTCTTGTAGCCTCTTCCATCAACTTCCACAGTCACTGCATCCAAGTCATCATACCCTAACTTCCAAGCTACTTCTGCAAACAACAAGAGAAAGTTAGAACCAAAAGGAGATCTAGCAAATATTATATGAGCACGAAGTAACGGGAATGTACTATGAAGTGAAATAATTACTAACAATTAATGAGTGAACATATAATCAGAAGAATCCAAGAAAGCCATGAGCAATTGAGATGCTTGTGAATTTTACATAAAATATGTAGACTTTGTCAAATATTTAGGTGGAAAAACATACCTCGGAATAAGATCCAGAAGTTGATAATTCAAGTAATTGAATGCCATTTAAAATGAGAATACATAATTCAAGTAACATAGGAATCCATTATTACCTCTGGTTTTGCTTCCTCACCCTCTTTTGGTTCTTCCTCCTCTTCTACCTGCAATAATTTTCAAGAGCAACAAACAAGCAAGGATCAACTCTAGTATCTGAGCAAAGAAAGGGAAAAGTTCAAATTGCCATCCTAACACATTTACAATCAATTTTTCAAGATAGAGCACTAAAGCAGAGAGCACAACTGGCAAGATTTTACCAATATAAGCCAATAAACATAAGAAATTTAAACCAGCATTGCTCAAATACAAAGCAGCTCTATAAACATAATATAACTAAGATGCAATATAAGTTTTTATGTAACTTAAGATAGGCAATGCATGCACCATGCACGCGCACATAACTGACAAATTGAATGCAAATGTTTGTGTTTATGACAACAGAAGAACCCTCACCTCAACAGTCCTCGATTTTTCTTGCCATGTGTAGATGGGAAAGGAAACAAACTGTGAATAGTTTTTCACCAAATTCTGGATCCTAGTAGGCTCTGAGAATTCATACTTGTCATCAGGCTGCAAGAAGACAGTGTCAGTGTTAGTTGTTATCGGTCTTCAGGAAAAGAAAATATGAAACGGTTCCAAAAACTCCCACTTAGATAAAGCTAAGGAATTTCAGTGTCTCTCAAAGCTCCATATTGCTTTTAAAGAAAGAAAGGTACTTCTCAAATTTATTGCTTCCTAGTTAAATAAATTAGTATTAATTACAGCTTCCACATTGTACTTAACCTCAAACACCATGGTGTTGATATGTCCTATACCTACACAGTTATTGTTGACTCAGCTGTATTTCCAATAGAAAAAAGAAAAGAAAGACTCACAAGGCAAACAAAAATACAGTACCTTCAAATAAAGTGTAATTTGTGTTCCACGGCGTAGGATCTTTTCAGGATCATTTTCTTCCCTAATTACATAAGAGCTACTTTCAGCTGCTGCTTCCCAAATGTATTGCTTATCTGATCTTGGGCTCTTTGTGGAGACTACTACCTAATCAATGAGATATTAAAGTACTTGCAATTAGTACTCAACTGAGGAAAACCATATTTTACTTCTCAATTAACCATAACTTATACTGGAAGGCTATGATTTCACCTTTTCAGCAACCAAAAACGCAGAATAAAACCCAACACTAAATTGACCGATTAAAGCATTGTCTGCTCCAAGATCCTTGTTTTCCTATAACAAGGAATGGGTCTTAAAGTTATTTCAATGCCATTAATCAACTAATTAAAGTCTCCTCAACAATAGAGTACCTTAAGAGCATTCAAGAATTTTGAAGTACCACTCTGAGCAATAGTTCCCAGACAGTCAATGAGCTCCTCTTTGGTCATTCCTATACCAGTGTCTCTGCGAACAATAGAAAGCCAATTAACACAACCACTTGCATCTATCAAAGAAGTATGTAGCAAAGCCAACAAGTTAGCTTACGTAATAGTGACGGTCCCGTTGTCTGGATCAGTTTTAATACGGATTTCTCGCTCACCAACATCTCCAAGTAAAGAAGGCTCAGTAACACTTAAGAATCTCAACTTATCAAGAGCATCACTTGCATTACTGAAACAAAAGAAGACAGCAACTCACCAAATATTTCCGAGGGAAATTTGCCATTTTCTGAACCAAAAAATTTCTTAAATTTTTTTTAAATTTTAGATGAAACAATTTATTTGCTCAAATTGTTAAAACATCAGACATAAAAAGAAATAGAAATAAACCGTGACAAGTCGGAAATTGACATAGAAATTAGAATGAACAGTAACATATATTTCAAAGAAATCCTGGAAATTCTATAAGTCTTGATCAAATCAGTTAACCACATTGGATTCAACATACAAAAAAGAGAAAGGATTATTGGAGCTACTATCCTTCAAATTACCAAAAATGCAGTCTAATACTTGAAGCTAAAAATAACATTTCAAGTATTAAAAAAAAGCATATGAAATAACACAAAAATGGAGAAATAACTACACCAGCAATCACCCAGAAAAGAGAAAAAAAGCCCAAGTTTCAACAGAAATTGAAACAGAAACACATTTCAGCATCAAGAAAAACAAGAAGAATGTATAACTAATTTACTAATATACTCACACGTAGAGAGAGTGCATATTAACATATCCCAATTTCAATTATCCAGTCATATAAAATAGAAGATTGCACCATTTCAACTTACCTTGAGTAAGACTTGTCTGTGCAGGACTGCAGTTGAGGAGCAGATTGCACCATATATTCTTCCAGCTGATTTTTGTTCTTTAAGTAACTTCTTTAGCAACTTGGATTTGTGTAGCCGCTCAGCCCCAGTAATGCCTCCCTGAGAATTCAAGATCAACCAACTATTAGAGACAAGTTAGTACCAAAAACTTCAGCTCACAGTATATAAAATCTGAAATTAAACATTCAGGTACCAGAAACCAAGATACTGAAGTGACAGATATGCAAGAAAATAAAAGGATAAGAAAACGTAAAACTCGACTCGCAGCATCACAGCTGCAAAATAATAATTATGCACAAACCATGACAAAGGATCCAAGTGGCAAAAATATGGGATACAATGATAATAGTAGTGGCGTTGCTCCATTTACAAAAGAGTACAACATCGCACATTACTGCAAAGCTGCTGCTAAACTGGCAACACTAACTATCTCATAATCGTTAACACTCTTGAGCTTCCATTGTTTATGTCAAGCTATCCAAAATTTGGTTCCCAGTTGACAAACTCCAAAATATTTGTTGCAATGATTTCTGATCATAACAATAATAATTATATAATGAATCTAACAAACTGCTTTAACTGTTAGATATTGTTATTGCCTCACCGGTAAGATAATTAAATCATATATAGACTCAGCAGCATCATTAATTAACTTGTCTGCAATAATCTTTGTTCCTCGGGATGACAAAATCTGCAGAGATTTCTCAACTGAAGAAACCGTAACATCCACATTTGCACGCCGTAGAATATCTACAATTGTTACCACTTCAATCTCTTGCAAACCATTTGAAACATGAATGAGAACCTATAAATTTAGAATATAAGAAAATACTGTTTAAGCAATTCACTTTCTTTGTACCAGGATTGCAGGAAAACAAGGATCTAAAAAATGTCAAGGAATTCTCATTGTATAAAAGTAAATCTAAGTAATAAGTTAATAACTAAATCTATTTCTAGTTAGTAGAAAAAGCTAAGCTTTACAAACACATGGGAAAATTAATATGGAGCACAATCATAGTTTCTGATGAAGAAAAGAAATAAGGAAAATCTTCAAAAAGGCTCCCACACGAATTTGACGCTGTTGCTTCAAATTTTCAGAAATGGTTGACAAGCAAGTGCATTTAGAGTATGAATCATCGAATAATCATATTTTACATTAAACGAAAAAATGAAAATTAAATTGTTTGAACTTTTGATGCAGGTTATTGATACATCTTAATCCACTAAGTGCATACACTTAGTTTGATCAGGTAAATTGGAATCATTCATAATATATATTAACCCATCAACTTTCACTAATACTGCACAACTCCATTAGCCAAAATATCTCAGCATCCACTAAATAATTCTCCAAATTAACAAACTTTTGAGCACAAAATATTCTACCAGGAACTTGACCGGCCAAGCTGACCAAAACAGAATATTGATTGTGATAGGAAGGATCAGAAGCAGAAGCAAAAGCAAATAGCATAATGAATAGCAATAAGAGTTCATCACAAAGAAATTGCAGTGGCCAAATAAAAAGGAAGCGAACCTGATCAAGCTTCCAATTTGGAGAGAAGAGAGATGAGATAATGCTCTGCTTGCGTCTGATTTGGAGAGAAGAGAGAACGCAGAACCGAGGGCTTATGAGTCGCGATTCTCAGTTTGCCTAAATCGCAAATTTGGGGAGAAGCTCGACTAGAGCTTATTATTTGGAGAGAGAGGAGCGAATTTGGGGAGAAGCTCGATACTCAGATTTATCTACTTAAAACTTATGCTCTTGAACTTTTCTAGTAAGATAATAGCCAATTTAATATCCGAACAAAGTGAAAAGTTCATAGCTAAAATAAGACATAAATGAGAGAAGAAGAAGACGTGATGAATTTAATAGGGTATCACCTGCTATAAGAATAAGGAGATCGGCTTCTATCTCTTCGGCTTTTGCGGCTATATCTGCCTCCCACCGGCGACGGTGACCGTGAATATGATTTTTCACTAAACCCTAACTATTGCACGTTTGTCTGTAACGAGAGAGAAAGAGTGAAGATACTGAAATGATTTGGGGGAAAGTGGGAGTGTTTAATCTAAATAAAAACTCTATACCGACGGTTTCGTGTCGACCGTCGCTATAGACACCCTATAGCGACGGTTCCGTGCCGACCGTCGCTATAGAAACCCTATAGCGACGGTTCCGTGCCGACCGTCGCTATAGCTCGTCGCTATATGTCGAATTTCTAGTAGTGATATACCCTATATAGGATTCTCAAGCCATAAAATCCTATTTTCCAATTTTATTACTTCACATAACATATTTAATTCATTTACTCATAACTAGTTTATTTTTATGAAAAATACCAAATCAGTCCCAAAAATATTTCTTTTCTGGGATTTAGCATAATATAGTCCCATCTTGAACATATATTTTTCTCAGAATTTTTAAAATTCATTTACTATTTTTTATATGGCTAAAACTGCCGAATATTTAGACATTTATCATAAATTGTACTTTTGTCCAAAAATTCTGAAATTTACAGGGTATACTCCTGTTATATACATGTACTCCCAATAAAGATTTCACCAATTTTAAAGTTAACCACAAGGAGTTATAAGAGTTTACTTTTAAAATAGTCTTTTGCCATAAAATCCATAACTCTTATTCTATACATCCAAAAATCGCCATTTTTAGACACAATTTAGAAAACTCATCAAATTATCATTTCAAAATTTTCCAGAATTTTTTAGGGTCAGAAAAATTACGAAACTGCCACTGGCAGAAACCCCTTGTTAATGAAAATACTATTCGTATGAATACGAAGGATCATTTACAATGCATGCGGTAATCCACATAGATAGGTTATTTCAACAGAATAATAAAGAATGGAACCAGGTCATGCGTAAACGCACAAACATGATATTCCAATAGAATAATAAATAATGAAATAACAGAAGAATTCACCAGGCATGCGAAAGACCGCACAGACAGGTTATTCCAACAGAATAATAAATAATGGAACCAAGTCATGCGTAAACGCACAGACAGAATATTCTAACATAATAATAAAGAATGGAATAATAGAAGAATTTCACCATGTATGCAGTACTTCGCATAGACAGGTTATTCCAACATAATAATAAAAAATGTAATAACAGAAGAATTTCACCATGTATACGGTAGTCCGCGTATACAGGTTATTCCAACAGAATAGTAAAGAATGGAATAACAGAAGTTCTCTTCATGAATACGAACGAAATAATACCCCTTACTATAATAATAATAATATCCTTTACGAGTACGACAATTATATCCCCTACGATTACAACAAATAATATCCACTACCTTAAAAAGAAAATTATTTTGACTGGTAGGGCGGGAATATACTTGAAGAAAACTTGCACTACGCTCAAAGCTTTCTTAAACTCTAAAGAAATACGCTCCAGATTATAGAAGAAGAACTCTCTCTATAGTTTCTCTCTCTAGAGTTTCAGTGAATTCGTAAGAAATAATGAAGGAATAAGATTCTATTTATAGAAGAATGGACTGCATAGTAACTAATTCATGAACGGTCCATATTGATTTACTTTTAATCAGACGATCCATATTTAAAGCAAAATCTTTTAAATAAAATATAATATATTCTATTTATAATCTAATAAAACGAATAACTTTATAAAAGTATTCAGTTTTATATAAAAATATTTTACTATGCAAAATACTATGTAGGCACTATACAACACTATGCATGCACTATGCAAATATTATGCATAATAAAATATAATATATTCTAATTATTGTCTAATAAAACAGATAACTTTATAAAAGTATTCTGTTTTATCCAAAAGATTTTACTATTAGCCTAATAAAATGAATAACTTTATAAAAGTATTCTGTTTTATATAAAAAGATTTTCTGTTTTATTACATTAATAATACTAATAAAACAAAACTGAGTGACTTATCACGTAAGCATCAATAATCAATACCGTGTGTTACTATACAACCACGCGTATTACTGTACCTTCGTACGAATATTCCCTGACACAACGAATATTTTACCCTTAACAAAATTTGCATACTTTGCAAAAAAAAAATTTCACATATTACCCTTAACTTTAAACTTTTATCAATTTAACTATTTACCAAAATAGAAAAATTGAATTCTTTTATTTCATAAAATTCGGGATCTCACAGTTGGGGTCTTACAATTTATAGCAGTTATGCACATAATGTAAATGAGAGAAAGTAAATAACTGAATATAAGAGACACAAAGGATTTTAAGTGGTTCAGAGACTTAGGCTCCTAATCCAATCTTCTGCTTCAACCAGTAAGAATTCCACTAAGGAAGGGCAGCGCCCTGAATCACTAAGATTCCTTAAAGGCTAGCAGTCTTGGAACTTCAGTTCATTAAGAGCTCTTCAAGCCCAGCAGACTTGGAACTCCTCTAGTTCACTTAGAACTCTTCAAGCCCAGCAGGCTTGGAACTTCATTTAGTCCCTCCGAACAAGGACCCCTCAGGCCCTGACTACTTATTGTTGTTGTAGTTGTTGTTGGTGCTTTGCTGCTAAGATGTCTTGAAGCTTTAACATCTTATGTACTTAGCAGCTTGACGTGGTCCTCTTGGCATTCTGCATAGAGTCTGGACCACCTCATCTGTGACAACTCAAGAATTTTGAATATTTTTAAAATTTTAATTAATAGATTTAAGATTCAAAATTAGAACCTAGACAGAAAATTATTATATGCGTTTGATATTTTTATTATAGAATTTTGAGGATTTCAAAATTCTGTGAAGGATTTAGGTGAATTATTCAGGATAAAGTGTATACGTGTTTATGTTCTGTGTATATGGTCATTTATGTATTTAAAATGTAGTTGAAGGTCAAGGGTTGACCATATAAACGATATCTGTAACAAACCCTATGTATATAATAAGAACGTCAACGTTCGGTTAGAAAACCTTAGCGAATTATAAGAAACCCTAATTTCAGTTCTGGGAATCCAAAACCCTAATTCGGTGCATGAAACACTAAATTAGGAACTTAATGGCGTAAGTGTAAATAATTATAAGATTAATTAGGGTTAATCTTAATTAATTAGCAAACCTTAATTTCATATTTTGAAAACCCTAAATTCTGGATTAGAAACCCTAATTTATAATTAGGGAAGACCTAAGTGTTAATTTAATAATCTTAATGTTAATTAAGAAATATTAATCCTAAAGTTATAAGTAATTAGAAATCTCTAATCTAATTACGAAATCTAATTTCTAATTTAGGAAAATTATTTTTCTATGAAAAACCCTAATTTTTGGGTTATAAACCATAATAACCAATTTTGACCCTAATTGCTATATTAGAAATTTTAATTAAGAAATACTAATCCCATTAGCAAGATTTAAGTTATGATTAGGAAATGTTAATATAATTAGAAAATTCTAATTCTAATTTAGAAATATTAATTTCTATTTTTTTAAAAATAGAAATTCGGAAAGCTTAAAAATTAAATTTGCAAAGTTAAGGGATAAACCCTAAACCCTAAAGGATTCAAACCCTAAACCCTAACCCAAACCCTAAACCCTAAGGGTTTGGCCATTTACTAGAATGCCATTAAATTTAATAGTCTAATGACCATTTTGCCCTTTTTCAATTCTTTAATTAGGAAGTGTGTAGATCTTGCCATATTGTGAGTTGTTGAACCACTCTACCAACTCCTTGTGACATATCTCTCTCATATCAGCAGCCAAATCAGCAATATACATTGCTTTGTATCTATGTTTAAAGGATTAAAGAGAGAGAAAGAATGCTCATTTATTTCTCAAACCAACCAAGTCCATTCTCTCTCTAACTTTTCGAAATCTAGAGTGAAAGAGAGTTAAAAGTTGAGCCATGATCAAGTATTAGCAAGCCAAGAACAGGAACAAAAATCAGAATCAAAGGATCAAAGCTAGAAATGGTATAAACCCTAATTTTAAAAAATTAGTGATCTTATGTTGTTTGATGTTAGTTGTTGTTTAAAGTTGTGTAATAGGGTGTCTTTTAGAGATCTGGGTTGTTGGATCATGGATCCATAACATCTAGATGCTCGAATCTAAAGATTTCAAAAATCTGGAAATGTTGAAAATGATGGCCTGACAAGCTAATGTCAGGGCCTGTAAATCCTTCTCTATTTTTGATTTTTGTGGTTTTATGTTATACATATGTTCTATTGCATGTATACTGTGATCTGAAACTTGAAACACAACCAGATCATGAATATATTGAGAGATACAAGCAGTCAAACCTCATCGACCGTTCATAGAAACTGATTTCTGGGCTGCCGAGAAATCTCAGTAACCTCTGACAAGTTTTTGCAGGGGCTAGATCTTGCTATGTGTTAATGTTTCGTCCAGGTTATTGTTTTGATGTTGTAGCCTAGTATATGACCTACAAATCCTTGTTATTATATCACCTAGATTAACAACAGGATCGATTGTAGCAATGGTCAAACAAGCGTTGACCAACCGAGCCGGATGAATTTCTGGAAAACCGAGAATTCACCAAGAACATGTTTTGTCAGGTACTTTGACAGGCTTAAATCTTGAGTTGATGATGTTGTTTGATTGAGATCTTGGTATATAAATGTTTAAAGACATAATTACTATAGGTTTGAACCTTAATAACACTAATACAGTGACCAGAACTAAGCTAAATTAAAACCACAAAGTGGTACCTCGCAACTGCCTGGGTTTCTGGGTTACCCAGAAAACCCAGGTGATGTCTGACAACGACTTTGTCGAATTTGATGTTCTTTTTTTGGCATGATATGACCAAGACGATGGTTTCATATTGTAGTGTTACATTTCGACTACAAGATCAAAGTCTTAACAAGCCCAGAACCTTTATACCCAAGAAATTATAATCGGTTAAACCCACTAACTAGAACACTGACAAGAAATCTAAGTTAGCTCAAGAACAGGCTCAGAAACCCCTATAGCGACGGATTTGTCGTTTTAGGGCCCTTTAGCGACAGTTAGTTTTTAAAAATAATTCTTTTAATTAATAAATCGAATTAAATGATTTTTAATTATTAAAAATACATAATAAATTATGAAAAATTATTTTAAAGTCTGAAAAATAGTTTTTTTATTATTTTGAGTATATTTCATAAATATTTAATATTTTTGGAATATAAATGGTATTTAATTTATTTAATTATAATATTGAAAAAATTATTTAAAAATGATTTTATTTCATGAAAAATCATGAAAAATAATATTATGGTAAAAGAAAATATTTTAAGTTATTTTTAGTGACTTTAAATATCTTGTGATGAATTTCATTAATTAATCAATATTAATGATAATAAGTTTATTTAATAAATATATTAAATAAATTATGGAAAAATAGAATAAATGATTTAAAAATCATATAAAAATAATTTAAGTGTTATAAAAATGTTTTAAGTTATAAAATATAACTTTTGATATTTTTTCATGCAAATATTAATATTTTAATATTAATAACAATTTTTGGATAATGAATTTAATTGTTTAAAAATCATATAATTATGATTTTAAGGTATTAAAAATAATTGTAATATTATAAATATATTATAATCTTATGTTATGAATTTCATTAATATTTGATAATAAATAGATGTTAATGATAATAGAATATTGTGGTATTTATATTATACAAATACGATATTAATGATTGAAAATTATGATAAATGATATTAATTATTTAAAAATTATTGCGAGCTTATGAAAATTATTTTGACTAAAATTACAGTTATCGTAGATAATGGTTAAGTGTTTAGATAGAGTTTAATTGAACTTAAACTCGAAATTTTGTCCGATTAGACCGTCGGGATGTTAGAATTTTATAGGATTCAACTCGGACTTAAATAGTCTGACTTGATGCTAAGTTTTATGTGTTGAATAGACTTATAGGGTTATGTGTTTAGGTTATTCTATGTATATCTATATATATTATAGTATTATATTGTGATAATATTATTCTAATATTAGATATCTATATTACTAATATTAGGTCTTCGGATAAAGCGTTATAAATTGCGTAACAGTAATCACCGGTTCAGGCAAGTTTGTTTTTACTTAACTCTACTAAGAGTTGTTTCATTCGGATATGCTTATGATTAATCATTGCTGATTGCCATGTATAATTGTACTCTGTACATATTGCATGTACAAGTCAGGTATGAAAGGCTGATCACCTTCATTACCAGTTGGTCAGATATATTTGTTCATGTTCAATACTTGTTCAGTCAAAAGTTTGTTCCTGCTAGTTCACAATTATATTGTTGAATTATAGCCAGCTTATTATTCAGACTCTTTTAATCATGATATATCGCTATATTATTGAACTTAAACTTACTGGGCAATTCTTATGCTCACCCTTGCTATATCATGATAAAATATTGCAGATTAAGGCGAATGCGCCAGATACAAGGAAATGTTAAAGACAGTTCCATCTTAAAGATAATATGCACGATTAGTTTTGTAATAGTATAGTTTTATAATAATGCATGTGTTAGATAAGTTGTGTATTGTGTATAAGTTAGGGTTACTCGATTTTGGGGAATAGAGTTTAATGTATAAATAATTTATGTTTATATCTTTCGCAAAAATAGTAATAATTGTATAGAATGATCGAACCGGATCTGCGGTGATTCAGGACCTTGGATTCGGGGCCGTCATAATTGGTATCAAAGCTGTTGGTTATGAAGCTTAGGTAGGAATACCTGAGACCAATAACCGCAGTGATTAGGATAAGATCTAACTCACATAGAGTTAGTCGGTCGGTAAGATTCAAAGAGGAATCTCGACGAGTTATAAAGATACAGAGTTCCCTAACTCTGATAATAAAGTTGAACAATAGAGATGAATAGATAGAGTCTAAAAGACTAAAAGTGCAGGGATAAGTGATCATAAAACAAAACGATCATAGAAATGAATCGTAATATATATGATGAGATCACCCCATGATCTGATAAAGTGATAGCAGGGAGAAGAATCAATCTAATGATTGAAAAGTTTACATCAAGATTGCTGTGTGATAGTTGTACTATGAATTGGTACAGATTCAGGAAAGGATTATGAATACGAGTTGAATGAAATTTGTATTGAAAAGGGAGTTAAGATTAGTTGGGGATTTCAATTGAGGACTCGTGTCAGCAGCTGAGTTGTATGATTCCTTGTGTGGGTGGGGAATTTTACTTGGTGTAAACACTATTTAGTTCTGGCAATGATAATCATTAGAATGTTTGTGTCGCGCTATTTGCTATATGCATGTTAAGAGGGTGATTCATTTCTCATGTGTAGAATAGATAGATAGGTCATAGGTAGAGGATATAAGGTTAAGTACGAGTTCTTAAAACTCATACTTATGTGACATTCTTGATTCATAGTTATATGAAATGTTTATGAACCCCTCAGCGAATGGACGCCAAAGGTCTGTCTAGGACAAGTTCTTAAACTCATATGATGGTGGCAAGTAAATGAACTCATAAGTGTGGTTTTACGAACTGGGCATAGTTGTGTGTGAATAAAGAATTGAGGATTATAGGAACAGATAGATTATTAAGTAAATGATTATTAGTGAAGGCATAAGTTTTCCAAAACTCCTAGCTATGCTAGATTTCAAAATTTTGACATCAAGCTAAATACGCACTATGTGTTTTAAAAAAATGTAGACTCGTAATCATTTTTGAAATGGTTTAAAGTATAGTCAATGCTACTTGTTTCAGCTAGTCACAAATGATTTGAAATATCAAAATATGTTTTATTTATCAGTCATGTACCATGTAACCTGGTGCAGATATGATAAAAAGTTGATGGAGTTGTAAATACAGGAATACTTAGTGTGAATTTGTTCTAAAGTTGCTGTTCTACTATTGTATGATGTGTTATGACAAATTCATATAATGACGGCATCCTCAAACGGACTGTTAATACAGTACGACATCATGACGTTATTCTCAAAAATATTTTCAAAAATTTTAATTTGCCAACGGGGTTTGGCTACACCTAAATACTTCGTTTGAATTGAATTATTGATATGAGTATATGCTATTCGATTCAGCTAGACTAATGTTTATGAAAACTCTAAGTGTTCATTGAAAGAAATTTCCCGACCCAAATTGTTTTGGTGCGAAATCCTATGATAAGACTGAGGTGGACTATGTTGTTTGGATAAATAATCCAATCAAGTAGCGTTAATATTCACTATATATGATTAATACGTTATGAATGACGTAAGAGTACGATAGGCTAATCAACTAAAGTACTAGCAATGGTAGTTTACCTTCTTCGTGATTGTAAACATACCAAGTAATGTATTGTTTGGCGGTATGATCAATACCGTTAAAACTATATGTTCATGGTCTATATGACCCCTCAGCACAATTTGAAAACTTTTACTCTTGTGAGTGGTGTATTGGGTAGCATGTGATAATGTGTGTGAAGGGTGTAAGCAGTATGGTGTAATGTGTAAGGTAAATTTCGGGGACAAAATTTTTAGACGAAGGGGTGAATGTGACAGTCCGAGAATTTTGAATATTTTTAAAATTTTAATTAATTGATTTAAGGTTCAAAATTAAAACTTAGACAAAAAATTAGTATATGCGTTTGATATTTTTAATATAGAATTTTGAGGATTTTAAAATTCTGTGAAGGATTTAGGTGAATTATCCAGGAATATGTGTATACGTGTTTATGTTCTGTGTATATGGTCATTTATGTATTCAGAATGTGGTTAAGGGTCAATGGTTGACCAGATAAATGATATCTGTAACAAACCCAAGGTATATATTAAGAACGTCAACGTTCGGTTAGAAAACCTTAGCGAATTATAAGAAACCCTAGAAACGAAACCCTAATTTCAGTTCTGAGAATCCGAAACCCTAATTCGGTGCATGAAACCGTAAATTGGGAACTTAATGGTGTAAGTGTAAATAATTATAAGATTAATTAGGGTTAATCTTAATTAATTAGCAAACCCTAATTTCACATTTTGAAAACCCTAAATTCTGGATTAGAAACCATAATTTATAATTAGGGAAGACCTAAGTGTTAATTTAATAATCTTAATGTTAATTAAGAAATATTAATCATAAAGTTATAAGTAATTAGAAAACCCTAATCTAATTACGAAATCTAATTTCTAATTTAGGAAAATTATTTTTCTATGAGAAACCATAATTTCTGGGTTATAAACCCTAATAACCAATTTTGACCATAATTGCTAAATTAGCAATATTAATTAGAAAATACTAATCCTAATTAGCAAGATTTAAGTTATGATTAGGATATGTTAATATAATTAGAAAATTCTAATTCTAATTTAGAAATATTAATTTCTATTTTTTAAAAAACTGAAATTTGGAAAACTTAGAAATTAAATTTGCAAAGTTAAGGGTTAAACCCTAAACCCTAAAGGGTTCAAATTCTAAACCCTAACCCTAACCCTAAACCCTAAGAGTTTGGCCATTTACTAGAATGCCATTAAATTTAATAGTCTTATGACCATTTTGCCCTTTTTCAATTCTTTAATTAGGAAGTGTGTAGATCTTGCCATATTGTGAGTTGTTGAACCACTCTACCAACACCTTGTGACATATATCTCTCATATCAGTAGCCAAATCAGTCATATACATTGCTTTGTATATATGTTTAAAGGATTAAAGAGAGAAAAAATGCTCATTTATTTCTCAAACCAACCAAGTCCCTTCTCTCTCTAACTTTTCGAAATCTAGAGTGAGAGAGAGAGAGAGAGAGTTAAAAGTTGAGCCATGATCAAGTATTAGCAAGCCAAGAACAGGAACAAAAATCAGAATCAAAGGATCAAAGCTAGAAATGGTATAAACCCTAATTTTAAAAAATCAGTGATCTTATGTTGTTTGATGTTAGTTGTTGTTTAAAGTTGTGTAATAGCGTGTCTTTTAGAGATCTGGGTTGTTGGATCATGGATCCATAACATCTAGATGCTCGAATCTAAAGATTTCAAAAATCTGGAAATGTTGAAAATGATGGCCTGACAAGCTAAAGTCAGGGCCTGTAAATCATTCTATGTTTTTGATTTTTGTGGTTTTATGTTATACATATGTTCTATGGCATGTAGACTGTGATCTGAAACTGGAAACACGACAAGATCATGAATATATTGAGAGATACGAGCGGTCAAACCTCGTTGACCGTTCACAGAAACTGATTTCTGGGCAGCCCAGAAATCTCAATAACCTCTGACAAGCTTTCGCAGGCGCTAGATCTTGCTATGTGTTTGTGTTTCGTCCATGTTATTGTTTTGATGTTGTAGCCTGGTATATGACCTACAAATCCTTGTTATTAGATCACCTAGATTAACAACAGGATTGATTGTAGCAATGGTCAAACAAGCTTTGACCAACCGAGCCAGATGAATTTCTAGAAAACCCAGAATTCACCAAGAACAAGTTTTGTCAGGTACTTTGACCGGCTAAAATATTGAGTTGATGATGTTGTTTGACTGAGATCATGGTATATAAATGTTTAATGACATAATTACTATAGGTTTGAACCTTAACAACACTAATACAGTGACCAGAACTAAGCTAAATTAAAACCACAAAGTGGTACCTCGTGACTGTCGGGGTTTCTGGGTTACCAGAAAACCCAGGTGATGTCTGACAACGACTTTGGCGAATCTGATGTTCTTGTTGTGGTATGATATGACCAAGACGATGGTTTCATATTGTAGTTTTACATTTCGACTACAAGATCAAAGTCTTAACAAGCCCAGAACCTTTATACCCACGAAATTAGAATCGATCAAGCCCACTAACTCGAACACTGACAAGAAATCTGGGTTAGCTCAAGAACAAGCTCAAGAACACCTATAGCGACGAGTCTGTCGCTATAGGGCCCTTTAGCAACAGTTAGTTTTAAAAAATAATTATATTAATTAATAAACCGAATTAAATGGTTTTTAATTATTAAAAATACATAATAAATTATGAAAAATTATTTTAAAGTCTGAAAAATAGTTTTTTATTATTTTGAGTATATTTCATAAATATTTAATATTTTTGGAATATAAATGGTATTTAATTTATTTAATTATAATATTAAAAAAATTATTTAAAAATGATTTTAATTCATGAAAAATCATGAAAAATAATATTATGGTAAAAGAAAATATTTTAAGATATTTTTAGTGACTTTTAATATTTTGTGATGAAATTCATTAATTAATCAATATTAATGATAATTAGTTTATTTAATAAATATATTAAATAAATTATGAAAAAATAGAATAAATGATTTAAAAATCATATAAAAATGATTTAAGTGTTATAAAAATGTTTTAAGTTATAAAATATAACTTTTGATATTTTGTCATGAAAATATTAATATTTTAATATTAATAAAATTATCAGATAATGAATTTATTTGTTTAAAAATTATATAATTATGATTTTAAGGTATAATTATAAATATATTATAAATATTTTAAGGTATAATTTTAAAAATTATATAATTATGTTATGAATTTCTTTAATATTTGATAATAAATAGATATTAATGATAATAGAATATTGTGGTATTTATATTATATAAATACGATATTAATGATTGAAAATTATGATAAATGATATTAATTATTTAAAAATTATTACGAGCGTATTAAAATTATTTTGACTAATATTACAGTTATCGAAGATAATGGTTAAGTGTTTAGATAGAGTTTAATTGAACTTAAACTCGAAATTTTGTCCTACTAGACCGACGGGATGTTAGAATTTTGTCGGATTCAACTCGGACTTAAATAGTCTTACTTGATGCTAAGTTTTATGTGCTGAATAGACTGATAGAGTTATGTGTTATGTATTTAAGTTATTCTATGTATATCTATATATATTATAGTATTATATTGTGAGGATATTATTCTAATATTGAAGATCTATATTACTAATATTAGGTCTTTGGATAAAACGTTATAAATTGCGTAGCGGTAATCAATGGTTCAGGCAAGTTTATTTTTACTTAACTCTACTAAGAGTTATTTAATTCGGATATGCTTATGGTTAATCATTACTAATTGCCATGTATAATTGTACTCTGTACATATTGCATTTATAAGTCTGGTATGAAAGGCTGATCACCTTCATTACCAGTTGGTCAGATATATTTGTTAATGTTCAATACTTGTTCAGTCAAAAGTTTGTTCCTGCTAGTTCACAATTATATTGTTAAATTATAGCCAGCTTATTATTCAGACTCTTTCAATCATGATATATCGCTATATTATTGAACTTAAACTTGCTGGGCAATTCTTATGCTCACCCTTGTTATATCATGATAAAACATTACAGATTAAGGCGAATGCGCCAAATACAAGGAAAGGTTAAAGACAGTTCTAGCTTAAAGATAATATGCGCGATTAGTTTTGTAATAGTATAGTTTTATAATAATGTATGTGTTAGATAAGTTGTGTATTGTGTATAAGTTAAAGATACTCAATTTTGGGGAATAGAGTTTAATGTATAAACAATTTATGTTTATATCTTTCGCAAAAATAGTAATAGTTGTATAGAATGATCGAACCGGATCCACGGTTATTCGCGACCTCGGATTCGGGGCCGTTGCATCATCTCTGGTGCAGCTGATCTTCATATTGTTAACCTCATCTTCATCTAATGTCAGCTATGCACCATCACCATTTAGGTTTGCTAAGTCTTTGAGCTTTTGGTAGACTTCATCTGGCACTTAGCATTCTCTGAACCCTTTTTGAATGGTATGCAGACATGGTTTTGCATCTGTACTTTTTTAGCTTTTGGTTCATGATGATTCATAGAGTGACTTTTTGGATCTTCGTTGTGCTCTGCCACTATTCTGAATGCTATCTTCTTGGCCTTCTCGGGTCTCAGCTTAGCTGCTATCTTCAGTAGCATTCTCATCGTTGTTGAGCGAAGCTTTAGTTTGTTCAAGTCCTTCTTCAAATCTGCTTCACTTCCACCTTCGTAGTCTCACTGTCACTGAGACTTATTTTTTTTAGCTCTGGTGGAACTTGTAGAGTCAACATTATAGAATTCCAATAACTCAATGATTCTGCAACTCAGTAACACTTGATCTTTGAAGCTCTAGCTGATATATACTCCTCCACAATCTTCCCATTGGAATATAGTCGTTGGGAGCTATTTAAATTGCTTCGCAGATCTCAAGTTATTTGGCGTAGACTGCAGATGTGACATGACATCCCCTTTTTCACATTTCTGACACTGCAGTCTACTATTTCACATACCCTGTCAGAAATATATCTTTGATGCGTCGGGCAGGTAGTCATCTTTATTTCTTCTTTCTGATTTCTCGATCATAACACCAGGAATTGTCCTTCTTCATCGATGCTCTCAATTAGCAACGTGTGAGTATTAGTCTTCAGATTAAACCATTGCCAATGCTTTAATCTTCAGATGACCGAACTCTACGATTCTGATGCAGATGTTCTTGGTCCAGATCGTAGTGTGTCTTATTGAATGTTGCTCATTGACTGGTTGAGACAACACTACGATTCTGAAGAGTGTTCATTGGATCTTCAACATAGAACACATCTTCCTTCACTCATGCAGTGCTTCATCACTTTTAGTTACCTTAACTTACATTAGGTATTGACAACTTTTTTGATTACTCTGGCCCTCCTCAACTTCAAGACTTATCAGGTTAGACATGCTCAGTCTCTTTCTCCTTGTGATGTCACGTTCACATATCATCAATGGTCTGACCCATACTTCATCTTCTTTGTCTGTTCTGTATAGGTTGGCTAGTGTCTCTATTATAGATTCCATCAGTTTCTACTTCGAATCTAGCAAACACTACGATCCTGGTTAATCCCAAGGTCGTTGTCTTCTATTCTCTTGACAGCTACTGCACTTGCTGACTTTCTTTTGTCAGTCACTTTTATTGGAGTCTTCTTCTGATTGACTTGTGGAAGACTTCATCATGAATAGTTTTACAACTCAATCTGGATGTTGATTGGGTTGGTGTTTAAATCTTGTGACACCCCCAAAACAGGTATACATCACCTATTTTGAGTCGTCAAATACATGGTACAGAAAAAAATACAACTTTATTAATATAATTATTGTGCAAAATACGACAACACATATATACTGTGAGTTTAAATACAAATATTGTCTAATAGATAGTATACAAACACAAAAGGAGTCCTCATTTCAATTATTGATACACTATTTTACAAAATAGTGAGGACTACTAAAACAACTATCCTGAACCATCACTCTATACCCCGCCTAGTTCCTGTTATGTTCTCACCTCCTGAGAAGAAAAATGGAACAAAAAGGAAAAAGGTGAGCTCAACTAGCCTAGTAAAGAATATTATGACTAAGATAATATACAACAATTTATCATTAGTCTTTAACAAGGAAAAATTTGATAGAATATAATAGACAACAAGTTTTAGATCAACAACTGCAGTGGAAACAACAATCCATTAGAAGAATCAAGTAGAGAATGAATTCTACTATCTTCTAAGATTTAAAAGTCCATCATCAATATTTTATCCATGTAACATCAATCAATATACATCTTGAATCAAATATTCATCTTTGCACTACAAACTAAAGATATTCATTTGTATCAGCAGTTGGTCATGTTCATCTCAACATATGTTCATCTTTGCAGTACGGGCCAAAGATATTCATCAGTTAATCATTCATCTTTGCACTACAGACCAAAGATATTCAGTAATATCATCATTTAAGACTAAGGATGATGAAAAATATCTTAAAGAAAATGAATACAGTGAGATAAAAGATCAAAGAAAATGGATTCGTACTTTAGTTTATCCAAGTTCAAAAATACCTTATAATAATCAATTGTGGAGCAAAATTCAATAAAGATCAAAATATGGATACAATCAACGATAGTAACCACAATAGATAACTTGGACAAAGAAAGAAAAAAACTTATTTTTTGTGAATAGTGCCGTATTCGTGAATAGTGCTGTATACATGAATAGTGTCATATACGTGAATAGTGCCCCCGACATGAAAAAGGTAAAAATTCTACAATAAAATTCATACCAATATTTCGGTATAATGATATTGAAAGAATAACATCATTATAAAGAAAATAACATCCCTTACCTCAAAAGAACAGTACTTTAGGTTGAAATATCAGGTATAAGGCTGAAGGAAACTTGCACTGAATAGCAACTCACAAAGTATCTAAATACTTACAAAATACGCTCGATAATATAGAGAGAGAAAGCTTATGATTCTGGTGTGATTTTCAATTATAACTAAGCACCCTATTTATAGAAAAATGCTTAGAACGCCATAGCAGACTAATATGCTACCTGATGGCTTTACCTGCTACTATTCACGCTCACTATTTTTTAAATAAAATTTTAGTATATTTCTCACCAACCAAAAGTGGGGCCCACCCATGTTTTTAATAAATAAATATTTATTTCTGAAACTTCAATAATTCATTATAAATAGCCATTTTACCAGAAAAATACAAATTTTATGTCCATTACACAGGAAATTAAATTCTCTACAACTTTGTAGAAGAAAGTTTTTCCAAATTCTAAACAGAAAATGTCTGAAATCCACATATGGATGATTGTTAATACCTCCATTCCGACAAAATACTACTAAAACACCTCAACCTTAAATTCATTCATTTATAACCACAATAAATATATCCACCATTTATATCCACATAAAAAAATATTTCCTTATCATATAAATTAATAATTAATTATTCACAAATAATATTACAGAATCACAATTATGACAACCAGGTCGTTCCGAGGAAAGAGGGGGCTTTTCGATAAGGATTTCTCCTTATTAGTGCGCAATTAGGTGACCAAACCCCTTTCCTATATAGAACTTCTTTAGACATTGCCAATAATGCTATCTAATAATATGAATTATTGATCTGATAATGAGAAATACTATGCAGTGACAATTATTGAAACAACAATAATATATATATCAACGTAACAATTATTGAATTAATAAAATAAAATATTGAACCTTAAGTACTGTAACAATTATTGAGTAGTGCCTTCTTACGTAAGAATCAATAATTCAAAAATACTATACAATACTGTGTGCTACTGTACAACCACGCGTATTACTGTATTTTAACCACCGGGTATTCCAACAGTGTTAACGGTAACAACTATGCCGTTATTTGTAAAAACTAAAACTTGTCATTTTCTTCATCTGATTGTTTTTCATTATGGGGCCCACAAATGGCTGCGCCGTCGTACGAATATTCCCCGACAGTAAGAATATTCCACGACCAAATGAATATTCCCCGACAACAATGAATATTTTTAACCACATGCTTATTTTGCAAAATTTGCGCATTTCACCCATAACCAAAGCATTATATCAAATTAACACCTTATTATTCACAATAATAATTAGAGGAAATTCGATTTTATTTATAAAAAGTTGGGGTCTTACAACCTCCCCTCCTTATTAAATTTCATCCTCGAAATTGACATACGTACCTGGTGTTTCAAAAAGGTGAGGATAGCTCGTTTTCATTTCCGATTCCAACTCCCAGGTCATTTCTTCAATAATATGGTGCCTCCATAAAATCTTAACTTGTGGTATAACCTTGGTGCGTAGGACATGCTCTTTCCTATCCAAGATCTTAACAGTTACCTCCTCGTACGTTAAATCTTCCACTATCTCGTCTGGTTCTAACTCAATAATGTAGTTTGGGTCTTTCACATATTTACGAAACATAGATATATGAAAAACATTATGAACACGAGACATGTTTGGAGTCAATGCGAGTCTATAGCCCACATTTCCTATTCAGTTAAGAATCTCAAATGGACCAACAAATCATGGATTGAGCTTTCCTCTCTACCCAAATCTTGCAACTCCCTTCCATAGTGCAACATATAACAATACATGATCCCCAATATTAAATTTCACGTCCTTTCGATGAAGATCCACATAACTTTTTTGTCGATCTTGTGCCGTTTGTACAGGTTATCGAATTATTTGGATCTTTTCTGTAGTTATGCGTACCAATTCTGGTCCCAACAACGTTGCTTCACCCACCTCATCCCAGCATATTGGAGATCGACATTTTCTTTCATACAACGCCTCGAATGGAGTCATGCCTATACTTGTTTGATAACTGTTCTTGTAGGAGAATTCCACCAATGGTAGGTATTTATCCCAACTCCCTTTGAAATCTAGGACACAGAGTCTTAATAAATCTTCAAGATTTTGAATAGTCCTTTCTGATTGCCTGTCCATTTGAGGATGGTATGCCGAACTGAATCGTAAGTCCGTTCCCATAGCTTTCTACAAGCTAACCCAAAATCGTGAAGTGAATCTTGGGTCACGATATAAAATTATGGATATCGGCATGCCATGAAATCTTACAATCTCATCCACGTACATACGAGCAAGACGTTCAAGGGAATAAGTCTCCCGTATAGGCAAGAAATGAGCAGACTTGGTTAATCTATCAACAATGACCGAAATCGCATCTATACCTTGAGAAACCTTGAGAAGAATCATAACAAAATCCATAGTAATGTGTTCCCACTTACATTTAAGAATGTCAAGTGGTTGCAATGGACCCTTTGGCACTTGATGCTCCGCCTTTACACGTTGACAAGTTAAACACCTTGAGATAAACTCCGCGATCTCTCTCTTTATATTGTTCCACCAAAATGTATATCAAAGATCATGATATATTTTGGTACTCCCAGGATGGATTGCAAACGGTGTGTTGTGTGCCTCCAACATTATTTTATGCTTCAAGTCAGAATCGTTAGGAACACAAAGTCTGGAGTTGACTCGAAGTATTCCTTATTCATCGATTCTTGCTTCTGGAATAACACCTTCTTTCACTTTATTCTTCATACGCATCAACTCCAGTTCTATATCTTGAGCATCTTTAACTTTATCGATTAACGTCGGTTCTACTCGTATGTTTGATATCATCACGTGGGTACTTAGAGCCTTTACCACATTTACTTTTCCAGGATGGTATTGGATGGTATGGTCATAATCTTTCAACAACTCGAGCCAATGTCGTTGTCACATGTTAAGTTCCTTTTAGGTGAAGAAATATTTGAGGCTTTTATGATCTGTATAGATCTCCACTTTCTCCCCATATAGGTGGTGTCTCCATATCTTCAACGTTGTGGGCAAAGAAATCGTGTCTTGCTAGTTAGGGTTTTGTGTTGGCTAAGGAGGAGAGAAATCCACGAAGAGCATGGAATTGATTGATTGATTGAAGAGGGGAGAACGACAGGTGGGCGACTACTCCAACGACGTGTGGCAGAACCCCTAGAATCCAAAAACTGGGTTAGGGTTATTAGGATTCCAAGAGCCTTCTTGTTGAGTCCTTGAGAGCGAGTATCCAAACCCTTTAGCAATTTTAGGTGGAATATCCAAGCCTTAAGTCACCAAAAGAGTTCAAGTCTTGTGTCTCTCGAGAGATCCCTTTCCCAATGGAAAGGAAGAGGTATTTATAGGGTTTCCTGAAAGTGGTCATGTGCCAGGAACATGCTATCAGGGAATTTCTAGAAATACCCTTTAATCATCAGAGTAATGCCCATATTGCCCTGTCCTTCTAGCCACCAATCCAATCCCTCAATCAATTCCCAAAAACGAGCCGCCTCCATGAGTCTTCTACCTCGGGACCCATGGAGGCTTCTACCAGGTCTAGCACATTTATTTTTGACTTCTCTGTCTTCATTCAATTAGGTTATATGAACCCTAATTTGTGCATTTAATGAGGCCGTGGAACCCTAATTGTGCATTTAATTTAATTAGATCATGTGAACCCTAATTTTGCACCTGGGCCAACATTTGCCCCCTGTACGAGAGTTGCATTTCCAAATAGATGATCATACAAGAATACTTCCATACTGAAAAATCTTCTGAAAATCTCTCCATAGTTTGCCCAATATTTGGTTCCTTATTATTATTATTTTTTCTGGAAATTAAGACAAGGATGATCATCAAATATTACCAAATAAAATTCAATCTAATAAAATCTTTCATTTGGTAAACTAAATATTTCCTTTTTATCAAATCAAATCAAATCTTAATTTTATTTTGGAAATAGAAATTTTCTTTATTTGATTTTGAAGACAATATCATTCCTTATCAATATTAATATTATTTAGAATGAGAAACTTAATTTTCGAATTTTCCCTTTATTGGGAGAAAATCAAAGCTTTTTTTTCATATTTAGAAAATAATATCTTTATATATTTCTATTTAGAAATAAATTCAAAGATACTTATCTTTTGGAAATCAGCTTGACTCCTTCCCTTAATGGAAAAAGAGTGATTGCTTCCTTTTCCGTTGCAAGCATACTTTGGGGCTATACATGTATTCATGTATACATCTCCCAAGCCATTCAAGTTTTCACGTTTTGTCTTGCTTCATTTTAAATTTTCTTTCTTCATACGAGCCAGGAAGATCATCAAGTGAGCAGCAAGGAGACGTTCTTTAACTCAGGCGAGAGGTAACAATGAGAATTCCTTCCTATAGGACCGAACCCTAGGGGTTGAACCCTATAGGGTCGAACCCTATGGGAAACCCGAGCCTTGGAGCTTCATTCCTTCTTCTATTTCTCATTTATTTTATTTCAGGCAATTGTAGTCTTTTTGTGCTTCCGAGCCCCATCACCTTGATAATATCTTGGTTTTTTCCCTCGAAATTCATCAGAGAAAGGCAATAATTTTCGCGGTGAAGGAGCACTCATTCCAAGCAGTTGATTTGTGGAGCAACAGGACATCATCAAAGGAATGAAGAGAGGGAACAGCCCCTAGGGGCCGAACCCTAGGGGGGCTGATTCTCTTTTTTTTTTCAGGACTCCCCAATCTTTCTTTTGTCTCCGAGCCCCATTACTTTGATTACATCTCAGTTTTTTCCCTCGGATAATAAAGAAAGACTTGACGTTTTGTCCATGAAGGAAGAAAAAAATGCTCTACATGCCATGAAACTGCTCTAGATGGCCAAACCCCTAGGGGGCGAACCCTAGGAGGCCGAACCCTAGGGGGCCGAGCCTTAAGGGGCGAACCCTAAGGGGAGATCTATGTTTTGGGCGAAAAAAATTAAGTTCGGGACGAACAATTACTATTTTGATCATAACTTTTGACTCGTTTGGAGTTTTGAGGTCCATAATATATCAAAACGAAGCTAGCGAGGAGCCCTATGAAGCCAACATGGCTGAACCCTAGGTGGTCTAAGGCATCATGGCCGAACACTATGGGAAAAATGAAGTTTAAATGAAAAAAATGAAGTTTTTGGAACAGCATTTACAATTTTGATCATAACTTTTGACTCGTTTGGAGTTTTGGGGCCCATAATATATCAAAACGAAGCTAGCGAGGAGCTATACAAAGCCAAAATGGGCGAACCCTACGTGGCTTAAAGCAACATGGCCAAACCCTATGGGAAAAATGAAGTTTTTGGAAGAATAGTTACTATTTGGATCATAAATTTTGACTCGTTTGGATTTTTGGGGCCCATAATATATCAAAATGAAGATATCGACGATCCCTACAAAGCCAACATGGCCGAACACTAGGTGGCCTAAGGCAACATGGCCGAACCCTATGGGAAAAATGAAATTTTTGGAAGAGCAGTTACTATTTTGATCATAACTTTTAACTCGTTTGGAGTTTCGGGGCCCATAATATATCAAAATGAAGATATCGACAAGCCCTACAAAGTTCATTACCAACGGCTATGATGTATGCCATTATAAGTCCAAAAAAGGCTCTGAAGGATGCCTTTTGGTCGACCGAAGTTTTTTTCAAAAACTTTCAGAATTATTTTTTCTTCTATAATTGTGATTCCTAACTCTTTCTGACATTGTTATTTCTTCTTTTCAGGTGTTTTGAAGCTTAAATCTCAGACTTTCCTCTTTTCCATGATGAGCACTTCAAGTTCAAATGCCTCATTTCCTTGCTCTTTAGATCCCTTATGTTGAATTCTCTTTTCTTATAGGCCCTCCCTGTTGAACATTCTTTAGACTTTGGAACAACCAAGGAGGACCCATTTCTCAATGATTGGGGAAGGGCTCCCCTCTTTTGGTCTTTTCGACGTCTTTTGAGAGCGAGTCCAGACTTATGACCGTACAACTCTTCCTCCACCAGAGAAGAAAGGTTTATCTCTATATGCAACAACTTGTGGAGGTTGGGATGACTTTCCCCATTCCTATCGCATTCCCTGCATATGCATAGAGAAGCAAGAATACCCTTTCAGTCCCCTTCGCTTCATGTCTGATTTATCTGGTCGCCTTCAAGGATAGCAGGATTGGACTGACGAGATCCTTGGAAACACTGATTACGTGGATATACTCAAGAGTGCGGGCATCTTTTGTTGTGTTCAACTATGCAGAGACCTATGTATCCAATAGAACCATCATGCCCTTACTGTATTGATCTCACGATGGTGCTCCTCTACTTGCACATTCGTCACTGCCTGGGGGAATATGTACCTCTACTTTGGAGGACATCTATGTCATCTACAAATCTACCAGTAAGCATTTACCCCCTGCGCGTGAGTCGCGCCTTTGGTGAGATGAGCGCGCAAAATATTATAAGTGTGGAAGTCTTGATTCCAGTGTTTGAACACTTTACGTGGCTTGATGTTTTGCAAGCCTCGAAAATGAAAGTTTGTAGAGAGGGATCCTCTAAGGGAGCAAACCCTAGAAGGGCGAGCCTTAGAGGATCTCTCCTGAGATATTTTGAAAATCTTCGATCTAATCTTTCTTACCATCTCTTGAAATTTCTCTTTTCTTTATAATCAAGAAGTCATTAAGAATCAAGAAGTCTGTGATGGCATGATAGCCTCTAAGGTCTGATAGCATCGAAGGCCTGATAGCCTCAAAGGCCTGATAGTCCCAAAAGACCTGATATCCTCGAAGGCCTGATAGCCTCGAAGACCAAGCTTTATGTATTCCTCTCTTCAATTCGAAAGGTCATGACCTTTAGATCATGAACTTTCGTAGTTTTTACAATTTCCTGTATCAGAAAATTCATGTACATATATTTCATACAAACTAACACTTGAATCTATACTTTTTATATAAATCAAAAGAAATAATCAAGTATAAGTGAAAGTTTAACAAATCTATTGATAATCAAATTGCTTTTTAACGAAAAGCATAACGTTCACCACTTTTAGAGATAAAGTGTAACTTTCTTGCTTTTGTCGAATAAAGCATAAAGTTCGAAGATAAAGTGTAACTTTTGGGGTTGAGGGCTTATACTCAAGTGCCTCAATCACAATTCACTTTTGATGATAAAGTGTAACATTCGGGTGCCTCGTCATTTGGATCGTCCAATTTCTTGGAAAGTGCAGTCTACGAGGACTTTAAAATTGGGTGCCTCCTCACTTGGGTTATCTAATTTCTTGGCAAGTGCAGTCTACGAGGACTTGAAATCAGGTGTCTCGTCACTTAGGTCGTCCAATTTCTTGGCAAGTGCAGTCTACGAAGACTTGACCACCATTTAGAGTGGACCATCATCTTGGGTGGAATTTTTTTTAATTCATTAATTCTTGTGCCTCCTCCCTTGGTCATCCAATTACTTGGCAAGGGATGACTTAAACCACCATTTTTGGTGGACCACCATCTTGGGTGGATCTTTAATTCATCTGTAGTTCAGAGTTTTTTCAATGGTAGAACCAGTATTTGGGTTCTTGACTTCCGAGACTGCACCATGGGTGATAGCGTTGCACGTTTCTTCTCCTAGTTCAATCTCCCCGGCCGCTAATTTCTCATGGTATATCCTCTGCAGACTATAATAGTCCATAGTGGAATGTCCTGCATATTGGTGGTATACACAGAAGTCCAACCTTCTTTTCATCTCTTCCGTTACGACCAACCGGGGCCTTGGAGGCTTTACCACTCCGTGCTTAACCCATTGTTCATACAAGTCCCTGAATGCCTTCTCGCTGCATGTGATAGCCTATGGAACTAGCATTCTGGTATACTTGTCACCATGCTTTTCCCTACTTTGTTCAAATTTCTCATTCTTCTCCCTGTTGCCCCCTTGTGGTTTTGACTGAGAATCTACCAAAGCCACAGTTGTTATCCTCTTGCTCTTCCATGTATCCATCGCATGGCTGGTGGGAAATGCTATGATTCCCCCCAAGTCTTTTGCGAAAGATGAGAGGGTCGCAAATGAATCACACGCCTTAGTAATGAGGTGGGGCTTGAAGGCGTCTAAAGCACCATTGTTGCATATACTAACCAAGTTCTTTTCTTCAATTGACTCTATACACTTTTGTGCTTGGGCCCTGAACCTATCCATGTAATCTGACAGCTCCTCGTTTGGCTTCTTCTTGAATCGCATGAGCTCTACGATGGTTACCTATTTCTGCACATAAAAAAAATTTCTTAAAAAATTGTAATTTTAGATCATCCCAATCATGGACCGATCCCTTCTCCAAGTTGTAGTACCAACTGAAGGCATTATCCGTCAAAGTCTTGTTGAATTCCCTCATCAACAAATTGTGATTGTTCCTTTCATCATACCCTAACCATGGAGACATCGACTCCACGAACCTGACAATGTGTTCCTTGTCATTTCCTTTCTCCCCATTATATTTTGGAAATTGCGGGGGATGCTCAATATACCCTATCGGGTAAGGTTGTCTCTGAATATGTGCCGGGTAGGGTGGAGTAAAGTCTAACTCTGAAGGTCGGGATGTCTGCATTAGAAGTTGATTGATCACATCGATCATATCATCCTTTGTCATATATTGGTTTGTGGTATGGACTCTCTGTGGTACAAAAATTGGCTGATGTACACTGGCATCAATCAGTTGTACATGTGGGCTAGTTCGTTGAAAGAGGCTTGGGATGGTTGGTAGCTGCACTTATGAAAATGCAGGGATAGTAATCGGAATGAAGTTTTTTTGAGGTTGGCTGACTTCCAGTCTGGGTTATGGCACGTCACCACTATCTTGAGGTTCAAAGTGGATGATTGGAACGGACTGATGCTTCATCAATGGAGGTACAGTCTGATTCTCCTTATTGTTGCTATCGTTGTTGTTGTTCTCCACTCTTGCCAGCTCTCCTTGTGAATTGTCTGGGAACATGGCTTTAAAAGCGGGAATCTACATCAACTGCTGATGGAAATTTTCCAATTCCTCTTGCTTCCTCTGCATCTCCAGCATCATAGCCATCATCATCCTTTATCCTTCTCGTGCTTTCTTCAACGTCTTGAGCATCTCCAGTTCCACAGCATTTGCATGCTCCCCACTTTCTTCTTCGCCTTGCCTTCCCACGCCTGTCTTCCTGACATTCGTTAGTTGTTGATCATCCATGTATGGTGATGTTGAACTTTCTTCTGATACGTCTTCCAGGATGGGTTGATCGAGATTTAGATTCACGCCTTGGAAAGCTTGACTTGATTTCTATGGTACTGGACCCTGTGAGGTAATGCTGTTTGTTGGTGAAGCTGTTCCTGTTGTTCTCCCACTTCAAGTTGTAGGCATACCCTTCACGAACTCTACACCTCCCAGCAGAGTCGCCAAAAGAATGTGGGAAAAGAAATCGTGCCTAGCTAGTTAGGGTTTTGTGTTGGCTGAGGAGGAGAGAAATCCACGAAGAGCATGGAATTGATTGATTGATTGAAGAGGGGAGAACGATAGGTGGACGATTACTCCAACGATGCGTGGCAGAACCCCTAGAATCCGGAAACTGGGTTAGGGTTATTGGGATTCCAAGAGCCTTCTTGTTGAGTCCTTGAGAGCGAGTATCCAAACCCTTTAGTGCTTTTAGGTGGAATATCCAAGCCTTAAGTCACCAAAAGAGTTCAAGTCTTGTGTCTCTTGAGAGGTCCCTTTCCCAATGGAATGGAAGATGTATTTATAGGGTTTCCTGAAAAGTGGTCATGTGCCAGGCACATGTTGTCAGGGAATTTCCAGAAATACCCTTTAATCATTAGAGTAATGCCCATATTGCCCTGTCCTTCTAGCCACCAATCCAATCCCTCAATTAATTCCAAAACGAGCCGCCTCCATGAGTCTTCTGGCTCGGGACCCGTGGAGGCTTCTACCGGGTCTAGCATATTTATTTCTAACTTCTTTGTCTTCATTCAATTAGGTTATGTGAACCCTAATTTGTGCATTTAATGAGGTCGTGGAACCCTAATTATGCATTTAATTTAATTAGGTCATGTGAACCCTAATTTTGCATCTGCACGAAAATGACTGCTGCCAACTCCAGATCATGAATAGAATAATTCCTCTCATATTCTTTGAGTTTTCACGAGGCATATGCTATGACTTTCGCATGTTGCATGAGAACACGTCCTAACCCTTTACCTGAAGCATAGTTGTAGATAACAAATCCATCCGAACCAGATGGTATTGTCAGAACAGGTGCCGAAATGAGTCTCCTCTTGAGCTCTTGAAAACTCTTCTCGCATCCCTCGCTCCATACGAATTTAGTATCTTTCCGAGTTAGCTGAGTTAATGGAGTAGCGATTCTAGAAAATCCTTCCACGAATCTCCAATAATAACCAGCTAAGCCCAGAAAGCTACGTACTTCGGTCACCGACTTCGGTTGCTCCCAACTTTGTATTGCTTCAATCTTCGCCGGGTCGACAGATACTCCATGTTTTGACACCATGTGCCCAAGGAATGCTACTTCCTCAAGCCTGAACTCGCATTTCTTCAGGTTGGTATATAGCTTGTTATCACGAAGCCTTTGAAGGACCAGCATCAAATGGCGCTCATGATCTTCGCGGCTTTTGGAATAGATGAGGATGTCATCAATAAAGGCAACAACAAACTAATCTAAATATTCCTTGAACACACAGTTCATTATATCCATGAAAGAAGCAGGAGCATTAGTCAATCCAAAGGATATGACTAAGAATTCATAATGTTCGTACCGAGTTCTGAAGGTTGTCTTTAGAATATCCTCAGTTTTAATCTTCAGTTGATGATATCCAAAACGACGATCGATCTTTAAAAAGAATTATGCTCCTTGCAACTGGTCGAACATGTCATCAATACGAGGTAGTGGATACCTATTCTTGATGGTGACATGATGTTGTTTTGTTCCAGTCTAATAAACTCTACCTCCTTCATATGACGAATACTTTCGGGAAAGTACTTGTCACTAAACAGTTTCTGAAATGTTTCCCAAGACATGTTGAGTGTCGCAGGCTGGGTACGCTTCACAGATTCCCACCAGTAATCTACCTCACCATGGAACATAAAGGTGGTGAATGGAACCTTATATTCCTCCGTGCATCCCAAGATATCAAATATCTTGGTAATTTTCTTGACCCACGTTTCCGCCTTAATCGGATCCGGCTTTCTCAAAAATTCTGATGGTCCCGACTCTTTGAACTGCTTGGTTGTGACAAGCTGCGTGTTGTTATCATTTCCACCCGTATTTTGTACACGAGTCTCCCTCGTCTAGTTTTCATGAACTGCAAAAATCTTCTAAACATCCCATCATTCATCATTTGTTCGGTAGTATTATTTACAGGAAGAATATTGTCTTTCTGTTGCACGTTCCCCTAGGTGGTGATTAAAGGTGTCTCCACGGTATCATTCACTCTATTGTTCATATTTCCAGCTGTCATTCTCAAATACTGCCACAAAACAAAGGTTAATTAACAATTTGACATATCACATATTAACCATATGGTCCGACTGACCAACCAAATAGGCTTAGGTATGATACACTTGCGAAGGTTTACTCGTCTTTCCCCTCCTAGTTCTATTCCCCGATCTCCGCCTGAGACCATATCCCTAAGCTCTGATACCAACTGTGACACCCCCAAAACAGGTATACATCACCCATTCTGAGTCGCTAAATACATGGTACAGAAACAAATATAACTTCATTAATACAATTGTCGTGCAAAATACGACAATACATATTATGTGAGTTTAAATACAAATATTGTCTAATAGACAGTATACAAACTCAAAAGGAGTCCTCATTTCAATTATTGGTACACTATTTTATAAAATAGTGAGAACTACTAAAACAACTATCCTGAACCATCACTCCATACTCCGGCTAGTTCCTGCTATGTTCTCACCTCTTAAGAAGAAAAATGGAACACAAAGGAAAAGGGTGAGCTCAACTACCCCAGTAAAAAATATTATGACTAAGATAATATACATCAATTTATCATTAGTCTTCAACTGGGAAAATCTGATAGAATATAGTAGACAACAAGTTTTAGATCAACAACTGCAGCGGAAACAACAATCCATTAGAAGAGTCAAGTAGAGAATGAATTCTACTATCTTCTAAGATTTAAAAGTCCATCTTCAATATTTTATCCTTGTAACATCAATCAATATACATCTTGAATCAAATATTCATCTTTGCACTATAGGCCATAGATATTCATTTGTATCACCAGTTGGTCATGTTCATCTCAACACATGTTCATCTTTGCACTATGGGCCAATGATATTCATCAGTTAATCATTCATCTTCGCACTACAGGCCAAAGATATTCAGTAATATCATCATTTAGGACTGAGGATGATGAAAAATATCTTAAAGAAAACGAATTCAGTGAGATAAAAGATCAAAGACTAGAGATTCGTACTTTGGTTTATCCAAGTTCAAAAATACCTTATAATAATCAATTGTGGAGCAAAATTAAAGAATAAAGATCAAAATATGGATACAATCAATGATAGTAACCACAATAGACAACTTGGACAAAGAAAGAAAAAAACTTATTTTTTATAAATAGTGTCGTATTCGTGAATAGTGACGTATACGTGAATAGTGCCGTAAACGTGAATAGTAACCCTGACATGAAATTTTATGTCCATTTCATAGAAAATTAAATTCTCTACAACTTTGTAGAAGAAAGTTTTTCCAAATTCTAAATAGAAAATGTCTGAAATCCACATACGGATGATTGTTAATACCTCCATTCCGACAAAATACTGATAAAATACCTCAACTTTAATTCCTTCATTTATAACCACAATAAATATGTCCACCTTTTATATCCAAGTAAAAAAATATTTACTTATCATATAAATTAATATTTAATTATTCACAAATAATATTATAGAATCACAATTATAACAACCAGGTCGTTCCCATGAAAGAGGGGGCTTTTTGGTAAGGATTTCTCCTTATTGGCGCGCTATTAGGTGACCAAACCACTTTCCTAGACAGAACTTCATTAGACATTGCCAATAATGCTATCTAATTATATTATTAAAATAATATGAATTATTGATCTGATAATGAGAAATACTGTGCAGTGACAATTATTGAAACAACAATGATATAAAATATCAACGTAACAATTATTGAATCAATAAAATAAAATATTGAACAGTAATTAATGTAACAATTATTGAGTAGTGCATTCTTACGTAAGAATTAATAATTCAAAAATATAGTGCAATACCGTGTGCTACTGTGCAACCACGCGTATTACTGTATTTTAACCACCAGGTATTCCAACAATGTTAACGGTAACAACTACGTCGTTATTTGTAAAAACTCAAACTTGTCATTTTCTTCATCCGATCGTTTTTTGTTATGGGGCCCACAAATGGATGTGTCATCATACGAATATTCCCTGACAGCAAGAATATTTCATGACGAAATGAATATTCTCCGACTTTTTATAAATAAAATTGAATTTCCTCTAATTATTATTGTGAATAATAAGGTGTTAATTTGATATAATGCTTTTGGTTATGGGAGAAATGTGCAAATTTTTCAAAATAAGCAAGTGGTAAAAAATATTCATTGTTGTCGGGGAATATTCGTTTGGTCGTGGAATATTCGTACGACGGCGCAGCCATTTGTGGGCCCCATACCAAAAAACGGTCGGATGAAGAAAATGACAAGTTTGAGTTTTTATAAATAACGGCATAATGATTATCGTTAATACTATTAGAATACCCGGTGGTTAAAATACAGTAATACGCGTGGTTGCATAGTAGCACACGGTATTGCACATGATTTTTGAATTATTGATTCATAAGAAAGAAGGTACTACTCAATAATTGTTACAATAATTAATGTTCAATATTTTATTTTATTGATTCAATAATTGCTACGTTGATATTTTATATTATTGTTATTTCAATAATTGTCACTGCACAGTATCTCTATTATCAGATCAATAATTCATAATATTTAAATAATATTGTTAGATAGCATTATTGGTATTGTTTAAGGAAGTTCTATCTAGGAAAGGGGTTTGGTTACCTAATTGCGCGCCAATAAGGAGAAAACTTTATCGGAAAGCCCCCTCTTTTCTGGGAACGACCTGGTTGTCATAATTGTGATTCTATAATATTATTTGTGAATAATTACTTATTGATTTATATGATAAGAAAATATTTATTTTATGTGGATATAAATAATAGATTTATTTATTTTATGTGGTTATAAATGAAGAAATTAATGCTGGGGTGTTTTATCAGTATTTTATTGGAATGAAGGTATTAAAAATCATCCGTATGTGGATTTCAGGCATTTTTCGTTTTGAATTTGGAAAAACTTAAAGCTACAAAGTTGTAGAAAATTTAATTTCCTATGGAATGGATATAAAATTCGTATTTTGCTGATAAAAGGGCTATTTATTATGAATTATTGATGTTTCAGAAATTAAATATTTTTATTAAAATTATGGGTGGGACCCACTTTTGTTTTTGAAAACATGTGGGCTATTGAAAATTTTTCAATGATGGCATGCTCCAGCTTGTTCAGCAAGTGTGGGCGTAGAATGAAGAAAAAATTATAATATTATTTTATTATTTAGTCTTCTTTGGCGTTCTAGCATTTTCCTATAAATAGGGTGCTTAGTTAGAATTGAAAATTACACCAAAAATAAGTTTTCTCTCTCTTTATATTATCGAGCGTATTTTGTGAGTATTTAGATACTTTGAGAGTTGCTATTCAGTGCAAGTTTCCTTTGGTTTTATATCCGATATTCCAATTAGAAATACTGTTCTTTTGAGGTAAGAGATGTTATTTTTTTCGTAAATGATATTATTTCCTTCAATATTATTATGCCGAAATATTGATATGAATTTTATTATAAAATTTCTACCTTTTTGTGTCGGGATTACTATTCACGTATACAACACTATTCACGAAAACGACACTATTCACCGAAAAATAAAATTTTCTCCTTTTTGTCCAAGATGTCTATTATGGTTACCTTCTTTGATTTTATCCATGTTTTAATCTTTATTTTTGAATTCTGCTTCACAATTGGTTATTATGGAGTATTATTGAATTTGAATAAACTGTAATACGAATCCCTAATATTTGTCCTTTTGTCTCACCAGATTCATTTTTTTAAGATATTTTTCATCATCCTCAGTCCTAAATGATGATATTGCTGAATATCTTTGGTCTGTAGTGCAAAGATGAATGATTAACTGATGAATATCTTTGGCCCGTAGTGCAAAGATGAACATGTATTGAGATGAACATGACCAACTGGTGATACAAATGAATATCTTTGGCCTGTAGTGCAAAGATGAATATTTGATTCAAGATGTATATTGATTGATGTTACATGGATAAAATATTGATGATGAACTTTTAAATCTTAGAAGATAGTAGAATTCATTCTCTACTTGACTCATCTAATGGATTATTGTTTCCGCTGCAGTTGTTGATCTAAAACTTATTGTTTATTATGTTCTATCATATTTTTTTCTATTGAAGACTAATGATAATTTATTGTATATTATCGTAGTTATAATATTCTTTACTGGGCTAGTTGAGTTCACCCTTTTCTTTTTTGTTCTATTTTTCTTCTGAGGAGGTGAGAACATAACAGGAACTAGTCGGGATATTGTAACATTACAGAATTTTAAATGTAATATTAAATATTTTTTGATTTATATAAATATTTAATGGATGTGATTATCGTTTAATAAATATTTATTTAATTGATTTAATTTTATTTGGAGAATTATTTATTAAATAAATAATTGATGAATTAAGGAAATTATTATTATATTGATATTTCAATTTAAATGATTAATTATTTGTATTGTGTTATGTGATTAAAGGATTTGTTTAATTAATTATGATTTGAATTAATTAAAATAAATATGAAAGTTTGATTAAATATAGTGTGACAAATAACTATATTATAAGGAGTTATTAAAATAAATTAAAGTAGTTTAATTTAGTTTTTTAACAAACAAGGCTTACTATATTAATTCTTTAATATTTAAAGGGTTTTGCCAAATAAGCCTTATTGCTTTTGAGATTTCTAGTTTATTTAAATTAAATAAAATAAATTAAAATAATAAAAATAATGTAATTATAACTTATACGTTATAACCGATATCCTAATTAGTATTAGTATTAAGGTTTATCAGTTTATTTGTTTACGCTTAAGTTAGTCTAGCCAATATACTGAGAAGAGAGAAGAGAAGAGAGCTTGACACAGAGAATTGAGAAGGAGCTTGAGAGAATTTGAGAGAGAACGTAAGCAATTTCCAGCAATTAGCAAGGATTATATTAGCAAATTGAAGGTATGTTCTTAATATTATTATTTTATATATACATGTATGAATTTACGGCATAAAGTTTCAAACTCTGTGAATTCTATTTTTTGTAAATTGTGGTTATGTAATCTGTTGATGATAATTAGTTATAATTATGATTAGAGATTATGTTTAAACAACAATTGCATGCTAATTTTGGATATCAGTAGAAATTTTTGTCAGTATATGGAATTTTCATATGTTCATGAAAAGTATCAATTCTAGTGGTTAATTAGTATGTGAAATTATAAATTGAAGCTTGTATACGTTAGTTCATTGAGATACGAACATAACATAATTTAAATGAGATGATTTGGCCAACTAATGAATTCACAGTGATGATTTTTAGGATGAATGTCAAGAAAATTGAGTTTTTCATGAAAACATGAATTTTGAGAAATTAGTTTTAGTTGGTGTTAAATTATTCTAATTGGTTGTAAATGTGAGCAATCATATTTATGATAGTTGTATATTTATTTTACGTGTTGATATTACTGTCTATTAGGTGAAATTTGTGTTTGTTGGGCTAAAGTCGGCTACTGTTCATGCCGTGTCTGTGTCTGTCTGAACACCGGCGCAGCTGCATCGGTGCCAAGGCAGAAAACATCGCAGCTGCGCCGATCTCAAGCCTTTGTATGGCGCAGCTGCGCCATAACCTGGTTTGAGATTCTGACTTCTACTATTTATGCATATTTGGGAAAGTGTCATAACATGGTCTGAAATTGTGTTAGCATGTTAAATGTGTAATGTTAAGGTTAACATAACATAGTGAGTTGTGGTTAGTAAGTTCAAGGTTGCAAAAATGATTAGTAAAGCGAGAAAGCGTTATGTGATAACTTAATTTTTACAATGAACGTTGGTGAAGTGTTGTGATGATTAACACTTGGAAATTCTGAAATGTAAAGGGTAGCATAAGACTTGTGTTAAAATAACAAGTTTAACTAGTAATACATTTTATATTGAAAAGTGAATATTAGTATGTCCAATAGATGTCCAATAACAAGTTTAACTTTTTAGTATACTGCTTGGTGTTTTTTCTGTACTTCAAACCCACGGCTAAAGCATATATATAGATAGGAAAACTTTTTGCTCGTTGCTAATTTTAGTCGTTACCCATTTAGAATTAATTCCAAGATAGATTTATATATATAGACGTTAATAATTGATTTCGTAAATCTCCATATATATGTCCGTTAAAATTAAGCACATGGTATATAATTAGTTGGAGATAAAACCAATTAAGGAGCATGTGAGTCAATCAACTTAATATTTGATTGAATAAAATATTCATTTGCTTTAATTTTGCTTCCTTTGACTCAAGATAGAATCATGTTAATTAAAGTATGTTCATTAATTTAGTTAACAATAAAAATTCACTTCACTAAATTATGAGCTTCTTCAATAAGAAAGTAAATCAATTGTTAACTAATTTTATCCAACGGATGTACTGTTCATTTAGAAATCAATTAAAGATTTTATTATAGATTATACAAATCTTATTTCCAAACATCTTCCTATTAAAGTAATTAGATCATGTTGCTTAATTTAAGGAAGAAACTTTTAGAATATCCTTAATTATAGAATCTAAATAAGTAACCTTAATTATGGAATTAATTAAATCATTTTAGAAGCTTTAATTATGGAGTTAATTTAATCACCTTTAAATATGAAATAAATATATCAATTAGATTTACATTTACTAAATGGACTTCCATATTAACTTCATGTAATTCAAAAATATTTTCATATTCATTTTTAAACTCCAATTAATTTGTTCCATAACTAATTATTTTCATCATTATGGTAAACCCAATAATAAAACACAATATCCCAAAATTTATGGAGACAATATTGGTTAGATATATGAAAGATAATGATCTTTTTAAAACTCATTTACTAATCAACTCCATCAATTATGGGAAGTATCAATATTTAAAAAATATTTCCATATTTATTTTGAAATCCCAATCTATTTAGATTTGCCCTCACTAATTAATTTTCCAAAAATTACTCTAATTAATTGATCCATGCTAATTGATTCTAAAGATATGAATATTTATTTGTTTAATCAATTTTAAGGAAAGTTCAATCAATTAATTAATCATTGAAAAAATAATGAATAACTCAATCCCAAGATATATGGAATAGATTTATATAAAGAATCAAAATTTATTTTAAATTAATTCCTTTAATTATGGGAATGTTTCAAAATTAGCTTTTCAAAAATTACTCCAATTATTGATCCATGATAATTGAATATGAAGATATGAAAATTTGATTTGCTTAATCAATTTTAAGGAAAGTTCAATTAATTAATAAATCATGTAAAACATAATGAATAATTCAATCCCAAGATATGTGGTATAGATTTATTAAATCCTTTAATTATGGGAAGGCTTCAGAATTAGCTTTTCAAAAATTACTCCAATTTAATTAATATTTGATTCTTATTAATTTTGAAAGCTTAATTAAATATTGACTAAAAGACAATTTGCACCCCAAATTTTACACCAGTGTTGAATTTTGCACCCCAAACCGAAAAAGGTGTCTAAGTACACCCCAAACTTCATTATACGTAACAAAGCGCACATTTTTTTCACTTAACCGGTCAAAAGTGACCGGCTAAAGCGGTAACAAAAGTTTGGGGTGCAAATTGTAACAGTTTAAAAATATTTAAACTTTTTTTAACAATTTTTTTTTTAAAACAAACTAAAATTTATAACAGTTTAAATTTTTTTTATAAGAGTCTAAAAAAAAATTGTTAAAAACAGTTTATTTTTTTTTCGCTAAAAGCAGTTAAAAAAATTTGTTTTGTTTTTAAAAAAATTTATAACAGTTAAAAAAAAGTTTATAACAGTTTAAATTTTTTTTTTGTTAAAAACAGTTTAAATTTATTTTTATAACAGTTTAAAAAATTTGTTAAAAATAGTTTAAAAATATTTTTGCTAAAAACAGTTAAAAAAATTTATTTTGTTTTAAAAAAACTTTATAACAGTTTAAAAAAAGAATTTATAACAGTCCAATTTTTTTTTTATTAAAAATAGTTTAAATTTTTTTTTGATAAAAATAGTTAAAATAATTTATTTTTTTTATAACAGTTTAAATTTTTTTTGTTAAAAATAGTTTAAAATAAATTAATAACTATTTAAATTTTTTTTTGTTAAAAACAGTTTAAATTTTTTTTATTAAAAATAGTTAAAAATGTTTTTGTTAAAAACAGTTTAAAAAATTTTTTGTTAAAAAATTTATTTTGTTTTAAAAAAAATTTAACAGTTTAAATTTTTTTTTTTGTTAAAAATAGTTAAACAAATTTATTTTGTTTTAAAAAAAATTTATAACAGTTTAACAAAAAATTATAACAGTATAACTTTTTTTTTGTTAAAAACAATTTAAATTTTTTTTGTTAAAAATAGTTAAAAAAATTTATTTTATTTTAAAAAAAAAGGTTTAACTATTTTAAATTTTTTTTATAACAGTTTAAATTTTTTTTTTTGTTAAAAACAGTTAAAAAATTATTTTAAAAAAATTATAACAATTGAAATTTTTTTTATAAAAAGTTATTTTGTTTTAAATTTTTTTTGTTAAAAACAGTTTAAATTTTTTTTGTTAAAAACAGTTAAAATTTTTTATTTTGTTTAAAAAAAAATTTATAACAGTTTAAAAAAATATTATTTTTTAATTGTATGGTAATTGTATGCTAATTATTTTAAAATTCTGTTGTTAAACATTCATATATTTAAAATCAATTTATTTTTTTTAAAATTAATTATTTTTGCCAATTTTTAAGATACTGTTACAATTTGCACCCTAAACTTTTGTTATCGCCTTAGCCAGTCACTTTTGACCGGTTAAGTGAAGAAAGTGTGTGTTTTGTTACGTATAATGAAGTTTGGGGTGTACTTAGACACATTTTTCGGTTTGGGGTGCAAATTGTCTTTTAGTCTTAAATATTTTCATAATTAATCTTTAATTAAATAATCATTTTAATTTATTCCACAATTAATTAATGATACAATGCAATGCAAATCCTAGAGCCTTGATTGAGAAATAATTAAAGTTAGGATCTTACATTTATTTCCTAATGACTCAAGCAATTCTCCAAGTCTTCATGTCTTCAATGCTATAATAAATCAAAGCTTCAAGAATTCTTTTAATATCTTGTAAATGCATGAGTAAACATTTTAGTACAATAGGAGAGTCATCATCAAAACCTAAGGTTGGAATATGATCAAGTCAACATTCTCCCCCTTTTTGATGATGATAATATAATAATTATGGCTCCCCCTAAAACCATGCATATATTAAAATATTCTTGACAAGATAGAATAAGAACATAAAGTTAGAGAAGAGATATTCAATATGCACTCATTTTGTACCTCAATCTGTTTCAACATGATTAGACAAAACATATCATAATTTCTCTCCCCCTTTGTCATCAATCAAAAAGAATAACATATGATTTTTCTCCCCCTTTGTCATTAATCAAAAAGAAAGGAAGGACATTAAAAATGATGTATACCAGTAGAAAGAATCATGGTTTCTTTTAAGGACTAACAATGGTTGGCAAATATGAGTCTAAGAATCTTTTTTTTTGTTAACCCAAGTGATTAAAAGATTTAAATATTTTCTTAATAAAGTAAGCTAACCACATTGATTCAAGTAAGCAATCATACCTTCATATTTAGTTACCTCTACATCAATACCTTTATTATATGATGTGAATTTAATTGGCGTACTCATTTGTGTAGCCTTTGATATAGATTTCTCAAATTCAAACCTTTTGATCAACTCTTTTGTGTATTTGGTTTGATGTATATATGTCATCCTTTGTTTACTTTATTTAGAGTATCAAAAAAATAGTTATGTTCTCTCATTATGCTTATGTCGAACTCCTTCTGCATACACTTAGAAAATAACTCACAAAGAAACTCATTAGTAACATCAAATATTATATGGTCTACATATATTTGCATAATGATAATATCTTTATTTTCATGCTTAAATAATGTAGAATTGATTTTACCTCGAGTGAATCCATTTGAGATGAGAAACTTACTTAACCTCTTGTAACAAGCCCTTGGAACTTATTTAGGTCTATAATCATGATTTGGGTAGTTCTCATACTCAAATTTGGGAGTAATATCTTCAATAATATTTTTTGGGTGGATGACTTTTGAGATACTTTGCTACTTTCGACATTTCAACTTTCTTTTCTAAGAATACGGTTTACTAGACAATTAGATGATGCTATATTCTGTTGGTCAAATCCAGACTATTGTTTCTTTTTACTGACGAATTCAGTTTGCTCCTTTGGCTTACTCAATCTGTTTATTTATAGAAGGTTATTTGGCTTTGAGATGTACCTATAAAAAAATTCATCCTTTTGGTACCCATATTTTTTTGGGTCCTTTTGGGTTAGTCACATACAAATCACTTTTCTTAATCCACACACTTTTAACTTTCATATTCCTTTTATTTGATGAACAATCTAAATGTCCCTTTAAGCCACATGTTTTACAAGTAGTGAAAGGAGAGCAATAATTTAATTTTAAATGTGATTTAGATTTTAAAATTTTTACATCACTCTTTTTATGTGTTGGATTATAGCCAATTCCTTGTTTTTCAAAGCTAAGTCTTTGTTTACCCAACATAACAGATAAATTTTCTTTCCCTTGGACAAATTTAGCCAATGATAATTTTAGTGAGTCTATTTCTTTTTGTAGTTCATTCGTTGAAGGATTTTTAATATGAGAATCACCATTAAAAGCATCAATACAAACATCTCTCATTGCTATTTCTTTGTTTACTTTTTCAACTTCTTTATTTAAATCATTAACCTTGTTGGAAAGAAATTTGTTATAATTTTAACAAAAATCATTTTTAGCAATTAAAATATTTTCTTCTTGTGATGATGTATCTTGTTCAACTTCTTTCTTTTCATCAATTAATATATCAACCTCATTCATTAAAGTATTTACTAAGTCTTTTAAGTATACATTCTTTTCTCTTAATTTTTCATTTTCTTGTTTCAAGAGATTATAATCAGAAATTGTTACCTCGCTCGATTCATCATTTGATTCATTGTCGATTCCCGTGAAGCATAATTGGGCTATTTCTTTGTTTGCATCAGCTTCCACTTCGGACTCATCATCATTCAAAGTAATAAATGCTTTACTCCTTTTGTTATCCTTGTAGCTCAGTTTGCCTTTGTTCGTTATTTTGAAGCAATCCTTTTTGAAATGGCCCGGGCGTCCACATTCAAAGCAAGTGTATTCATTTTGCTTTCCCTTGAATTTGTTTGAAGTGATTGCATTATTTCTCTTAATCTTTCTTTGTTACAACCCTTTGAGCCTTTTTGAAAGTTTTGCAATTTCCTCATCCGAATTGTCCTCTAGCTTCTCTTCATCACTTGCAATAAGAGCTAGAACCTTCTTTTGAGGAGTATCCTCCTCATCATCATATCTCTTTAATTGATGTTCAAATTCTTCTAATTCACCAAATAGAGTTAATGTATTCATAGAAGAAATATTAGGAGAATCTTGAAGTGTAAGACCCCAACTTTTTGAATAAAGATGAATTTTCTATAATTATCATTTTTGAATATTATAGAATAAATTTAATATAATGTTATAGTTGTGGGTAGTATTTATAAATTCTGCAAAGTATGCAAGTTGTTATATGATATTCGATTGGTCGGAGAATATTCGTTTTAGCAGGGAATATTCGTACAACGGCGCAATCATTGGTGGACCCCACAACAGAATTATTGTCGGAATAAGAAAACGACAAAAAATACTTTATGAAAATAACGACGGAAGTTTTACCGTTAATACTGTTGAACTACTCGGTAGTAAAAGTAGAGTAATACGCGTGGTTGCATAGTAGCACACATTATTGATTATTGATGCTTATGTGAGAAGTTACTCAGTTTTACTTATTTTATGGACCCCCATTTACCCATTTTTCAAAATAAACGGTAGAAATTATTTAAAGGTGGGGCCCACATGTGGGGGCCACATGTGGGGCCCATATGTGTTGAAAAACTGATTTTTGAAATAGGGGTGAAAGGAAGTTACGTAAAGGAGAGATAAAATATATTTATAAGTATGGTATGTGTATATATATAATGTGAGTGGAAGGGTGATGATATGATAGTGATAGGGGTGTGTGTGTGTGTGTGATAGTGATGTTAGTGGAGGATGGTGGAAAAGGTGGTAGTGGTTTTTCTTTGTTGCTTTATTGCATTATAACTTGTGTTGTATATTATATATATATATATATATATATATATATATATATATATATATATATATATATATATATATATAACATTTGATTGCTTTGATCTGATTGGATGAAGGATTGACTTTTGCATCCTTAGGTTATAAGAATTTTATCCGTGAATTATTGCGTCTGTGATATTTCCTTACACAGTGCCCTTCCATTCTTCTATAAATAGAAGCTCATTCCTTCATTATTTCTTACGAATTCACTGAAACTCTAGAGAGAGAAATTATAGAAAACTATAGAAAAGTATTCTGCTACTTCCCTACTCTTATATTCAGTTTCTTTTACGGTAAGGGATATTATTCTTTTGTATTTGAGAAGAGAACTTCTGTTATTCCATTTCTTTATTATTCTGTTGAAATAACCTGTATACGCGGAATACCCTATACGTGGTGACATTTTTTTATTATTTTGTCTTTATTTTCCGTTGGAACATCCTGTCTGTGCTATACGCCAGACCTGGTTCCATTTTTATTATTCTGTCTTTATCATTTCGTTAGAACATCCTGTCTGTGCTTTACGCTGGACCTAGTTCCGTTTTTATTATTTTATTCTTTATTATTCTGTTGGAACATCCTGTTGGAGTGATTTTTACCTGACCTGGTTCCATTATTATTATTCTGTTGGAATAACCTGCCTATGCGAAGTACCGCATGCTTGGTGATTTCTGTTGTTATTCCATTCCTTATTATTCTCAGTTGGTTAAAATTTTGACTTCTATACTCTATGAAATTAGTGGAATATCCTTGATATTTGTGCTTCATCCAGTATTTTTCATTGAAATATTCCTCTGAGAAATCTTTAATTTTACTCTACAAAGCAGTATCATGTTGACAATTTGGATGTTATTAGTTCCTGAATAACTTAATTCTTGACTTGTTTTTTTAAATTTTTATATCATTGTCATCATCCTCATGTTTATATTTTTTGAAAGTCATCTGTGGCCTGTAAAGCATGGATGGACTTGGTATGAGTATGACCAGGGATTGTTCGGTGTAATCATGACCGTACTGTTACAAATGATGTGTAAAAAAAATTCTCATTGGCCCGTAGTGCATTGATGGACAGTTGTTGGCATGATCATGACCATTGATGAATACACAAATATCCTTGGCCTGTAGTGCATGAAATTTGTGGTCGTGACCCTAATGAATATCCTTGGCCGTAGTGCAGGGATGATGTGGATTATTTATTAAGCTGATTCTCAGCGATAAAAGTGATGAAAAACTTTTTAAATCATAAAAGATAGTAGATTCTATTCTCTACTTGACTCTTTTAATGGATTGCTTGATCTGCTGCAAATAAACTTGATGTTGTTATATTTTATCAGTTTAACACTGTTGAAGGCTAATGATAATTTATTCTGCATTATCTTAGTCATAATATTTCTTACTGGGCTAGTTGAGCTCACCCTTTCTTTCACTGTTCTCTTCAGGAAATGAGAATATAGCAGGGACGAGTCGGGGAACGGAGTGATGGACCAGATGATAGTATTAGTAGTCCTCACTATTCTGTGAAATAGTGTGTTAAAAATTGTAATGAGGACTCCTTTTGAGTTTGTATAATCTCTAGTAGACAATAATTGTATTCAAACTCACAGTTATGTTTTGTCGTATTGTACACGACAGTGGTATTAGTAAGTTGTATTTGAATTTTATACCATGTATCTGACGACCCAAGATGGGTGATGTATACCTAATTTTGGGGGCGTCACAGTTGGTATCAAAGCTTAGGGATATGATCCCTGGCTAAGATGTGAGACTAGAACTAGGAGGGGAGAGACGGGGAATTCCTTCGCTATTAGGACCTACTTAAATTTATTTTGTATTTAAATTGGTTTGTCAGAGTTTAGAGATATTATGTTACATGTCAATTAACCTTTGTTTTGTGGCAGTATCTGAAAATGACATCCGAAAATGTTGAGAATAACAATGGAGCACAAGAGACCGTTGAGTCTCCACATATCAATAATTAGGAGAATGTGCATCAGGAAGGCAAAAATCCTCATGCAAACAACAACACTGACCAAATGATGAATGATGGATTGTTCAGAGGCTTTATGCAATTCATGCCACAGCAGGCGAGAGCGGCTCCTGTCCAAAATGTAGGTGGAAACGCTGGAAACTCTCGGGCGATCACCGCTAAACAATTCAAGGAGCTGAGACCATCGGAGTTTAAGGGAGAGCCAAAACCACTTATGGCAGAAGTATGGATAAAGCAAATCACCAAGATATTTGATGTCTTGGGATGCTCCGAGGAGCAAAAGGTTCCCTTTGCCGCCTTTATGTTGCGCGGAGAGGCAGATTACTGGTGGGAATCGGTAAAACGTACTCAACCTGCCGTACTGAAGATGTCTTTGGAGAAGTTCCAAGAGTTGTTCAACGACAAATACTTTCCCGAAAGTATTCGTCACATGAAGTGTTCAACGACAAATACTTATCCTGGTTTGCATCCCACTTGGTGGATAATGAAGAGAGAATGGCGTGAATTTTTTTAAGAGGTTTGAAGCCGGTGATACGTCAACATCTTATTTCTCATAAACTGTGTTTGTATTCAGATGTTGTAAATAGGGCTCAGTTGGTGTAGCGCGATAATGAGTCAACGCAACCAAAGGAGAGCTGCCGGCAAAATGATAATACCAGTGAGAGCAGTCATCGAAGCGGTGATAACAAGCGTGGAGGGAATCAACATGCCATAAATGGTAACCACTTCGGTGGTAATCAGGGCCAAAACAATAAAAATGGACATTTCAAGAAGAGGAGATTCAACAATGATGGAAAGACATCAGCACCAGCACCCGTTGTTAAGGAAGGAGAAAGACCACCTATCATATTCTTCAAATGCGGAGGGGAGGGACACATCAGTCCAAATTACGCGATGCCATCCAAAGCGTGTTATAATTGTGGAAGAGAAGGTCACCTAACCCGATTTTGTCGTTCACTGAAGACAGGTTCAGCTAGGATGGAGACACCAAAGGCCGTCCCAGAAAAGTCAAAGCCGGTGGTGCAAGGGAGAGCATTTGTCGTGACCTCCCAGAAAGCAAGGAACCCGAACGAGGTCATCACGGGTAAGCTAATCTTAAACTCTAGCGAAGTTTATACTTTATTTGATACCGGTTCTACCCACTCTTTCATTTTTCCTACTTGCGCTCAACGTTTAAATTTGACTCCGGAGAGATTGGACTTTGATTTATCTGTTGAAACTCCGTTGGGAGAAGCCTTCATTACCTCCACGGTTTATAAGTCTTGTTTAGTTCAAATCGGCACCCGCACATTACATGTCTATCTTATTTCATTTAAAATACTTGCATTTAATTTAATTCTAGGGATTGATTGGTTAACTAGACATCATGCAAAAATTGATTATTTTCGTAGGGTTGTTAGCTTTCATATTCCTAACCAACATATTATGCGAATTCAAGCAACCAAACCAATAAAATCAATCACTGTCATCTCAAGCCATAAAGCTATTCGTTTATTGAAAAACGGATGTCAAGCTTTCTTACCTCATGTCACAAATCTAAACAAAAATACGTCAGTTTTAAATGATATTTTTGTTGTTAATGAATTTCCTGACGTATTTCCTGAAGAACTTCCTGGACTCCCCCCAGAGCGTGAAATTGAATTTTATATCATCCTTGAACCCGGTACAAAACCCACATCCAAAGTCCCATATCGAATGGCTCCTATTGAACTTCAGGAGTTAAAGACTCAACTGCAGGAATTGTTAGACATTGGCTTTATTCGTCCTAGTACTTCTCCTTGGGGTGCTCCTGTTCTATTCGTGAAGAAGAAAGATGGGAGTATGCGACTTTGTACTGATTATCGGAAGTTGAATCATGTCACCATCAAAAATAGGTACCCATTGCCACGTATTGATGACCTGTTTGACCAGTTGTAAGGAGCTAAATTCTTTTCAAAGATTAATCTTCATTCTGGATATCACCAATTGAAGATTAGAATCGATGATATTCCAAAGACGGCTTTCAGATCTCGGTAAGGGCATTATGAATTCCTAGTCATGTCCTTTGGATTGACTAATGCTGATGCTGCCTTCATGGATATGATGAACCGAGTATTCAAGGAATATTTGGATCACTTTGTGGTCGTCTTTATTGATGACATCCTTATTTATTCCAAAAGCCGTGAAGATCATGAGCAAAACTTGAGGCTGATACTCCAAAAGCTTCGTGAATATAAGCTTTATGCTAAGTTGAAGAAATGCGAGTTCTGGTTTGAGGAAGTAGCATTTCTTGGGCACGTGGTGTCAAGTCATGGAATATCTGTTGACCCAGCAAAGATTGATGCTATTTAAAGCTGGGAGCAACCTAAATCAGTGACCGAAGTACGTAGCTTTCTCGGTTTAGCTGGTTATTATCGGAGATTCATGGAAGGATTTTCTCGAATCGCTACTCCGCTAACTCAGCTGACTCGGAAAGATACAAAGTTTGGTTGGAGCGAGGAATGTGAGAAGAGTTTTTAAGAACTCAAGAGGAGACTCATTTCAGCACTTGTTCTAACAATACCATCTGGTTCGGAGGGATTTGTCATCTACAGTGATGCTTCGGGCAAAGGGTTAGGATGTGTTCTCATGCAACATGGGAAAGTCATAGCCTATACCTCACGACAACTCAAAAAATATGAGAGGAATTATCCTACTCATGATCTAGAGTTGGCAGCTGTTGTCTTCGCATTAAAGATTTGGAGGCATTACTTGTATGGGGAGAAGGTGGAAATCTTTACGGATCATAAAAGCCTCAAATATTTCTTCACTCAAAAGGAACTCAACATGCGACAACGACGTTGGCTTGAACCGTTGAAAGATTATGATCATACCATCCTAGAAAAGCGAATGTGGTAGCTGACGCATTGAGTAGAAGATCATATCCGGGTACTAGTGCGATATTGTCAATGCAAAGGTCCATTTTGTGCGACTTGCAAAGGATGAAGATAGAGATAAAGACTCCAGGGACCCATGTGATGATGGCGAACATACTAGTGGAACCGAATTTAATTGATAAAGTTAAAGCTGCTCAGACTACAAACTTGGAGCTGATGCGTATGAGGAAGAAAGTGCAAGAAGGTGCGATGCCGGAAGCAAGAATCGATGAAGAAGGAATACTTTGAGTCAACTCCGGACTTTGTGTTCCTAACGACCCTGATTTAAAGTATAAAATCGTGATGGAGGCGCACAACACACCGTTTGCTATCCATCATGGGAGTACAAAAATGTATCATGATCTTCGACATACATTTTGGTGGGGCAATATGAAGAGAGAGATAGCGCTGTTTATCTCAAGGTGTCTAACGTATCAATTGTCATTTTCGCACTTAAAATCTTGAGGCATTACCTGTATGGAGAGAAAATGGAGATCTTTACGAATCTTAAAAGCCTCAAATAATTCTTCACTCAAAATGAACTCAACATGCGACAATGACGTTGGCTTGAACTGCTGAAAGATTATGATCATACTATTCAATACCATCCTGGTAAAGCGAACATAGTAGCTGATGCATTGAGTAGAAGATCATATGCGGGTACGAGTGCGATATTGTCAATGCAAAGGCCTATTTTATATGACTTGCAAAGGATGGAGATAGAGTTAAAGACTCCAGGGACCCATGTGATGATAGCAAATAAACGTGTAGAACCGACTTTAATCGAAAAATTTAATACTGCTCAAGCTACAGACCTGGAGCTAATGCGTATGGGGAAGAAAGTGCAAGAAGGTGCTATTTCAGAAGCAAGAATTGATGAAGAAGGAATACTTCGAATCAACTCCAGACTTTATGTTCCTAACGACCCTGATTTAAAGTATAAAATCATGATGGAGGCACACAACACACCTTTTGCAATCCATCCTCGGAGTACCAAAATGTATCATGATATTCGACAAACATTTTGGTGGAGCAATATGAAGAGAGAGATAGCAGAGTTTATCTCAAGGTGTCTAACGTGTCAACGTGTCAAGGCGGAGAATCATGTACCAAAAGGTCCATTACAACCACTTGAAATTCCAGAATGGAAGTGGGAGCACATTACCATGGATTTCATTACAGGTCTTCCTAATGTTTCTCAAGGCATAGATGTGATTTGGGTCATTATTGATAGATTAACCAAGTCGGCTCATTTCTTACCTATATGAGAAACTTATACACTTGAACGTCTTGCTCGTATTTACATAAATGAGATTATAAGACTGCATGGTATGTCAGTATCCATAGTTTCTGATCGAGACCTAAGATTCATTTCACGATTTTGGGTTAGTTTATAGAAAGCTATGGGCACGAATTTACGATTTAGCTCGGCATATCATCCTTAGACGGACGGGCAGTCAGAGAGGACTATTCAAACTCTTGAAGATCTTTTAAGACTCTGTGTCTTTGACTTCAAGGGAAGATGGGACAAGTTCTGACCATTGGTGGAGTTTTCTTACAACAACAGTTATCAAGCAAGTATTGGCATGGCTCCATTCGAGGCGTTGTATGGAAGAAAGTGTCGTTCTCCAGTGTGCTGGGATGAGGTGGGTGAAGCAACGTTGTTGGGACCAGAGTTGGTACGTATGACTATAGAAAAGATTCAAACGATCCGACAACGTATAAAAATCTCACAAGACCGACAAAAGAGTTATGATGATCTTCATCGAAAGGACGTGGAATTCGATATTGGAGATCATGTGTTGTTACGTGTTGCTCCATGGAAAGGAGTTACGAGATTTGGAAAGAGAGGAAAGCTCAATCCTCAATTCATTGGCCCATTTTTAATCCTCGATCGAGTAGGAAATGTGGCCTATAGACTCGCTTTACCGCCAAGTATGTCTCGTGTTCATAACATTTTTTACATATCCATGTTACGTAAATATGTGGAAGACCCGAATCACATTATTGAGTTAGAACCAGACGAAATAACGAAAGATTTAATGTATGAAGAGGTACCTGTTCAAATCTTGGATAAGAAGGAACATATTCTACGCTCCAAGGTTATACCTCAAGTCAAAGTTTTATGGAGAAACCACGATGTTGAGGAAATGACCTGGGAGTTAGAATCTGAAATGAAATCAAGGTATCCTTACTTCTTTGATATACCAGGTACTTACCCTAATTTCGAGGGTGAAATTTCTTAAGAAGGGGAGGTTGTAAGACCCCAACTTTTTGAATAAAGATGAATTTTCTATAATTATCATTTTTGAATATTATGGAATAAATTTAATATAATGTTATAGTTGTGGGTAGTATTTATAAATTCTGTAAATTATGCAAGTTGTTATATGATATTCGATTGGTCGGAGAATATTCGTTTTAGTTGGAATATTCGTACAACGGCGCAATCATTAGTTGACCCCACAACAGAATTATTGTCGGATTAAGAAAACGACAAAAAATACTTTATCAAAATAACGGCAGAAGTTTTACCGTTAATACTGTTGAACTACTCGGTAGTAAAAGTACAGTAATACGTGTGGTTGCATAGTAGCACACGGTATTGATTATTGATGCTTATGTGAGAAGTTACTCAGTTTTACTTATTTTATGGACCCCCATTTACCCATCTTTCAAAATAAGCGGTAGAAATTATTTAAAGGTGGGGCCTATATGTGGGGGCCTCATGTAGGGCCCATATGTGTTGAAAATTTGATTTTTGAAATAGGGGTGAAAGGAAGTTACGTAAAGGAGAGATAAAATATATTTATAAGTATGGTATGAGTATATATATAATGTGAGTGGAAGAGTGATGATATGATAGTGATAGGTGTGTGTGTGTGATAGTGATGTTAGTGGAGGATGGTGGAAAAGGTGGTAGTGGTTTTTCTTTATTGCTTTATTTCATTATAACTTGTGTTGTATATTATATATATATATAATTTGATTGCTTTGATCTGATTGGATGAAGGATTAACTTTTACATCCTTAGGTTATAAGAATTTTATCCGTGAATTATTACATCTGTGATATTTTCTTACACATTGCCCTTCCATTCTTCTATAAATAGAATCTCATTCCTTCATTATTTCTTACGAATTCACTGAAACTTTAAAGAGAGAAATTATAGAAAACTATAGAAAAGAATTCTGCTAGTTCCCTACTCTTATATTCAGTTTTTTTTACGGTAAGGGATATTATTCTTTTGTATTTGAGAAGAGAACTTCTGTTATTCCATTTCTTTATTATTCTGTTGGAATAATCTGTATACGCGGAATACCCTATATGTGGTGACATTTTTTTATTATTATGTTTTTATTTTCCGTTGGAACATCCTGTCTGTGCTATACGCTGGACTTGGTTCCGTTTTTATTATTCTGTCTTTATTATTCTGTCTTTATTATTCCGTTGTGACATCCTGTCTGTGCTTTACGTCGGACCTGGTTCCATCTTTATTATTTCCTTCTTTATTATTCTGTTAGAAGATCCTGTCGGAGTGATTTTCACCTGACCTGGTTCCATTATTATTATTCTGTTGGAATAACCTGCCTATGCGAAGTACCACATGCATGGTGATTTCTATTGTTATTCCATTCCTTATTATTCTCAGTTGGTTAAAATTTTGACTTCTATACTCCATGAAATTAGTGTAATATCCTTGATATTTGCGCTTCATCCAGAATTTTTCATGGAAATATTCTTCTGAGAAATCTTGAATTTTACTCTACAAAGCAGTATCATGTTGACAATTTGGACGTTATTAGTTCCTGAATAACTTAATTCTTGAACTTTTTTTATTGAATTTTTATATCATTGTCATCATCCTCATGTTTATATTTTTTGAAAGTCATCTGTGGCTTGTAAAGCATGGATGGACTTGGTATGATTATGACTAGGGATTATTCGGTGTAATCATGACCGTAATGCTACAAATAATGTGTAAAAAAATCCTCATTGGCCCGTGGTGCATTGATGGACAGTTGTTGGCATGATCATGACCATTGATGAATACACAAATATCCTTGGCCTGTAGTGCATGGAATTTATGGTCGTGACCCTAATGAATATCCTTGTCCGTAGTGCAGGGATGATGTGGATTATTTATTAAGCTGAGTCTCAGCAATAAAAGTGATGAAAAACTTTTTAAATCATAAAAGATAGTAGATTCTATTCTCTACTTGACTCTTTTAATGGATTGCTTGATCCGCTGCAGTTAAACTTGATGTTGTTATATTTTATCAGTTTAACACTGTTGAAGGCTAATGATAATTTATTCTGCATTATCTTAGACATAAAATTTCTTACTGGGCTAGTTGAGCTCACCCTTTCTTTCACTGTTCTCTTCAGGAAATGAGAATATAGCTGGGACGAGTCGGGGAACAGAGTGATGGACCAGATGATAGTATCAGTAGTCCTCACTATTTTGTGAAATAATGTGTTAACAATTATAACGAGGACTCCTCTTGGAATAACAGGACCATTCTCCACGACCCATCATTCAATGGGTCTCTTTTAAGAAATATCTACATTCGAAACTTCCAGAAGTTGTAATTTTCAGCTCCATGAAGTAGTGGAGGTCTAATAGTTGATTGACCTTCTTGAATAATGTTCCCAAGTTGTGCCATGCTAGAATCTTTCCCTACAAGTCACCTTTAAGACCAAGATAAGTAGAACCAAGCTTTGATACCAAATGAAATTTAAGTAGGCACACTTAGAAGGGGGGTGGTTGAATAAGTGTGGAAACAAACAGTGTCAAACTTTTGATTCAATAAAAATTCTTTAGGATATTCAATGCAGGAGGCTGGATTCTAAATCCTTATAGATTAAAAAGTTAAGACAAGATGTTGAGTTGATGTAAGACTTTCTAAAATGCTTAATTTAGAGACTTAGCCTTTTTCAGAATGTGATTATGTGAAAACAATTTGCTAAATTAGTTTTGTAAATTTATAGATAGAGAATGTAGCCTGCTGGATAGATAGCCGAATGATGAGATAATTTAGCACAATAAGCAATCACATGAATACAAGGATTTTTTACGTGGTTCAGCCTTTATCCTCTATTCTAGTGGCCTAATCCACGTCCAATACAAACTAGTATTGGAGACTCTCTTTATTAATTAATTTTGTTTACAATTAAACCCCTTTATAAGACAAGTTTCAAAACCTTTGAATACTTATACTCCCCGAGCACCTTTGCTCCCCGTGCACCTATGCACCCTTAAGCACCCATGCTTCCTTGAACTTGCTTTCAAAACCTCTAATCCAACCCGAATTAGAATCCTTAGACTAACAACTTAGTCTACCACATGTTTAGAGAATTGATCAAATATATGACAACAAAATAAACTATTATCAAAGAAATAATTATATCAACAATTCAAGGCTCAACTAGAATGCAATGATCAAAGTATGAAAGATATCACCAAGTTAAATAGCCGTCTCTAAAATCTGGAATATAATCCGTGTAACACAACAACCTTTTTAAATCTTCACAATTGAAAAACTTGAATAGCATTTATGAGTTTGTATGTGAAGAAAAGAATTAATGTATCAGAAAGGAACTTTTTAGTATATTGCTTGGTGTTTTTTTCTGTACTTCAAACCCATGGCTAAAGCATATATATAGATAGGAAAACTTTTTGCCCGTTGCTAATTTTGGTCGTTACACATTTAGAATTAATTCCAAGATAGATTTATATATATATATAGACGTTAATAATTGATTTCGTAAATCTCCATATATATGTCCGTTAAAATTAAGCACATGGTATATAATTAGTTGGAGATAAAACCAATTAAGGAGCATGTGAGTCAATCAACTTAATATTTGATTAAATAAAATATTCGTTTGCTTTAATTTTGCTTCCTTTAACTCAAGATAGAATCATGTTAATTAAAGTATGTTCATTAATTTAGTTAACAGTAAAAATTCACTTCACTAAATTATGAGATTCTTTAATAAGAAAGTAAATCAATTGTTAACTCATTTTATCCAATGGATGTACTGTTCATTTAGAAATTAATGAAAGATTTTATAGATTGTTCAAATCTTATTTCCAAACATCTTCCTATTAAAGTGATGAGATCACGTTGCTTAATTTAAGGAAGAAACTTTTAGAATATCCTTAATTATGGAATCTAAATAAGCAACCTTAATTATGGAATCAATTAAATCAATTTAGAAGCTTTAATTATGGAGTTAATTTAATCACCTTTAAATATGAAATAAATATATCAATTAGATTTACATTTACTAAATGGACTTCCATATTAATTTCATGCAATTCAAAAATATTTCCATATTCATTTTGAAACTCCAATTAATTTGTTCCATAATTAATTATTTTCATGATTATGGCAAACCCAATAATAAAACACCATATCCCAAAATTTATGGAGACAATATTGGTTAGAGATATGAAAGATAATGATCTTTTTAAAACTCATTTACTAATCAACTCCATCAATTATGGGAAGTATCAATATTTAAAAAACATTTCCATATTTATTTTGAAATCCCAATCTATTTAGATTTGCCCTCACTAATTAGCTTTCCAAAAATTACTCTAATCAATTGATCCATGCTAATTGATTCTACAGATATGAATATTTATTTGCTTAATCAATTTTAAGGAAAGTTCAATCAATTAATAAATCATGGAAAAAATAATGAATAACTCAATCCCAAGATATATGGTATAGATTTAGATAAAGAATCAAAATTTATTTTAAATTAATTCCTTTAATTATGGGATTGTTTCAAAATTAGCTTTTCAAAAATTACTCCAATTATTGATCCATGATAATTGATTATGAAGATATGAAAATTTGAAGGACAGTTCAATTAATTAATAAATCATGGAAAACATAATGAATAACTCAATCCCAAGATATGTGGTATAGATTTATTAAATTCTTTAATTATGGGAAGGCTTCAAAATTAGCTTTTCAAAAATTACTCTAATTTAATTAATATTTGATCCTTATTAATTTTGAAAGCTTAATTAAATATTTTCATAATTAGTCTTTAATTAATTAATCATTTTAATTTATTCCACAATTAATTAATGATGCAATGCAAATCCTAGAGCCTTGATTGAGAAATAATTAAAGCTAGGATCTTACATTTATTTCCTAATGACTCAAGAAATTCTTCAAGTCTTCAAGTCTTTATGTCTTCAATACTTTAATAAATCAAAGCTTCAAGAATTCTTTTAATATCCTGTAAATGCATGAGTAAACATTTTAGTACAATAGGAAAGTCATCATCAAAACCTAAGGTTGGAATATGACCAAGTCAACATGAACGATTAGTTATAACTGTGGACATGGTTCATGGTCAATTGACCCTCAGTAGTATATTTAAGAATGTTGATAGAACATATCATTCAGTTCTATTGAGCATATGAGTTGGCAAATGTTGAAATGTTAATAGAACATATCATTCAGTTCTATTGAGCCTATGAGTTGACAAATGTTGAAATCTTAATAGAACATATCATTTAATTCTATTAATTCTAGTATTTGGCAAATGTTGTAAAGATATTTATTCTTATTTCAAGTGAGCTTTGTTTGCTCACTCTTGCATATTTATACATTTATTTCAGCTATGAATGAGAAGGTAGATAAACCAACAACTAGCAAAGGAAAGGGAAAAATGTACAAGTGATGAAGACTTGTAATTTTATGATGATAGACTTTTAATAATGATGTGATGTAATAATTTAATTTCCGCACTTGAATGATTGTATTAAAGGTTAGAGAACTTGGGAGATAATGTTTTTATTAAAGTAATCCTGTATGGGCAGGTTTTTATTATTCAATTTATTATGATTGAGTAGTTAGATATGAACGTTTTTATTACGTTAACACTAAATTTTGAGGTAATGAAGTATCGGGTTTGGGGGTGTCACATGTATGGAGTGATGGTTCAGGATAGTTGTTTTAGTAGTCCTCACTATTTTGTAAAATAGTGTATCAATAATTGTAATGAGGACTCCTTTTGAGTTTGTATATTGTCTATTAGAAAATATTTGTATTCAAACTCACAGTATATGTGTTGTCGTATTTTGCACGACAATTGTATTACTAAAGTTGTATTTGTTTCTGTACCATGTATTTAGCGACTCAGAATAGGTGATGTATACTTATTTTGGGGGCGTCACAAAAAGTTGGGGTCTTACAGATCTTCTGTTAGCTTGCATGTCATTCGTTGAGTGGTCTCTGGTTTTCTTCAGGTGGAATGTTGTAAGACCCCAACTTTTTATAAATAAAATCAAATTTTCTCTAATTATTATTTTGAATAATAAGGTGTTAATTTGATATAATGCTTTGATTATTGGTGAAATGTGTAAATTTATCAAAATAAGCAAGTGGTTATAAAATATCCATTATTGTCGGGGAATATTCATTTGGTAGTGGAATATTCTTGCTGTCAGGGAATATTCGTATGACGACGCAGCCATTTGTGGGCCCCATAATGGAAAAAGATTGAATGAAGAAAATGACAAGTTTGAGTTTTTACAAATAACGACGTAGTTGTTACCGTTAACACTGTTGCAATACCCGGTGGTTAAAATACAGTAATACGCGTGGTTTCACAGTAGCACACAGTATTGCACATTATTTTTGAATTATTAATTCTTACGTAAGAAGGCACTACTCAATAATTGTTACAGTAATTACTGTTCAATATTTTATTTTATTGATTCAATAATAGTTATGTTGATATTTTATATTATTCTTATTTCAATAATTGTCACTGTACAGTATTTCCCATTATCAGATCAATAATTAATATTATTTGAATAATATTATTAGATTGCATTATTGTAAGACCCCAACTTTTATGAATAAAGATTAATTTTTTTCGAAATATATTTTTGAATATTATGGTGTGGATTTGATATAATGTTATAGTTGTGGGTATTATTTACATATTTTACAAAGTAAGCAAGTGGTTATATAATAATCGATTGGTCGGGGAATATTCGTTTTAACAGGGAATATTCGTACGTTGGCAGAATCATTGCTGGACCCCACAATGAAAGTATTGTCGTAGTTAGAAAATGACAAAATTATCTTTTTATAAAAATAATGGCAAAAGTTTTACCGTTAAACTGTTGAACTACCCGGTGGTAAAAGTACAGTAATACGCGTGGTTGCATAGTAGCACACGATATTGATTATTGATGCTTACGTGAGAAGTCACTCAGTTATACTCAATTATTGCTACAGTAATTGCTGCATAATATCTCTCATATTATTGATTCAATTATTGTCACAGTATCATCTGCATAATAATAATTATTATTAAATCAATAATTGAGACAACAAAGTTATTCATATTATTATTATTTATAATATTGACAATGTCTAGAAACTTTTGTCAATGAGAGATTTGGTCACCTAATTGCGCGCCAATAGGGAGAAATCCTTATCGGAAAGCCCCCACTTTTCTAGGAATGATCTGGTTGTTAAATATTGTGAGTTATAATATTAATGATGAATAAGTTCGTATTGATTAAAGATGAAATTAATATTTTCATTATGTTGGAATTATTATTAGTGTTAATGGAAATGGACATCTATTTCGATAATAATTGATGTCTGGAGGTTATATTGACCAATCGGGTAATTAATCAGATAAATGAGCAATTAATTATTATTAATTCGCATGCTTATAACTATTGATTCACATTCATGTACTATTAGGGGAGGTGGTCAATATTGATAATATTTGCATGACTAAATTAAAAATAGAGGTATAGATGAAGGTACTATACAATAATTATTTTTTTCATATGATTGTACTATTGATTCACATGATTGTACTATTGATTCACAAGATGTACTATTAGAGGAAGTGGTGCAAGTTTGATAATACTTGCAGGACTAAATTAAAAATGAAGGAAGAGATAAAGGTATTATACTGTAATATTTCGAGCCCCAAAACATGCAATTATTGAAACTATATTTTCTTATAAATAGAAGCTCATTCTTCTTTCATTCTCACCAATTCACTAAGACTCACAAGAGCAATTATAGAGAGAAAAGCTATAGAGAGAAAGAAGAAGAGAAGTCTGCTACCTCACTATTCCAGTATCCAGTTTTCTTCAGAGGTAAGGGATATTATTTTGTTCATTATTCATAGGAATAATATTTTCTTCCATACTCTGTAGTATTTGAGTAATATTACTTCGTCTCGTATTCCTGATTATACCTTCATTTTGTTAAAGTATTGCTTCTATACTCCGTGAAATTAGTAGAATATCCTTGAAATTTGCGCTTCATCTAGTATCGTTTCACAAGGATATTTTCTACACATTCTTGTTAAATTTTAAGTTTTTCATGCCAGAGTACTGTCTATGAATAGTATTCATTTTTACGGTACTATTCACAAAGTACTATTCACGGGTATTATTCATAAAGTACAATTCATGAGTACTATTTATAAAGTACTATTCATGAGTAATATTCATAAAGTACTATTCACGGGGTACTATTCCTGAAGTACTATTCACGGGGTAGTATTCACTCGGGTACTATTCACCCGAGGAATTATTCATGACAAAAATTGATTTCGTTGCTGTCCAAATCATTTTTGATACAATATTATTCTTGAATTTTACTCCATAAAGCAGTATCATGTTGACAATTTGGACATTATTGAATTCTGGATAAATTAAGTTATATATCGTTAAAAATTTATCCTTTGCTTTCTTTTAATTGAATTCATATATCATTGTCATCATCCTCATGCTTATATTATGATAATAGTCATATGTGGCTTACGTGCATAGATGTACTATTGATTGGTATGATTATGACTAGAGATTATTTGGTATAATCATGACCGTAATGTTATAAATGACGTGGTAAAAGTCCTCATTGGCCCGTAGTGCATTGAAGGACAGTTGTTGGTATGATTATGGCCAGGGATTATTCGGTATTATCATGACCATTGGTGAAAATACGAATATCCTTGGCCCGTAGTGTATGGATAATTCGTGGTTGTGATACTATTTTTTTAGCTGAGTCTCAGCGATAAAATTGATGATAAACTTTTTAAATCATAGAAGATCGTAGATATCATGCTCTACTTGACTCTTCTAATGGATTGCTTGTTCCGTTACAGTTAAACTTGATGTTTATTATATTTTATCAGTTTAACATTGTTGAAGGCTAACAATAATTTATTCTCCATTATCTTAGTCATAATTTTTCTTATTGGGCTAGTTGAGCTCACCCTTTGTTTTCATTGTTCTCTTCAGGAAATGAGAATATAGCTGAGACTAGTCGGGGAACGTAGTGATAGTCCAGATGTTTGCATTAGTAGTCCTCACTATTCAGTGAAATAGTGTGATAATAATTGTAATGAGAACTTTATTTGAGTTTGGATACTCTCTACGAGACATTATCTGTGTTGAAACTCTCAGCTAGGTTTTGTCGTACTGTATAAAAGAAGTTTGTATTTAAATTATGTACCATGTATTTGGAAACTCAAGATGGGTGATGTATACCTATTTTGGGGGCGTCACAGTTGGTATCAAAGCTTAGGGATATGATCCCTGGCTCAGATGTGAGACAAGAACTAGGAGGGGAGAGACGGGGAATTCTTTTGCTAGTATGACTTACCTAAGTTTATTTGGTATTTAATTGGTCAGTCAGAGTATAGGGATAATATATGACATGTCAATTAACCCTTGTATTGTGGCAGTATTTGATAATGGCGTTCGAAAATATTGAGATAAGCAATGAAGCACATGAGACCGTTAAGTCACCAACGATCAATAACCAGGATAATGTGCATCAGGATGGCAATAATCATCAGGAAAACAACAACGCTGACCAAGTGATGAACGACAGGATGTTCAGAGGCTTTATGCAATTCATGAAACATTAGGCGAGAACAAATCCTGTTCTAAATGCAGGTGGAAACACTGACAACTCTAAGACGGTCACCGCTAAACAGTTCAAGGAGCTCGGACCACCGGAGTTTATTGGAGAGACAAAATCACATAAGGCGGAGACGTGGATAAAGCAGATCACCAAGATATTTGATCTCTTGGGATGCTCCGAGGAGCAAAAGGTTACCTTTGCCACCTTTATATTGCGAGGAGAGGCAGATTACTGGTAGGAATCAGTAAATGTAAGACCCCAACTTTTATAAATAAAGATAAATTTTCTATAAATATCATTTTTGAATATTATGGAGTAAATTTGATATAATGTTATAGTTGTTGGTAATATTTATAAATTTTGCAAAGTACGCAAGTTGTTATATAATATTCGATTGGTCGGGGAATATTTGTTTTAACAGGGAATATTCGTACAACTGCACAATCATTGGTGGACCCCACAACAAAATTATTGCCGGATTGAGAAAACGACAAAAATACTTTATAAAAATAACGACAGAAGTTTTACCGTTAACTATTAAAACAGCTGGTGTTAAAAGTGTTAGGTTTGTAATATTCATGAACGCAATCAAATTGCACAAAATAGGCGAAAACGTGGAAAATCAGAGTTTAATATTTTTACAAACCATATACCCGGATCATCCTTTATGCACAATTATTAATTAAACGAAAATATAAATAATAAGAATCATACCCTTGAAGATTCGAGCTTCCTCAAGTACAAGTTCACCTCCAATCTTTTTCGCGTTCAACTTGAATCCAGCGGGTTTGGTTCCTTTCTTTGATCAATGTTAGCCACCCAAGTGTTTGGCCTCTAGAGGTGATCCACCAAGAAAGAATAAAGATTCAAGAAGATGGGTGTTTTCAAAAACCCTAGTTTTCTATCTCTCATAGAAAAGGAGCGTACTCTCCAACAATTGGAATCACGTGTGAAAAAGTCAACAACAACTCTTACCCATAATAAGACTCCTCTTATATATAGATGTGGGCAACCCTCTTTAACAATTAATGATTTGGTTTTATTTTAATTAATTAAATTTCTTTAATTAATTAAGCTCCATAATCTTATTAGTGATAATTAATTAAATTCTTTTAATTAATTTAACCTCCTAATCTTATTAGGATATTTGAGAGTACTTTTATTAATTAATTCCCAAACTCCTTTAGGAATTAAATAATAATAATAGTAATAATAATAATAAGACTATTCTTATTAATTTATATTTAATATTTCTAAAATATTAAATAATAAACATCAAGCTATTTAATTTATTCTATCACCATAGATTTAATTAAATATACTTAATTTATTATTACGATTATGCCATTTGCTTCTTAAATAATTATTCTTCCTTTTATGGTGTGACCCTTTAGGTTCTCCATATTAAACCCGTTGTGAATAAATCAATTAGAATAATTATAATCTTATTTAAATAAAGAAATTAAACTAATAATTTATTTAAATAAATAATATTTATTCCACAATAGGGATAAGTCTCCCTAGCGATTAACGACTTTCCAGATAATTTAGATTTCAACATTAATAATAAAAGAACCTTTGAGTAAATAGTTACCGTACAATTCAATCCTTCCACCATACAATGTCCCAATTAAATATAAGACATGAAATTACTGTCAAGTCTTATTTTATTTAATTATATGTATTTCGACTCTTAAATGCACAACTCCAAATAATGCAAATTAAAAACTCCTTTCTAATTTCATTCTGCCTTGGCCAAGGACTACTGAGTTGTCATTTATCGAATCACATAGGACATTTCTGTTCTTTTACTATAAGTGGTAGATTTTTTATTGATCATACATTATCTCCATGTACAACTTATTATACACAAGCATACCCTTTGATATACCCTAAGGGTCTTAAGGAATAAGTCAAAGTATAACTCATCATACACAAGATACTATGATGATCTCAAGTCCAAGGATCACTTGTACTACTATCACTACAGGAATTCCTATTGACAGGCAAGTAAAACTCCATTAGGTATTCCTTAGCGAGCCACGTTCAGTGAACTTATTCTCCAATAAGCACCTACACACTTGCTTTAGTGTCTCCACATAAATGATCATGAGATCAATCATCCTCATTCAATGAGCAAGCAACGTATGTACGAATCTATCCGGATTCACTAATCCCCAATTTATTAATCCAACGATTGGGAACTATTTTAGTTTTAAGTTTTCTAAGAATTTAGATCTCATTAGAATGATCATCATTATTATTCTAAAAGCATTGCTTAAAACTATGGGTTTATCACATATTATAAAACAGCATCATGTAGATAATTAAAAGCCTTTAATAAATTAATACTTTTTATTAATAAATGAATAAGAATGTTACAAAGTATATGCTTTATCATCAAACATGATTGGCTTGTATGCATACTACTTTCAATCTCCCACTTACATTAAAGCCAATCGTGACTGTGTTAGGTTTAGATACCTATCCATGAGGACGATGATGGCATCATTCTATTTTAGCGGAGGTCCTTGTAGCTGAGGGTTTCACTCATTGCCGCCTGCAGCTGTAGTTGTTGATAGCTGATATCATCACATGGATTCCCTATTCTGGGGAACATTTGGCCATCAGTTTTGAGGATGGGTACCCGACTGGTATCGAGTATGTGATCTCCACCCGGAGAGTTCCTCTCTTTACAGATAGAGGATGGGAGCTTTATTTAGGAGAGCGTGCTATTAGGAGCACCACATGGGAGATTCGTATACCGATCTTGCCTCCTGTCAGGCGTCATTGGCTTGTATCACAGACACCCGTCACTGATATCCCATTGTTGGGGGTTGACGAATTTGCATTATCAGAAGGTCCTTACACTCACGAGCTATTCTAGTGTTGGTGGTCCCCTCGTACTATTGGAGCCCAGTCCCGCGCTACTCAGTTCATGGGAGATATGGTTCCAGGATATGTGATGATGACGAATTGGATAGCCTATGTCCGAAATCCGACTCATGTGACACAGATTGATAGTTTGACCCGGCGACTCGACCAGGCACATTTCTTTATCCGGCATTTGGGCAGAGATCCGGCAGAGGCAGATTCGTTTAATCCTTTTAGCTCAGGGGCTGGCCCCTCAGATGACCCATTTGGTTTTATCGGAACAGATCCTCCTCTATATAGTCCTGACATCCCTGTTGATAGAGATCCAGTGACTCAGGAGGAGTTACATCAGGTGGACAGGATTGATGATGTAGACATTGACACCATTGTCTTCTTCTGATGTGTATTCTCATTATATCTTTTGATAGGCCTCTGTTAGCTATTGGGTGGTTGTTCCCCATTCTCTCTATATCTTTTGATAGGCCTCTGTTAGTAGTAGGGCGTTTATGCCCCATTTCCCTGTATTTGTAGTTGTACAGAGATGATGTATTAGATGTTGATATACTTAGGAATGTATGCACAGATTTTTATTCCCTATATCATATTGCCATCTATTATCTGCAATGCATGTATCATGTTATGCATATGTATATATGTCCAAAGATATTCAGCATTGACCCCTGGATGGTCTTCTGACACGGCCCGTACAGATGCCTTCTTCGACAGTTAGCCGTATTGATCATACCCCACCATCGTGGTATTATAGCATATCACCATCAGATAGGGTGACCGTAGATCATTTGTTGCAGCATACTATGACCTTGTTGATGTTTCGGGTCTCCACAGGATTTGTGGATGGCATGCTAGAGCACTGGGTATCAGAGAGGCAAGTTTTTCGATTTGGGACCCAGGAGTTGACTCCCACTGTGGAGGAGCATGCATGGTTGACGATGCTGCCGCTGGACAGACCTTGCGTGCATATGGCTTTAGGGGACATGAGTCTATGGTTTATGACCCTCACTGGATTGAGGCGTAGAGTGGTGCATGATGAGCTCACATCGAGCCACGTGATATCCCAGCATTTTTTGTTTAACAGATTTGGCTCTGAGGATAGTTATACATGACATTCCTAGGATTTCACCACACCGGAGGATCATTGGCGTCTAGCCAGAGTAGATGTACTGATATTGTGCGTGCTATCGTATGTCTATATGCCACGATACATGGATGAGATAGACATTGGAGTCATCATGGCAGTGAGAGCTCTCAAGGAGGGTCGTACCATTATACCTATGATTATAGCAGAGACCCTGCAGTCTGCCACCTACTGCTGCACTTATTCGACAGGAGTGTTCACGGGTAGCTCAGTCATGCTATATGTGTGGTTTATGTCGCATTTGAGACCGATGAACTCTTAGACGGCATGGGTACTGGTTCACCCATGATAAAGCCATGTCATACTCCTTTCAGCCATCAGAGTGTACAGACGCTATGTCTTGATCAATAATCTTGGTGGATATCAGGGATCCATTTAGTATATTGCCATGCTCGGAGCTAAGCTCACCTTACGGCTTTATTACACATGCTCCAGGCATGGACTATCTCCCTCTGGCTGGCTTGAGGGGCATGACTACCTGCCACTCACTGGCCGTGATGTCGCAGTTTGACCAGTTTCAGGACTTTCATCCTTTCGAGGGGGCGTCGGGTCAGCGTTCTGCTTCTCGCTATCTTTCAGCAGAGGACTGATCCCGTGTGTATGCTTGTTGGGATCAGCGTGAGATAGCTGATTTTTCTGTGAGCCATCCGAGTTGTTCTACAGAGTATTCCGCATGGATAGAGACAGAGATTTTATCAGCTGTAGTAGTATCCACAGTACCGGATAGTGAGTCAGATGATGTAGAGCCTATGGAGGACATTGATTCCCACATCGAGGAGGGGCTAGGTGCTAGATTACCAGCATCTCTTCTAGATTCTCTCTCTGTACCAGTACTGTTGTGATACAGCATTTGACATAGTACTTTAAGCAGAGTTTTCATCTGATGACCTTCGAGAGAGACCAGGCGAGAGCCTTGATGTTGACTGCCCTTGATGGGAGAGACGCAGCTCTGTTAGAGAGAGACGAGGCATTAGCTCACAGAGATGTCGCTGTTGTAGAGAGGGATACGGCTAGATCAACCAGAGATACAGTGATAGTTGAGCGGGATAATGCCATATCTGCCCAGGATGTAGCCATTACAGATAGTACTACAGTGAGGTCCCTTAACACTGGCATGCTCGCAGAGATGAGAACTTACATTGATGAGCATATGGTCACCATGCAGATGGCTGCAGATCTGTTGGGTCGTGTGGATATTCTCGTATAGGAGACCACAGCTTCGCCTCCTTCTTCTGAGAGGGACGCCATGTTGGGCTTGTTAGCTCGTATATACCCTGACTTGTAGATGGGCTTGTATTTTCCTACACAGACTAGCTTAGCCATTTTGTCATATACAGTTTACATTGTGTATATCAAACAACATTATATATATAGCCGGGACATATATTTTTTATCACTTCCCTTTTAGATATGCTTTGCTACTTGCTTGATATTTTGCCTGCTGCTTCATGGCTTGCGATCTTGATGTATTCTGAATTCCTCCTTGAGGGATGGACATTAAGATGTCTTTGGTCAGTTCAGAATGGATCATCGATCTGTATACATCCCTACCATCTTTGGTGTCTTGGGACTGGGTTATGTATAGAAATATGGGGAGGAGTGTGGCTTTCTTTTTTGAGATTAACCGCACCACAGATGGCCGCCAATACTTCTATTTAGGAGAAGCCAAGTTAATTCCATCTCTTATGGATTGCTGTTGCTCTTCAAGGTATGACCGCAGCTTAGATGGTCGCCGAATCTCCTATTTGGGAGGAGTTTAGGTAATTCCATCCCTTTGGTCTGAAGCCAATGAAATGTAGTGGATTGATGTTTGATCCCAGTACCAATTGACAACGGTTTATGTTTTGGTAGGGGGTGAGACCGCACCATGAATGGCTGCCTACGTACTCCTATTGAAGAGGAGATCAGGTCTGCGTAGTTTGAACTTGGTGTAAGAGGTTCAACGCTGTATGTGGCAGAAATGGTGTAGGAATGTTTTTGTTGTTTTTGTTTTTGTAAGGAAATGGGTGGAAATGTTTTTGTTGTTTTTGTTTTATTGCGATCGGGCCATATTAAATGGTTGCCTACATACTCCTATTGAAGAGGAGATCAGGTCGGTGTAGTTCGTCCCTCAGGACGAGTGGAAAAACGTAATCCCATGTGCAAGTCAGATTGTGGGGAGGAGAAAGTTTAATCCTAGGTTGAGGATAAACTGCAGGTATAAGAAGTTTGATCCCATGTTTGGGTAGCCAAACTGTAAACGCGAGAGGTTCAATCCGTAGTGGAATGACCTAAGTTGTAGGAATGCAGAGAAGCCATGCTACTGGCTTGAAAAGTATGTTTCCTTGAGGGGCAAAGTGTGGAAATGTTTTATGTGGTAAAGGGTTAAAGAACCAGAATGACTGGTGATCTGATGATCCAACACTAGGATGTTTGCGTGATGGCAACTTCAGATATAATACCGTTTCACGGTGTCTGAGTTGATGAGTTGTGGAAATTCATCGCCTTCCATTTCTTGCAATCTGAGAGCGTCTCCTGTCAATACTTCCTTGACAACAAATGAGCCTTCCTAGTTAGGAGCGAATTCTCCCTTAGATTGATCTTAGTTGTCAAGGATCTTTTTCAGAACCAAGTTATGTTACTTAAACTGCCGTAGCCGGACCTTTTTGTTGTAGGATCTGGTGATCCTTTGTTGATATAACTGACCATGGAAGATAGCTGTGGTTCGCCTTTTGTCTATTAGAGACAATTGGTGATACCTGTCTTGTACCCATTGATCTTCCTCCAGCTTAGCATTTATCAACACTCTGAGGGATTCCATTTCAACTTCTATGGGTATCACTGTTTCCATCCCATAGGTTAATACGTAGGGGGTTGCCCCAGTGGAAGTGCGCATTGATGTTCTGTAGGATAACAGAGTAAGAGGAAATAAGTCAGGCCATTCTTTGTGATTGGCAGACATCTTTTGCATGATCTTCTTGATGTTTTTGTTAGCCGCTTCAACAACACCATTCATCTTCGAACGATAGATGACAGAGTTGAGATGTTTGATGTGGAATTTACTGCATAATTTCTCCATCATTTTTTTGTTGAGGTTCTTAATATTGTCTGACACAATCACCTCTGGTTGTCCATATAAACAAATGACATTGTTTCTGATGAAAGCAATTATGACTTCTTTGGTAACCCTGGGGAAAAAGGCTGCTTCTACCCACTTGGTGAAGTAGTCGATCATGGTGAAGATAAATTGATGTCCATTACTGGTTTTAGGCTCAATGGGCCCGATAACGTCCATTCCCCACATTGAGAAGGGCCAAGGTAAACTCATATTGTGGAGTTTCCGTAGAGGGACGTGTATAGCATTCCCATGAATCTGGCACTGATAACATCTCTTGACGTGGTCATTGCAATCAGCTTTGAGAGATAGCCAGTAATGTCCTGTCCTGAGGACTTTCTTGATAAGGAGGGGGCCACTCATGTGGGGGCCACAGACTCCACCATGGATTTTATTCATAAGCCTTTGGGCTTGATCTTTGTCTAAACATCTGAGGAGACCTAGTCCTGCATCTCTTTTGCAGAGCACATCTCCACTCAGGTAGAATTTTGTAGCAAGTCGATGGATCCACATTTTCTCAGTCGAGCTCACCTCAGCGGGTGTAGATCCATCTCGTAGGTATTCCTTGATATGCTGATACCAAGGATGTTGGATGGGAGGTAGCTCATCCGATGCTGCTGGGGCCTTATGCAGGGAAATTGTGACGCTTGGCAAGTGTCCTTTGTTTGATATATGAATCAAGGAGACCAAAGTTGCTAATGCGTCCGCAAAGTCATTCCTATTACGAGGAACGTGTAGAAAAGAGATTTCTTCGAACTCCAAAAACCATCTGTAAAACTTGCTGATGGTAAGGACGCAAATGTATTTCCTTAGTTTGATAGATTCTGGTGGATTGTCTAATTACCAACTCTAAATCTCCAAAGATAGTTAACCGCCTGATGCCTATTGAACGGGCAAGTTTTAGCCCTATGAGACATCATTCATACTCAGCTGTTTTGTTGGTGCTGACAAACTGCAATTTGACGGCGACGAGATACTGCTCCCCCGTACCAGATACTAGAACTGCTCCAGCTCCAGAACCTTCCATATTAACAGCTCCATCAAAATACATCTTCCATGATTGGTGTGTATCGTACTGATGGTGTTGCTGAACTTTCATTACTCCTTCGTCGGGGAAGTATGTCTCCAAGGGTTTGAAATCCCCTGAAGGTGCACCGGCCAGTTGATCCGCGATTCCTTGACCTTTGATGGACTTTTGAGTCACGTATACAATGTCTAATTGTTGTAAGATCAACTGTCATCTGGACAACCGACAATTTAACATGGGTTTATTGAACACGTACTTGAGAGGATCCACGCGGGATATGAGATGGGTTGTGTGACCATTGAGGTAATGTTGTAACCTCATAGAAGCCCATGCTAAAGCACAACACGTCTTTTTGATCAGGGTGTTCTTGTGTTCACTGCTGCTGAATCTTTTGTTGAGGTAATAGATAGCTCGTTCTTAGCCTCTATCATCCTTCTGTCCCAGCATGCAGCCCATGGCGTTGTCACTTATGGACAGGTACATGAACAGGGGAACATCATCCCTGGGTGGCACCAAAATGGGAGCTTTAATTAGTTGTTCTTTAATTGTGAAGAAGGCATTCTGGCACGCATCATTCCATTTCATGGAGGAGTTGTTCCTTAATAGCTTGATGATTGGCTCACGGGTTGCTGTGAGTTGAGAGATAAACCTACTAGTGAAGTTGATTCTTCCTAAAAATCCCAGTATTTCCTTCTCTGTTTGAGGAATGAGCATTTCTGTGATGGCCTAGATTTTGGTAGGATCCAACTCAATCCCTTTGTGGATGACTAGAAATCCTAGCAACTTGCCTGATTTAACGCCAAAGGCGCACTTGGATAGATTCAACTTCAAGTTGTACTTACGCAACCTGTTAAATAATTTTCTGAGATGGTCTAAGTGGTCCTCCTCCTTTCGGGATTTGACAATGATTTCATCCACGTAGATCTCGATCTCTTTGTGCATTAAGTCATGGAAGAGAGCCATCATAGCTCGCTGATAGGTGGCTCCGGCATTGATAAACCAAATGACAACCGTCTATAGCAAAAGGTTCCCCAAGGCGTGATGAAAACAGTTTTCTCATGATCTTCCTCAGCAACCATGATCTGATGGTACCCTACAAAGCAATTAGCAAAGGAGTACATGCATTATGATGCAGTATTGTCAATGAGAATGTGGATAAATGGTACGGGAAAGCTATCCTTTAAGCAAGCTTTGTTCAAGTCCCGGTAATCCACGCAAACTCGCACCTTTCCTCTGGGTTTAGGTACGGGAACAATGTTGGATATCCACTCAGGATATGTGGACACCATGATGATGTCAGCTTGAAATTGTTTCATAATTTCTTCTTTCACCTTTAAACTCCACTCAAGTTTCAATCGCCTGAGCTTCTGCTTGATTGGCTTAAATCCCTCTTTAATGGGAAGGCGATGAAGGACAATGTCAGTGGAAAAACCAACCATGTCTTCGTGAGACCATGCAAACACATCCTGGAATTGGGTTAGTAACGTAACTATGTCATCCCACTGGTTTGGTGTAAGGTCTGAACCAATCTGGATTAACTTAGGGCTTTCTAAGGTTCCGAGATTAAAGGAAGTGGTTTGGTCAAGGTTGGGTTTAGGTTTGTCTTTGACCCATTCTTGAATTTCTAGAGGCACCCTCATGTATTTCCATCAAGGTTGAATTCATCTCTACATTAAAGGTACAATCCTTGTGGAGAAGAGGCACCGTATCAGCAAGAACAGGCACATCTAAATTCAGGGTCCTGAAACAAAATATGTTTTCACTTAGTATATATGAAACGTTTTGATCATACACAATGTTAGCATATACTGACAAAATAAACTGCTAATATTGTACAGTAAAGTAAGCAGTTATGATATTTACAAGGCAGAAAGAGTTTCTGCCCGCTTTACCCTTGTCGACCAATGCAAGGAGTGCTGTTCCAATTGGCAAGGGCAAAGTCAGGGTGGACTGCAGTGATGGAGGGATTGTCATCATCCTCCCTATCCCGAATGATGGCCATTATGTCTGAGCAATCATCGTCTGGGGTGTATATGCTTGTATGCTCATCATGAACAATGATGTGTATGCCCGACATCATTCGGATGACGTTCTGTTTAATTCTTTGTTTCTCTTCCTCCACTCTGGGATCTGGAACAAAGACTTCTTTCTCCTTCACTGGTACCGGCTTGAGAAATAATATAGCCATGATATTGGCTGGCACCTTTACAGGAGGTTGTGCGGACTCAGCAGTTGCAATTATAGATGAACGCCATGTAACTGAAGTTAAAGGAATCTGAGGATATTTATGGGGATTCCTGTTATTAGAACTGGCAGAGTAGCCTAGCCCAGTTGTACCAGTTTGACTTATAACTTGGATGGGGTATTTGATACCCTGATGATCTTTACCCAGCCCTTGTCCTGGCTGATGACCCATGGATATCATTTCTTGAGTAGCTGCCATCACTTCATCAGAAATCTTGGGTGTGAGAGGTGGCGTTCCAATAGCATGGTATTGGGTATTGCTTACTTCCAAGGCATGAAAACTGACCGGTTCAACATCTTCATTGTAATTGATGTATGGTATGTCACTTTGTGTAGGACACTCCAGCTCAGCGTTGACGGTGACCAGGTTATCATTGATAATGTATTTTAACTGTTGATGAAGGGTGGCGGGGACTGCCCCTGCCATATGAATCCATGGTCGTCCCAAGAGCAGGTTGTATCCCGAATCTATCTTGAGTACGTGGAAAGATACGCAGAATGTATGGGGACCAATTTTGATTGGCATTTCAATTACTCCGACCGAATTTCGGTGGGCTCCATCAAAAGCTTTGATGACAGCATGGCTTCTCCGAATTTGGTTGAGATTTATATTCATCTTCACCAAGGTAGCGTATGGATAGATATTTAGAGATGATCCTCCATCTATCAAGACTTCAGCTAGCATGTATTTGGAGGACAAGATCGCAATGTGCAACGGCTTGCAATGACCGGTCCCTTTGGGCGACATGTCATCATCAGTGAAGGATATCACATTGTTGTTAAAAATGTGATCAACCAAGTGTTGAAATGTTTTCATATCAACTGATGTTAGTAGATAAGCTTCTTCCAAAACCTTTAACAAGATCTTACGGTGATCCTCAAAAGTTAAGACCAAGTCCAAGATTGATATTTGGTGTGGAGATTCTCTTAAGATTAAAACCACCTTGGCTTCGTTATGACCCATAGTGCGGAGGAATTTTTCAATCTTCTCCATGGGTATTTTTCCCTTTGATTTGATGGTAGACTTCATCACCCGTTGGGGAAGATACAGTGGATTGTCCTTTAACACTGTAGCAGTGGTATGTGAGGTGGATCCCTCACCTTCTCCATAATTCCATGGCACTTTATGTAAGCTAACAATAGGATATTGTACTCTGCATGGTAAGTTGATTGGCTCAGGAGCGGCCACTTTCAAAGGATTGTTGCTTCCCCTGAGTTGAATTATTGGTATTATGAGTGATTTGTCAGTCCCATCAATCTCAGTGGATATGACTGCTACCAAAATCTTCCATTTAGTAGGACATGCACTCTCACTTGCACGTAGCATGGTATCATCATCTGCTAGTTGCAGGACACCGCTGTCAATTAGATTTTGGATAAGGTGGTAGAGTGCCCAGCATTCTTCTGTGATGTGACCGCGAGAATGGGAGTGATATTGACATACTCCATCAGAATTGTACCGCTCTGAGCGGGGATTAACCAGAGGAAGAAGGGAAGTGATTCTTCCTTCATTAATTAACATCTGAAGGATTTCCTCCATTGGTTGGACTAGATATGTGAATTCCCTTTTGTTGGAAAAATCCCGACGGGATTTGGCATTTGTTCTCTTTGTCACTTTGTCTTCCATCATTTCATTTTCTGAAAGTGATGAGAGAATATTCATGACAGGAGGTTGCCCCATTGGTTATTACCCAACTGTTTACCCATCGGTTCGATCGACGATTTCTTTTCTTGGTTTGGGCCTTAACCATAATTCTTATTGGGCCTATCTTGGGCTTGATTTCACAAAGCGTTGGGCTTGACATAATCCAAGTCCAATTAGATTCTGCAAAGTCCATGAACTCAAAGTCCATTAAGACTAATCGTATTCTACGCATTCTATTCTCGTATTCTCGTAATCTCTTCGTATATTGTTCGTACGATATTCATATTATATGTCGTAATAATCTCCGTACTATCCTTGTATAATACTTCATATCATACTCATATCTCTCACGCATAATAACCCTAATTATTATACGTGATCATAAAATTCTCGGAACTCACTTTTCCTAACCCATAGGTTTTGAGTCCGTAGGCAAAAACTTTGTTTGTGCCATAACTGAAATATTATTGAATATTCCATCACGTCTCAGAATTAAATGTAATCTAACACTTCTCGGAATTTCAAAATAAATCTCCGAGCAGAAACGGATGAATAGTGCATATTTCGTCTTTTTCCCCGAAAATATTTTGTTCCCGGAAAACTTTCATTTTCGTCTTAAAAATTCTTATTCGCTTAATCTAGCTCGTAGCCAGAATACTCCCAATTTATAATCATCCTAGGTTATAGAATGATTAATAAACACATAGCACATAATAATATTAATAAAAATTCCTTTTATTAATAACTAATTCTTTAAACTTAAATTCTGGACAACCCAAATTTCCGGGTCATCACACAGACACCGCAGAATAATTTACAAGCTGTTTACAGCTGAAAATGTCCATCATGGGAACCGAATCTAGATCCAATAGGCTGAATCTGTGATCACATGATTCCTAGGCGCACATGATACCACAATTTGTATGAAAGCAGTAAGCATGTATATATATAAAAGTTGTAAATATATATATTTATAGACATGATCACCAACCACTAAGCACCTCCATGGGGGATCAGAAATAAAAATAAAGTTGTAAAAGCTATCAACTGCCACGGAGGAAACTCCAGGCGGGACGAAATGTAAATAAAGTTGTGAAAGCTATCAACCGTCACGGAGGAAACTCCAGGCTAGACGAAATATAAATAAAGCTGTAAAAGCGATCAACTGCCACGAAGTAAATTCCAGGCAGGACGAAATGTAAAGAAAGCTGTAAAAAGCGATCAACCACTATGAAGTAAACTCCAGGTGGGACGAATATATATATATATATATATATATATATATATATATATATATATATAAGCAATAAACGCACTGGGTGTAAAATCCAGGCTCATCGAGCAGAGTTCGACAATAGTTCATATGTGTGTGTGTGTGTGTGTGTGTGTATATATATATATATATATATATATATATATATATATATATATATATATATAAAAGCAGTAAACGCTCCAGACTGAAGTCTAGGCACATCGAACAAAGTTTGACACACAGTTCATATATTTAAATATATATATATATATATATATATATATATAAGTAAATAAATGCTCCAGACCGAGGTCTAGGCTCAATCGAGGTATAATTCGATAATGTTAGTCAATATATATAAATATATATGTATATACAAACTGAAATAAAAACCACGGACCGAAGTCCGGGCAAACACACCCAACACGACTCTCAACGTGAAGAAGGGTGTGTGCAGCGATGAAGAGAAAGGATTTAAAGTGTGTGAGAAGGCTTACAGTGGGCTGCCAAAGAAGACTCCTATATCTTTAAAGTGGATGAAACTCGGCTCCCACCGATACAAAAGTAGTTATATGTGAGCTCACAAGTGTTTAAAATGGGAAAGCACTCAGTATATTGCAAGTACGGATCAAATTTGACAGGGCTTCCTCGCTCTTTCTCTTCCTAAAATGGCCACCCCAAGCCCTCTATTTATAGAGGGGGGAAGCCGCTGGTATACCTGAGGCTGCCCGGGTTGCCCCGGGTTTCTTGGGTCGGGTCGGGTCGTCTCGTAGTACATGCACTCGGGCACTGTAATGTCCGCTCGAACTTTCAGAATTGCAATCCGGGCATCAGATTGAGGTATACAAGACCTATTTCGGACTTCCATTGTCGAGAGTTGTATAATGGCATGAGATTAGAGTTTGTACAAAGTTATTGAAGATGGGACGACGCCCTCCGGTCTTCAAGATTTAAAATATATCCGTTACCCCGCACAATAGTCACTCGGGATTGGTTCTCCTGGATTCTTATAGGACATCGTGGTGTAGAAATGTATGTATGAGATTTTGAGACGACGTGATGTGGCCTTAGAGTGGCGAGATGATGCCTTGGCTCCTTTACCAGAGTTATCACCGGTTTGGGCTGATAAAGCAAACGTTGCTCAGGGTTATTGCTGAGATTGGACTGCTGCAAGTGTTGAAGGTCCTCAGGGTCAATTCTGAGGTGTGCATGTCCTCCCGGTGTTATCTCCAGGTTGGTACTGAGTATCTCATTGTGAGCGTCGATATTGAAGATGGTTGCATTTGAAACAAACATTTTTGGGGTTATCGCTGAAACTGCATTCCTTGGGGTTATCACCAAGGTTGGTAGCTATTCCCATGATTGGGACTAAGACTGGATACCTCAGGGTTATCTTTAAGGTTGGAACTGTTACTCTCGGTGTGTGTTCCGGGGTTGATGCAGAACTTCCGATAGTATATGGACTGGATGTAAGCTGTCTTCCAGGGTTCCCTCTTGAAAGATGAATCTGTCCTCCTGCAATATTAGTGACAGGTGTACAGAGAATTTTGAGTGTCTACACCTATCACGCCCCCAAAACAGGTATACATCACCCATTCTGAGTCGCCAAATACATGGTACAGAAACAAATACAACTTCATTAATACAATTGTCGTGCAAAATACGACAACACATTTACTGTGAGTTTAAATACAAATAATGTCTAATAGACAGTATACAAACTCAAAAGGAGTCTTCATTTCAATTATTGATACACTATTTTACAAAATAGTGAGGACTACTAAAACAACTATCTTGAACCATCACTCCATACCCCAGCTAGTTCCTGCTATGTTCTCACCTCCTGAGAAGAAAAATGGAACAAAAAAAAGGTTGAGCTCAACTAGCCCAGTAAAGAATATTATGACTAAGATAATATACAACAATTTATCATTAGTCTTCAAAAGGAAAAAATCTGATAGAATATAATAGATAACAAATTTTAGATCAACAACTACAGTGGAAACAACAGTAGAGAATGAATGTGACGCCCCCAAAATAGGTATACATCACCCATTCTGAGTCACCAAATACATGAATACAAATACGAACTTAAATATATAACATGATCTGTGAGTTTTAATACAAATATTGTCTTCTAGACAATATTCAAACTCAAAATAAGTCCTCAATACATTTATTATCATACTATTTCACAGAATAGTGAGGACTACTAATGCAAACATCTGGACCGTCACTCCGTTCCCCGACTAGTCCCAGCTATATTCTCATTTCCTTAAGAGAACAATGAAAGAAAAGGGTGAGCTTAACTAGCCCAGTAAGAAATATTATGACTAAGATAATGCATAATAAAATATCGTTAGCCTTCAACAGTGTTAAACTGATAAAATATAATAAACATTATTTTTAACTGCAGCGAAATAAGAAATCCATTAGAAGAGTCAAGTAGAGTATAAAATCTACTATCTTCTATGATTTAAAAGGTTTTTCATCACTTTTATCGCTGAGACACTCAGCTTAAAAAATAATTCACATCATCTAATCACCTTTGCACTACGGCCAATGATATTCTTAAGTATCACGACCACAAATTATACATGCACTACGGGCCAAGGATATTCGTGTATTCACCAATGGTCATGATCTTGCCAACAACTGTCCATGAATGCACTACGAGCCAATGAGGACTTTTACCACATCATTTGTAACATTACGGTCATGATTATACCAAAAAATCCCTGGTCATAATCATACCAAGTCCATCTATGCACTACAGGCCACAAATGACTTTCATAATAATATAAGCATGAGGATGATGACAATGATATAAGAATTCAATTAAATAAAAGTAAATGATAGATTTTAAAGATTTATAATTTAATTTATCCAGAATTTAATAATGTTCAAATTGTCAACATGATACTGCTTTGTGGAGTAAAATTCAAGAATAATATTGTATCAAAAATGATTTGAACCAAAAGAAATCAATTTTTGTCATGAATAGTACCCCGGGTGAATAGCAACTGAGTGAATAGTACTCTGTGAATAGTAACTTTGGGAACAGTAACCCCGTGAATAGTACCCCGACATGAAAAAGTTAAAACTTATCAAAAATGCTCAGAATAATATTTCCATGACAAGATACTGGATGAAGCACAAATATCAAGGATATTCTACTAATTTCATTGAGTATAGAAACCAAAACTTAACAAAATGAGTATAAAATTCGAAATCTGAAACGAAATAATATTACTTACATACTACAGAGTATGGAAGAAAATATTATTTTAAGCGAATATTGAACAAAAATAACATCCCTTACCTTGAAAAGAAGAGTATTCCAACTAGTATAGCGGGGATATTCTTGAAGAAAACTTGAACTGTTTTCTATGCTCAAAGCTTCCTTAAACTCTAAAGAAATACGCTCAATTTTATAGAAGAAGAATTCTCTGATTCTGGTGTGATTTTCAATTCTAATTAAGCATCCTATTTAGAGAACAATGGAAAGGATACTATTTGAATTTAATTTCTCACGAATCAACAGAAGAATTCACGGGCGAACGAATTCGACAAATTCGTTGATTTTTTGATTTTTAATATTCATTACTGTGCAATAATATATTCTAATAAAACAAAAATTTTAAATAAAATATAATATATTCTATTTTAAATCTAATAAAACAAAACTTATAATATATATATATATATATATATATATATATATATATATATATATATATATAGTCCGGGATCCGGGACTCTATTAAAATCCGGACCATTTTTTTTTTTTGCTTTTTTTTAAACAACTAAAAAAAATTTATGGAACTAAATTTTTTACATAATACAGTGTTTTTGGCGTGATTTGGATGCCTATACAAAAATGTTTTTGTACAGTCCGGGCATACTGTACATACATTGGTTGGTGTAGGTATTAAAAACACACCCAAAACACTGTATTATGGAAAAATTTTAGTTCCATAATTTTATTAATTTTTTTTAGTTGTTCTACCAAAAAAAAAATAGGGTCCGGATTTTAATCAGGTCCGGGAGTCCGGACCTGATCCTTATTCTCTCTATATGGGTCCGGATCCTGTCCGGACTCCCGGACAGGTGTAAAATCCGGACCTTTTTTTTTTTTTTTTTTTTTTGCTTTTTTTTTTTTTGAAACAACTAAAAAAAAAAAAAAAAAAATTTATGGAATTGGAATTTTTACATTATACAGTGTTTTGGGCGTGATTTGGATGCCTATAACAAAACATGTCTGTACAGTCTGGGCAGACTGTACATACATTGGTTGGTGTGGGTGTTAAAAACACACCCAAAACACTTTATTTTGGAAAAATTTCACTTCCATAAATTTTTTTTTTTTTTTTTTAGTTGTTCTACAAAAAAAAAAAAAAAAAAAAAAAAAAAAAAATTTTCAGGTCCGGATTTTCTCCCGTCCGGGAGTCCGGACCTGATCTTTATTCTATATATATATATATATATATATATATATATATATATATATATAATATCCTCCCTAACACGTAAACTTTCTCCCACCCCATTTTCATTTCATCCATTTCTTCCACACGTGGGCCCCACATATGGGCCCCACCTTTATTATAAAGAATAAATTTCTACCGATCATTTTAAAAAATGGATAAATGGGGGTTCATAAATACAACAAATACTTTATAAAAATCCCCTCAATATTTTTAACAATATTTATCCTTATTATTATAATTCGCAATATTTAACAACTAGGTCGTTCCCAGGAAAGAAGAGACTTTCCAATAAGGATTTCTCCCTATTGGCGCGCAATTAGGTGACCAAACCTCTCCTTGACAAAACTTCTAGACATCGTCAATATTGCAAATAATAATATTAATATCTTTGTCGTCTCAATTATTGATTTACTAATATATAAAATATCGACAATAATTGAATCAAATAACGTGAGATACTATGCAGCAATTACTGTAGTAATAATTGAACAAAACTAAGTGACTTCTCACGTAAGCATCAATAATCAATACCGTGTGCTACTATGCAACCACGCGTATTACTGTACTTTTAACACCGGGTGTTTCAACAGTTAACGGTAAAACTTTCGTCGTTATTTTTATAAAAAGATATTTTTGTCATTTTCTCAATCCGACAATAATTCTGTTGTGGGGTCCACCAATGATTGTGCCGTCGTACGACTATTCCCTGTTAAAACGGATATTCCCTGATCAATCGAATATAATATAACAACTTGCGTACTTTGCAAAATTTATAAATATTACCCACAACTATAACATTATATTAAATTCACTCCATAATATTCAAAAATGATATTTATAGAAAATTAATCTTTATTCATAAAAGTTGGGGTCTTACAGCCTCCCCTTCTTATGAAATTTCACCCTCGAAATTAGGGTACATACCAGATATGACAAAGAGGTGAGGATACCTTGATCTCAATTCAGATTCTAACTCCCAGGTCATTTCCTTAACATCGTGGTTTCTCCACAAAACTTTGACTTGAGGTATAACCTTAGAGCATAAAATATGTTCCTTCTTATCCAAGATTTTAACAGAAAACTCTTCATACATTAAATATTCCGCTATTTCGTCTGGTTCTAACTCAATAATGTTGTTCGGGTCTTCTACATATTTACGTAACATGGATATGTGGAAAACGTTATTAACAATACTTGGCGGTAAAGCGAGTCTATAGGCTACAGTTCCTACTTGGTCAAGGATTTCAAAGGGACCAATGAATCGAGGATTGAGCTTTCCTCTCTTTCTAAATCTCGTAACTCCCTTCTATGGAGCAACACGAAACAACACATGATCTCCAATATCGAATTCAACGTCCTTTCGATGAAGATCATCATAACTCTTTTGTCGATCTTGTGAGATTTTTATATGTTACCGAATTATTTGAATTTTTTCCGTAGTCATACGTACCAATTCCGGTCCCAACAATGTTGCTTCACCCACCTCGTCAAGTGGTTACAATGGACCTTTTGGCACTTGATGCTCCACCTTGACTCGTTGACAAGTTAAACACCTTGAGATAAACACCGTTATTTCTCTCTTTATATTACTCCACCAAAATGTATGTCGAAGATCACGATACATTTTGGTACTCCCAGGATAGATTACAAACAGTGTGTTATTCGCCTCCATCATTATTTTATACTTTAAATCAGGGTCATTAGGAACACAAAGTCTGGAGTTGACTCTAAGTATTCCTTCTTCATCGATTCTTGCTTTCAGGATCACACCTTCTTGCACTTTCTTTCTCATACGCATCAGCTCCAGGTTTGTAGCTTGAGCATCTTTAACTTTATCAATTAAAGTCGGTTCTACTCGTATATTCGCCATCATCACATAGGTCCCTGGAGTCTTTAACTCTATCTCCATCTTTTGCAAGTCGTAAAAAATGGGCCTTTGCGTTGACAATATCGCACTCGTACCCGCATATGATCTTCTACTCAATACGTCAGTTACCGCGTTCGCTTTTCCAGGATGGTATTGAATGGTATAATTATAATCTTTCAATAGTTCAAGCCAACATCGTTGCCGCATGTTGAGTTCCTTTTGAGTGAAGAAATATTTGAGGTTTTTATGATCCGTATAGATCTCCACTTTCTCCCCATACAGGTAATGCCTCCAAATTTTAAGTGCAAAGACAACAACTGCCAACTCTAGATCATGAGTAGGATAATTCCTATCATATTCTTTGAGTTGTCGAGAGGCATAGGCTATGACTTTCCCATGTTGCATGAGAACACATCCTAACCCTTTTCCTGAAGTATCACTGTAGATGACAAATCACTCTGAACCAGATGGTATTGTCAGAACAGGTGCTAAAATGAGTCTCCTCTTGAGTTCTTGAAAACTCTTCTCGCATTCCTCGCTCCAATCGAATTTTGTATCTTTTCGAGTCAGCTGAGTTAATGGAGTAGCGATTCGAGAAAACCCTTCTATGAATCTCCGATAATAACCAGCTAAGCCGAGAAAGCTACGTACTTTGGTCACTGATTTAGGTTGCTCCCAGCTTTGTATTGCTTTAATATTTGTCGACACTATTACAAAACAGTAAATAGACAACGCGGAAAAAATGTTGTGGTTTCTGTCAAAAAAATGTTGTGGTTAAGGGTGTTGTCTATTTGACACTCTTACACAACATTTTATAAACGTTGTAGTTAAGCACAATACACAACGTTTTTTAGGAAAAAAATGTTGTGTATTTGTTTTCAAAAAATTAGCAGATGCTTAAAAACGTTGTAGAAGATATGATTCTACAATGTTTTTTGGTTAAAAATGTTGTTGTTTAGTATATAAGACAATGTTTTTTAAATGTTGTAGAATAAAAAAAATATTGTTGTTTAGTATATAAGACAACGTTTTTTAAATGTTGTAAAATAAAAAAATAATAAAAAAATATTGTTGTTTAGTATACCAGACAACGTTTTTTAAATGTTGTAGATAAAAAAAGAAAAAAAATGTGGTTCACCTATATTACCAATGCACCTGCAATATGCTAATGTCATGATATATAGCCAAAATGTATCAACCATTCAAAATACATCCCAATAATACCATTCGTTTACAGTTTTAAATTACTACATCCACGAAATATATACCAAAATATATCCATATATGCATCTCAAATTCACTTTTCAATATAAATTACTACTATATTGAATTGTGAATTTGATTACATGCATCCACAAAATAAACCAAACTATCCATAAAATTAAGCTACTACCTAAGCATGTGCAAAAATTAAGCTACTACCGGCCTGTGAAAGCTAGTGGTCCGATCGAGTTACAGGATTCTACAAGAGATCAGATAAAGAGTTGAATTAGACCAAAGAACCAAAATGCAGAGCAAAACAAGTTTAATAAAAAAAATAAGAGACTTGCCTTTTTGGGTATGTGGACATTGGTAAGTCTCCATAAATCTTCAACAATGAGCCTCTTCGAAAGACATTTCAGCTTGCAACTGGGGACCAATCAACAGATAAGAACAAGAGTGAGGAAATGTTCTGCTCAAGTGAGCTCTCTAAGATAAAGAAAATGCAATTTATATGACAGTGCTAGGCTGCTTATCAAATAACCTATTAAGATTTTGGAATCATTAACATCAAATATATCCAATAACTTCATGTTCTGATCAACCAAGAGAGAAATCAACTATTTGTGTGAAATACTACACAGACTTTGCAGGCAAGAAAACAAAAAATAATACATCCCTTCTAATGTTTAGTACAGAAAGCTAAGGCAGAACTAATCAGTGAATTATAAAAGTTCTGAGTTAAACAACTGAGCTATAAAACAATAAACTTATGAACTTTGCTATCATCAACTATGCAGATCAAGTATCAAGTTTGCTAGAGTTTATGATAAGCTTACCCGTGATGACCTCGTTCGGGTTCCTTGCTTTCTGGGAGGTCACTACAGACGCTCTCCCTTGAACTACCAGCTTTGACTTTTCTGGGACGACCTTTGGTGCCTACATCCCAGCTGGACTTGGCTTCCCAGTACGACAAAATTTAGCTATGTGACCTTCTCTTCCACAATTGTAACATGTTTTGGACTGTTGTGCACAGTTTGGACTGATGTGTCCCTCCCCTCTTCATTTGAAGCATATAATAGGTGGTTGTTCTCCTTCCTTAACAATGGGTGTTGATGCTGACGTCTTTCCATCATTGTTGAATCTCCTCTTCTTGAAATGTCCACTTTTATTGTCTTGGCCATGATTACCACCGAAGTGGTTACCATTTCTGGCATGTTGATTCCCTCCACGTATGTTGTCACCGCTTCGATGACTGCTACCACTGGTATTATCATTTTGCCAGCTGATTTCTCTTGGTTAGGTTAACTCGTTATCGCGCTCCAATAACTGAGCCCTATTTACAACATCTGAATACAAACACAGTTTGTGAGAAATTAGATATTGACGTATCTCGGGTTTTAAACCTCTTACAAACATCTGCGTCATTCTCTCCTCATTATAAACTAAGTATGACGCAAATCGAGACAACTCGGTAAACTTGGCTTCGTACTGCGACACTGTCATATTGTTCTGCTCCAGCTTAATGAACTCTACCTCTTTCATGTGACAAATACTTTCGGGAAAGTACTTGTCATTGAACAGTTCTTGTAACTTCTCCCAATACATTTTGAGTGCGGCAGGTAAAGTACGCTTTACCGATTCCCACCAGTAATCTGCCTCTCCTCGCAACATAAAGGTGGCAAAGGGAACCTTTTACTCCTCGAAGCATCTCAAGACATCAAATATCTTGGTGATCTATTTTATCCACGTCTCCGCCTTAAGTGGTTTTGGCTCTCCAATAAACTCCGGTGGTCCCAGCTCCTACCGTCCGAGAGTTGCAAGTGTTTCCACCTGCATTTTGAACATGAGTCTCTCTCTCCTGTTGTTGCATGAATTGCAAAAAGCCCCTAAACATTCCTTCGTTCATCATTTGGTTGGTGTTGTTGTTCACCTGAGGATTATTGCCTTCCTGATGCACATTATCCTGGGTGTTGATCTGTGGTGACTCAACGGTCTCCTGTGGTCCATTGCTATTCTCAACATTCTCAGATGTCATTCTCAAACACTTCCACAAAATAAGGGTTAATTGACATGCCACATATTATCCCTATACTCTGACCGATCAATTAAATATCAATTAAACTTAGGTAGGTCATGCTAGCGAAGGAATTCCCCGTCTCTCCCCTCCTTGTTCTTATCTCACATCTTAGCCGTGGATCATATCCCTAAGCTCTGATACCAACTGTGACGCCCCCAAAATAGGTATACATCACCCATTCTGAGTCGCCAAATACATGGTATAGAATACAAATACAAACTTAAATATACAACATGAGCTTTGAGTTTTAATACAAATATTATCTTCTAGACAATATTCAAACTCAAAATATGTCCTCAATACATTTATTATCACACTATTTCACAGAATAGTGAGGACTACTAATGCAAACATCTGGACCGTCACTCCGTTTCCCGACTAGTCCAAGCTATATTATAATTTCCTGAAGAGAACAATGAAAGAAAAGGGTGAGCTCAACTAGCCCAGTAAGAAATATTATGACTAAGATAATGTAGAATAAAATATCGTTAGCCTTCAACAGTGTTAAACTGATAAAATATAATAAACATCGGTATTAACTGCAGTGGAACAAGCAATCCATTAGAAGAGTCAAGTAGAGTATAAAATCTACTATCTTCTATGATTTAAAATGTTTTTCATCACTTTTATCGCTGAGACTCATCTTAATAAATAATCCATATCATCGAATCACCTTTGCACTACGGCCAAGGATATTTTTAACTGTCACGACCACAAATTATCCATGCACTACGGGCCAAGGATATTCGTGTATTCACCAATGGTCATGATCATGCCAACAACTGTCCATTATTGCACTACAGGCCAATGAGGACTTTTACCACATCATTTGTAACATTACGGTCATGATTATACCGAATAATCCCTGGTCATAATCATACCAAGTCCATCTATGAACTACAGGCCATAGATAACTTTCATAACAATATAAGCATGAGGATGATGACAATGATATAAGAATTCAATTAAATGAAAGTAAAGGATAAATTTTAAAGATTTATAATTTAATTTATCCAAAATTTAATAATGTTCAAATTGTCAACATGATACTGCTTTGTGGATTAAAATTCAAGAATAATATTGTATCAAAAATGATTTGAACCAAAAAGAAATTAATTTTTGTCATGAATAGTACCCCAGGTGAATAGTAACTGAGTGAATAGTATCCTGTGAATAGTAACTTTGGGAATAGTAATCCCGTGAATAGTACCCCGGCATGAAAAAGTTAAAACTTATCAAGAATGCTCAGAATAATATTTCCATGAAAAGATACTAGATGAAGCGAAAATATCAAGGATATTCTACTAATTTCATGGAGTATAGAAGCCAAAACTAAAAAAAAATGAGTATAAAATTCGAAATCTGAAACGAAATAATATTACTTACATACTATAGAGTATGGAAGAAAATAATATTTTAAGCGAATATTGAACAAAAATAACATCCCTTATCTTGAAAAGAAGAGTATTTCAACTGGTATAGCGGGGATATTCTTGAAGAAAACTTGAACTGTTTTCTATGCTCAAAGTTTCCTTAAACTCTAAAGAAATACGCTCAATATTATAGAACAAAAATTCTCTAATTCTAGTGTGATTTTCAATTCTAATTAAGCATCCTATTTATAGAACAATGGAAAGGATACTATATGAATTTAATTTCTCACGGATCAACAGAAGAATTCACGGGCGAACGAATTCGACGAATTCGTTGAGTTTTTGATTTTTACTATTCATTTTTGTGCAATAAAATATTCTAATAAAACAAAAACTTTAAATAAAATATAATATATTCTATTTAAAATCTAATAAAACAAAACTTATAATATATATATATATATATATATATATATATATATATATATATATAACAATAACCTTTGCCTTACGACAAAATCAAATTTTTTTCCTTCCCCTAAATTTTTCAAACACATGTTTAAATATATATATATATATATATAAATAATACCCTCCCTAACACGTAAACTTTCCCCCACCCCATTTTCATTTCATCCATTTCTTCCACACGTGGACCCCAATGTGGCCCCCATATGTGGGCCCCACCTTTATTATAAAGAATAAATTTCTACTGATCATTTGGAAAAATAGGTAAATAGGGGTTCATAAATACAACAAATACTTCATAAAAATTCCCTCAATATTTTTAACAATATTTATCATTATTATTATAATTTGCAATATTTAACAACCAAGTCGTTTCCAGGAAAGAGGGGGCTTTCCAATAAGGATTTCTCCCTATTGGCGCGCAATTAGGTGACCAAACCTCTCCTTGACAGAAATTCTAGACATCGTCAATATTGCAAATCATAATATTAATAACTTTGTCGTCTCAATTATTGATTTACTAATATATAAAATATCGACAATAATTGAATCAAATAACGTGAGATACTATGTATCAATTACTGTAGAAATAATTGAACAAAATTGAGTGACTTCTCACGTAAGCATCAATAATCAATATCGTGTGCTACTATGCAATCACGTGTATTACTGTACTTTTAACACTGGGTGTTTCAACAGTTAACGGTAAAACTTTCGCCGTTATTTTTATAAATTTTTTTTTGTCATTTTCTCAATCCGACAATAATTTCGTTATGGGGTCCACCAATGATTGTGCCATCGTACGAATATTCCCTGTTAAAACGAATATTCCCTAACCAATCGAATATAATATAACAGCTTGCTTACTTTGCAAAATTTATAAATATTACCCACAACTATAACATTATATTAAATTCACTCCATAATATTCAAAAATGATATTTATATAAAATTCATCTTTATTCATAAAAGTTGGGGTCTTACAATGAATTCTACTATCTTCTAAGATTTAAAAGTTCATCTTCAATATTTTATCCGTGTAACATCAATCAATATACATCTTAAATCAAATATTCATATTTGCACTACAGGCCAAAGATATTCATTTGTATCACCAATTGGTCATGTTCATCTCAACACATGTTCATCTTTGCACTATGGGCCAAAGATATTCATCAGTTAATCATTCATCTTTGTACTACAAGCCAAAGATATTCAGTAATATCATCATTTAGGACCGAGGATGATGAAAAATATCTTAAAGAAAACGAATCCAGTGAGATAAAAGATCAAAGACTAAGGATTCGTAATTTAGTTTATCCAAGTTCAAAAATACCTTATAATAATCAACTATAGAGCAAAATTCAAGAATAAAGATTAAAACATGGATACAATCAACGATAGTAACCACAATAGACAACTTGGACAAAGAAAGAAAAACCTTATTTTTTTGTGAATAGTACCGTATTCGTGAATAGTGCTGTATACATGAATAGTACCGTATACGTGAATAGTAACCCCGACATGAAAAAAGTAGAAATTCCACAATAAAATCCATATCAATATTTCGGTATATTGATATTGAAAGAATAACATCATTATAAAGAAAATAACATCCCTTACCTCAAAAGAACAGTACTTCCGGCTGAAATACCAGGTATAAGGCTGAAGGAAACTTGCACTGAATAGCAACTCACAAAGTATCTAAATACTTACAAAATACGCTCGATAATATAAAGAGAGAAAGCTTATGATTCTGGTGTGATTTTTAATTCTAACTAAGCACCCTATTTATAGGAAAATGCTTAGAACGCCATAGCAGACTAACCTGCTACCTGATGGCTTTACTTGCTACTATTCACGCCCACCATTTTTGAAATAAAATTTCAGTACATTTCTCACCAACTAAAAGTGGGGACTCACCCATGTTTTTAATAAAAAAATATTTATTTCTAAAACTTCAATAATTCATAATAACTAGTCCTTTTATCAGAAAAATACGAATTTTATGTCCATTCCATATGAAATTCAATTCTCTACAACTTTGTAGAAGAAATTTTTTCCAAATTCTAAACAGAAAATGTCTGAAATCCACATACGGGTGATTGTTAATACCTCCATTCCAACAAAATACTGATAAAACACTTAAACCTTAATTCCTTCATTTATAACCATAATAAATATATCCACCATTTATATCCACATAAAAAAATATATTTTTTTATCATATAAATTAATAATTAATTATTCACAAATAATATTACAGAATCACAATTATGACAACCAGGTCGTTCCTAGGAAAGATGGGGCTTTTCGATAAGGATTTTTCCTTATTGGCACGCAATTAGGTGACCAAACTCCTTTCCTAGACAGAACTTCCTTAGACATTGCCTATAATACTATCTAATAATATTATTAAAATAATATGAATTATTGATCTGATAATGGGAAATATTGTGCAATGATAATTATTGAAACAACAATAATATAAAATATCAATGTAACAATTATTAAATCAATAAAATAAAATATTAAACAGTAATTATTGTAACAATTATTGAGTAATGCCTTCTTACGTAAGAATTAATAATTCAAAAATACTGTGCAATACCGTGTGCTACTGTGCAACCACGCGTATTACTGTATTTTAACTGTAAAAGCCCCAAATCCGGATTCTTAAAACCCGAACTCGGTACTTCACGATACCATTTCTATGAGCGGAAATATTACTAATAATAATAACACTAAAATAAATTATAACTTTTCTTACCTTCATCAGAGTTTAATCCCAAGTACGCAACTTTTACTTATATGACACCGTAAACCTAATCTGTTTGCTTTCCTTTTCACTTGTTCTTGACCCATCCTTCTGATTGTTCACACTTATCTGAAAACATTTAAATTAAGCAAGGATGAGCATTTGAGTGTCCAGCAAGTATTATATATATAAGTTAAAAAAGTTTAAATGTTTTCTTTATAATATCCATCTATAACAAGTCAATAGTTGTGAAGTATTCTGAACCGATAATAATAACATAACAACTCTCTTTTAAATTTTTGAAACTACGTACTGACTATAAATAGGTATTAAGTGACATTTTATGAACATTGTTTTTATTTTCGAAAAGGTTTAACAGAACTTCATCTGCAAACCATCATAACTTACGGACACGGGGGTGATCAGCCCGTTGTGTTCTGTATTGATCAATACTACATTACAAGAACGATGTTATCATTTACTTGATCCGCCTTGTGCGCATAAAAGTTTTCCCGTGAACGGGATGTTCATATTTGTCAGGGTTCCAAACAAAAGGTTTTATTTTATCCAACAATAATCTATAATTCAACATATACGTATAACAAAGGTGTACCAACATGTGATTAAATACAATGATTATGTAAGTGGGGTCACTTGTATAATCATTTCTAGAAATTAACGAACAGAATATATAATCAAATTATCATATACTAACATGTTGATAATCAAAGGGTGTATATAATATAGGTTTAACAATCTATACATTAATAATAGTAATTCTGAACTTCTCACTTCTGTCCATTGCATAAAGAAAATGCAAAGTTAGGATACTTGCCTGATGCGCTGCTTACAATTCTCAACTTAGTTCTATCTTTCTATCACGACCTATCATTAATCAAATCAATCATTCGATTAGAACAATATAATATAACATATAGTACTGCATTTCGCAGTCATCACATAACCTAATCACCTTATCACACATGTTCAACAATCATTGACTCACAAGAAAACATCAACACATTCCTAATCACATTGACACAAAACCTTAATAACCATTGAATCACAAATAAACAGTTAACTAATCACATTATCTAAGTCCAGATCAATTTCTGAAATATGTCGGTCCATCGACATCTTTATCGGGTAATTATCGAGTCTAAGACTCTAAACAGTTGTCCAGTATCCATTTAGACTAATTAAATAACAGTTATATCATTTTTCATGACCTTATAATAATTATAAAATAATTATTACCATTTACCATAATTTTTTAAATATTAGAATCATTATTAAATGATTTAAATATCAATCAATTCTATTATCATTAATATTTAATTAATATTAAACTATTAATGAAACCATTGCCAAAATATTAAAGTTATTTGTAATAACTCAAAATATTTTTAAAGTACTTATATTACCCTTAAATGATTTTAAAACATCTAAAATCATTATTAAATAATTACCATAAAATATTAATGTATCATTATCCAAATATTAAAAGTTATTAATTATAACTTAAAATATTTTTAATTCATTTATATCCTTTTTAAATGATTTTTAAATAAATAAAACCATTTTTAAGCTATTTATTTAATATAATTATTAAATAAACTTAATATCATTAATATATCATTAATATTAAATTATTAATGAAATTATCCTTTAAATATTAAAAGTTATAATTTATAACTTAAAATATATTTAAACACTTTATTTTCATTTAAAATGATTATTTTAATATAAAAATCATTTTTAAACTAATTTATTTAATATAATTATTAAATAACTTTATTATCATTAATAATCATTAAATAAATGAAATTAACCATTAAATATTAAAAGTTATATTTTATAACTTAAAATATTCTTAAATACCTTATTATTATTTAAAATCATTTTTAATATAATAAAATCATTTTTAATTCATTTAATAAATAACTTAACTATCATTAATATTAATTTATTAATGATATTTATCACAAAATATTAAAAGTTATCAAAAATAACTCAAAATTATTTTCTAACATAATAATTTAATTTTTCATGATTTTTCATGAATTAAAACTATTTTTAAATAATTTATCTAATATTGTAATTAAATAAATAAATACCATTTATATTCCAAAAATATTAAATATTTTCTAAATATACCCAAAATAGTTAAAAACTATTTTTTAGCCTTTAAAATAATTTTTCATAATTTATTTAGTAATTTTAATAATAAAAATCTATTTTTTCTAATTTTTAAATCATTTTTTTCGGAAAATAAATAATAAACCGTCGCTGAAGGCCCCTATAGCGACAGAACCGTCGCTATAGGTGTTCTTGAGCCTGACAGAACCTTCAAAGGTTATTAACTGATTACCTACTTTGACCAACATTAAAATCGTGTGTGATGTGTTTCTGGGAAATCTAATCAACAGATCTTGTAATACTTGTGCATCACTGTAACTACAAACTGATTCCATGGTCAAATCATTAACGAACAAAGAGATTTAATCTCTCAAAACCACTGTCAGACGCTGTTCTTCATTTCTGGGTTTTCCAGAAATGAAGAACAGTTCATACTGCCTTCTTTCGATCATCATAACTTGCTTCAAATATCTGATTTATGAGATCTAATATGTTCAGTGTGTAGAAAACATACAAGTGAACAAATATGACTCATAACATAGATCCAAAAACAACAAACAAAGCAGATCTTGTTTGGTCAAACATTGTCAGAAAAATAGCTCATGAAGAAATCTGGGTTTTCCAGAATTGAGACAAGACAGGCGGCTAACCCTACTTTGACCGGTAATATCTTTCATTTTAAACACTATCTAAATGTTATGGATGCATGAACATGTACCATACCTGTCAGTCTACAAACATCAAACAACAAAATGTTCAAAACACGTAGCAACAGTAAGATCAAGAGCCTGCAAAATCCTTGTCAGATGTTCTGGGCAATACTGGGCTGCCCAGATTTCATCTGGTCATGCCCGGTCAACGGGTTTTGACCGATCATAACTTCATATCCACAACAGATCGGACTTTGATTCTTGTACTAGATGAAAGATCTCATACAAAGCTACAAAATTAAACACTTAAACAACAAAAACACATATCATGCAAAGATCTATGGCCACTGACATTCATTGTCAGACGACTAAAAACAAAATTTCCAGATTTTTAAGAACATCAAATCCGAGCCTCTAGATGTTATGGATCTAACATCTAGCAACCCAGATCATCATTAGACACTACTAACAACATATTCTAACACTCAAACATAACATCTAACAACAGAAAATTGGACAGATTTTTGGGCTAGGGTTTATACCTCTTATGATTTGATCTTGATTCTGTGCTACTATTTTGTTATGGGATTTCGTGGGGCTTGGATTGGGGACTGAAATGCTTGCAAATTTCGAAGGTGTGGTGCTTGAGAGAAAAGGTTTGAGTGTTGGATAAAAATAATTGAACAAATGACACTTTCTCTCTCTTTAATCTATATATAGTCAAGCATGATGCATGAATATGGATGATCTATGGCTTGTGTGCTGTCCATATGAGTCATCAAGAGTTGTTAGAAGTTGGCCAACAACTCTTATTTTGTATAGATTTGCAAGTAAGCTATCAAATAATGTACAAAAGGGTATTTTGATCATTTGCTACCTAATTTAAATAGCAATCTTGTAAACTTAACAAACCCTTAGGGTTTAGGGTTTGATTTAGATTTAGGGTTTGAGCCAATTTAGCAAACAAAAAATCTAGGATTTCTAATTTAGGGTTTGCACAAAAATTAAATAAATAAAAATAAATAACTTTAGTTTCTAAAATTTTGAAAAAATAAATTTGTCAATTAAAGTAAGTTTGTAATTATCTTATACATGGATATTAGGGTTTATTACCCTTAATCACAATTAACTTTGCTAATAAAGCAATTAGGGTTTATCATACAAAAAACTAGGGTTTCTATAATATAATTAGGGGTTTCTAGGAATTAAATTAGAGTTCTAGTTTTTTAGTGTTTTATTTTTCTAATTAGGTTGTCCTTAATCAGTAATTAAAGTCTATTACACGTGTCATTAATCACAGTAACACAATTTATGACTGATCAAACCTCCGGTTTAGGTTTCCGGATTAGGGTTTTCATTCATAGTTAGGGTTTTCTAATATCTAGAAAATATAAATATAAACTAGGGTTTTAATATTTATAATTAGGGTTTTCAAATACTGCACCACAATTACTCAATCATTACTAGATCACATACATACAGTACATATCTATAGCACTGAAAAATCAAAATACAAATAATATTATATTTTTATCACCATTCCTTATTCTAGAACCAGAAATAGGGTTTGTAAAATATTATTAAGGTTTGATCGTAATATAATAAAACTGTTCCACACATTAACATTACACACATAACTATACATATCTATAACACTGACAAATAATTATATTATATTATTATTCTCATTCCTCGATCAAAACCCATAACTAGAGTTCGGATTCCATATCTGATTTATCTGTCATAATTAAGTTAAAATAATTAACTTAATATCATGAACAAATTCATATAATGATATAATCATTATAATTATTCTAAAATCATTTCATATATTATTTAAATAATATAAGATTATATTTTCCTTAAAAAATAATTAATAAAACATTTCCCATAAGGAATTAATTAATATAAAAATTATAATTGATAATAATCAATAATTCTAAAAATAAATTTATTTGCAAATATTTATGTAATAAATATATTTTTATTTACCACATAAATACATATACATATTATCTTGTACAAATCCTCATCCTTATAATAATAAAAAAAAATTATATGCAAAATTTCAGTTTTATTTATTTAGAAAATATCGGGTTGCCACATTAACCACCGGGTATTTTAATAGTGTTAACGGTAACAACTACGACGTTATTTGTAAAAACTCAAACTTGTCGTTTTCTTCATCCAACCGTTTTCCGTTATGGGGCCCACAAATGGCTACGCCGTCGTACGAATATTCCATGACAGCAAGAATATTCCACGACCAAACGAATATTCCCTGACAACAATGAATATTTTTAACCACTATTTTGCAAAATTTGCACATTTCACCCATAACCAAAGCATTATATCAAATTAACACCTTATTATTTACAATAATAATTAGAGGAAATTTAATTTTATTTATAAAAAGTTGGGGTCTTACAACCTCCCCTCCTTATAAAATTTCATCCTCGAAATTGACGTACGTACCTAGTGTTTCGAAAAGGTGAAGATACCTCGTTTTTATTTCCGATTCCAACTCCCAAGTCATTTCTTCAATAGTATGGTTTTTCCATAAAAACTTAACTTGTGGTATAACCTTGGTGCGTAGGACATGCTCTTTCCTTTCCAAGATCTTAACATGTACATTCTCGTACGTTAAATCTTCGACTATCTCATGATTTAAAAGGTTTTTCATCACTTTTATCACTTTTATCACTATCTTCTATGATTTAAAAGGTTTTTCATCACTTTTATCGTTGAGACTCAGCTTAAAAAATAATCCACATCATCTAATCACCTTTGCACTACGGCCAAGGATATTCTTAAGTATCACGACCACAAATTATCCATGCACTACGGGCCAAGGATATTCGTGTATTCACCAATGGTCATGATCATGTCAACAACTGTCCATCAATGCACTATGAGCCAATGAGGACTTTTACCACATCATTTGTAACATTACGGTCATGATTATACCAAAAAATCCCTGGTCATAATTATACCAAGTCCATCTATGCACTACAGGCCACAGATGACTTTCATAACTATATAAGCATGAGGATGATGACAATGATATAAGAATTCAATTAAATAAAATTAAATGATAAATTTTAAAGATTTATAATTTAATTTATCCAGAATTTAATAATGTTCAAATTGTCAACATGATACTCCTTTGTGGAGTAAAATTCAAGAATAATATTGTATCAAAAATGATTTGAACCAAAAAAAATCAATTTTTGTCATGAATAGTACCCCGGGTGAATAGTAACCGAGTGAATAGTACTCTGTGAATAGTAACTTCGGGAATAGTAACCCCGTGAATAGTACCCCGACATGAAAAAGTTAAAACTTATCAAAAATTCTCAGAATAATATTTCCATGACAAGATACTGGATGAAGCACAAATATCAAGGATATTCTACTAATTTCATTGAGTATAGAAGTCAAAACTTAACAAAATGAGTATGAAATTTGAAATCTGAAACGAAATAATATTACTTACATACTACAGAGTATGGAAGAAAATATTATTTTAAGCGAATATTGAACAAAAATAACATCCCTTACCTTGAAAAGAAGAGTATTTCAACTAGTATAGCGGGGATATTCTTGAAGAAAACTTAAACTGTTTTCTATGCTCAAAGCTTCCTTAAACTCTAAAGAAATACGCTCAATTTTATAGAAGAAGAATTCTCTGATTCTGGTGTGATTTTTAATTCTAATTAAGCATCCTATTTAGAAAACAATGGAAATGATATTATTTGAATTTAATTTCTCACGAATCAACAGAAGAATTCACGGGCGAACGAATTCGGCGAATTCGCTGATTTTTTGATTTTTAATATTCATTACTGTGCAATAAAATATTCTAATAAAACAAAAACTATAAATAAAATATAATATATTCTATTTTAAATCTAATAAAACAAAACTTATAATATATATATATATATATATATATAATATCCTCCCTAACACGTAAACTTTCTCCCACCCCATTTTCATTTCATCCATTTCTTCCACACGTGGGCCCCACATGTGGGCCCCACATGTGGGCCCACATGTGGGCGCCACCTTTATTATAAAGAATAAATTTCTACCGATCATTTTAAAAAAATGGATAAATGGGGGTTCATAAATACAACAAATAGTTTATAAAAATCCCCTCAATATTTTTAACAATATTTATCCTTATTATTATAATTCGCAATATTTAACAACTAGGTCGTTCCCAGGAAAGAGGAGGCTTTCCAATAAGGATTTCTCCCTATTGACGCGCAATTAGGTGACCAAACCTCTCCTTGACAGAACTTCTAGACTTCGTCAATATTGTAAATAATAATATTAATAACTTTGTCGTCTCAATTATTGATTTACTAATATATAAAATATCGACAATAATTGAATCAAATAACGTGAGATACTATGCAGCAATTACTGTAGTAATAATTAAACAAAACTAAGTGACTTCTCACGTAAGCATCAATACTCAATACCGTGTGCTACTGTGCAACCACGCGTATTACTGTACTTTTAACACCGGGTGTTTCAACAGTTAACGGTAAAACTTTCGTCGTTATTTTTATAAAAAGATATTTTTGCCATTTTCTCAATCCGACAATAATTCCGGTGTGGGGTCCACCAATGATTGTGTCGTCATACGACTATTCCCTGTTAAAATGGATATTCCCTAATCAATCGAATATAATATAACAACTTGCGTACTTTACAAAATTTATAAATATTACCCACAACTATAACATTATATTAAATTCTCTCCATAATATTTAAAAATGATATTTATAGAAAATTCATCTTTATTCATAAAAGTTGGGGTCTTACAACCTCCCATTCTTATGAAATTTCACCCTCGAAATTAGGGTACATACCTGGTATGACGAAGAGGTGAGGATACCTTGATCTCAATTCAGATTCTAACTCCCAGGTCATTTCCTTAACATCGTGGTTTCTCCACAAAACTTTGAGTTGAGGTATAACCTTGGAGCGTAGAATATGTTTCTTCTTATCCAAGATTTTAACAGGAAACTCTTCATACGTTAAATCTTCTGCTATTTCGTCTGGTTCTAACTCAATAATGTTGTTCGGGTCTTCCACATATTTACGTAACATGGATATGTGGAAAACGTTATTAACACGAGACATACTTGGCGGTAAAGCTAGTCTATAGGCTACAGTTCCTACTTGGTCAAGGATTTCAAAGGGACCAATGAATCGAGGATTGAGTTTTCCTCTCTTTCCAAATCTCGTAACTCCCTTCCATGGAGCAACACGTAACAACACATGATCTCCAATATCGAATTCAACGTTCTTTCGATGAAGATCAGCATAACTCTTTTGTCGATCTTGTGAGATTTTTATATGTTACCGAATTATTTGAATTTTTCCATAGTCATACGTACCAATTCCGATCCCAACAATGTTGCTTCACCCACCTCGTCCCATCATACTAGAGAACGACACTTTCTTCTATACAATGCCTCAAATGGAGCCATGTCGATACTTGCTTGATAACTGTTATTTTAGGAAAATTCCACCAGTGGTAAGAACTTGTTCCAACTTCCCTTGAAATCAAGGACACAAAGTCTTAATAAATCTTCAAGGGTTTGAATAGTCCTCTCCGACTGCCCATCCATTTGAGGATGATATGCCGAACTAAATCGTAAATCTGTGCCCATAGCTTTTTGCAAACTAACCCAAAATCTTGAAGTGAATCTTGGGTCTCGATCAGAAACTATAGATACTGGCATACCATGTAGTCTTACAATCTCATTTATGTATATACGAGCAAGACGTTCAAGTGAAAATTTTTCTCGTATAGGTAAGAAATGAGCAGACTTGGTCAATCTATCAACAATGACCCAAATTGCATCTATGCCTTGAGAAACCTTGGGAAGACCAATAACGAAATCCGTGGTAATGTGATCCCACTTCCATTCTAGAATTTTAAGTGGTTACAATGGACCTTTTGGCACTTGATGCTCCACCTTGACTCGTTGACAAGTTAAACACCTTGAGATAAACTCCGCTATCTCTCTCTTCATATTGCTCCACCAAAATGTATGTCGAAGATCACGATACATTTTGGTACTCCCAGGATGGATTGCAAACAGTGTGTTATGCGCCTCCATCATTATTTTATACTTTAAATTAGGGTCATTAGGAACACAAAGTTTGGAGTTGACTCTAAGTATTCCTTCTTCATTGATTCTTGCTTTCAGGATCACACCTTCTTACACTTTCTTCCTCATACGCATCAGCTCCAGGTTTGTAGCTTGAGCAGCTTTAACTTTATCAATTAAAGTTGGTTCTACTCGTATATTCGCCATCATCACATGGGTCCTTGGAGTTTTTAACTCTATCTCCATCCTTTGCAAGTCATATAAAATGGGCCTTTGCGTTGACAATATCGTACTCGTACCCGCATATGATCTTCTACTCAATGCGTCAGTTACCACGTTCACTTTTCCAGGATGGTATTGAATGGTATGATCATAATCTTTCAACAGTTCAAGCCAACATCGTTGCCGCAAGTTGAGTTCCTTTTGAGTGAAGAAATATTTGAGGCTTTTATGATCCGTATAGATCTCCACTTTCTCCCCATACAGGTAATGCCTCCAAATTTTAAGTGCAAAGATAACAACTGCCAACTCTAGATCATGAGTAGGATAATTCCTCTCATATTCTTTGAGTTGTCGAGAGGCATAGGTTATGACTTTCCCATGTTGCATGAGAACACATCCTAACCCTTTTCCTGAAGTATCACTGTAGATGACAAATCCCTCCAAACCAGATGGTATTGTCAGAACAGGTGCTAAAATGAGTCTCCTCTTGAATTCTTGAAAACTCTTCTCGCAATCCTCGCTCCAACCGAATTTTGTATCTTTTCGAGTCAGTTGAGTTAATGGAATAGCGATTGATAAGTCGGTTTTGTACCTATTTATCCGGCATCTATTACTTGAAATATTTGCTTAATCTCGTGTTTCTTAGTTACTTTTTATGCATTTTGTTTCCATTTTGTAGATTATATGCTTGGAAGCGGCGTGAGCGACTATTGGTATAAAATTTGCCAGGAAAAGCAATTCCGAATAAAGTTCGGGTTTTCATGTTCATTTTATGTGCATTTCTTTTTTATGGTGTGGAACTTGGATGATGTTAAGGAACTCTTTATTGGCATCTCGGAACGTCTTACATCATTTTAATTGGAAGCTCGTATGCGAGAGTATGGCTTTCTAGCAACAAAGGCAAAGTTAAGAGTTGTTTCGGTTGTCGTTACAAAGTAGCAGTTGCTCCGATGCAATTTCGACAGTCATCCGTTTGTTATTTCTAAAAGCTCAAAGGATGAAAGTTGTAGATCTCATCGATAGCTTCGATTTGATTGGTCGCGGGCCCCATAATTCCTCCCGGTTTGAAAGTTATGACAGTTTTAGCATAGGAGGTTTTAGCAGCAAAATTGGTTTACAGCTAGGTGCCCAGCCGGGGCTGGGCCTTTTATGCTTTATTATCCAGCCGGGGCTGGGTGTCTGGACATCAATAGTAGAAGGGTATCCAGCCGAGGCTGGCTTGTACAAAGCTAAAGGTCCAGCTGGGGCTGGGTAAAGACTCCTAGTTGGTTTTTAGTGCTACAAGTGTGGAGTTTTAGTGATGGTGATGACTTGGGACTCATATATGCATGGAATTGTAATCAAAATACATGTGGTAGTATATAAATGGACATCAAACATTGAAATTGAAATATACACAAGGAAAATTACGAAGATTAATCTCAGTTTTTCTAGCAAACATTGGAGGAGTATTTCAAGGCGATTTTCGAGAAGATTGCGATTCTAGGCTACGTGAAGGGTGTATTTCAATATTCTTCATCTTAGATTATTATTTGTAATTGAAAAGATGATTTCCATGATTTATTCAGTGTTTATTTCGTTTATTATGAACTAATTCACTTTTTAGGCTTATGATGGATCTTTGAGTGAATCTATGGTTTTGTAAACTTTGATTTCCAATTTAATAAGCTATCTTCCAGTTTATCTATATTGATTTGTGCTTGAATCTATGAATTGCCTGATCAAAAATTCTTTGTGGAGTTGGATGGAATCGAGAGAGGATATTCAAATCTAGACTTAGTTGATATAACATGTATTCAGGATTTTGTTAATAGCTTAAACTTGATGAGTGTTAAGGTAGAGATATGCTTGACACCGCATATAATTGGATAGAGAACTTATTCTTCAACCTTCTTCAATTGTAATTCACATAGAGATATAGTGAATTAGTTGTTTAAGGTGTTTAACGGATTTCTATCTTAATTGTGGATTGACGTTAATACGGTATTAGTGCATCAAGAGGTGATTAACACTGCGTTCGTGTTCTTCATTAATAAACTGGGATAGTGAATTGAATTGGAATAAAGGTGTTAAAATCAGAGTGAAGCTTAGGGTGAAATCATAAGTCTAATTCTCCATTAATTGTTTGAAATTCCAGATTTTGATATTTATGATTATTTTGTGATAGTCTAATTACTTTTTAATTTAGAATAATTATTTTTAATCATTGGATTGGATAGTTTAATAAAATTAGGATTAATAGGAAATTGATAATTGTGAAGTTAAGATTTTTGCTAATAAGTCTCTGTGGGAACGATACTCTATTCATCACTTTATTACTTGTTGACCACGTATACTTGCGTGTTGTGTGTAATAAGATTTTACCCAACAAGTTTTTGGCGCCGTTTTCGGGGACTATTTAGTATAAATTCTTAATAGTTTTACAATATCAGTTTAATTAATCCAGTTTTACTTAGACATTTTTTATTTTATTTTATTTTTATGTATTGTTTCTTCTGTTTCAGGTGTGAAAGCAGTTTATGCAAACTCGGTCTAAAAATCCAGATTTGCTACCTTTTGACTACGACATTGAGAAAAGGTTCCAGAGGTTGAGTAAGTGGATCAAGGAAACGAGGCAAGAATTTGAAACATCTGAAAAGGAAGAGGTAACAGTAATGGCAGCCGAAGATCGAAAAGCATTAAGGGATTTTGCAACACCCAAGGTGACTGAACTGCAGTCAAGCATCACTAGGCCAGCAATAGCAGCAAATAAGTTCGAAATTAAGCCTGGGATGATACAAATGATTCAGAATTCAGTTCAATTCGACAGTTTTGCAAATGACGATCCAAAGGAGAATCTGGTCAGCTTTCTGGAAATATGCGACACTTTTAGGTTTAATGAGGTTTCGGATGATGCGGTGAGACTGCGATTGTTCCCATTCTCTTTAAGGGACAAGGCGAAGAGTTGGTTGCATTCTCTACCGTCTGGTTCGATAACAACATGGGAGGATTTAGCTCAAAAATTCCTTGCAAAATTCTTTCCACCGGCGAAAACTGCGAAGATGAGGAACGAGATTACGATGTTTGAACATCAACATGGGGAATCATTATATGAGGCTTGGGAGAGATATAAAGAACTTCTCAGAAAATGCCCGCATCATGGATTACCCCAGTGGCTACAAATGAACACCTTTTACAATGGACTACATGGGAATCTGAGGACGAGTATTGATGCAGCGTCGGGAGGAGCATTCATGGCTAAGAGTTACGAGGAAGCATATGAGTTGATTGAAACCATGGCGGCTAATAACTACCAGTGGCCCACAGCAAGAATGACACAGGCGAAGGCAGCTGAGGTATTAGAAGTAGATAGCATGACAGCGATGCAAGCACAGTTATCTGCACTTTCAATGATGTTGGAGTCAGTGAAAGCAACACAAGCACAACAAACACAACAAGTACAACAAATGGCAATAATATGCGAGTTGTGCGCGGGAGAGCACCCAACGGAGCAATGTGCGATTAATCCAGCAGCTGTGCAGTTCATCAGTAATTACAACAGAATTCCGCAAAATACTTATCAGAATACATACAATCAAGGTAATAGAAATCATCCAAATTTCTCATGGAGCAACAACCAGCAATATCAAGCTTCACGACAATCATATCCACCAGGGTTTCAGAACCAGCAACAACCAACCCAATACCAAGAAAGGAAATCAGATCTAGAGGAGTTGGTGTCAAAATACATTACTAGCAATGAAGTGGCCATGAAAAATCAAGCAATGGCTATGAAAGCACAAGAATTGGCCATGAAATCACAAGAAATGACAATCAAGAATTTGGAGAATCAGATAGGACAAATTGCGTTGGCATTGAATAATAGACCATAACGGACATTACCAAGTGACACCGAGAGAAATTCGAAGGGTAATCATGAACAGTGTCAAGCAGTCACATTGCGGAGTGGGAAACAGCTTGAGGGCACTAACTCAAAAAATTCAGTGAATCCGGATGAAAAAGTTGATGATAGCAGAAAAATTGAAGTAAGCAAGGGTGAGGACAAACAGGGTGAGGAAACAAGTATGAACAATAAGCCAATTGTTTATCCACCACCACCATTTCAACAAAGGGTCCAAAAACAGAAATTAGACAAGCAATTTGCAAAAATTTTGGGAGTTTTTAAGAAACCTAAAATCAATATACCATTTGCAGAGGCCCTAGAGCAAATGCCGAGCTACGCAAAATTTATGAAAGGGATTCTGTCAAGGAAGAAGAAATTGGAAGATTTCGAGACAGTTGCACTAACCGAGGAGTGTAGTGCGGTATTACAGCAAAAATTACCACCAAAACTCAAGGATCCGGGGAGCTTTACTATCCCATGCACGATTGGGAATATGCATTTCAACAAGTGTTTATGTGATTTGGGGGCGAGTGTTAACCTTATGCCATTGTCAGTATATTTAGAATTGGGTTTGCTTGCACCAAGGCCTACGAACATTACATTACAGTTGGCAGATAGGTCAGTCACATATCCGAGAGGCATAGTAGAGGACATTCTATTGAAAGTGGATAAGTTTATATTCCCCGCGGACTTTATTATTCTGGATTTTGAGGAGGACAAGAACATCCCAATTATCCTAGGGAGACCATTTTTGGCCACGGGCAGGACACTCATAGACGTACAAAAAGGAGAACTCACTATGAGGGTCCAAGATCAAGAAGTAAAATTCAATGTGTTTAAGGCCATAAAATTTCCCACGGATGAGGAAGAATGCTTTCGAATGGATTTAATTGAGCAAATCATCGGTGAAGATATGAGCAAGGGATTATCTCACGATCCGTTAGAAATAATGTTATTGGGGGATGAAGAGGTCGATGAGCCAAAAGTGGTGGAGTACTTACAAATACTAGACTCATTTCCATGAGTTTCCAGATTTAGAACACCATTTGAATCGTTGCATGCAGAAGAAGTAGCCGCAGAAAAACTAAAACCATCATTGAAAGAGCCACCAAAGCTGGAACTTAAGCCATTCCCTAAACACCTCAGGTATGCGTATTTAAACAATTCAAATTCTTTACCTGTTATTATTTTTACTGCACTTAACGAATTGCAGGAAGAAAAGCTGTTGCGAGTGCTTCGAGAACATAAATCGGCGATAGGATGGACAATTGTTGATATCAAAGGAATCAGTCCATCCTTTTGTATGCACAAAATTTTGATGGAGGACGACGCAAAACCGGTCGTGGAACAACAAAGACGGCTCAACCCCATTATGAAAGAGGTAATGAAGAAGGAAATTCTGAAGTGGTTAGACGCAGGTATCATCTACCCAATTTCAGACAGCAAATGGGTTAGTCCAGTGCAATGTGTGCCGAAAAAGGGAGGTATGACTGTGGTTCAAAACGAAAACAATGAGCTGATTCCAACAAGAACAGTAACCGGGTGGAGGGTTTGCATGGATTACAGAAAATTGAACAAGGCAACCCGAAAAGATCACTTCCCTCTACCTTTTATCGATCAAATGTTAGACAGACTAGCGGGACATGCGTACTATTGCTTATTGGATGGATACTCGGGCTACAATAAAATCGTCATCACTCCTGAGGATCAAGAGAAGACTACATTTACGTGCCCATATGGTACGTTCGCATTCAGGAGGATGTCATTCGGATTGTGTAATGCACCTGCTACTTTTCAGCGGTGTATGATGGCCATCTTCTCAGATATGGTGGAAAAGAATGTGGAAGTCTTCATGGACGATTTCTCTGTCTATGGAGATAATTTTGATGCGTGTTTGGAAAATTTGGTAATGGTCTTACAAAGATGCACCGATACAAATTTGGTCCTTAATTGGGAAAATGCAACTTTATGGTGGAAGAAGGTATAATATTGGGACACAAAGTTTCGGCGCAAGGATTGGAGGTCGATAAAGTAAAGCTGGAAACAATTGAGAAGTTGCCTCCGCCAAGTTCAGTCAAAGGAATTAGAAGCTTTCTAGGACCTGCTGGGTTCTATAGGAGATTCATAAAGGATTTTTCTAAAATGGCAAAACCATTGTGCAGTCTTCTAGAGAAGGATTCGGTATTCAACTTTGATGAGGAGTGTAAGTTAGCCTTCGAGTTGTTGAAGAAAAAGCTGACTACAGCTTCCGTGATCGTCGCTCCGGATTAGAATATACCGTTTGAACTAATGTGTGATGCAAGTGATTATGCAGTTGGGGCTGTTTTGGGTCAACGCCGAGACAAGATATTTCATGCTATTTACTATGTAAGTAAAACACTCACAGAGACTCAATTGAACTACACAACAACAGAAAAAGAATTACTTGCAGTGGTGTACGCATTTGATAAATTCCGGGCCTATTTGATCGGAACAAAGGTGATAGTCTACACGGATCATACGGCTATTCGGTATTTGATAGGGAAAAAGGATGCTAAGCCACGCCTTATCTGATGAATTCTCCTACTTCAAGAGTTTAATCTGGAAATAAAAGATATAAAAGGGACGGAGAATCAGGTAGCTGATATAAAAGGATGCTAAGCCACGCCTTAAAACATGTGATAGATGTCAAAGAGCGGGAAATATTTCAAAACGGAATTAGATGCCTCTACAAACGATTCTTGAAGTTGAAATTTTTGATGTATGGGGCATTGATTTCATGGGGCCATTCCCGTCGTCTCTGAACAATCAGTACATTCTACTTGCAGTGGACTACATATCAAAATGGGTTGAAGCTGCAGCTTTACCAACACACAATGCCAAGGTGGTCCTCAAATTCTTATAAAAGAACATTTTCACAAGGTTTGGCACGCCAAGGGCAATTATCAGTGACGAAGGTAGTCACTTTTGCAACAAGTCATTCACAGCTCTATTGGCAAAGTATGGGGTCAACCATAAGGTCGCTACAGCATATCATCCCCAAACCAGTGGACAAACTGAGGTCTCGAACAGGGAAGTCAAGAGAATCTTGGAAAAAGTGGTGAATCCAACTCGAAATGATTAGTCGATCAAGTTGGATGACGCATTATAGGCGTACCGGACTGCGTATAAAACACCGATCGGGATGTCACCATATCAACTACTATACGGAAAGGCTTGTCACTTACTGGTGGAATTACAACATAAAGCTTACTGGGCGATTCAGAAACTCAATTTCGATCAAACAGCTGTAGGTGAAAAGAGACTACTTCAGCTAAATGAACTTGACGAATTCCGTCTTCAAGCCTACGAGAACTCCAAGTTATACAAAGAAAAGGTGAAAAGATAGCACGACCAGAAAATTATGCAAAGAACGTTCAAGCCAGGGAAATCAGTCCTTTTGTTCAACTCACGGTTGAGATTGTTCCCAGGCAAACTTAAGTCAAGATAGTCAAGACCATTTACAATAAAAAGGGTGTTCTCACATGGCGCCGTTGAAATCTACAGTCAGAATCCTTTAGAAAGGTCAACGGTCACAGATTAAAGCACTATTGTGGTTGCAGACGTCATAGCTATCACACTTGCAGACGCACCATAAACAGGGAGTAGTCAGGCTGAACGACTTAAAATCAAGCGCTTATTGGGAGGCAACCCAATTTTATTTTTACTTTTATTTTTATTTTCTTCAGTTGTCTATTCTTAAGTATTTTTTATCCATGCTAGTGAAATGGTAGTAAAAAAAAAATTTGGTCTAGAATATAGTCATGTAGGATTTAAAGTATACTTGATTTTTAAATAATCTTATCCCCTATGCTTGAAGTTGCTCCATTTCTATTGATAGGTAACCTATGACTTATAATATAGAAGTCGCAGTACAAACTGCCCAGCCGGGGCTGGACCCCTTCATGCTTTAACAGATCACTACCTAGCCGGGGCTAGACCATCACAGAACAATTTTTCCAGCCGGGGCTGGAGCCCTTTTTGCCTTAGCAGAAGACTACCCAGCCGGGGCTGGCCATGTGTAGCACAATAGACCCAGCCGGGGCTGGCACCCCTTCTGTCTTCGCAGCAGATGTGACAACCCGATATTTTCTATATAATAAATAAGAAATTTTGTGTATAAATTTTTTTTATATTAAGGATGAGGATTTGTACAAGATACTGTGTATATGTATTTATGTGGTAAATATAAAATATATTTATTACATGAATGGTTATGAATAATTTTATTTTAGAATTATTGTTCATTATAAAATATATTCTAATAATAAATAATTTTATAGTAAAAATGTTTTTAATGATTATTTTCCATGAAAATATAATCTTATATTATTTGAATAATATATGATATGATTATAGAATTTTTATAATACTTATTTTATTATATGAATTTGGTTCAAGATATTAAGTAAATTATTTTTACTTAATTATAAGGTTAATTATGGCAGATAAAATCAGATATGGAATTCAAACCCTAATTCTGGGTTTCGATCAAGGAATAAGAATAATAATATAATATTATTATTTGTTAGTGTTATAGATATGTATGGTTAGGTGTGCAATGTTAATGTGTGAAACAGTTTTATTATATTACGATCAAACCTTAATAATAATTTACAAACCCTATTTCTGGTTCTGAAATAAGGAATGGTGATAAAAATATAATATTATTTATATTTTGATTTTTCAGTGCTAAATATATGTATTGTATGTATGTGAACTAGTAATGATTGAGTAATTGTGGTGCAGTATTCGAAAACCCTAGTTTTACTGTGGGAAAACCCTAATTTTGAAACTCAATTGTGAGTTTAAGGCTATTTTATAACTGTGTTATGTGATATATGTTATGTGTTACTTCATGATATGCTAATTAGGAAACCCTAATTATAAATATTAAAACCCTAGTTTATATTTATATTTTCTAGATATTAGAAAACCCTAACTATGAATAAAAACCCTAATCCGGAAACCTAAACCGGAGGTTTGATCTGTCAAGAATTGTGTTACTATGATTAATAACACGTGTGATAGACTTTAATTACTAATTAAGGTAAACCTAGTTAGTAAATTTAAACCCTAAAACCTAGAACCCTAATTTAATTTCTAGAAACCCTAATTGTATTTCTAGAACCCTAATTTTTGGTATTATAAATCCTAATTATTTTATTAGCAAAGTTAATTATAATTAGAGATATTAAACCCTAATGTTCATGTATAAAGTAATTAGAAAATTAATCATAATTAAGAAAACCATAATTTCAAAATTTAAGAAACAAAATTTATTTTATTTTATTTTTGTGCAAACCCTAATTTCTAAATCCTACATTTAATTTTTCCATTTAATTGATTTATTAAAAGACCAAAATACCCTTTTGAGCATTATTGAAGCAAACTTTGGATTTTTGACAAGTGTGAGAGTGGTTTACCAAACCAACAACTCCCAACAACTCCACATGCACGAAAATGACAGCAAATCAACCATTATACCATCCATTCATGCATCAAGTTGCCTATAAATTGAGTATAGGAGAGAGAAAATCATTTTGTTCACCAAATTTTTTGCACAAAACCTATCCTTGACTCTCTCAAGCTCAAACCTACGATTTTGTCTTGCCCATAACCTCATAATCAAAGCCCAGCCATCACAAACAACAAATCAGAAGCATCAAAGTCAGAAATCAAGAAATCAAAGCTTGAAAAGGTATAAAATCCCAAAAATTAGAAATCCTTCGATTCTATGTTAATTGATGCAATTGATTGATTAAAGTTGTGTAATAGGGAGTCTATTAATGTTCTAAGTTAATAAATCAAATACCCATAACATCAAAGTGCACGAATTTGAAGATTTGAGTAAGTTGGAAAAAATCGAAACTGTGGTTTGACAGTCAAATGTCAGTAGCTATAGATCTTTCCTCGATCATGATTTTTGTTGTTTAAAAGTTGTTATGTGTAGTCTGATATGTGGTCTTTAATATACAAAAATAATCAAGTTCATATCTATTATAGATTGGGAGATATAATCGGTCAAAACACGTTGACCAAAACTGCCCAAATACCGAATCCAGAAAAATTCTTGAGTGCTGTCCGTGGTTGACTTTGACCAGAAATTTCTAGTTCTATCTGATGCTATTATGTTGATGTTATGGTTTGAAGTTGTATTCATACATGCTTTCTACACACTGGAAGTGATAGATCACAAAAAAGTTACACGATCATCAAGTTATAGAGGTCCAAAGTAGGCACCTCGAACTGTTCTTCGTGAAAAACAGTTTTGACAGCTAATTTGATGGCTGATTTCTCCAAGATCTGATGTTTTTTAGAGGTTATGTTTGTTGGTAATTGTATTATGGTATTTCCTTTACAAGACCCAATTTATAGATTGTCCAAATTCGTTCAGATGGGAGAGTTATACTTGGTCAAACATGCCTACTCGCTAACTGCCTTATGATTTCTGGGCTGGCTCAAGAACACCTATAGCGACGGTTCTGTCGCTATAGGGGCCTTTAGCGACGGTTTATTATTATTATTTTCCAAAAATGATTTAAAAATTAGAAAAATTAGTTTTTAATTATTAAAAATACATATTAAATTCTGAAAAATTATTTTAAAGTCCGAAAAATAGTTTTTAATTATTTTGAGTATATTTTAAAAATATTTAGTATTTTTGGAATATAAAAGGTATTTATTTATTTAATTATTATATTAAATAAATTATTTAAAAATAGTTTTAATTCATGAAAAATCATGAAAAATTATATTATTGTGTTAGAAAATATTTTAAAGTCATTTTTGATGAATTTTAATATTATATGATAATTTTCATTAATAAATTAATATTAATGATAATTAAGTTATTTAATAAATGAATTAAAAATGATTTTAATATATTAAAAATTATTTTAAATGATAATAAGGTATTTAAAAATATTTTAAGTTATAAAATATAACTTTTAATATTTAAAGGTTAAATTCATTAATTAATGATTATTAATGATATTAAAGTTATTTAATAATTATATTAAATAATTTAGTTTAAAAATGATTTTAATATTATAATAATCATTTTAAATGAAAATAAAGTGTTTAAAGATATTTTAAGTTATAAAATATAACTTTTAATATTTAAAGAATAATTTTATTAATAATTTAATATTAATGATATTTATTTAATGATTAATGATATTAAGTTTATTTAATAATTATATTAAATAAATAGTTTAAAAATGGTTTTATTTATTTAAAAATCATTTAAAAAGGATATAAATAAATTAAAAATATTATAAGTTATAATTAATGACTTTTAATATTTAGATAATAGTTCATTAATATTGAAATATTAATGATAATTATTTAATAATGATTTTAGATGTTTTAAAAATCATTTAAGGGTAATGTAAGTACTTTAAAAAATATTTTGAGTTATTATAAATAACTTTAATATTTTGGCAAAAGTTTTATTAATAGTTTAATATTAATTAAATATTAATGATAATAGAATTGTTTGATATTTAAATTATTTAATAATGATTCTGATATTTCAAAAATTATGGTAAATTGTAATAATTATTTAATAATTATTATAAGACTATGAAAAATAGTATGACTGATGTTTAAGTTAACTATTTGGATATTGGACTTCGGGATAGAGTCTTAGACTCAATTTTTATCCGATAACGTTGTCGGTAGACCGACATGTTTCAGAAATTGATCTGAACTTAGATAAATTGATTTGGATAACTGTTTATTTGTGATTCAATGGTCGTTAAAGTTGTGTGATAATGTGATTAGGAATGTGGTGATGTTTTCTTGTGAGTCAACGATTGTTGAACATGTGTGATAATGTGAATAGGGAATGTGCTGACTGCAATAGGCAGTGTTATGTGTACGTTATGTTGTACTAATCAGTAAAATGATCTGATTAATGATAGGTTGTGATAGAAAAGATAAATCTAAGTTGCGTAATTGTAATCAGCGCATCAGGCAAGTATCCTAACTTTGCATTTTTTTTATGCAATGGACAAGTGTAAGAATGTTTCAAAATTATATTATTACTGTACAGATTGTTAAACCTATATTATATACACCCATTGATTATCAACATGTTAGTATATGATAATTCAGTTAAATATTCTGTTCGTTAATTTCTATAAATGATTATACAAGTGTCCCCACTTGGATAATCATTGTATTTAATCACATGTTGATACACCTTTGATATATATATATATATATATATATATATATATATATATATATATATATATATATATATATATATATATATATTGAATTATATATCATTGTTAAACAAGATAAGACCTTTGTAATGAAAACCCGACAGGTATGAACATCCCGAACATGGAAAAAAATTTATGCGCTACGGCGGACAAAGGATGAACGATAATATCGTTCTAGAAATGTAGTATTGATCAATACAGGGTACAACGGGGCTGATCACCCTCCGTGCCCATAAGCAATGGTCGGTTTACAGATAAATTTCTGTTTAAACCCTTTCAAAAATGAAAACAATGTTCATAATATGTTACAGAAACCATGTATATACAATACACAGTTTCAAAAAAATTTGAAAGAGGGTTGTTATGTTATTGTTATTGGTATAGATTACTTCACAACTATTGACCGGTTGTAGAAGAATATTATAAAGAAAACATTTAAATTCTTTCAACTTATATATATATATATATATATATATATATATATATATATATATATATATATATATATATATATATATATATATAAATACTTGTTGGGCACTCAAATGCTCATCCTTGCTTAATTTAAATGTTTTCAACTAAGTGTGAAGAACTGGAAAGTTCGGCCAAGACCAAGTGAAAAGGAAAGCAAACAGGACATATTATTGGTATCATTTGTAATATATAGACTGTATTAAGTTAATGATATGTATTTTATATCATGTAAAGAAAGTAGTAAATGTTGTGTACTTGGGATTATACTATGATAAATGTAAGTTAAGTTTAAGTTTTATATTATTGTTATTATTACTAGTATTATTCTGCTCATAGAAATGGTATCGTGAAGTACCGAGTTCGGGTTTCAAGTATCCGGGTTCGGGGACTTTACAGCAGACCCCCAAGCCGGGGCTGGCCCCTTGCAGCCTTAACCACCCAGCCGGGGCTGGATTTCCTGTTAGTGCACGACAGATAATGCAGTTCGGCAGTTGGTACATAACTAGTCTCCCACTTCCATTATACTTCAATCTCCTATACTCCAACTACTTCACAATTTCCACTCACGACTGAAATTACATTACACATTACCTCTCCTCTCATCACAACAAATCAACACAATCCCAGCAGCCACAATCCCACTACCCACCTCCATAAACTCCTCTCTATAAATCCACCCATTCACCACACATTATCACAACCTTAATTCACACAAATTGGAAGTTCAAGGATAGAATTTGTGCAAATCTCTACAACCAAATTCGACATGTATCAAAAGTAGAAGTTGGTTTTCCAATTCCTCATCTTTTATCACCATAGTTCAAGCCAAATAACCAAGTTTGTGGGAATTTCAAGTCTCGCACACCAAGTGTTCGACAAATTGCTTAAGCAAAGTTTGGGGGAAAAACTCATCAATTCCAAATCAATGGCACCAAAACCGACATCAAAAAGGCAACGAGGAGAGAATTCGGGGACCACAAAACCAACATGAACCTTTGATCGGTGAAAATTCACAAGTGTCGCCGCCGCTGACCGTTACGACTATATGGTAACAAAGGCACTCACACCTGAGCGGGGATTGGCACCTGAACCTGTGGATGGCAAAATGATGCAACAAATTTATCAAAAAGGTTGGAATAAATTAACAGCAGAGCCTGAACCCGTAGTTGTAAGTGTGGTCAAAGAATTCTATCCTAATGTCGAGGATAAGGCCCCCTATAATGCTTTTGTACGGGGTAGGTTAGTGCCCTTCAGTGCCGATGCAATCAACACATACTATCAGTTACGAGCACCGAGACATTGCCAGTACCGACACTTACATGATAATGATCCAGATTATGAGGCTATTATGCAGGAGATGACAAAGCCGGGTACCTCATGGAAAAAATCAAATAATGGAGCCACTTCCTTTCGCAGTAAGGATCTCAGTCGGTATGGGAAGATATGGTATGCCTTTCTGTGAGCTAAGTTACTTCCATCTACACACACGTCAGACGTGTCTAAGGATAAGGCGGTGCTATTATATGTTATGGTACAAGATTTTATCAGAGACATAGGGGGTGTAATTAACTCTTCAATCCGAAAATGCCTTAGAGGACCATACTCTAGCGGATTGCCACACCCATCACTTATCTGTGGATTGTGTATACAGGCGGGAGTACAGTTGTCAGATGATGAGATGACACAGATGCCGCTGCAGACACTTGACTCAAAAATGATTGCAAGATATATTGTGTGGCCCGGAGGCGAGTCGCACCCGAGAGGAGTAGGATTTGAATTTCCATCAGTCTCGAAGGATGTGGCTGACGCTGAGGACACCTCGGATGATGATGAGTTTCTGGGGAATGCGACAATAAGAGAGCACGGAGCAATATCTAGCCCTCAATTCCTCAACCTTCAACGACAAGTGGATGAGCACACCAAGGAGGCACGAAGAGAAATGTGAAGACTAACAGCAAGGTAGGACAACATGTTTGAGGCCATGAATGTATCTTTCTCCTCATTGAACACTACGCTCCAGAGCTTCAATCCTACTGCAAAATTCCCTTACCAGCAACCAACACCAATGCCAAGGTTTCCACCCATCGATTCCGATGAAGAACAACAACCACCACCAACCCAGACTTAAGTGATTACAAGGAAGTCCTCTCTTATTTATTGCTTTATCTATACAATGAGGACATCGTAATTTTCAAGTTTGGGAGATTAAGTTGCATGTTACATGTTTCATATGTAATTTCATTAGCTAGGTTTTCATATGTTAGTTCATTGTGTATGTTTAGAATTATTAAATGTTGCATTTAGGTAATCATGTAGTTGCAGAGTAGCTTATGAATGTAAATAGTTCTCATCTATCTTTGTAATCATGTTATGTTAGGCACACATATATATATAAAATAAATAAATAAATAAATCAAAAAATCAAAAAAAATTCAAAAATAATAGTTAGTTAATATGTTCATCTTGCATGAGTCCAGCTGTTTGATAGTTCAGTTTATTTTGGCCAATGATGAGATTGGAATTGCGTAGACAAGTATAATGCTGATTATTAGAGCTTTTGATGTGATTTCTTGTTATGAATTGGATCTTGTGCTTGTTTGAAACTTGTATAAAAAGGGTAGCACGTTAATAACACCTATGTTGACTGATTAGTTCAAATTGTTACATAAGGAGTTTCAAGAGGATAATGCTAGTGTAAATGAGAAAATGACAAGGATAGGCAGTAAAGACGAAGAATTGAGCAAGAACTAAGTTTGGGGGGATAAATGTGGGGTACATAAGCTTTATAAAACAAAATAAAAAATAAAAAAAATGAATATATATCGTGACTAGTCTTATTTCGGGGCCTTTGTTACTTGAGCAAGTACGCCCGTATGGGTGTCTTAACACCTAGCGCCCTAAGGTCTTTTATGGTCTGGGAGTCGTTGGTTGAAAGCTCGCTAAGGGGTAGCACAGTTAGCCTAATGAAATGAGGCATTGCAAAAAAAAAGGGAAAAGAGCAAAAAGCCCCCGTGTTAAGCAATGAAAAAATATATATAAAGTATAAGTACCCTATGTGATCCCTTGAAAGTGGTAATTGTTTAGTTTTAGTTGGAACTCGTTTACTTTTGAACTTTTTGAGTTTGCCCTGTATGTTTCTTTCTAAGAGATTGGTAATGTATTGAATTTGAATTTGTATCAATTAGCATGGATGTTGATCACACACACACACACACACACTATACTAGTGATAACGGTTTAAGATTTAAGGATTGATAAGGAATTATTGAATGGTTTTTATATGAAGTGTTGTAGTGTTTATTTGATTTCTCTGAGGTAGGAAGAATAATATTGATTCTATGATACTATTGGATTTGTAGGCATATAGATTAGTTGCATTTCATTTAGTTGCATCAGTGTTTTGTTTTTGCTTGAGGACAAGCAAATGTTTAAGTTTGGGGGAATTTGATAAGTCGGTTTTGTACCTACTTATCCGGCATCTATTACTTGAAATATTTGCTTAATCTCGTGTTTCTTAGTTACTTTTTATGCATTTTGTTTCCATTTTGTAGATTGTATGCTTGGAAGCGGCGTGAGCAACTATTGGTATAAAATTTGCAAGGAAAAGCAATTCCGAATAAAGTTCGGGTTTTCATGTTTATTTTATGTGCATTTCTTGTTTGTGGCATGGAACTTGGATGATGTTAAGGAACTCTTTATTGGCATCCCAAAACGTCTTACATCATTTTAATTGGAAGCTCGGATGCGAGAGTATGGCTTTCTAGCAACAAAGACAAAGTTAAGAGTTGTTTCGGTTGTTGTTACAAAGTAGCAGTTTCTCCGATGCAATTTCGATAGTCATCTGTTTGTTATTTCTGAAAGATCAAAGGATAAAAGTTTTAGATCTCGTCGATAGCTTCGATTTGATAGATCGCGAGCCCCGTAATTCCTCCCGGTTTGAAAGTTATGGAAGTTTTAGCATAGGAGGTTTTAGCAGCAAAATTGGTTTACAGCTTGGTGCCCAGCCGGGGCTGGGCCTTTTATGCTTTATTATCCAGCCGGGGCTGGGTGTCTAGGCAGCAATAGCAGAAGGGTATCCAGCCGAGGCTGGCTTGTACAAAGCTAAAGGTCCAGTTGGGGCTGGGTACTCGAAAATTGAAGACTCCTACTTGGTTTTCAGTGCTACAAGTGTGGAGTTTTAGTGATGGTGATGACTTGGGACTCATATATGAATGGAATTGTAATCAAAATACATGTGGTAGTATATAAATGGACATCAAACATTGAGATTGAAATATACACAAGGAAAATTATGAAGATTAATCTCAGTTTTTCTAGCAAGCATTGGAGGAGTATTTCAAGGCGATTTTCGAGACGATTGCGATTCTAGGCTACGTGAAGGGTGTATTTCAATATTCTTCATCTTAGTTTATTATTTGTAATTGAAAAGATGATTTCCATGATTTATTCAGTGTTTATTTCGTTTATTATGAACTAATTCACTTTTTTGGCTTATGATGGATCTTTGAGTGAATCTATGGTTTTGTAAACTTTGATTTCCAATTTAATAAGCTATCTTCCAGTTTATCTATATTGATTTGTGCTTGAATCTATGAATTGCCTGATCAACAATTCTTTGTGGAGTTGGATGGAATCGAGAGAGGATATTCAAATCTAGACTTAGTTGATATAGCATGTGTTCAGGATTTTGTTAATAGCATAAACTTGATGAGTGTTAAGGCAGAGATATGCTTGACACAACATGTAATCAGATAGAGAACTTTTTCTTCAACCTTCTTCAATTGTAATTCACATAGAGATATAGTGAATTAGTTGCTTAAGGTGTTTAACGAATTTCTATCTTAATTATGGATTGACGTTAATACGGTATTAGTGCATCGAGAGGTGGTTAATACTACATTCGTGTTCTTGATTAATAAACTGGGATAGTGAATTGAATTGGAATAAAGGTGTTAAAATCAGAGTGAAGCTTAGGGTGAAATCATAAGTCTAATTCTCCATTAATTGTTTGAAATTCCAGATTTTGATATTTATGATTATTTTGTGATAGTCTAATTACTTTTTAATTTAGAATAATTATTTTTAATCATTGGATTGGATAGTTTAATAAAATTAGGATTAATAGGAAATTGATAATTGTGAAGTTAAGATTTTTGCTAATAAGTCTCTGTGGGAACGATACTCTATTCATCACTTTATTACTTGTTGACCACGTATACTTACGTGTTGTGTGTAATTAGATTTTACCCAACAGCGATTTGAGAAAACCCTTCTATGAATCTCCGATAATAACCAGCTAAGCCGAGAAAGCTACGTACTTTGGTCACTGATTTAGGTTGCTCCCAGCTTTGTATTGCTTTAATATTTACCGGGTCAATAAATATTCCATGTCTTGATACTACGTGCCCAAAGAATGCTACTTCTTCAAGCCAGAACTCGCATTTCTTCAACTTGGCATAAAGCTTATTTTCACGAAGCTTTTAGAGTATCAGCCTCAAGTGTTGCTCATGATCTTCACGGCTTTTGGAATATATGAGAATGTTATCAATAAAGACAACCACAAAATGATCCAAATATTCCTTGAATACTTGGTTCATCATATCCATGAAGGCAGCAGAAGCATTAGTCAATCCAAAAGACATGACTAGGAATTCGTAATTCCCGTACCGAGTTCTGAAAGTCGTCTTTGGAATGTCATTAGTTTTAATCTTCAATTGGTGATATCCAGAATGAAGATCAATCTTTGAAAAGAATTTTACGCCTTACAACTGGTCAAACATGCCATCAATGCGAGGCAACGAGTACCTATTTTTTATGGTGACATGATTCAACTCCCGATAATCAAAACAAAGTCGCATACTCCCATTTTTCTTCTTCATGAATAGAACAGGAGCACCCTAAGGGGATGTAATAGGATGAATAAACTCGATGTCTAATAATTCGTGCAGTTGGGTCTTTAACACCTGAAGTTCAATAGGAACCATTCGATATGGGGTTTTAGAAATGGGTTTTGTACCGGGTTCAAGGTCGATACAAAATTCAACTTCACGCTCTGGGGGTAGATCAGGAAGTTCTTCAGGGAATACGTCAGGAAATTGTTTAATAATAGAAATATCATTCAAATCTGACGTATTTTTGTTTAAATATGTGACATTAGCTAAGAAAGCTTTACATCCATTTTTTAATAAATATATAGCTTTATGGCTTGAAATGACAGTGATTCATTTTAATGGTTTGATTGCTTGAATTCATATAATAGGTTGGTTAAGAATCTGAAAGTTAACAACCTTACGAAAATAATCAATTTTTGCATGATGAATAGTTAACCAGTCAATCCCTAGAATTACATCAAATGCAAGTATTTTAAATAAAATAAGATTGACAGGTAATGTGAGCGTACCGATTTGAACCAAACAAGACTTATAAACAGTGGATGTAATGAAGGTTTCTCCCAACGGAGTTTCTACAGATAAGTCAAAGTCTAATTTTTCCGGAGTCAAATTTAAACGTTGAGCGCAAGTAGGAGAAATAAAAGAATGGGTAGAACAGGTATCAAATAAGGTATAAAGTTTGCTAGAGTTTATGATAAGCTTACCCGTGATGACCTCGTTCGGGTTCCTTGCTGTAAGACCCCGAAAATTTTTAAATAAAAAGGAATTTCCTTTATTTATTATTTTCAAATAGTAAGGGTTGATTTGATTAATGTGGTTAGTTATGGGTAAATTGCGCAAATATTTTAAATAAACAGGTGGTTATAAAATATTCATTGTTGTCTGGAAATATTCATTTGGTCGTGGAATATTCTTGCTGTCGGGGAATATTCGTACGACGGCGCAGTCTTTTGTGGGCCCCATAACGGAAAGCGACTGGATGAAGAAAACGACAAGTATAAGTTGTTTATAAAAAACGGCGTTGTTGTTATCGTTAATACTGTTGGAATACTCGGTGGTTAAAACACAGTAATACGCGTTGTTGCACAGTAGCACACGGTATTGCACCAATTATTGATTCTTACGTAAGAAGGCACTACTCAATAATTGTTACAGTAATTACTGTTCAGTATTTTATTTTATTGATTCAATAATTGCTGAATTGATATTTTATATTACTGTTGTTTCAATAAATTGTCATTACACAGTATTTTTCATTATCAAAGCAATAATTCATATTATCTGAATAATATTATTTGATAACATTATTGGCAATGTCTAGAAAGTTCTGTCTAAGGAGAGGTTTGGTCACCTAATTGCGCGCCAGTAAGGAGAAATTCTTATTGGAAAGCCCCCTCTTTCCTGGGAACGGCCTGGTTGCCAGTACTGTGATTCTGTAATATTATTTGTGAATAATTAATTATTGATTTATATGATGAGGAAAATATTGAATTTATGTGGATATAGATGGAGAAAATTTTTTAATGTGACAATTGTTGAAAATTAATATTTTATCTTTTTCTGATAAAATAATTCATTTAAATATATTATTATATTTTTAATAATATAATAATGATGATATTTTTACGATGAATGTGGGATATATGAGTATATGAGGAGGAAGAGTATTTTTGTGGCATTAAATGTTTAACACATATTTTGTGTGTTGGTGGACACAATTATTGACTGAAATTTGGTTATAGCCTGAAAAATCGCCCGTTTGTAGATTTTGGCCAATTTCTGTTTGGAATTTGGAAAACCTTCCTTCTGCAAAGTTGTAGATAATGGAATTTCCTATAAACTCGCGAGATTCAAATTTTCTGGCAAAAAGGGCTATTTATTATGAATTATTGAAGTTTCGGAGTTCCAAATAATTGATTTTTGGAAGTTTTAAATATTTATAATAAGAAAAACGTTTTTTGTCAATAAAGTGTGGGTCTTGCATGTGTTTTAATTGCTGAAATCAGATTCTAAGTTGGCGTAGAAAGCTTAATATATATATTATTATTATATTAAATTTTCTGCTTTGGTGTTCTAAGCAATTTCCTATAAATAGGTGCTTAGGTTAGAATTGAAAATTACACCAGAAACTGAAGTTTTCTCTCTCTATATTATCGGGCGTATTCTTGTGAGTATTTTGAGTATACTTTGAGTATTGTTATACGGTGCAAGTTCAAGTCATAGCCTATATCCGGTGTTTTAACTAGAAGTGCTGTCTTTCGAGGTAAGGGATGTTATTTTCTTCTCAAATGATATTATTTCTTCAATATCATTATACTGAAATATTGGTGGGAACTTTTTATCAAATTTGAAACTTTTTCATGTCGGGGTTACTATTCATGAGTTACTATTCACGAGTTACTATTCACGAGTACTATTCACGAAGCGTGAAGATGTTTTTTTGTGAAATTACTATCTTTTGGTGTCAGAGTTACTATTCACGTATACGGCACTATTCACGTATACGGCACTATTCACGAATACGACACTATTCACCGAAAAAATGAAATTTCTTCTTTTTGTCCAAAATATCTATTCTGGATACTAGCTTTGATTGAATCTATGTTTTGATCATTCTTGAATTTTACTTCAGTATGATTATTTATGAAGTATTTTTGAACTCGGATTGTTTAAAGTACGAATCCTTAATACTTGTTATTTTGTTTCACTGGATTCGTTTTCTTTAAAATATTTTTCATCATCCTCAGTCCTAAATGATGGTGTTACTGAATATCTTTGGCCTGTAGTGCAAAGATGGTTGATTTTGTTATGAATATCTTTGGCCCGTAGTGCAAAGATGAACAGGTGTTTAGATGAACATGACCGACTGATGAATATCTTTGGCCTGTAGTGCAAAGATGAATATTTGATTTGATTTGAAATATATATTGATTGATGTTACAGGGATAAAATATTGATGATGGACTTTTAAATTCATAGATGTTAGTAGATTTTATTCTCTACTTAACTCTTCTAATGAATTGTTGTTTCCGCTGCAGTTGTTGATCTAAAACTTGTTGTCTATTGTATTCTATCAGATTTTTCCCTGTTGAAGACTAAGGATAATTTGTTGTACATTATCTTAGTCATAACATTCTTTACTGGGCTAGTTGAGCTCAACCTTTTCCTTGTTGTTCCATTTTTCTTCTCAGGAGGCGAGAATGTAGCGAGTACTAGTCGGGGTATGGAATGAAGGTTATAGAGAGAGTTGTTTAGTAGTCCTCACCATTTTTTGTAAAATTATGTATCAATAATTATGATGGGGATTTATTTGCATGTGGATATTGTCTAGATGATAATATTTGTATTCAAACTCACAGATTATGGGTTGTAAAAGTTGTAGTTGTTTCTGTACCATGTATTTGACAACTCAGAATGGGTTGGGTGGAATGGACCTATTTTGGGGCTGTCACACTTGTTTTCTGGGAGGTCACTACAGACGCTCTCCCTTGAACTACCAGCTTTGACTTTTCTGGGACGACCTTTGGTGCCTCCATCCCAACTGGACTTGGCTTCCCAGTACGACAAAATTTAGCTAGGTGACCTTCTCTTCCACAATTGTAACATTTTTTGGACTGTTGTGCACAGTTTGGACTGATGTGTCCCTCCCCTCCGCATTTGAAGCATATAATAGGTGGTTGTTCTCCTTCCTTAATAATGGGTGTTGGTGCTGACGTCTTTCCATCATTGTTGAATCTCCTCTTCTTGAAATGTCCACTTTTATTGTCTTGGCCAAGATTACCACCGAAGTGGTTACCATTTCTGGCATGTTGATTCCCTCCATGTTTGTTGTCACCGCTTCGATGATTGCTACCACTGGTATTATCATTTTGCCAGCTACTTTCTCTTGGTTAGGTTGACTCGTTATCGCGCTCCAATAATTGAGCCATATTTACAACATCTGAATACAAACACAGTTTGTGAGAAATTAGATATTGACGTATCTCGAGTTTTAAACCTCTTACAAACATCCGCGTCATTCTCTCCTCATTATAAACTAAGTATGACGCAAACTGAGATAACTCGGTAAACCTAGCTTCATACTGCGACACTATCATATTGTTCTGCTCCAGCTTAACGAACTCTACCTCTTTCATGTGACAAATACTTTCGGGAAAGTACTTGTCGTTGAACAGTTCTTGGAACTTCTCCCAAGACATTTTGAGTGCGGCTGGTTGAGTACGCTTTACCGATTCCCACCAGTAATCTGCCTCTCCTCGCAACATAAAGGTGGCAAAGGGAACCTTTTGTTCCTCGAAGCATCCCAAGACATCAAATATCTTAGTGATCTATTTTATCCACGTCTCCGCCTTAAGTGGTTTTGGCTCTCTAATAGACTCCGGTGGTCCCAGCTCCTTGAACTTCTTAACGGTGACCGTTTGAGAGTTGCAAGTGTTTCCACCTGCATTTTGGACATGAGTCTCTCTCGCCTGTTGTTGCATGAATTGCAGAAAGCCCCTAAACATTCCGTTGTTCATCATTTGGTTGGTGTTGTTTTTCACCTGAGGATTATTGCCTTCCTGATGCACATTATCGTGGGTGTTGATCTGTGGTGAATCAACGGTCTCCTGTGGTCCATTGCTATTCTCAACATTCTCAGATGTCATTCTCAAACACTGACACAAAACAAGGGTTAATTGACATGCCACATATTATCCCTATACTCTGACCGATCAATTAAATATCAATTAAACTTAGGTAGGTCATGCTAGCGAAGGAATTCGCCGTCTCTCCCCTCCTAGTTCTTGTCTCACATCTTAGCCATAGATCATATCCCTAAGCTCTGATACCAACTGTGACGCCCCCAAAATAGGTATACATCACCCATTCTGAGTCGCCAAATACATGGTATAGAATACAAATACAAACTTAAATATACAACATGAGCTTTGAGTTTTAATACAAATATTACCTTCTAGATAATATTCAAACTCAAAATATGTCCTCAATACATTTATTATCACCCTATTTCACAGAATAGTGAGGAATACTAATGTAAACATCTGGACCGTCACTCCGTTCCCCGACTAGTCCAAGCTATATTATAATTTCCTGAAGAGAACAATGAAAGAAAAGGGTGAGCTCAACTAGCCCAGTAAGAAATATTATGACTAAGATAATGTAGAATAAAATATCGTTAGCCTTCAACAGTGTTAAACTGATAAAATCTACTATCTTCTATGATTTAAAATGTTTTTCATCACTTTTATCGCTGAGACTCAGCTTAATAAATAATCCATATCATCGAATCACCTTTGCACTACGGCCAAGGATATTCTTAAATGTCACGACCACAAATTATCCATGCACTACGGGCCAAGGATATTCGTGTATTCACCAATGGTCATGATCATGCCAACAACTGTCCATTATTGCACTACAGGCCAATGAGAACTTTTACCACATCATTTGTAACATTACGGTCATGATTATACCGAATAATCCCTGATCATAATCATACCAAGTCCATCTATGAACTACAGGCCATAGATGACTTTCATAACAATATAAGCATGAGGATGATGACAATGATATAAGAATTCAATTAAATGAAAGTAAATGATAAATTTTAAAGATTTATAATTTAATTTATCCAGAATTCAATAATGTTCAAATTGTCAACATGATACTGCTTTGTGGATTAAAATTCAAGAATAATATTGTATCAAAAAGGATTTGAACCGAAAAGAAATTAATTTTTGTCATGAATAGTACCCCAGGTGAATAGTAATTGAGTGAATAGTATCCCATGAATAGTAACTTTGGGAATAGTAATCCCGTGAATAGTACCCAGGCATGAAAAAGTTAAAACTTAACAAGAATGCTCAGAATAATATTTCCATGAAAAGATACTAGATGAAGCGAAAATATCAAGTATATTCTACTAATTTCATGGAGTATAGAAGCCAAAACTTAAAAAAATGAGTATAAAATTCGAAATCGGAAACGAAATAATATTACTTACATACTATAGAGTATGGAAGAAAATATTATTTTAAGCGAATATTGAACAAAAATAACATCCCTTATCTTGAAAAGAAGAGTATTCCAACTGGTATAGCGGAAATATTCTTGAAGAAAACTTGAACTGTTTTCTATGCTCAAAGCTTCCTTAAACTCTAAAGAAATACGCTCAATATTATAGAAGAAAAATTCTTTGATTCTGGTGTGATTTTCAATTCTAATTAAGCATCCTATTTATAGAACAATGGAAAGGATACTATATGAATTTAATTTCTCACGAATCACCAGAAGAATTCACGGGTGAACGAATTCGACGAATTCGTTGAGTTTTTGATTTTTACTATTCATTTCTGTGCAATAAAATATTCTAATAAAACAAAAATTTTAAATAAAATATAATATATTCTAATTAAAATCTAATAAAACAAAACTTATAATATATATATAATAACAATAACCTTTGCCTTACGGGGTTTTAGAAATGGGATTTGTACCAGGTTCAAGGTCAATAAAGAATTCAACTTCACGTTCTGGGGGTAGACAAAGAAGTTCTTTAGGAAATACGTCAGGAAATTCACTAACAACAGAAATATTATTTAAATCTGACGTGTTTTTGTTCAAGTCCATGACATGGGATAAGAAAGCTTGACATCCGTTTTTCAATAAATGAACAGCTTTATGGCTTGATATGACAGTGATTGACTTTATTGGTTTGGTTGCTTGAATTCGCATAACAGGTTGGTTAAGAATATGAAAACTAACAACCTTATAAAAAAAATCAATTTTGGCATGATGAATAGTTAACCGATCAATCCCTAAAATCACATTAAATGCAAGTATTTTCAAAGAAATAAGATCGAAAGTTAATGTGATGGTACCAACTTGAATCAAGAAAGATTTATAAACAATAGATTTAATGAAACTTTCTTCTAACGGAGTCTCAACAGATAAGTCAATGTCTAATTTCTCCGGAGTCAAGTTCAGACGTTGAGCACAAATAGGAGAGATAAAAGAATGGGTAGAACCGATATCTAATAAAGTATAAACTTCGCAAGAGTTTATGATTAGCTTATCCGTGATCACCTCGTCCAGGTTCCTCGAGTTTTGGGCAGTCACGACAAATGCCCTTCCAAGAACCACCGACTTTTATTTGTCCGGGATAGCCTTTGGAGTCACCATCCCCGTTGGACTTTGTTTCACTACAAGACAATCTCTAGCTATATGACCTTCCTTTCCACAGTTATAACACACCTTGGATTGTTGTGGGAAATTTAGGCTGATATGTCCCTCTTTGCCGCATTTGTAACATACGACTGGTGGTCATTCTCCTCCCCTATAAACAGTTGATGTTGGTGTTGATGTCTTCACGTTGTCATTGTTGTACCTTATCTTCTTGAAATCTCCTCCCGACTCGCTTCTTCTATTATCATGGCCACGATTACCACCAGATGGGTTACCGCTTTTGTCCTAATGTTTTCATCCCCGCTGGTTTTTATTGCTTCGATGACTGCTACCACCGGTATGACCATGGTTATGGTCCCTCGGTTGAACATACTCATTATCTCGCTCTAATAATTGAGTCATGTTTACAACATCTGAATATAGAGAAAATTTATGAGAAATAAGATATTGCCGAATCTCGGGTTTTAGACCTCTTCAGAAACATTCGCGTCATTCGTTCCTCATTCTCTACCTAATGAGGTGCAAACCTAGATAACTCTGCGAACTTTGTCTCGTACTGGGACACCGTCATGTTGTTTTATTCCAGTCTAATAAACTCTACCTCCTTCATATGATGAATACTTTCAGGAAAGTACTTGTCATTAAACAATTTCTAAAATGTTTCCCAATACATGTTCAATGCAGCAGGATGGGAACGCTTCACAGATTCCCACCAGTAATCTGCCTCACCATGAAACATAAAGGTTGCAAATGGAACCTTCTGTTCCTCTGTGCATCCCAAGACATCGAATATCTTGGTAATTTGCTTGACCCACATTTCTGCCATAATCGGATCTGGCTTTCCAACAAATTATGGTGGTCCCAACTCTTTGAACTGCTTGGCTGTGACAAGCCGCGCATTGCTATCATTTCCACTCATATTTTATACACAAGTTTCCCTCGTCTGGTTTTGCATGAACTGCAAAAAGCTTCTAAACATCCCATCATTAATCATTTGTTCAGTAGTGTTATTTATAGGAGGAATATTGCCTTCCTGTTGCACGTTCCCCTGGTCGGTGATTAAAGGTGTCTCCACGGTATCATTCACTCCATTGTTAATATTTCCAGCTGCCATTCTCAAATACTGCCATAAAACAAGGGTTAATTAACAATTTAACATATCACATATTAACCATATGCTCCGACTGATCAACCAAATAAGCTTAGATATGACACACTAGCGAAGGATTACTCGTCTCTCCCCTCCTAGTTTTATTCCCCGATCTCCGTCAGAGACCATATCCCTAAGCTCTGATACAAACTGTGACACCCCCAAAAAAGGTATACATCACCCATTATGAGTTGCCAAATACATGGTACAGAAACAAATACAACTTCATTAATACAATTATCGTGCAAAATACGACAACACGTATACTGTGAGTTTAAATACAAATATTGTCTAATAGATAGTATACAAACTCAAAAGGAGTCCTCATTTCAATTATTGATACACTATTTTACAAAATAGTGAGGACTACTAAAATAACTATCTTGAACCATCACTGCATACCCCGGCAAGTTCCTGATATGTTCTCACCTCCTGAGAAAAAAAATGGAACAAAAAGGAAAAGGGTGAGCTCAACTATCCCAGTAAAAAATATTATGACTAAGATAATATACAACAATTTATCATTAGTCTTCAACAGGGAAAAATCTGATAGAATATAATAGACAACAAGTTTTAGATCAACAACTGCAGCGGAAACAACAATCCATTAGAAGAGTCAAGTAGAGAATGAGATCTACTATCTTCTTAGATTTAAAAGTCCATCTTCAATATTTTATCCCTGTAACATCAATCAATATACATCTTGAATCAAATATTCATCTTTGCACTACAGGCCAAAGATATTCATTTGTATAACCAGTTGGTCATGTTTATCTCAACACCTGTTCATCTTTTGCACTACGGGCCAAAAATATTAATCAGTTAATCATTCTTCTTTGCACTACAGGCCAAAGATATTCAGTAATATCATCATTTAGGACTGAGGATGATGAAAAATATCTTAAAGAAAACGAATCCAGTGAGATAAAAGAACAAAAACTAGGGATTTGTACTTTAGTTTATGCAAGTTCAAAAATACCTTATAATAATCAATTGTGGAGCAAAATTTAAGAATAAAGATCAAAACATGGATATAATCAACGATAGTAATCACAATAGACAACTTGGACAAAGAAAGAAATAACTTATTTTTCTGTGAATAGTACTGTATTCGTGAATAGTGTCATAAACGTGAATAGTAACCCCGACATGAAAAATCTAGAAATTCCACAATAAAATTTATACCAATATTTTGGTATAATGATATTTAAAGAATAACATCATTATGAAAAAAATAACATCCCTTACCTCAAAAGAGCAGTACTTCCAGCTGAAATATCAGGTATAAGGCTTAAGGAAACTTGCACTGAATAGCAGCTCACAAAGTTTCTAAATACTTACAAAATACGCTCGATAATATAGAGAGATAAAGCTTATGATTCTGGTATGATTTTCAATTCTAACTAAGCACCCTATTTATAGGAATATTCTTAGAACGCCATAGCAGACAAACCTGCTACCTAATGGCTTTACCTGCTACTATTCACGCCCACCATTTTTGAAATAAAATTTCAGCACATTTCTCACCAATCAAAAATGGGGCCAACCCATGTTTTTAATAAAAAAAACATTTATTTTCGAAACTTCAATAATTCATAATAAATAGTCCTTTTATCAGAAAAATACAAATTTTATGTCCATTCCATAGGAAATTAAATTCTTTACAACTTTGTAGAAGAAAGTTTTTCCAAATTCTAAACAAAAAATGTCTGAAATCCACATACTTATAAAACACCTCAACCTTAATTCCTTCATTTATAACCACAATAAATATAACCACCATTTATATCCACATAAAAAAAAATATTTAATTATCATATAAATTAATAATTAATTATTCACAAATAATATTACAGAATCACAATTATGATAACCAGGTCGTTCCCAAGAAAGAGGGGGCTTTCAGATAAGAATTTCTCCTTATTGGCGCACAATTAGGTGACCAAACCCCTTTCCTAGACAGAACTTCCTTAGACATTGCCAATAATGTTATCTAATAATATTATTAAAATAATATGAATTATTGATCTGATAATGGGAAATATTGTGCAGTGACAATTTTTGAAACAACAATAATATAAAATATCAATGTAACAATTATTGAATCAATAAAATAAAATATTGAGCAGTAATTACTGTAACAATTATTGAGTAGTGCCTTCTTACGTAAGAATTAATAATTCAAAAATACTATGCAATACCGTGTGCTACTGTGCAACCACATATATTACTGTATTTTAACCACCGGGTATTCCAACAGTATTAACGGTAACAACTACACCGTTATTTGTAAAAACTCAAACTTGTCATTTTCTTCATCCGGCCGTTTTCCGTTATGGGGCCCACAAATGGCTACACCGTCATACGAATATTCTCCGACAACAAAAATTTTCCACGACCAAACGAATATTCCCTAACAACAATGAATATTTTTTAACCACTTGCTTATTTTGCAAAATTTGCATATTTCACCCATAACCAAAGCATTATATCAAACTAACACCTTATTATTCACAATAATAATTAGAGAAAATTCGATTTTATTTATAAAAAGTTGGGGTCTTACATTACCTATTGATCTTATTTCTTTGAAAATACTTGCATTTGAAGTGATTTTATGGATTGATTGGTTAAGCACTCATCATACCAAAATTGATTGTTTTCGTACGGTTGTTAATTTTCATATTCCTAACCAACCTGTTATACGAATTCAAGCAACCAAAACACTAAATTCAATCACTGTCATGTCAAGCCATAAAGCCGTTCGTTTATTGAAAAATGGATGTCAAGCTTTCTTAGCCTATGTCACGGATTTGAATAAGAATACGTCAGATTTGAATAATATTTCTATTGTTAGTGAATTTTCTGACGTATTTCCTGAAGAACTTCCCGGTCTACCCCCAGAACGTGAAGTTGAATTCTTTATTGACCTTAAACCTGGTACAAAACCCATTTTTAATACCCCATATCAAATGGCTCATATTGAACTTCAGGAGTTAAAAGTCCAACTACAGGAGTTGTTGGACATCGGTTTTCATTCGTCCTAGTACATCTCCTTGGGGTGCTCCTGCTTTATTCGTAAAGAAGAAAGATGGGAGTATGCGACTTTGCATTGACTATTGTGAATTGAACTATGTCGCCATCAAGAATAAATATCCACTACCTCGCATTGATAACCTGTTCGACCAATTGCAAGGAGCATAATTCTTTTCAAAGATCGATCTTTGTTCTGGATATCATCAACTGAAGATTAAAACTGAGGATATTCCGAAGACTGCTTTCAAAACTCGTTACGGGCATTACGAATTCCTAGTCATGTCTTTTGGATTGACTAATGCTCCTGCGGCTTTCATGGATATGATAAACCGTGTGTTCAAGAAATATTTGGATCAGTTTGTTGTTGTCTTTATTGATGACATCCTCATCTATTCCAAAAGCCGTGAAGATCATGAGCACCATTTTGAAGCTGGTACTTCAAAGGCTTCGTGATAACAAGCTATATGCCAAGCTGAAGAAATACGAGTTTTGGCTTGAAAAAGTAGCATTCCTTGGGCACGTGGTGTCAAAACCAGGAGTATCTGTCGTCCCGACGAATATTGAAGCAATACAAAGTTGGGAGCAACCGAAGTCGGTGACCGAAGTACGTAGCTTTCTGGGCTTAGCTGGTTATTATCGAAGATTCGTTGAAGGATTTTCTCGAATCGCTACTCCATTAACTCTGCTGACTCAGAAAGATATAAAATTCATATGGAGCGAGGAATGCGAGAAGAGTTTCCAAGAACTCAAGAGGAGACTCATTTTGGCACCTGTTCTGACAATACAATCTGGTTCGGATGGATTTGTTATCTATAGTGATGCTTCAGGTAAAGGGTTAGGATGTGTTCTCATGCAACATAGGAAAGTCATAACTTATGCCTCACGACAACTCAAAGAATATGAGAGGAATTATCCTACTCATGATCTGGAGTTTGCAGCAGTCGGTTTCGCGTTGAAAATCTTGAGACATTACCTGTATAGGGAAAAAGTGGAGATTTATACGGATCACAAAAGCCTCAAATATGTCTTCACCCAAAAGGAACACAACATGCGACAATATCGTTGTCTTGAGTTGTTGAAAGATTACGACCTTACCATCCAATATCATCTTGGAAAAGCAAACATGGTAGGTGACGCATTGAGTAGAAGATCATATGCGGGTACAAGTGCGATATTGTTAACACAAAGGTCCATTTTGTATGACTTGCAAAGGATGGTGATAGAGGTAAAGGCTCCAAGTACCACTGTGATGATATCAAACATACGAGTAGAACAAACTTTAATCGATAAAGTTAAATCTGGAGCTGATGCGTATGAAGAAGAAAGTGCAAGAAGGTGCTATTCCAGAAGCAAGAATCGATGAAGAAGGAATACTTTGAGTCAACTCCAGACTTTATGTTCCTAACGATTCTGACTTGAGGCATAGAATCATGATGGAGGCACACAACACACCATTTGTAATCCATCCTGGGAGTACCAAAATGTATCACGATCTTTGACATACATTTTGGTGGAGCAATATGAAGAGAGAGATCTCAGAGTTTATCTCGAGGTGTTTAACTTGTCAACGTGTAAAGGCAGAGCATCAAGTGACAAAGGGTCCATTACAACCACTTCAGATTCCGAAATGGAAGTAGGAATACATTACCATGGATTTTGTTATGGGTCTTCCCAAGGTTTCTCAAGGCATAGATGCGATTTGGGTTATTTTTGATAGATTAACCAAGTCTGCTCATTTCTTACCGATACAGGAGATTTATTCCATTAAACGTCTTGCTCATATGTACGTGAATAAGATTCTGAGATTGCATGGCATGCTAATATCCATAGTTTCAGATCGTGACCCAAGATTCACTTCACGATTTTGGGTTAGCTTGCAGAAAGCTATGGGCACGGATTTACGATTCAGTTAGGTATACCATCCTCAAGCAGACGGGCAATCATAAAGGACTATTTAAACTCTTGAAGATCTATTAAAACTCTGTGTCCTAGATTTCAAAGGGAGTTGGGATAAGTACCTACCATTGGTGAAATTCTCATACAACAACAGTTATCATGCAAGTATAGGTGTGGCTCCATTTGAAGAATTGTATGGACGAAAGTGTCGCTCTCTAGTATGTTAGGATGAGGTGGGAGAAGAAATATTGTTGGGACCAGAGTTAGTACGTATGACTACAGAGAAGATCCAAATGATTCGATAACGTATATAAACAGCACATGATCGACAAAAGAGTTATGCGGATCTTCATCGAAAGGACGTGGAATTTAATATTGGGGATCATGTATTGTTACATGTTGCTACATGGAAGGGAGTTACAAGATTTGGGAAAAGAGGAAAGCTCAATCCATGATTTGTTGGTCCATTTGAGATTCTTAACCGAATAGGAAATGTGGCCTATAGACTCGCATTACCTTCAAGCATGTCGTGTGTTCATAATGTGTTTTACATATCTATGCTTCGTAAATATGTGAAAGACTTGAACCACATTAATGAGTTAGAACCAGATGAGATGGTTGAAGATTTAACGTATGAGGAGGTACCTATCAAGATCTTGGATAGGAAAAAGCATGCTCTACGCACAAAGGTTATACCTCAAGTCAAAGTTTTGTGGAGGAACCATGCTATTGAGGAAATAACCTGGGAGTTAGAATCAGAAATGAAAGAGATGTACCCTCACCTTTTCGAAATACTAGGTATGTACGTCAATTTTGAGGAAGAAATTTCATAAAGAGGGGAGGTTGTAAGACCCCAACTTTTTATAAATAAAATTTAATTTCATCTAATTATTATTTTGAATAATAAGGTGTTAATTTGATATAATGGTTTGGTTATGGGTGAAATGCAAAAATATTACAAAATAAGTAAGTGGTTATAAAATATTCATTGTCGGGGAATATTCGTTTGGTCGTGGAATATTCTTGCTGTCGAGGAATATTCGTACGACGGCGCAACCATTTGTGGGCCCCATAACATAAAAAGGTCGGATGAAGAAAATGACAAGAATGAGTTTTATAAAAATAATGGCGTAATTATTACCGTTAACACTGTTGGAATATCCGGTGGTTAAAATACAGTAATATGCGTGGTTGCACAGTAGTACATGGTATTGCACAGTATTTTTGAATTATTGATTCTTACGTAAGAAGGTACTAATCAATAATTATTACAGTAATTACTGTTCAATATTTTATTTTATTGATTCAATAATTGTTACGTTGATATTTAATATTATTGTTGTTTCAATAATTGTCACTGCATAGTATTTCTGTTATCAGATCAATAATTCATATTATTTGAATAATATTATTAGATAGCATTATTGGCAATGTCTAAGGAAGTTCTGTCTAAGAAAGAGGTTTGGTCATCTAATTGCAAGTCAGTAAGGAGAAATTCTTATCGGAAAGCTCCCTCATTATTGGGAACAACCTGGTTATCAGTATTGTGATTCTGTAATATTATTTGTGAATAATTAATTATTAATTTATATGATAAGGAAATATTTATTTTTATGTGGATATAAATGGTTGAATTAATGTTGAGGTATTTTATCAGTATTTTGTCTGAATGAAGGTATTAAAAATCGTCCGTATGTGGATTTCGGGCATTTTCTGTTTGGAATTTGGAAAAATTTTCTTCTACAAAAATTGTAGAGAATTAAATTTCATATAGAATAGACATGAGATTCAAATTTTTCTGATAAAAGAGCTATTTATTATGAATTATTAAAGTTGATGATTATTATTTAAATTTAAAACATTTTGGAAATTTTCTAGAATAGGTGGGCCCCACTTTTGGTTGGTGAGAAATGTGCTGAAATTTTATTTAATAAAATTTTATTTAAATTTTACTTGAATTAGTTATTTTTATTCATGTGTCTTAGTTACTTTTCATGCATTTTGTGTTCGTTTTGTAGGTTATACGTTTGGAAGCGATGTGAAAAAAAATGAAAAAAAAAATACCGTGGCTAGTTTTGTTTCGTGACCTTTGTTACTTGAGTAAGTACGCCCGAAGGGGTATCTTAAAACCTAGCGCCCTAAGGTCTTATATGGTCTGGGAGTCGTTGGTCGAAAGCTCGTTAAGGGGTAGCACTGTTAGCCTAATGGAATGAGACATTGCACAGTCATGGTTAAAAAGTAAAAAAAAAAACAATAAAACGGGAAAAGAGCAAAAAGCCCCCGTAGATGAAAATAAAGCATAAGTATCCCATGTTAACCCTTGATATTGGTAATTGTTTGATTTTAGTTGGATCTAGCTTATTTTTGGATTTCTTAAGTTTATACTGTATGATGCCTTTGAAGAGACTTGTTATGTGTTAAATTTGATTTTATATCAGTTAACATTATTCTGGAACACACACACACTATACCAGTGATAACAATTTAAGACTTGATGATTGACTAGGAAATTGTTGATTGGTTTTGATATGAAGTATTATCGTGTTTGCTTGATTGCTCTAAGGTCGGTTGAATAGATTTGTGTTTATCAATACTGCTGGATTCGTAAACATGTAGATTAGTTGCATTTCATTGCATTGCATTGCATTATGTTGTGTTGCTTGAGGACAAGCAAAGGTTTAAGTTTGGGGGTATTTGATAAGTAGGTTTTATACCTACTTATCCGGTATCTTTTACTTGAATTAGTTTTTTTTATTCATGTGTCTTAGTTACTTTTCATGCATTTTGTGTTCGTTTTGTAGGTTATACGTTTGGAAGCGATGTGAGCGATTATTGGTAAGGAAAAGCACGGAAAATGCAAACAAAAGCAAGCCGGATATCGTTTATGCTTTCATGTTCAATTCATATTCTTGGCTTCGAGCTTGTACTATATTTTAGAGCATTTTCTTAGCTTTCCAGAACATCTTGAATCATTCAAATCGGAGTTCGGATGAAAGAGTTATGACATTTCTACCGACGGACGTTGAACTTCACCGTTTTGGGTGGTGATTTTCATAGCAGTCACTTCCAGTCCAATTTCGACCATCATGCGTTCGTTATTTCTCAAAGCTCAAAGAATGAAAGTTGTAGATCTCGTCGATAGCTTCGATTTGATAGGTCGCGGGACTCATAACTCCTCTTGGTTTAGACGTTATGGCAGTTTTAGCAGAAGAGGTTCCAGCAGAAAATCTTGTTGGCAGATTGGTACCCAGCCGGGGCTGGGCGTTTTTAGCCTTAGGATCCAGCCAGGACTGGGTGTCTGGACTTGAAATCAGTAGCCTACCCAGCCAGGGCTGGGTTTTTGTAAAGGAAAAAGCCAGCCGGGGCTGGGTATACGCGAAAATGAGCGGATTTTGTCCGAATTTGAGTCTGAAAAGGATTGTTTCGAGTTGTTTGATTCAAGGACTTCCAAGAGGACTTAAAGACATGTACAAAAGCTATAAAAGGAGGGGAATAACATAGATTAAAGGAGAATATTAGGGGAATTTTAGGAGATTAGAGAGCATTCTATTAAATTAGATTAGAGTAAATTAGAGAAAAACATTAGTTCTAATTAGATTTGGAGATTGAAGCAACTTGGAGACCATTGAAGATTCAAAGTAGGAGCAAGGAGGGAGCGTCAAATCTACAGACAATAGATTCTATCTTCTTTACTTCTTCTATTTTTGTCTTTTAATGATTATTCAATTGTGGATTCTTAGTTTTAATTCAATAATCATGAACTAATTCTTTGTTTGAAATTACAATGGATCTTATTGTGTAGTTTATTTTAATATGCTTCGTTAACAATTATTATGTTCTATTGTGAGGATTGTCTATTGTGATTTGGAATTAATTGTTTAATTGCTTGGCCATCAATTACCGTGATAATCTATATGAACTCGAGAGATGAAGTATAGATTTAGATCTAATCATGATAGCATGTGTTCAGGATTTTGTTAATAGCTTAAACTTTATGTGTGTTAAGGTAGAGATAAGCTTGACATCGCATGTAATCGGGTAGAGAACTTATTCTTCAACCTTCTTTAATTGTAATTCACATAGAGATATAGTGGATTAGTTGATTAAGGTGTTTAACGGATTTTTATCTTAATTGTGGATTGACGTTAATACGGTATTAGTGCATCGAGAGGTGGTTAATACTACTTTCGTGTTCTTGATTAACAATTTGGGATAGAGAATACTTGATGAGAAGTGTGTTAACATAAATGAAGCAATAAGTGAAGTTGCGATCTTAAATCTCCATAATCTGATTTTTAATTAGTGGTAATTAGAATTAGTTTAGTTAAATATTTTAATTTATAACATTAAATTCATTTGTTTAAATAAGATTGAGTTGGTTACGGGTTAGTACTTGGTGATTTTTATTAAATAATTCTCTGTGGGAACGATACTCAACATATCACTTTATTACTTGTTGACCACGTATACTTGCGTGTTGTGCGTAACTAGAATTTTGTTGGCAGATTGGTACCCAGCCGGGGCTGGGCATTTTTAGCCTTAGGATCCAGCCGGGGCTGGGTGTCTGGACTTGAAATCAGTAGCCTACCCAGCCGGGGCTGGGTTTTTGCAAAGGAAAAAGCCAGCCGGGGCTGGGTATACGCGAAAATGAGCGGATTTTGTCCGAATTTGAGTCCGAAAATGATTGTTTCGAGTTTTTTGATTCAAGGACTTCCAAGAGGACTTAAAGACATGTACAAAGGCTTATAAAAGGAGGGGAATAACACAGATTAGAGGAGATTATTAGGATATTAGAGAGCATTCTATTAAATTAGATTAGAGTAAATTAGAGAAAAACATTAGTTTTTATGAGATTTGGAGATTGATGCAGTTTGGATACCATTGAAGATTTGAAGTAGGAGAAAGAAGGGAGTGTCAAATCTACAGACAATAGATTCTATCTTCTTTACTTCTTCTATGTTTGTCGTTTAATGATTATTCAATTGTGGATTCTTAGTTTTAATTCAATAATCATGAACTAATTCTTTGTTTGAAATTACAATGGATCTTATTGTGTAGTTTATTTTAATATGCTTCGTTAACAATTATTATGTTCTATTGTGAGGATTGTCTATTGTGATTTGGAATTAATTGTTTAATTGCTTGGGCATCAATTACCGTGATAATCTATATGAACTCGAGAGATGAAGTATAGATTTAGATCTAATCATGATAGCATGTGTTCAGGATTTTGTTAATAGCTTAAACTTGATGTGTGTGAAGGTAGAGATATGCTTGACATCGCATGTAATCGGGTAGAGAACTTATTCTTCAACCTTCTTTAATTGTAATTCACATAGAGATATAGTGGGTTAGTTGATTAAGGTGTTTAACGGATTTGTATCTTAATTGTGGATTGACGTTAATACGGTATTAGTGCATCGAGAGGTGGTTAATACTACTTTCGTGTTCTTGATTAACAATTCGGTATAGAGAATAATTGATGAGAAGTGTGTTAACTTAAATGAAGCAATAAGTGAAATTGTGATCTTAAATCTCCATAATCTGATTTTTAATTAGTGGTAATTAGAATTAGTTTAGTTAAATATTTTAATTTATAACATTAAATTCATTTGTTTAAATAAGATTGAGTTGGTTACGGGTTAGTACTTGGTGATTTTTATTAAATAATTCTCTGTGGGAACGATACTCAACTTATCACTTTATTACTTGTTGACCACGTATACTTGCGTGTTGTGTGTAACTAGATTTTGCCCAACAAGTTTTTGGCGCCGTTGCCGGGGAATTAGTTTAATACATTTTTACCAATATTAGCTTCAATCAAATTAGTCTTAATTTAAATATTTTTATTTTTATTTTTAATTCTCTTCCTATATTTCTCTCTTTTCATGTACCATGGATGACTTTGCGTATCAATGGCCATACACGAACATGACTCAACCAAAGGAAGCGGAGATTGACAGACTCGCGACACTCTCCGCAATGTCAGCACAAATTGAAGAACTTTCGAGGAAGTTGGACGTTATCGCAGCCCAACAGAGTCAAAGGATGTCAATCATGTGTAACTATTGTGCTGGCAACCATCCGAGTCATCAATGCACTGTTAGTTTTGGGCGGCGAAAACAAGGTGGTGTATACCTCAACCAGTATGCATATGATAATTACCATCAAGTTTGGGGGTATCACCCGGATTCTTCATGGAGCTACAACTATCAGGACCAATACTCTGCTTCAAATCCAACATATCCATCAAATTTCTCAAATCCACCTCCAATGCAACAAGAAGACAATTCAGATTTCAAGGAATTCATGTTAAGGATTATAGCAGAAAAAGAAGAGATGATAATGAGTCAGGAGTTATCAACCCAAAATTTTAATAATCGAATGGAACAACTCCTCACTGCCTCAACCAATGGTCCTCAATACATGGCTTCTGAGACTGAAAAAGAAAACTCAAGGTTGGAGGAATTGGTGTCCAAGTTCATAGCATCAAATGAGGAGAGAATGAGTAATCAAGCGAGGTCAATTCAAAATCTTGCGGATCAGATAGAGCAAATGACCGAAACCGTAAGCAACCTTCCTCCAAACACTTGGTTTTATGACATGGATGACGAAATTGACGAAGAACCTGAACCAAATCTACAACTAGATGAGCCTCGAGATGTTGAAAAAAAGGAGACAAGTAGGGATAATGACAACAAGGTCGGTGAAGAACTAATTGTGAGAACCAACGATGATGAGCCGATGTTATTTATGCCTCAAGTGACTTCTCCTCCACAGTTCAAGAATCTGGTTAGATTTGCAAAACCTTGTCCAATTGGTAGTCATGTCATTGGCAATACTCCATGTGACGTAAAAGCGAGTACAACTTCGAAGCCATGGTGTGATGAGCTGGAGAAGATAGAAGAAGAGACTGTTGTGTCTGACAAGCCTCAATGCCAGAATCTATTCGCAGACACAATGGAGAAAACGCCTAGATGTTGGACGTTCTTCAATGTAATCTTATATAAACAAAGCATGCTAGGTGACTTTAACTCGATGGCTATCACAAATGGGAACCTACCAAAAGTTATATTATTTCCGATGGATGGAGGGTTCCTCAATTTTTGAAGAGGAATTGGATAGCATTGACCATACAAAGTCAGGCTGAAAGACTATAAATCAAGCGCTGACTGGGAGGCAACCCAGGAATTTTTATATTTATATGCTTTACTAGTTTATTTAGTAGATAGGAATTAATTTACTTATTAAGCTCTCTTATAATCTAATCCATGTTGTCTCTCTTCATTGCAGGTATTGGAGGTCCAATGGATAGCAAAATGATCGTCGCCGCCATCGCCACCATCAACTCACGCTTAGCTGATTACAGGGAAGTTCTCTTCTATTTATCATTATATTCTTACAATGAGGACATTGTAATTGCTAAGTTTGGGGGAGTTTTGTTTAATTTATTATCACATGTTTAGTTTATGTTATGTTATTTTGCATATGTTGTTAATTTAGTTTAGGTTCATTATAAAAAAAAATCAAAAAAAAATCAAAAATTTCAAAAATAATAGTTAGTTACTATGTTTATCTTGCATGAGTCCAGCTGTTTGATATTTACAGTCTGTTTTGGCCAATGATGAGATTGGGATCGAGTAGACAAGTAGCGTACTGACTATTAGAGCTTTGATGTGATTTCTTGTTATGAATTGAATTTTTTTTCTGTTTGAAACTGGTATAATAAGGATAGCACAATAAAAACAACTTGTTGATTGATTGAGTTTAAATTGATACATAATGGGACTCTAAAGGATAATGCTAGTTTGAATGAATGAATGAGAAGAATAAGTAGTGATGACTAAAGTTCAATAAAAACTTAAGTTCGGAAAAAAAAATTGGGATATATAAGCTTCAAAAAAAAAAGAAAAGAAAAAAAATGAAAAAAAATATACCGTGGCTAGTTTTGTTTCGGGGCCTTTGTTACTTGAGCAAGTACGCTCGAAGGGGTATCTTAAAACCTAGCGCCCTAAGGTCTTATATGGTCTGGGAGTGGTTAGTCGAAAGCTCGCTAAGGGGTAGCATTGTTAGCCTAATGGAATGAGACATTGCACAATCATGGTTAAAAAGTAAAAAAAAAGAAAAAAAAATAATAAAATGGGAAAAGAGCAAAAAGCCCCCGTAATGAAAAGTAAGGCATAAGTATCCCGGATTGGACTCTTGAACTTGGTGGATGTTTGACTTTAGTTGGATCTAGCTTGTTCGTGAATTTTGTGAGTTTTCACTATATGATGCCTTTAAAGAGACCTATTATGTGTTAAATTTAATTGCATATCAATTACAATGTTTGTTGAGCACACACGCACTATATCAGTGATAACAGTTTAAGACTTGATGATTAACTAGGAAATTATTGATTGATTTTGATATGAAGTATTATCGTGTTTGCTTGATTGCTCTAAGGCCGAGTGAATAGATTTGATTCTATCAATACTGCTGGATTCGTAGGCATATAGATTAGTTGCATTCAATTGCATTGCATTGTATTATGTTGTGTTGCTTGAGGACAAGCAACAGTTTAAGTTTGGGGGTATTTGATAAGTAGGTTTTAGACCTACTTATCCGGTATCTTTTACTTAAATTAGTTGCTTTTATTCATGTGTCTTAATTACTTTTCATGCATTTTGTGTTCGTTTTGTAGGTTATACGTTTGGAAGTAGTGTGAGCGATTATTGGGAAGGAAAAGCAAGAAAAATGCAAGGAAAAAGCAATTCGGACATCGTTTATGCTTTTATGTTCATTTCATGTTCTTGGCTTGGAGCTTGGACTATATTGTAGAGCATTTTCTTAGCTTTCTGGAACATCTTGAATCATTCAAATCGGAGTTCGGATGAAAGAGTTATGACATTTCTACCGACGGACGTTGAACTTCACCGTTCTATGTGGTGATTTTCATAGCAGTCACTTCCAGTCCAATTTAGACCATCATGCGTTCGTTATTTCTCAAAGCTAAAAGAATGAAAGTTGTAGATCTCGTCGATAGATTCGATTTGATAGGTTGCAGAACTCATAACTCCTCTCGGTTTAGAGGTTATGGCAGTTTTAGCAGAGGAGGTTCCAGCATAAAATTTTGTTGGTAGATTGGTACCCAGCCGGGGCTGGGTGTTTTTCGCCTTAGGATCCAGCCGGGGCTGGGTGTCTGGACTTGAAATCAGTAGCCTACCCAGCCGAGGCTGGGTTTTTGCAAAGGAAAAAGCCAGCCGGGGCTGGGTATACGCGAAAATGAGCGGATTTTGTCCGAATTTGAGTCCGAAAAGGATTGTTTCGAGTTGTTTGATTCAAGGACTTCCAAGAGGACTTAAAGACATGTACAAAGGCTTATAAAAGGAGTGGAATAACACAGATTAGAGGAGATTATTAGGAGATTAGAGAGCATTCTATTAAATTAGATTAGAGTAAATTAGAGAAAAACATTAGTTTTTATGAGATTTGGAGATTGATGCAACTTGGAGACCATTGAAGATTTGAAGTAGGAGCAAGAAGGGAGTGTCAAATCTACTCACAATAGATTATTTCTTCTCATCTTATTCTATCTTTATCGTTTAATGTGTATTCAATTGTGGATTCTTAGTTTTAATTCAATAATAACGAACTAAAAAAAATAAGATGAATTTGATAAGTAGGTTTTATACCTACTTATCCGGTATCTTTTACTTGAATTAGTTGCTTTTATTCATGTGTCTTAGTTACTTTTCATGCATTTTGTGTTCGTTTTGTAGGTTATACGTTTGGAAGTGGTGTGAGCGATTATTGGGAAGGAAAAGCAAGGAAAATGCAAGGAAAAAGCAATCCGAACATCGTTTATGCTTTTATGTTCATTTCATGTTCTTGGCTTGGAGCTTGGACTATATTGTAGAGCATTTTCTTAGCTTTTCGGAACATCTTGAATCATTCAAATCGGAGTTCGGATGAAAGAGTTATGACATTTCTACCGACGGACGTTGAACTTCACCGTTTTGGGTGGTGATTTTCATAGCAGTCACTTCCAGTCCAATTTCGACCATCATGCGTTCGTTATTTCTCAAATCTCAAAGATTGAAAGTTGTAGATCTCGTCGATAGCTTCGATTTGATAGGTCGCGAGACTCATAACTCCTCTCGGTTTAGACCTTATGGCAGTTTTAGCAGAGGAGGTTCCAGCAAAAAATCTTGTTGGCAGATTGGTACCCAGCCGGGGCTGGGCGTTTTTAGCCTTAGGATCCAGCCGATGCTGGGTGTCTGGACTTGAAATCAGTAGCCTACCCAGCCGGGGCTGGGTTTTTGCAAAGGAAAAAGCCAGCCGGGGCTGGGTATACGCGAAAATGAGCGGATTTTGTCCGAATTTGAGTCCGAAAAGGATTGTTTCGAGTTGTTTGATACAAGGACTTCCAAGAGGACTTAAAGACATGTACAAAGGCTTATAAAAGGAGGGGAATAACACAGATTAGAGGAGATTATTAGGAGATTAGAGAGCATTCTATTAAATTAGATTAGAGTAAATTAGAGAAAAACATTAGTTTTTATGAGATTTGGAGATTGATGCAACTTGGAGACCATTGAAGATTTGAAGTAGGAGCAAGAAGAGAGTGTCAAATCTACTCACAATAGATTATTTCTTCTCATCTTATTCTATCTTTATCGTTTAATGTGTATTCAATTGTGGATTCTTAGTTTTAATTCAATAATAACGAACTAAAAAAAATATGAATTTGATAAGTAGGTTTTATACCTACTTATCCGGTATCTTTTACTTGAATTAGTTGTTTTTATTTATGTGTCTTAGTTACTTTTCATGCATTTTGTGTTCGTTTTGTAGGTTATACGTTTGGAAGTGGTGTGAGCGATTATTGGGAAGGAAAAGCAAGGAAAATGCAAGGAAAAAGCAATCCGGACATCGTTTATGTTTTTATGTTCATTTCATGTTCTTGTCTTGGAGCTTGGAATATATTGTAGAACGTTTTCTTAGCTTTTCGGAACATCTTGAATCATTCAAATCGGAGTTCGGATGAAAGAGTTATGACATTTCTACCGACGGACGTTGAACTTCACCGTTTTGGGTGGTGATTTTCATAGCAGTCACTTCCAGTCCAATTTCAACCATCATGCGTTCGTTATTTCTCAAAGATAAAAGAATGAAAGTTGTAGATCTCGTCGATAGCTTCGATTTGATAGGTCGCGGGACTCATAACTCCTCACGGTTTAGACGTTATGGCAGTTTTAGCAGAGGAGGTTCCAGCAGAAAATCTTGTTGGCAGATTGGTACCCAGCCGGGGCTGGTCATTTTTAGCCTTAGGATCCAGCCGGGGCTGGGTGTCTGGACTTGAAATCAGTAGCCTACCCAGCCGGGACTGGGTTTTTGCAAAGGAAAAAGCCAGCTGGGGCTGGGTATACGCGAAAATGAGCGGATTTTGTCCGAATTTGAGTCCGAAAAGGATTGTTTCGAGTTGTTTGATTCAAGGACTTCCAAGAGGACTTAAAGACATGTACAAAAGCTATAAAAGGAGGGGAATAACATAGATTAGAGGAGAATATTAGGGGAATTTTAGGAGATTAGAGAGCATTCTATTAAATTAGATTAGAGTAAATTAGAGAAAAACACTAGTTCTAATTAGATTTGGAGATTGAAGCAACTTGGAGACCATTGAAGATTCAAAGTAGGAGCAAGGAGGGAGCGTCAAATCTACAGATAATAGATTCTATCTTCTTTACTTCTTCTATTTTTGTATTTTAATGATTATTCAATTGTGGATTCTTAGTTTTAATTCAATAATCATGAACTAATTCTTTGTTTGAAATTACAATGGATCTTATTGTGTAGTTTATTTTAATATGCTTCGTTAACAATTATTATGTTCTATTGTGAGGATTGTCTATTGTGATTTGGAATTAATTGTTTAATTGCTTGGCCATCAATTACCGTGATTATCTATATGAACTCGAGAGATGAAGTATAGATTTAGATCTAAACATGATAGCATGTGTTCAGGATTTTGTTAATAGCTTAAACTTGATGTGTGTTAAGGTAGAGATATGCTTGACATCGCATGTAATCGGGTAGAGAACTTATTCTTCAACCTTCTTTAATTGTAATTCACATAGAGATATAGTGGGTTAGTTGATTAAGGTGTTTAACGGATTTTTATCTTAATTGTGGATTGACGTTAATACGGTATTAGTGCATCGAGAGGTGGTTAATACTACTTTCGTGTTCTTGATTAACAATTCGGGATAGAGAATAATTGATGAGAAGTGTGTTAACTTAAATGAAGCAATAAGTGAAGTTGTGATCTTAAATCTCCATAATCTGATTTTTAATTAGTGGTAATTAGAATTAGTTTAGTTAAATATTTTAATTTATAACATTAAATTCATTTGTTTAAATAAGATTGAGTTGGTTACGGGTTAGTACTTGGTGATTTTTATTAAATAATTCTCTGTGGGAACGATACTCAACTTATCACTTTATTACTTGTTGACCACGTATACTTGCGTGTTGTGCGTAACTAGATTTTACCCCACTTTTGAGTATACTTGCGTGTTGCGCGTGGATTCGTGTTCGTCGGATCAAAATTCGAGTTGTTTCTGAAGGAGCTAGGGATCCAACACCGAAAGACTTCGGTTGCCCACCCTCAGTCGAACGGTCAAGTGGAAGTAACCAATCGAACCCTACTCAATGGGATAAAGCGTAGGCTGGATGAATTAAAGGGTCGGTGGCCAGAAGAGTTGTTATCTATTTTATGGTCGTACCGCACCACCCCAAGAACTACAACGGGAGACTCTCCATTCAGACTGGCTTTTGGGACCGATGCTCTAATTCCTGTAGAGATCGGATCACCCACCCTTCGGGTCAGTCAATACAAAGAGTTATACAATGATGAGGGCTTGAGAACAAATCTGGATTTACTGGAAAAAGTCCGGGATTCGGCTATGATGAGGTTGGCAATCTATCAGCAACGGACCGCCAGACACTATAATCAGAGGGTAAAATCTAAGAGGTTTGCAGTAAGAGATCTAGTCCTCCGGGAGTCGGAGGCTTCAACCCCCCAGAACACCGGCAAGTTAATTCCTAACTGGGAGGGTCCTTACGAAGTGATAGGAGTGCCGAAGCCAGGAACATACCGGCTTCGAGCAATGAACGGTTCGGAGGTAAAGAATACATGGCATGCTGGAAGACTTAAAAATTTTTACCAGTAATAGTTGTGTTATTCTTGCGTTTATCTATGTAACCGATTCAATTTAAATGATATAAATGAAAGTTCTTATTTCTGTCAATGTTTAAGTTCATATGTTTCATTACTACTCGAACAGACATGCTTTGGGCACTATCTGATCAAGAGGTTCGGGAAGACACCACTGATCGATATAAGTCCCGAGCATAACTGACCGAGAGCTCAATACCTTCTTAAAGAACAGATCTCGGGTACTATCCGATCAAGAGGATCGAAAAGACACCACTGATCGAGATAAGTCCCGAGTATAACTGTCGGACCCTTCAATATCAGATAAACTCTAAGGGCAATCCGATTAGAAGGTTCGGATGAACATAACTGATCGAGATTAGTTCTAAGTAAAACTGATAACAAACATTCATGGGCCAAAAAGTATATCTCATTTATACTTATAATGTTTTTACAACCCGATCACATACGATACGGGCAAAAGTACAAAAAATAATAAAAATCCTAAATATCTATTCGGCAGGAGGATCGTCTTCAGACTCGTCGTCCGAAGAGTCAAGGATCGAAGAGTCGAGTCCAGCAGCCATTAGCTTGGCCCTAGCCTTTTCCCGATAAGTCTCATACCCTTCATCAAATTGGGCCAGGACTTTATCGTTCAAAGCTTCAGACTCTTCATATTCGGTGATGGCTTGCTGTCGGGCCTCGGCAACCTTTTCAGGGAATGCATCGACAGTAGCAGTCAAAGCATTGTTATCCTTAATCAGGTACATCAACTTGTCGTGCATCCCCGAGAATTTGAGCGTGATGCTGTCGATGGTATTCTCTCGATCCTTGACCTCTTGAAGCAGACGATCCCTCTCTGCCAGAAGCGAGTTGCACTCACGCCCCAGCTCCTCGATCCGTTCCTCGGCCAGGACCGCCCGGACTTGTGTTTCCACAAGGGAGTCTTGTTCCTTCTTCAGCTCCGACCGCAGAACCCGAACGTCAGCCTCGAGCAATTCTATTTTCGTCCCCAACTGAATTTCTTTTCTTGTGGAACGAGCTAGGGGAGGAATGGCTCGGGCGAGTATAGCGTTGGCCTGCAACAAAGATATACATCAGTACGAGAAGTAAAAGTTACACTTATTTTATTATCATCAATCAGATCAACAAAGAAAAGAATTACCTGAGTCTGAGCTCGAATGTAGGCCACCAAGAACTGATCCGATGAATACCCTTTAAACCGCTCGTCGTCACCAGAAAGCTTGAAGTGATCGAAGAGGGTGAAAGGGAAGACATCCGATGGGCTCTTGGGCCAACAAGTGGTCGGCGATCCTTGGGAGGAGCTGGGCCAGGAAGGAGGAGTGGTAGCATGATCCGGGCCAGGGGCCACCATCTGACCGGCCGGATGATCGCGATCCTCTGACAATCGAGGCCTTTTAGATCGAGGTTTGGGAGGAACATCTTCAGCCTCCCCCAAATCCCCGATGACCTCGGTCGGAGGAGGAGGCGGTGGTAGAGATGGCTTCGGCGCTGAGGGTGGAGGAACTTTTACAGGCGCCTTGATGGCCGGCTTGGAGGGCTTCTTGGATTTCTTCATTAAAGCAGCCTTCTCCGCACGGCTCATCTTCAGCGCCCCTTTCTGCGTCTTCGGGGGCTCGGGCCCCGACGTTGATCCCAGTGACAGCTCATTGATCAGAATTGTATCCTCTTCAATAGCCTCGTCGGTCACTGGGGGTCGGATAAACCCGGAAGTAATGGTAGCAGGGATGAAAGGGTCGGCGACGCCCTCGGGCTTGAAAATGGTCACTGAACGAAGAAATAAGGAGTTAGGGCATGTGATACTTAACAAAAAAGTAGAGAAAAAAAAAACAGAAGATACTCACAGCCGTGTTTGTACAACCAGGCTTCGTCCATTAGAAGCCCCACATTCCACTCGGTTCTTTTCCATTGGGCATAGAATGTTTTGAAGGCTTCGGCCCGACCCGTCGGGAACTTAGAAATTTTGGCCGCCTGGTCGGCTGGGTGGGCCCAGGATGGGAGGAGTTGTAGGTCAGACCCTTTGGCGTAGAACCATTGTTCATGCCATCCCTTGTTGCTGGAAGGGGTCTTGATCGGGACTGTCCGGTTGGGGCGTTTGGTGAGTTGACGAAGCCCGGGCTCTTTTGACCCGCCGAGGGCCAACAGAGCAAAGAAGATGTCGAGCCCAGGAGTGAGACCCACCTCTTGACATATGGCAATGAAAGAGACTAGCTGGATATATGAGTTCGGCACGAGTTATGCGAACCCGATCCCCACGAAGGTTAAAAAAGAGGTGATGAAATCGTGCAGTGGGAACCGAACCCCATACTTCAGAACGTATAATGGAACGACCATCCATTTACCCTTGGGTCTCCAGAACATCTTCTCGTCGGGCTGAGGGGTCCTGAGTTCGTATTCTTTGGGTATCTTGAAGAGAGTGCGGATATCGGATATTTGGGATGATGTGATGGTAGAACGCGTATGGAGGTAAGAGAACTCTTCAGAGGAGCGGTAGGCATCTCGAATCTTAAACTCAGCATCCTCTGAACTAGGAAGGTTCAGAGGAGTGGTGTCAGTGGAGGCATCCGGCAGTATGACCTCCAGGAGGTCCCCGCGGTGACGGTGGTAGGCTCAGTGATGGGGATGATGCTGAAATCGGCCATTTTATGAGAAAAATGGTGAAACTGATAAGTCTAGAAGAAGGAAATGAACAAAAGTAGCACTCAAATGCTAAATGAATAGAGGAAAATGGTGAATACGGAGGAGCGGTATCTCGCTGGAAATCGCCTTGCCGGAAAAATTTGAAATCAGAGGGTTTGAGGAAGAGGAGTCAGTAAAGGGGATAATGGAGGGGACGTGGGGTTTTTATAAGTTGTACGGCGCGGAACCCCAGGGAGGCTAATAAATGTTTAAGGTGGGTCCAGGCGTTAAAAAGGCGTGCAACGTTTCAAATATCTATAACAGACCGTTGGACTTCCCTAGACGTCTCATCATTAGCTGTCGTGACCTTTCAAGTCTCTAGTCATAAATGTGTTATAACCAGAGACTGGGGGGCAATGTTCGGGAGCGTTTTACCAACCTTCATTTGGGCCGAAGGCATTCTGGCAGAAGGGTTTGAGAGACCAATAGGTTGAAGCCCATAAAGATGTTGGAGGTGTTCGGGTCGGCATCTGAATCCTTCGGGGTCAGGGCCGAACCCAGTCTTGTGATGATTGGGGGTCGGGTCTTCGAGTCCTTTGGGCCGAAGCCCAAACCAGATAAAAGGACCGTTTGGGCCTGCGTAGTGGGATCTCCTGCGTGCAGAGCCCGGGTACCTATTCATACGCATATACGGTAACTCCAAAAGTAGTGGTAAGATTGGATTCTACTTGCACCTTTTAAGGAGATTGTGTTGGACCCAAGTTATGGTAACTACCATGCACTAGGAGTCCTAATCCGACTGGGAGAAGGATTCTAAGGTGGTGAGCTCTATAAATACACGGCCTAGGTTAACATTATGAGGTAATACTTATTTTTAAGCACTAAACACTTAGCCTCCATTATTTACCCTGGTAACGGCCTGTACTCATTCTCACACCGGAGCTATCCCCCGGCGGCACAAGCCGTCAAGCTTTTGTATGATCTATTACTGTGCAGGTTCTAGCGCGTGGATTCTGTGATTGGACACGCCGGCAAAACTTGGCGTTAACAACTTCCACAACGGCGCCAAAAACTTGTTGGGTAAAATCTAGTTACGCACAACACGCAAGTATACGTGGTCAACAAGTAATAAAGTGATAAGTTGAGTATCGTTCCCACAGAGAATTATTTAATAAAAATCACCAAGTACTAACACGTAACCAACTCAATCTTATTTAAACGAATGAATTACAAACTATATAAATTAACTACTATTCCACTAATTAAATTAAGACTATGAAGATTTAAGATCACAACTTCACTTATTGCTTTATTTAAGTTAACACACTTCTCATCAATTATTCTCTATCCTGAATTGTTAATCAAGAACACTAAAGTAGTATTAACCACCTCTCGATGCACTAATATCGTATTAACGTCAATCCACAATTAAGATAGAAATTCGTTAAACACCTTAATCAACTAACCCACTATATCTCTATGTGAATTACAATTGAAGAAGGTTGAAGACTAAGTTCTCTATAAGATTACATGCGATGTCAAGCATATCTCTACCTCAACACTCATCAAGTTTAATCTATTAACAAAATCCTGAACACATGCTATCATGATTAGATCTAAATCAATACTTCATCTCTCGAGTTCATATATATTATCACGGTAATTGATGGCCAAGCAATTAAACAATTAAGTCCAAATCACAATAGACAATCCACTCAATAGAACATAATAATTGATAACAAATCATATTAAAATAAACTACACAATAAGATCCATTGTAATCTCAAACAAAGAATTAGTTCATTATTATTGAATTTAACATAAGAATCCACAATTGAATACACATTAAACGATAAAGATAGAATAAGATGAGAAGATATAATCTATTGTCAGTAGATTTGACACTCCCTTCTTGCTCCTCCTTTGAATCTTCAATGGTCTCCAAGTTGCTTCAATCTCCAAATCAAATTAGAACTAGTGTTTTTCTCTAATTTACTCTAATCTAATTTAATAGAATGCTCTCTAATCTCCTAATAATCTCCTCTAATCTGTGTTATTCCCCTCCTTTTATAAGCCTTTATAGATGTCTTTAAGTCCTCTTGGAAGTCCTTGAATCAAACAACTCGAAACAATCCTTTTCGGACTCAAATTCAGACAAAAACTACTCATTTTCGCGCATACCCAGCCCCGACTGGGTATTTCCTTTGTAAAAGCCCAGCCCCGGCTGGGTAGTAAGCTGATAAAGCTCCCAGGCACCCAGCCCCGGCTGGATCCTAAGGCTAAAAACGCCCAGCCCCGGCTGGGTACCAATCTGCCAACACAATTTTCTGCTGGAACCTCCTCTGCTAAAACTGCCATAACTTCTAAACCGAGTGGAGTTATGAGTGCTGCAACCTATCAAATCGAAGCTATCGACGAGATCTACAACTTTTATTCTTTGAGTTTCGAGAAATAACGAACTTATGATGGTCTAAATTGGACTGAAAGTGACTGCTATGAAAATCACCACCCAAAACGGTGAAGTTCAACGTATGTCGGTAGAAATGTCATAACTCTTTCATCCGAACTCCGATTTGAATGATTCAAGATATTCCGAGAAGCTAAGAAAACGCTCTAAAATATAGTCCAATCTCTAAGCCAAGAACATGAAATGAACATAAAAGCATAAACGATGTCCGGATTGCTTTTTCCTTGCATTTTCCTTCCCAATAATCGCTCACACCGCTTCCAAACGTATAACCTACAAAACGAACACAAAATGCATGAAAAGTAACTAAGACACATGAATAAAAACAACTAATTCAAGTAAAAAATACCGGATAAGTAGGTATAAAACCTACTTATCAAATACCCCCAAACTTAAACCGTTGCTTGTCCCCAAGCAACACAACATAATGCAATGCAATGCAATGAAATGCAACTAATCTACATGTTTACGAATCCAGCAGTATTGATAAACACAAATCTATTCACTCAACCTTAGAGCAATCAAGCAAACACGATAATACTTCATATCAAAACCAATCAACAATTTCCTAGTCAATCATCAAGTCTTAAATTGTTATCACTGGTATAGTGCGTGTGTGTTCCACAACAATGTTAACTGATATAAAATCAAATTTAACACATAACAAGTCTCTTCAAAGGCATCATACAGTATAAACTTAAGAAATCCAAAAATAAGCTAGATCCAACTAAAATCAAACAATTACCAATATCAAGGGTTAACATGGGATACTTATGCTTTATTTTCATATATGGGGGCTTTTTGCTCTTTTCCCGTTTTATTGTTTTTTTTATTTCTTTTTTTTTACTTTTTAACCATGACTGTGCAATGTCTCATTCCATTAGGCTAACAGTGCTACCCCTTAACGAGCTTTCGACCAACAACTCCCAGACCATATATGACCTTAGGGCGCTAGGTTTTAAGATACCCCTTCGGGCGTACTTACTCAAGTAACAAAGGCCCCGAAAAAAAACTAGCCACGGTATTTTTTATTTAATTTTTTTTCTTTTCTTTTTTTTTGAAGCTTATATATCCCAAATTTTTTTCCCGAACTTAAGTTTTTATCGAACTTTAGTCATCACTACTTATTCTTCTCATTCTTTCATTCAAACTAGCATTATCCTTTAGAGTCCCATTATGTATCAATTTAAACTCAATCAATCAACAAGTTGTTTTTATTGTGATATCCATATTATACCAGTTTCAAACAGAAAAAAAATTCAATTCATAACAAGAAATCACATCAAAGCTCTAATAGTCAGTACGCTACATGTCTACTCGATCCCAATCTCATCATTGGCCAAAACAAACTGTAAATATCAAACAGCTGGACTCATGCAAGATAAACATAGTAACTAACTATTATTTTTGAAATTTTTGATTTTTTTTATTTTTTTTTTATAATGAACCTAAAATAAATTAACAACATATGCAAAATAACATAACATAAACTAAACATGCGATAATGAATTAAACAAAATTCCCCCAAACTTAGCAATTACAATGTCCTCATTGTAAGAATATAGCGGTAAGTAGAAGAGAACTTCCCTGTAATCAACTAAGCGTGAGATGATGGTGGCGATGGTTGTGACGGTCATTTTGCTATCCATTGGACCTCCAATACCTGCAATGAAGAGAGACAACATGGATTAGATTATAAGAGAACTTAATAAGCAACTTAATTCATATCTACTAAATAAACTAGTAAAGCATATAAATATAAAAAATTCCTGGGTTGCCTCCCAGTCAGCACTTGATTTATAGTCTTTCAGCCTGACTTTTTTTTGTCAATGCTATCCAATTCCTCTTCAAAAGTTGAGGAACCCTCCATCCATCGGAAATAATGTAACTTTTGGTAGGTTCCCATTTGTGATAGCCATCGAGTTAAAGTCACCTAACATGCTTTGTTTATATAAGATTGCATTGAAGAACGTCCAACATCTAGGCATTTTCTCCATTGTGTCTGCGAATAGATTCTGGCATTGAGGCTTGTCAGACACAACAGTCTCTTCTTCTATCTTCTCCAGCTCATCAGACTATGGCTTCGAAGTTGTACTCGCTTTTACGTCACATGGAGTATTGCCAATGACATGACTACCAATTGGACAAGGTTTTGCAAATCTAACCAGATTCCTGAACTGTGGAGGAGAAGTCACTTGAGGCATAAATAACATCGGCTCATCATCGTTGGTTCTCACAATTAGTTTTTCACCGACCTTGTTGTCATTATCCCTACTTGTCTCCTCTTTTTCAATATCTCGAGGCTCATCTAGTTGTAGATTTGGTTCAGGTTCTTCATCACTTTCGTCATCCATGTCATAAAACCAAGTGTTTGGAGGAAGGTTGCTTACGACTTTGGTCATTTGCTCTATCTGATCCACAAGATTTTGAATTGACCTCGCATGATTACTCATTCTCTCCTCATTTGATGCTATGAACTTGGACACCAATTCCTCCAACCTTGACTTTTCTTTTTCAGTCTCGGAAGCCATGTATTGAGGACCATTGGTTGAGACAGTGAGGAGTTGTTCCATTAGATTATTAAAATTTTGGGTTGATATCTCCTGACTCATTATCATCTCTTCTTTTTCTGCTATAATCCTTAACATGAATTCATTGAAATCTGAATTGTCTTCTTGTTTCATTGGAGGTGGATTTGAGAAATTTGATGGATATGTTGGATTTGGAGCAGAGTATTGGTCTTGATAGTTGTAGATCCATGAAGAATCTGGGTGATACCCCCAAACTTGATGGTAATTATCATATGCATACTGGTTGAGGTATATACCACCTTGTTTTCCCCGCCCAAAACTAACGGTGCATTGATGACTCGGATGGTTGCCAGCACAATAGTCACACATAATTGCCATCCTTCGACTCTGTTGGGCTGCGATAACATCCAACTTCCTCGAAAGTTCTTCAATTTGTGCTGACATTGCGGAAAGTGTCGCGAGTCTGTCAATCACCAGTTCCCTTGGTTGAGTCACGTTCGTGTATGGCCATTGATACGCAAAGTCATACATGGTACCTGAAAAGAGAGAAATTGTTGCCAAATTTTTTATATAGCACTTTACCACGCAAGTATACGCGTTCAATTGTAATATTCAGCAAGCAAGGATATCGTTCCCACGAGGAAATAGACTAATATTTATCAATTACTAACTCTAACGCAATTAATCCTATTTTAAACTAAGAAAATTTTGTTTGTGATTTGAAAATTAAACTTAACAAACTAATTAATTAAAATCAAAATTTCACAAGAATAACTGCAGTTTTAACAGGTTAAGATTACAACTTCCCTTGGTATTTCATTCAAACTACTTACTTCCCATTTAAAATAAATCAATTAATATGAATTGTTATCCAAGAATGCTTTATAAATATTCACGCTCTTCTTCCAAAGACACGTGAACAAATCCTCCTAAATCCAATCTCTAAGATGTAGAATTATAAGGAACACCCCAATTAATCAACTCACTATATTCCTATGTGAATCAAGTTAATTAGGGTTTACGCACAAATTCTTTCAATGGATACAAAAGACATATAGGTATATTCCTATCCTATACGCTAATCATATTAACCCTATTCAGATTATATGAACAGATGTTATCATATCCAGATCTCAATCTATACTCCATCTTCCAATTTTATATAGATTATCACAGTAATTGTTGGCCAAACAATTAATCAATAAGCATAAGATATAATAAACAATTCTATAAAAACCAACTTTCATTCAATGGGAAGCTTGCAATTTAAACTACATACCAAGTTCCGTTGCAATCTTAATTAAAATTTAGTTCATGATAGTAATAGAGAAAAACATAATCCAGATAAATAATCCAAACATCCCAGATAGTTACAAAAGATAAAACTAGAGAAGAGAAGAAGAAACTCTGAATTTGCTCCAATACTCTCTCTTAGATCTCCAGCCTTTTCAATTCTCCTTCGTGCTTTTTTTCTTTGTTCTCTCTGCAAATCTCTCTTGAAAACTTGATTGATTCCTTGCAAAATTCGTTCTCCTTTGCCTTTGTAGAGTCCTCTCCTACTTGTGTTGATCTCAGCCCTCATTCAGACTCTTATTTGGCTTCAAAAACCCACTTGACAGCTGAAAAATACAAATCTCTACGCACATGAGCGCCTAGGCGCTCATCATAGTGCAATTCCAAGCGCCTAGGCGCTTGGCCATGATCTCCTATTTACAGAAATGCCACTCAGCTTTAATTTTCATGATTTTTGACCTTTTTCTTCTCCGAAATGACCAATTCGTCCCTCCAGCTCCAACCTACAACAAATAAACACAAAACACATAAAAAGATCCTAAAAAAACAATTAAATATAACAATAATTAAGTTTAATAATACCAGATTCATAGGTATAAAACCTACTCATCAAATACCCCCAAACTTAACCAATTGCTTGTCCCCAAGCAACACAACACAATGCAACAGCTAAATATGCAATGCAAATGAAACTATCTAAATGTCTACATTCCAGCAGTCAAACAGAACAAAATCTATTCATCAAGCCTCAGAGAAATCACAATAAACATGATAATACATCATATCAAAACAGATTTGTAATTTCATCGTCAATCATCAAATCTTAACCTGTTATTATTGATATAGTGTGTGTGTGCTTAACATCCGTGCTAACTGATATGACGCTAAATACAACACAAAATAAATCTCTTTAAAGGAATCATACAGTGTAAACTCACAAAATTCCCGAACAAGCTAAAACCAACTAAAGACAAATATCCACCAAAATTTAAGAGTCCAATCCAGGATACTTATGCTCTCTTTTTTTTTCTTTACGGGGGCTTTTTGCTCTTTTCCCGTTTTATTGTTTTTTTTTCATATATATACATATATATATATATATATATATATATATATATATTTTAACCATGACTGTGCAATGTCTCATTCCATCAGGCTAACAGTGCTACCCCTTAGCGAGCTTTCGACCAACGACTCCCAGACCATATAAGACCTTAGGGCGCTAGGTTTTAAGATACCCCTTCGGGCGTACTTGCTCAAGTAACAAAGGCCCCGAAACAAAACTAGCCAGAGTATATATATATATTTTTTTTTCATCATTTTTTTTCATTTTTTTCAAGCTTATATATCCTAAATTTTTCCCCCAAACTTAAGTTTTTATCTAAATTCAGTCATCTTCGCCTATTCATGTCTTTCATTCATTTAAACTCGCATTATCCTCTAGAAGTCCATTATGTGTCAATTTAAACTCAATCAGTCAACATAGTAGTTTTTACTGTGTTATCCTTATTATATCAATTTCAAACAGGTAAAGATTCAAATCCTGACAAGAAATCACGTCAAAGTTTTAACAGACAATACTATACTTGTCTACTCAATTCCAATCTCATCACTGACCAAGACAGACTTAAACTATTTAACAACTGGAACATGCAAATGCTTGAAATATTTTTTTTTTTTTATTATTTATTTTTTTTTTATTTTTTTTTTAATAAAAACTACATGAATGCAACTAAATGCAAAACTATATGCATGAACTGGAGCTGAAAACCTACACCCCCAAACATAAATTATGCAATGCCCTCATTGTATATAACAAATAAAATTTAAGAAATTAAGCACTGAGGACTTCCCTGAAAGATAGAAGTTTTACTCCTCGTCAGAATCTTCTTCATCTTCTTCATCTTCTTCATCTGGGGGGTAAGCGGACAATGGTGGAAATTGGTAAGGAGCGGCACCTGGATTCATGCGAGCAAACATTTCAAGGAATGCTGCGCTAAAATTCTGATACACCTCCGTTTGCCGCTGAGCTAAACTATCCTGATTTCTTTCCATTCTGTCAAAACCTTCCTGAACTCGAGTGGCAACCATGTCGATTCTTCTAGTTTGATTTCTCAAATCGCGACGGATATCTTCATAAAAATTAGGAGGTTGCTCTGAACTTCCAGCTGCAGTAGGATTCTCGTGGACCTGATGACTAGGCTCAGCTGCAGGCTCGGGAGGAGCAATAATGAATCCTAATCCTCTCGGGTGTGGTATTCCCCCACCCCATACCTTGTACTTCTTTATAAGCGAGTGGTCAATTGCAGCTAAAGGAGGCTGTATAGCTTCCTCAGCATCCCATTTCACCCCAGCTTGTTGGCATAGTCCTGTGATCAAAGATGGGTGTGGTAGTCCACCTGAGGTCCCTCCTCGAATTGCTTTGTCAATGGAATCATGAATAACTTGGCCCACATCTATAATTTTTCCTGATGCAATGCAGAAAAGCAGGGCTGCCCTTTGATTTACAACATCACTCATATGCCTACATGGCATCATCTTGGCACAAATAAATGCATGACATGCCTTCCCATAATTGCTTAATTTGGATGCGGGGAACAACACAGCTTCATGTTGATCTGTTAATTTCCATGTCGTTCCAGGCACACACAAGGCTTGAATAATCTCACTGTAGTCTAGCTCGTGTTGCAGGTATTGCATGTATCCATTGTTGGGTATCGTGTTCAAACCATAATAAGCATTTATTGACCCAAAACTGACCTCCACAGATTTACCTCGAACCCAAATTACGTTACCAACATGATCTATTGCATTTGCGTAGAATTCCTTAACAATCTTAACAACAGATGCATCCGGTTGAGCTGTGAAGTTCACCCATCTTCTACTCCCAATCATCTGTAATAATTCCCCATCTTCTATATCGGGCAATAGTCCACGCTCGGGAATTAGTGCTTTATTAGAAAGTACATTGTAATATCTGTCCGACGCTTTAGCACTAGTGAATCTCTTTTTGTCATACTTTTGGGAAGTGCCCGAAGTTTCTCCTCTTTGTCTCTTACTAGCCATGGTCTTATGTACTAAGTTCTTGGCAACCCAAATGATACTCAATGACTTAGGAGAGCCAAAATCTTCTCTGTGACAATTTATCAAACACTTTGTGTGCACAGATTTGGAACACTATTAATATGCACTCCCCCAAACTTAAATTTCACCAATTGTTGCAATTACTAAACACAATATACATCCAAGGTAATTCAAGCAACAATTTAGAGTACCCACACCCAATTGAGCCAACACAATGATAGAAACTAACTTCAAAGTACTAACCTAACTATTATCCAAGTGAATCCAAAGAATTTGCAATACAATCTTGTGTACTTACTTGGGTATAGCCAAATCTTGATGTTCAATCAAAGTTGGATGAGCAATTTGAGCCTTGAACCCTTACTTCAAGTAGATGTGGCTTGAATGCAAGTGCAATCCCGAATTGGTGAAGAAGGATGATAATATGGAACTTAGTTGCTTTGGTTTGGGTAGGGATTTAGTGTTTGATTTGGATTTGGAAGAGAAAGATTAGTTGTTTAGGCTAGATTAGATGAGGGTTTTGAGTTGTGGAGGGTTAGAGATGGAGTAGGAGAGTAAGAGAGGCTTTGAGTTGGAATGGGAGAGGAGTTGCCCGAATTGGGACTTAAGAAAAAAAAAAATTTACATTGGAGCGCCTAGGCGCTTGGTGTGTGCACTATTTGGGCGCCTAGGCGCTTGCTTGCAGAAACTATTGGGCGAGTGGAGCGCCTAGGCGCTTGATGTATGCACTGTTTGGGCGCCTAGGCGCTTGGTCTGGACAACACATTCTGACTTTGAGCGCCTAGGCACTTGAAATGACTTGAGAGGGAGCGCCTAGGCGCTTGGCATGGTTTGTAGCTACTGACTTGAAGCGCCTAGGCGGTTGGAATGGCTTGAAGTGGAGCGCCTAGGCGCTTGGGGCTTGTCCAACATTCTCTGCTCTGACGTCCTTTGGGAAAATAGCCATAACTTCTTCGTCCGAACTCCGATTTAGATGATTCAAGATGTTCTGGAAAGAGGAGAAGTAGATCTACAACTTTCATTCTTGAAGTTTCACGAAATAATATCCGGAGCTGTGGTCAAATTGGCTCTGAAGTGACTTCTTTGTAAATGACAACCCGAAAACGCGAATCTAGCCACTCCAAACGTTGATCCATGTAACTTTTGTCCCAAACCTCGTCAAATATCCCCAATCTTAAACTTGTACGTGTTTTCCTTTCCTACAATCAATTGAATCTCTGTTAGAGAACAAGGTATGCACAAATCCTTAACTAGCAAAGTTTAACCACTAATTAAACTAATGGTAAAGTAAATTAATAAGAGTAAAAATAGCGAATAACAATAAAACTTCCTGGGTTGCCTCCCATTTAGCGCTTGGTTTATAGTCTTCAGCCTGACTTTCTCCTCTGTTCTAATCGGCAAGGTTGACCGATGTCTTTTCACGATCAAAGCAACCCCCATAGTAGTGCTTCAATCTTTGACCGTTGACTTTAAAATTACGTTTTGAATACGGGTCTTCCACTTCTACAGCTCCATGAGGATAGACTTTTAAGATTATAAATGGCCCAGACCATCGAGATTTCAACTTTCCAGGAAACAGTTTAAGCCTCGAATTGTATAATAACACTGTTTGACCTGCTTCAAACTTTCTTTCTAGAATTTTCTCATCATGCCACCTCTTAATTTTTTCATTATATAACTTCGCATTCTCATACGATTGGAGTCTGAACTCATCCATTTGATTCAATTGTAAGAGGCGTTTCTCTCCCGCAGCAGATATATCAAGGTTCAACTTCCGAATTGCCCAATAAGCACTGTGTTTGAGTTCAACTGGAAGATGGCATGCCTTCCCATAAACTAACCTATACGGAGACATCCCTATCGGAGTTTTGTAAGCTGTACGGTATGCCCATAGAGCATCGTCCAACTTACTAGACCAATCTTTCCGACTAGGATTCACTATCTTCTCGAGGATTCGTTTCACTTCTCGGTTAGATACCTCGGCTTGACCACTTGTCTGTGGATGGTAAGCAGTAGCTATCTTGTGAGTGACTCCATATTTAGCAAGGATAGCTGAAAACTGCTTATTACAGAAATGTGTTCCTTCATCACTAATGATTGCGCGAGGAGTGCCGAATCTAGAGAAAATGTTCTTCCGAATGAACTTAATCACAACCTTCGCGTCATTGGTAGGTGATGCTATAGCTTCTACCCACTTCGACACGTAGTCCACCGCTAGAAGTATATAGGAGTTACAGAAAGATGGTGGAAATGGTCCCATGAAGTCAATTCCCCAAACATCAAACAATTCGACTTCCAGGATCATATTAAGTGGCATCTCGTGTCGCTTTGATATATTACCAACTCTTTGGCATCTGTCACATTTTAATGAAAACACACGGGCATCTTTGAAGAGTGTTGGCCAGAAAAATCCACATTGAAGCACTTTAGCTGCTGTTCTTTCTCCCCCAAAATGTCCACCATAGTCAGATGCATGACATTGGTGTAGAATACTCTCCATTTCAACTTCCGGGATGCACCTTCTTATTACTTGATCGCCACATTGTTTAAATAAGAATGGCTCATCCCATAAATACTGTTTCACGTCATGGAGAAATTTCTTCTTCTGTTGGCTTGTCAAATCAGGCGGAAACACCTTACTGACAATGAAATTTACATAATCTGCATACCATGGTGTATCCATCCTTACCGCAAATAGCTGTTCATCCGGAAAAAATTCGTTGATCACTGTTGTGTCATTTTTCTTTAGTTCTGAATTCTCTAACCGTGATAAATGATCAGCAACCTGATTTTCTGTTCCTTTTCGGTCCCGGATCTCCAAGTCAAACTCTTGTAGCAATAATACCCATCTAATTAATCTTGGCTTCGCGTCTTTCTTTGATATTAAGTACTTAATTGCCGAATGATCCGTAAACACAATCACCTTTGTCCCAATCAAATATGAGCGAAATTTATCAAATGCATAAACAACTGCTAATAGCTCCTTCTCGGTAGTAGTATAATTCAGTTGAGCATCTGTCAATGTTTTACTAGCATAGTATATAGCATGAAAAATTTTATCCTTTCGTTGGCCAAGAACTGCACCAATCGCATAGTCGCTAGCATCACACATTAATTCGAACGGTATAGTCCAATCTGGTGCTATGATTACAGGTGCGGTAACAAGTTTCTTCTTTAACACATCAAACGCTTCTAGGCATGCTTGATCAAAGTTGAATGAGACATCCTTCTCCAACAGATTGCACAGTGGTTTTGTGATTTTGGAGAAGTCTTTTATAAATCGTCTATAGAAACCGGCGTGTCCCAAGAAACTTCGAATACCCTTTACAGAAATTGGTGGTGGCAGGTTCTCAATGGTTTCGATTTTTGCTCTATCAACCTCAATTCCTTTTGATGATACTCGGTGACCCAAGATTATCCCTTCTTGCACCATAAAATGACATTTCTCCCAGTTCAAAACCAAATTCGTTTCCATGCAGCGTTTGAGCACAAGTGTGAGATTTTCCAAACAATAATCAAACGAATCCCCAAACACTGAAAAATCATCCATAAATACCTCAAGATTTTGTTCAACCATATCTGAAAAAATAGCCATCATACATCGTCGAAACGTCGCTGGTGCATTACATAACCCAAAAGACATTCTGCGAAAAGCAAAGGTGCCATATGGGCATGTGAATGTTGTTTTCTCCTGATCCTCGGGTGCAATGGCAATTTGGTTATAGCCCGAATATCCATCCAGGAGGCAATAATACTCGTGCCCTGCAAGCCTGTCCAACATTTGATCTATGAATGGTAGAGGAAAATGGTCTTTACGAGTGGCCTTATTCAACTTCCTGTAATCCATACACACTCGCCAACCAGTAACTGTTCGCGTTGGGATCAATTCATTCTGCTCATTCGCAACTACTGTCATTCCCCCTTTCTTTGGCACGCATTGAACCGGACTTACCCATGAGCTATCTGAGATAGGGTAGATAATTCCAGCATCCAACCATTTAATGATCTCCTTTTTAACGACTTCCTTCATGATTGGATTAAGTCTTCGTTGTTGTTCAATAGTTGGTTTCGCTTCGTCTTCCAACAAAATCTTATGCATACAAATTGATGGGCTTATCCCCTTGATATCTGCAATAGTCCATCCAAGAGCAGTCTTATATTGTCGAAGTACCCTTAGTAGCTTTTCTTCTTGAACCTTATCAAGTGATGCAGAAATAATGACTGGCAAGGAAGAAGAACCAAGGTAAGTGTACCGGAGGTGGTTAGGCAATGGCTTAAGTTCCAAGGTAGGAGGTTCTTCTATGGATGATGTCACCTTTTCATCTAGCTTTCCCCGATAATCCAGAGGTTCAAATTTTTGTGGACATCGTGTGAACTTTGGAGCTGAATCTAGCATTTGGACCCATTCTATCACCATTGAATCATCAAATAATTTTTCACTAACCAATGCGGTTTCAAGAGGGTTTTCAATCACAGATTCACCAAATACCTCTTCAGTTGCTTCTTCAATAAGATCAACTCTTAAGCACTCTTCCTCTTCCTTCGGAAATTTCATAGCCTTGAAAACATTAAAAGTTACTTCTTCATCTTGAACTCTCATTGTTAACTCTCCCTTTTGTACATCAATTAATGTCCTTCCAGTGGCTAAAAATGGTCTTCCAAGGATAATGGGTATGTCTTTATCTTCTTCGTAGTCCAACACAATGAAGTCTGCTGGGAATATGAATTTGTCCACCTTCACTAATATGTCTTCCACAATGCCCCTAGGGTATGTCACTGATCTATCGGCGAGCTGTAGAGATATATTTGTTGGCTTTGGGGTTGGTAGTCCCAACTGAGTGTAGATCGAAAGTGGCATCAAGTTAATACTTGCCCCCAAATCACACAAACATCTGTTAAAGAACTGGGGCCCAATCGTGCACGGTATTGTAAAGCTACCCGGATCCTTCAACTTCGGTGGTAACTTTCTTTGCAGAATTGCGCTACATTCTTCTGTCAATGCTACTGTTTCGAACTCCCCTAGCTTCCTCTTTCTTGCTAAAATATCTTTCATAAATTTTGCATAACTAGGCATTTGTTCTAAGGCATCTGCGAATGGAATGTTGATTTGCAGCTTTTTAAACACTTCTAAAAATTTTAAAAATTGTCTATTTAATTTCTGCTTTTGAAATCTTTGAGGAAACGGCACAGGTGGTACAAATGTTGTTTGCTTTTCTTCTTGTTGTTTTGTCACAACTTTTTCCTCAGATTTACTTTCTGAATCTCCACTCTCTTGTTCACCATCCTCAGCAGAAATTACTTTCTTGTGTCCGTCCAAATCTGTAGTCAACTCCTTCCCGCTTCTGAGTGAAACTGCCTTACAGTGCTCATTTCCATCATTCCTTGGATTTTTCTCCGTATCACTAGGTAAAGAACCTGGATTTCTAGTATTCATAGCATTAGCCATTTGCCCTATTTGATTCTCCATATTCTTTATTGCAGCTGCTTGGGTTTTCGTTATGGTTTCCAACTGAGTTGCAAATCTTGCCATCATTTCTTCCATTTGTGAAAACTTTTCAAGTTGTTGAGTTTGTTGCTGTGGCTGAAATCCAGGTGGATATGTTTGCCTTGGAGCTTGAGCTTGTGACTGATTATTACTCCAAGAAAAATTCGGGTGGTTTCTCACTCCTGAATTGTAGTTGTTTGCATAACTGCCCTGCTGCCTGTTATAATTGGAAACAAAATGGACTGATTCAGGATTTATTGCACATTGATCACTTGAGTGGTTACCCGCACATATTTCACATATCGTTTCCATTTTCTGAACTGGTTGTACCCCAAGTGAATCTATCTTCTTTGTAAGAGCAGACATCTGAGCTGTCATTTGAGCTGACAATGCTGTCATAGCATCCACTTCATACACTCCTACTGTCCTTGGCAGAGTTGTTCTTGCTGTTGGCCATTGATAATTATTAGCTGCCATGGTTTCAAGCAACTCATACCCCTCATCACAATTCTTGGCCATAATAGCTCCTCCTGCTGCAGCATCTATACTCGATCTCACTGTGCCGAATAAACCATTATAAAACGTTTGCACCTGAAGCCATTTAGGAATTCCATGGTGTGGACATTTTCGCAATGAATCCTTGAATCTCTCCCAGGCTTCATATAGTGATTCTGAATCGTGCTGAACGAAAGAGAAGATATCGTTCCGCAACTTTGCTGTTTTTGCAGGTGGGAAAAACTTTGCAAGAAATTTCTGGGCTAAATCATTCCATGTGGTGATCGAGCCTGGTGGTAGTGAATGGAGCCAACTCTTAGCCTTATCTCTGAGGGTAAATGGAAATAGCCTTAGCCTTATTGCATCCTCTGACACATTATTATACTTGAAAGTATCGCAGATTTCTATAAAGCTGACTATGTGATCGTTCGGATCATCGTTTGGTAACCCTCCGAACTGACATGAATTTTGAATCATCTGTATTGTCCCCGGTTTTATCTCAAAACTTGTAGCAGTAATGGCAGGTCTCGTAATACTCGACTGAATTTCAGTAACCCGCAGCGTAGCATAATCCCGCAGTGCTTTTTGCTCTTCTTCAGCCATAGTATCTTCCTTATCAAGTGCTTCTTTGGTTTCTTTAACCCACTTACGCAACCGCTGAAATCTTTTCTCGATGTCGTCCTCGTGAGGCAATAAATCTGGCTTCTTCGATCGCGTTTGCATAAACTAGTCAAAAGCACCTGAATAGAACAGAACAGAAAAAAGTTTAAATTAAGATTAACGCTATAAAAATCAATAATGACAAAATATTAAACTAATTTCCCCGGCAACGGCGCCAAAAACTTGTTGCCTAATTTTTTATATAGCACTTTACCACGCAAGTATACGCGTTCAATTGTAATATTCAGCAAGCAAGGATATCGTTCCCACGAGGAAATAGACTAATATTTATCAATTACTAACTCTAACGCAATTAATTATATTTTAAACTAAGAAAATTTTGTTTGTGATTTGAAAATTAAACTTAACAAACTAATTAATTAAAATCAAAATTTCACAAGAATAACTGCAGTTTTAACAGGTTAAGATTACAACTTCCCTTGGTATTTCATTCAAACTACTTACTTCCCATTTAAAATAAATCAATTAATATGAATTGTTATCCAAGAATGCTTTATAAATATTCACGCTCTTCTTCCAAAGACACGTGAACAAATCCTCCTAAATCCAATCTCTAAGATGTAGAATTATAAGGAACACCCCAATTAATCAACTCACTATATTCCTATGTGAATCAAGTTAATTAGGGTTTACGCACAAATTCTTTCAATGGATACAAAAGACATATAGGTATATTCCTATCCTATACGCTAATCATATTAACCCTATTCAGATTATATGAACAGATGTTATCATATCCAGATCTCAATCTATACTCCATCTTCCAATTTTATATAGATTATCACAGTAATTGTTGGCCAAACAATTAATCAATAAGCATAAGATATAATAAACAATTCTATAAAAACCAACTTTCATTCAATGGGAAGCTTGCAATTTAAACTACATACCAAGTTCCGTTGCAATCTTAATTAAAATTTAGTTCATGATAGTAATAGAGAAAAACATAATCCAGATAAATAATCCAAACATCCCAGATAGTTACAAAAGATAAAACTAGAGAAGAGAAGAAGAAACTCTGAATTTGCTCCAATACTCTCTCTTAGATCTCCAGCCTTTTCAATTCTCCTTCGTGCTTTTTTTCTTTGTTCTCTCTGCAAATCTCTCTTGAAAACTTGATTGATTCCTTGCAAAATTCGTTCTCCTTTGCCTTTGTAGAGTCCTCTCCTACTTGTGTTGATCTCAGCCCTCATTCAGACTCCTATTTGGCTTCAAAAACCCACTTGACAGCTGAAAAACACAACTCTCTACGCACATGAGCGCCTAGGCACTCATCATAGTGCAATTCCAAGCGCCTAGGCGCTTGGCCATGATCTCCTATTTACAGAAATGCCACTCAGCTTTAATTTTCATGATTTTTGACCTTTTTCTTCTCCGAAATGACCAATTCGTCCCTCCGGCTCCAACCTACAACAAATAAACACAAAACACATAAAAAGATCCTAAAAAAACAATTAAATATAACAATAATTAAGTTTAATAATACCAGATTCATAGGTATAAAACCTACTCATCAGAAATATAGGAAGAGAATTAAAAATAAAAATAAAAATGTTTAAATTAAGACTAATTTGATTGAAGTTAATATTAGTAAAAAATATTAAACTAATTCCCCGGCAACGGCGCCAAAAACTTGTTGGATAAAATCTAGTTACGCACAACACGCAAGTATATGTGGTCAACAAGTAATAAAGTGATAAGTTGAGTATCGTTCCCACAGAGAATTATTTAATAAAAATCACCAAGTACTAACCCGTAACCAACTCAATCTTATTTAAACGAATGAATTACAAACTATATAAATTAACTACTATTCCACTAATTAAATTAAGACTATGAAGATTTAAGATCACAACTTCACTTATTGCTTTATTTAAGTTAACACGCTTCTCATCAATTATTCTCTATCCTGAATTGTTAATCAAGAACACTAAAGTAGTATTAACCACCTCTCGATGCACTAATACCGTATTAACGTCAATCCACAATTAAGACAGAAATTCGTTAAACACCTTAATCAACTAACCCACTATATCTCTATGTGAATTACAATTGAAGAAGGTTGAAGACTAAGTTCTCTATAAGATTACATGCGATGTCAAGCATATCTCTACCTTAACACTCATCAAGTTTAAGCTATTAACAAAATCCTGAACACATGCTATCATGATTAGATCTAAATCAATACTTCATCTCTCGAGTTCATATAGATTATCACGGTAATTGATGGCCAAGCAATTAAACAATTAAGTCCAAATCACAATAGACAATCCACTCAATAGAACATAATAATTGATAACAAAGCATATTAAAATAAACTACACAATAAGATCCATTGTAATCTCAAACAAAGAATTAGTTCATTATTATTGAATTTAAACTAAGAATCCACAATTGAATACACATTAAATGATAAAGATAGAATAAGATGAGAAGATATAATCTATTGTCAGTAGATTTGACACTCCCTTCTTGCTCCTCCTTTGAATCTTCAATGGTCTCCAAGTTGCTTCAATCTCCAAATCAAATTAGAACTAGTGTTTTTCTCTAATTTACTCTAATCTAATTTAATAGAATGCTCTCTAATCTCCTAATAATCTCCTCTAATCTGTGTTATTCCCCTCCTTTTATAAGCCTTTATAGATGTCTTTAAGTCCTCTTGGAAGTCCTTGAATCAAACAACTCGAAATAATCCTTTTCGGACTCAAATTCAGACAAAAACTACTCATTTTCGCGCATACCCAGCCCCGACTGGGTATTTCCTTTGCAAAAGCCCAGCCCTGGCTGGGTAGTAAGCTGATAAAGCTCCCAGGCACCCAGCCCCGGCTGGATCCTAAGGCTAAAAACGCCCAGCCCCGGCTGGGTACCAATCTGCCAACACAATTTTCTGCTGGAACCTCCTCTGCTAAAACTGCCATAACTTCTAAACCGAGAGGAGTTATGAGTCCCGCGACCTATCAAATCGAAGCTATCGACGAGATCTACAACTTTCATTCTTTGAGATTTGAGAAATAACGAACGTATGATGGTCGAAATTGGACTGGAAAGTACTGCTATGAAAATCACCACCCAAAACGGTGAAGTTCAACGTCCGTCGGTAGAAATGTCATAACCCTTTCATCCGAACTCCGATTTGAATGATTCAAGATGTTCCGGAAAGCTAAGAAAACGCTCTACAATATAGTCCAAGGTCTAATCCAAGAACATGAAATGAACATAAAAGCATAAACGATGTCCGGATTGCTTTTTCCTTGCATTTTCCTTCCCAATAATCGCTCACACCGCTTCCAAACGTATAACCTACAAAACGAACACAAAATGCATGAAAAGTAACTAAGACACATGAATAAAAATAACTAATTCAAGTAAAAGATACCGGATAAGTAGGTATAAAACCTACTTATCAGTGGGCGTGAATAGTAGCAGGTTAGTCTGCTTTGGCGTTCTAAGCATTTCCTATAAATAGGGTGCTTAGTTAGAATTGAAAATCACACCAAAATTATAAGCTTTCTCTCTCTATATTATCGAGCGTATTTTGTGAGTATTTAGATACTTTGAGAGTTGTTATTCAGTGCAAGTTTCCTTCAGCGTTATATCCGATATTTCAGGTAAAAGTACTGTTCTTTTGAGGTAAGGGATGTTATTTTCTTCGTAAATGATGTTATTTCGTTCAATATCATTATGCTGAAATATTGGTATAAATACTATTGTGAAATTTCTACCTTTTTGTGTCGGGGTTACTATTCACGTATATGGAACTATTCACGTATACGACATTATTCACGAATACAATATTATTCACGAGTATTATTCACGAAATATGATTTTTTTGTGGAATTTCTACCTTTTTGTATCGGGGTTACTATTCACGTATACGATACTATTCACGTATACGACACTATTTACGAATATGGCACTATTTGTGAGACCACAAATTTTATGAATAAATATTTAATTTTCTCGAAATAATTTTTTATTTTTTATATTATAGTGTGGATTTGATATAATGTTATAGTTGTGGGTAGTATTTATAAATTTTGCAAAGTATGCAAATTATTATATAATATTTGATTGGTCGGGGAATATTCTTTTTTGTCGGGGAATATCCGTATGACGGTACAATCATTGGTAGACCCCACAACGGAATTATTGTCGGAATGAGAAAATGACAAAAATATTTTTATGAAAATAACGGCGAAAGTTTTATCGTTAATACTGTTGAACTACTCGGTAGTAAAAGTACAGTAATACGCGTGGTTGTATAGTAGCACACGGTATTAATTATTGATACTTACGTGATAAGTCACTCAATTTTGTTATTGGTATTGTTAATGTAATAAAACAGAATACTTTTATAAAGTTATTCTATAAATAGAATATATTATATTCTATTATGCATAGTATTGCATAGTGTTTACATAGTGTTTTGCATAGTAAATTTTTTTTATATAAAACAGAATACTTTTATAAAGTAATTCTATAAATAAATATATTATATTCTATTATGCATAGTATTGCATAGTGTTTGCATAATGTTTTACATAGTAATTTTTTTTATATAAAATAGAATACTTTTATAAAGTTATATATTTTATTAGACAATAATTAGAATATATTATATTTTATTATGCATAGTGTTTGCATAGTGCCTGCATAGTATTTGCATAGTAAAATCTTTTATAAAGTTATTCGTTTTATTAGATTATAAATAGAATATATTATATTTTATTTAAAAGATTTTGCTTTAAATATGAACCGTCAGATTAAAGTAAATCAATCTAGACCGTTTATGAGTTAGTTACTATGCAGTCCATTTTTATATAAATAGAAGCTCATTCCTTCATTATTTTCTTACGAATTCACTGAAACTCTAGAGAGATAAACTATAGAGAGAAAGAAGAAAGTATTCAGCTACTTCACTACTTATATATCCAATACTCATCTTCTTAAGGTAGGGGATATTATTTGTTATACTCGTAAGGGGTATTCTTTCTTTCTTATTCATGAAGAGAACTTCTGTTATTCCATTCTTTACTATTCTGTTGGAATAACCTGTATACGTGGGATACCCTATACTTGGTGAAATTCTTCTGTTATTCCATTATTTATTATTATGTTGGAATAACCTGTTTATGCGAAGTACCGCATACATGGTAAAATTCTTCTAATATTCCGTTCTTTATTATTCTGTCGGAATATCATGTCTATGTTTTTACGCCGGACCTGGTTCCATTATTTATTATTCTATCGGAATATCCTGTCTGTGCGTTTATGTCGGACATGGTTCCATTATTTATTATTCTGCAGGAATATCCTATCTGCGCGTTTACGCCGGACCTGGTTCCATTATTTATTATTCTGTTAGAATAACATGTATACACGGACAACCCTATACTTGGTGAAATTTTTCTGTTATTCCATTCTTTATTATTATGTTGGAATAACCTATATATGCAAAGTACTGCATACATGGTGAAATTCTTCTAATATTCTATTCTTTATTATTCTGTTGGAATATCTTATCTGTGCGTTTTACGCCGTACCTGGTTCCGTTATTTATTATTCTGTTGGAATATCCTGTCTGTGCATTTTACGCCGGACCTGGTTCCATTATTTATTATTCTGCTGAAATATCCTGTCTATACTTTACGCATGACCTGGTTCCATTATTTATCATTTTATTGGAACATCCTGTTTATGCGTTTACGCATGACTTGGTTCCGTTATTTATTATTCTATTGGAATAACCTGTCTGTACGGTCTATCGCATGCCTGGTGATTTCTTTTGTTATTCTATTCTTTATTATACTCAGTTGGTTAAAGTTTTGACTTCTATACCCCACGAAATTAGTGGAATATCTTTGATTTAGTTGATTAATGCTTATAATATTGTCATCATCCTGATATTTATATTATGTTGAAAGTCATATGTGGCCTGTAGTGCATCGATGGACTTGGTATGATTATGACCAGGGATTATTCGGTATAATCATGACCGTAATGTTGCAAATGATGTGGAAAAAATCCTCATTGGCCCGTAGTGCATTGATGGATAATTTTTGGTATGATTATGGCTATGAATTCTCTTCGGCCAAGGGTGAAAAGATGAATTGTTTTATAGCATTATCAGGACCGTTGATAAAAACACGATTATCTTTGGCTCGTAGTGCATGAATAATTTGTGGTTGTGATACTAATGAAAAAGTCCTCATTGGCCCGTAGTGCATTGATGGATAGTTTTTGGTATGGTTATGGCTATGGATTCTCTTCGACCAAGGGTGCAAAGATGAATTATTTTATGGTATGATCAGGACCGTTGATGAAAACATGATTATCTTTTGCCCGTAGTGCATGGATAATTCGTGGTCGTGATACTTAAGAATATCCTTGGCTTGTAGAGCATGGATGATTTGATGATGTGGATTAATTATTGAGCTGAGTCTCAGCAATGAAATATTAATTAATTGATGTGATAATAATGAATATCCTTGGCCATAGTGCATAGTTAATTCATGGATGTTATATTAACGAATATCCTTGGCCGTAGTGCATGGGTGATTCGATGATGTGGATTATTTGTTAAGCTGAGTCTCAGCATTATTAATTTTACAGTTGTATATCTTTGGCATGTAGTGCAAAGATGAATTTATTAGTATGATTATGAGCAGGAATTGTGATTTGGTATAACCTTGATTTGTGATATTTCAGGTGAAGATAGGTGATGAGAATCATCTTCATCCTGGGTGCGAAAAGGGAATTCAGAATCACAATTATGATTATGAGTTATTCATATGATTGTGGACAGGAATTGTTTATTGATGTTACAGGGATAAAACATTATTGGTGGACTTTTAACATAGAGAAGATAATAGACCTTATGGTTTTTTTGACTCTTCTAATGGATTGCTCGTTCCGCTGTAACTATGGTTGAAAAGTTTAATCATCTACCATATGTTCTAAATCTCTGATTTATTATTGATGAAAGCTATTGATAATTTAATTATCTTTAGTCATGATAGTCTTTACTGGACTAGTTGTGCTCACCCTTCCTGTTTCACAATTCCTTACAGGTAATAAGAGTGTTGCCGTAAGAGTGTTGCCGGGTCGAGCGGGGATAACAGGGGAATAGAACAGTGGTCTCTAGCTGTGGAGGTTCTCCCTAAACAGTATAGAAAAGTGTGTTGTATTCTATACAATATATGATCTTGGAGTTTATTTGAAATATAATATTCACTTGGAGACAGTGGAGATAGTTATATGTCAAGAGAAGACTCACCATTGGAAAGAAGATGATAGTAATCTTCTCATTTTTCTTTGGGGTCTATTGGGTCAACCAAGGATAATTCTGTGGCCATATGATATCTATTATAACCTAGACGCATGGCCTCCCATGTACGAAGGTTTCCTTGAGCACTTTCCAAAGATTTTAATTTCTAAAACAATCTTTGACTATACTTTTATGTAAAGTACCATTGTAAGGATGTGGTCGAGGCACCATGAGAGTTACATACATTTGTATTAAAACTCACAGTTAACTGTGGTCGTATTCTATACGACAGCTCAACAGTTGTATAAATGAAGTTGTATTTGAATTTTATACTATGTATCTGGCGACTCAGAATGGGTGATGTATACCTAATTTTGGGGGCGTCACAGTTGGTGTCAGAGCTTAGGGATATGGTCGCTGACGGAGATAAGAGTCTAGAACTAGGAGGGGAAAGACGAGTTATATACTTCGCTAGTGTGTGACTTACCTAAGCCAAAAAAAATTTACTTGATAAATTGACAATTTGTGATATGCCAATTGACCTTTGTTTTGAAGATATATTCTAGAATGATATTTGAAATGCAGGAGATGAGCAATGGGAAAATCATGATACAGAGCAAATAACCGGGAAGGTACAATCCAAAAAGAAAGCAAGGTATTCTCATCTCTTCTAATACCAGGTACGTACGTAAATTTCTAGGGCAAAATTCTATAAGGAGGGGAGATTGTGAGACCCCAGATTTTATGAATAAATATTTAACTTTCTCGAAATAATTTTTTATTTTTTATATTATGGTGTGGATTTGATATAATGTTATAGTTATGGGTAGTATTTATAAATTTTGCAAAGTATGCAAGTTGTTATATAATATTCGATTGCTTAGGAAATATTCTTTTTTTGTCAGGGAATATCCGTACGACGGTACAATCATTGGTAGACCCCACAACGGAATTATTATCGGAATGAGAAAATGACAAAAAAATTTTTATAAAAATAACGGCGGAAGTTTTACCGTTAATACTGTTGAACTACTAGGTAGTAAAAGTACAGTAATATGCGTAGTTGCATAGTAGCACACGGTATTAATTATTGATGCTTACGTGATAAGTCACTCAGTTTTGTTATTGGTATTATTAATGTAATAAAACAGAATACTTTTATAAAGTTATTATATAAATAGAATATATTATATTCTATTATGCATAGTGTCTGCATAGTATTTTGCATAATAAAATCTTTTTATATAAAACAGAATACTTTTATAAAGTTATCTGTTTTATTAGACAATAATTAGAATATATTATATTTTATTATGCATAGTGTTTGTATAGTAAAATCTTTTATAAAGTTATTCGTTTTATTAGATTATAAATAGAATATATTATATTTTATTTAAAAGATTTTGCTTTAAATATGGACCGTCAGATTAAAGTAAATCAATCTGGACCGTTCATGAGTTAGTTACTATGCAGTCCATTTTTCTATAAATAGAAGCTCATTCCTTCATTATTTTCTTACGAATTCATTGAAACTCTAGAGAGATAAACTATAGAGAGAAAGAAGAAAGTATTCAACTACTTCACTACTTAAATATCCAGTACTCATCTTCTTAAGGTAGGAGATATTATTTGTTATACTCGAAAGGGGTATTCTTTCTTTCTTATTCATGAAGAGAACTTCTGTTATTCCATTTTTTATTATTCTGTTGGAATAACCTGTATTCGCGGGATACCCTATACTTGGTGAAATTCTTCTGTTATTTCATTCTTTATTATTATGTTGGAATAACCTGTTTATGCGAAGTACCGCATACATGGTGAAATTCTTCTAATATTCCGTTCTTTATTATTATGTCGGAATATCATGTCTATGCGTTTACGCCGGACCTGGTTCAATTATTTATTATTCTGTCAGAATATCTTGTCTGTGCATTTATGCTGGACCTAGTTCCATTATTTATTATTCTGTCGGAATATCCTTTATGTGCGTTTACGCCGGACCTGGTTCCACTATTTATTATTCTGTTGGAATAACATGTATACGCGGACTACCCTATACTTGATAAAATTCTTCTATTATTCCATTCTTTATTATTATGTTGGAATATCCTATCTATGCAAAGTACTGCATACATGGTGAAATTCTTCTAATATTCCATTCTTTATTATTCTATTAGAATATCATGTCTGTACGTTTTATGCCAGACCTGGTTCCGTTATTTATTATTCTGCTGGAATATCCTATCTGTGCTTTACGCATGACCTGGTTCCATTATTTATCATTTTGTTAGAACATCCTGTCTGTGCGTTTACGCATGACCTGGTTCCGTTATTTATTATTCTGTTGGAATAACCTGTATGTGCGGTTTATCACATGCCTGGTGATTTCTTTTGTTATTCCATTCTTTATTATACTCAGTTGGTTAAAGTTTTGACTTCTATTCTCCACGAAATTAGTGGAATATCTTTGATTTAGTTGATTAATGCTTATAATATTGTCATCATCCTGATATTTATATTATGTTGAAAGTCATATGTGGCCTGTAGTGCATCAATGGACTTGGTATGATTATGACTAGGGATTATTCGGTATAATCATGACCGTAATGTTGCAAATGATGTGGAAAAAGTCCTCATTGGGCCGTAGTGCATTGATGGATAATTTTTGGTATGATTATGGCTATGGATTCTCTTCGGCCAAGGGTGCAAAGATGAATTGTTTTATAGCATGATCAGGACCGTTGATAAAAACACGATTATCTTAGGCCCGTAGTGCATGGATAATTTGTGGTTGTGATACTAATGAAAAAGTCCTCAATGGCTCTTAGTGCATTGATGGACAGTTTTTTGTATGATTATGGCTATGGATTCTCTTCGACCAAGGGTGCAAAGATGAATTATTTTATGGTATGATCAGGACCGTTGATGAAAACACGATTATCTTTTGCCTGTAGTGCATGGATAATTCGTGGTCGTGATACTTAAGAATATCCTTGTCTTGTAGTGCATGGATGATTTGATGATGTGGATTAATTATTGAGCTGAGTCTCAGCAATGAAATATTAATTAATTGATGTGATAATAATGAATATCCTTGGCCATAGTGCATGGTTAATTCATGGATGTTATATTAACGAATATCCTTGGCCATAGTGCATGGGTGATTCGATGATGTGGATTATTTGTTAAGCTGAGTCTCAGCATTATTAGTTTTACAGTTGTATATCTTTGGCATGTAGTGCAAAGATGAATTTATTAGTATGATTATGAGCAGGAATTGTGATTTGGTATAACCTTGATTTGTGATATTTCAGATGAAAGATAGGTGATGAGAATCATCTTCATCCTGGGTGCGAAAAAGAATTCAGAATCACAATTATGATTATGAGTTATTCATATGATTGTGGACAGGAATTGTTGATTGATGTTACAGGGATAAAACATTATTGGTGGACTTTTAACATAGAGAAGATAATAGACCTTATGGTCTATTTGGCTCTTCTAATGGATTGCTCGTTCCGCTGTAACTATGGTTCAAAAGTTTTATCATCTACCATATGTTCTAAATTTCTGATTTATTATTGATGAAAGCTATTGATAATTTAATTATCTTTAGTCATGATATTCTTTACTGGGCTAGTTGTGCTCACCCTTCATGTTTCACAATTCCTTACAGGTAATAAGAGTGTTGCCGTAAGAGTGTTTCCGGGTCGAGCGGGGATAACAGGGGAATAGAATAGTGGTCTCTAGCTGTGAAGGTTCTCCCTAAACAGTATAGAAAAGTGTGTTGTATTCTATACAATATTTAGTAGTTATATTTGGTGAATCAAATAGGGTGAGGCGAACCCAACTTTAGAAGGGTGTGTTGCCACTATCACACAAGATGTCTAAAGACATACAACCTCGTGTTATCATAAGACAGGGTTGTGCGCATCCACTTGCTGAGTATATCTACGGGCACTACCTATATGATCTTGGAGTTTATTTGAAATATAATATTCACTTGGAGACAGTGGAGATAGTTATATGTCAAGAGAAGACTCACCATTGGAAAGAAGATGATAGTAATCTTCTCATTTTTCTTTGGGGTCTATTGGGTCAACCAAGGATAATTCTGTGGCCATATGATATCTATTATAACCTAGACGCATGGCCTCCCATGTACGAAGGTTTCCTTGAGCACTTTCCAAAGATTTTAATTTCTAAAACAGTCTTTGACTATACTTTTATGTAAAGTACCATTGTAAGGATGTGGTCGAGGCACCATGAGAGTTACATACATTTGTATTAAAACTCACAGTTAACTGTGGTCGTATTCTATACGACAGCTCAACAGTTGTATAAATGAAGTTGTATTTGAATTTTATACTATGTATCTGGCGACTCAGAATGGGTGATGTATACCTAATTTTGGGGGCGTCACAGTTGGTGTCAGAGCTTAGGGATATGGTCGCTGACGGAGATAAGAGTCTAGAACTAGGAGGGGAAAGACGAGTTATATACTTCGCTAGTGTGTGACTTACCTAAGCCAAAAAAAATTTACTTGATAAATTGACAATTTGTGATATGCCAATTGACCTTTGTTTTGAAGATATATTCTAGAATGATATCTGAAATGCAGGAGATGAGCAATGGGAAAATCATGATACAGAGCAAATAACCGGGAAGGTACAATCCAAAAAGAAAGCAAGGTATTCTCATCTCTTCTAATACCAGGTACGTACGTAAATTTCTAGGGCAAAATTCTATAAGGAGGGGAGATTGTGAGACCCCAGATTTTATGAATAAATATTTAACTTTCTCGAAATAATTTTTTATTTTTTATATTATGGTTTGGATTTGATATAATGTTATAGTTATGGGTAGTATTTATAAATTTTGCAAAGTATGCAAGTTGTTATATAATATTCGATTGCTTAGGAAATATTCTTTTTTTGTCAGGGAATATCCGTACGACGGTACAATCATTGGTAGACCCCACAACGGAATTATTATCGGAATGAGAAAATGACAAAAAAAATTTTATAAAAATAACGGCGGAAGTTTTACCGTTAATACTGTTGAACTACTAGGTAGTAAAAGTACAGTAATATGCGTAGTTGCATAGTAGCACACGGTATTAATTATTGATGCTTACGTGATAAGTCACTCAGTTTTGTTATTGGTATTATTAATGTAATAAAACAGAATACTTTTATAAAGTTATTCTATAAATAGAATATATTATATTCTATTATGCATAGTGTCTGCATAGTATTTTGTATAATAAAATCTTTTTATATAAAACAAAATACTTTTATAAAGTTATCTGTTTTATTAGACAATAATTAGAATATATTATATTTTATTATGCATAGTGTTTGTATAGTAAAATCTTTTTTAAAGTTATTCATTTTATTAGATTAAAAATAGAATATATTATATTTTATTTAAAAGATTTTGCTTTAAATATAGACCGTCAGATTAAAGTAAATCAATCTGGACCGTTCATGAGTTAGTTACTATGAAGTCCATTTTTCTATAAATAGAAGCTCATTCCTTCATTTTTTTTCTTACGAATTCACTGAAACTCTAGAGAGATAAACTATAGAGAGAAATAAGAAAGTATTCAGCTACTTCACTACTTAAATATCTAGTACTCATCTTCTTAAGGTAGGGGATATTATTTGTTATACTCGTAAGGGGTATTCTTTCTTTCTTATTCATGAAGAGAACTTCTGTTATTCCATTTTTTATTATTCTGTTGGAATAACCTGTATTCACGGGATACCCTATACTTGGTGAAATTCTTCTGTTATTTCATTCTTTATTATTATGTTGGAATAACCTGTTTATGCGAAGTACCGCATACATGGTGAAATTCTTCTAATATTTCGTTCTTTATTATTCTGTCGGAATATCATGTCTATGCGTTTACGCCGGACCTGGTTCAATTATTTATTATTCTGTCAGAATATCTTGTCTGTGCGTTTATGCTGGACCTAGTTCCATTATTTATTATTCTGTCGGAATATCCTTTATGTGCGTTTACGCCGGACCTGGTTCCATTATTTATTATTCTGTTGGAATAACATGTATACGCGGACTACCCTATACTTTATAAAATTCTTCTATTATTCCATTCTTTATTATTATGTTGGAATATCCTATCTATGCAAAGTACTGCATAAATGGTGAAATTATTCTAATATTCCATTCTTTATTATTCTGTTAGAATATCATGTATGTGCGTTTTACGCCAGACCTGGTTCCGTTATTTATTATTCTGCTGGAATATCCTATCTGTGCTTTACGCATGACCTGGTTCCATTATTTATCATTTTGTTGGAACATCCTGTTTGTGCGTTTACGCATGACCTGGTTCCGTTATTTATTATTCTGTTGGAATAACCTGTATGTGCGGTTTATCACATGTCTAGTGATTTCTTTTGTTATTCCATTCTTTATCATACTCAGTTGGTTAAAGTTTTGACTTCTATACTCCACGAAATTAGTGGAATATCTTTGATTTAGTTGATTAATGCTTATAATATTGTCATCATCCTGATATTTATATTATGTTAAAAGTCATCTGTGGCATGTAGTGCATCGATGGACTTGGTATGATTATGACCAGGGATTATTCGGTATAATTATGACCGTAATGTTGAAAATGATGTGGAAAAAGTCCTCATTGGGCCGTAGTGCATTGATGGATAATTTTTGGTATGATTATGGCTATGGATTCTCTTCGGCCAAGGTTGCAAAGATGAATTGTTTTATAGCATGATCAGGACCGTTGATAAAAACACGATTATCTTTGGCGCGTAGTGCATGGATAATTTGTGGTTGTGATACTAATGAAAAAGTCCTCAATGGCTCTTAGTGCATTGATGGACAGTTTTTTGTATGATTATGGCTATGGATTCTCTTCGACCAAGGGTGCAAAGATGAATTATTTTATGGTATGATCAGGACCGTTGATGAAATCACGATTATCTTTTGCCCATAGTGCATGGATAATTCGTGGTCGTGATACTTAAGAATATCCTTGGCTTGTAGTGCATGGATGATTTGATGATGTGGATTAATTATTGAGCTGAGTCTCAGCAATGAAATATTAATTAATTGATGTGATAATAATGAATATCCTTGGCTATAGTGCATGGTTAATTCATGGATGTTATATTAACGAATATCCTTGGCCGTAGTGCATGGGTGATTCGATGATGTGGATTATTTGTTAAGCTGAGTCTCAGCATTATTAGTTTTACTGTTGTATATCTTTGGCATGTAGTGCAAAGATGAATTTATTAGTATGATTATGAGCAGGAATTGTGATTTGGTATAACCTTGATTTGTGATATTTCAGGTGAAGATAGGTGATGAGAATCATCTTCATCCTGGGTGCGAAAAGGGAATTCAGAATCACAATTATGATTATGAGTTATTCATATGATTGTGGACAGGAATTGTTGATTGATGTTACAGGGATAAAACATTATTGGTGGACTTTTAACACGGAGAAGATAATAGACCTTATGGTCTATTTGACTCTTCTAATGGATTGCTCGTTCCGCTGTAACTATGGTTGAAAAGTTTTATTATCTACCATATGTTCTAAATCTCTGATTTATTATTGATGAAAGCTATTGATAATTTAATTATCTTTAGTCATGATATTCTTTACTGGGCTAGTTGTGTTCACCCTTCCTGTTTCACAATTCCTTACAGGTAATAAGAGTGTTGTCGTAAGAGTGTTGCCGGGTCGAGCGGGGATAACAGGGGAATAGAACAGTGGTCTCTAGCTGTGGAGGTTCTCCCTAAACAGTATAGAAAAGTGTGTTGTATTCTATACAATATTTAGTAGTTATATTTGGTGAATCAAATAGGGTGAGGCGAACCCAACTTTGGAATGGTGTGTTGCCACTATCACACAAGATGTCTAAAGACATACAACCTCGTGTTATCATAAGACAGGGTTGTGCGCATCCACTTGCTGAGTATATCTACGGGCACTACCTATATGATCTTGGAGTTTATTTAAAATATAATATTCACTTGGAGACAGTGGAGATAGTTATATGTCAAGAGAAGACTCACCATTGGAAAAAAGATGATAGTAATCTTCTCATTTTTCTTTGGGGTCTATTGGGTCAACCAAGGATAATTCTGTGGCCATATGATATCTATTATAACCTAAACGCATGGCCTCCCATGTACGAAGGTTTCCTTAAGCACTTTCCAAAGATTTTAATTTCTAAAACAGTCTTTTACTATACTTTTATGTAAATTACCATTGTAAGGATGTGGTCGAGGCACCATGAGAGTTACATACATTTGTATTATAACTCACAGTTAACTGTGGTCGTATTCTATATGACAGCTCAACAGTTATATAAATAAAGTTGTATCTGAATTTTGTACTATGTATCTGGCGACTCAGAATGGGTGATGTATACCTAATTTTGGGGGCGTCACACTATTCACAGAAAGATAAAATTTTCTCTTCTTTTTCCAAGATGTCTATTATGGTTACTATCTTTGATTGTATCCATATTTTGATCTCCATTCTTGAATTTTACTCCACTATGATTTATTATGAAGTATTTTTGAACTTAGATTATCTAAAGTACGAATCCCTAATCTTTGTCCTTTGATATCACTGGCTTCGTTTCTTTAAAATATTTTTCATCATCCTTAGTCCTAAATGATGATATAATTTAATATCTTTGGCCTGTAGTACAAAGATGAATGATTACCGGATGAATATCTTTGGCCCGTAGTGCAAAGATGGACAGGTGTTGAGATGAACATGACCAACTGGTAATACAAATGAATATCTTTGGCCCGTAGTGCAAAGATGAATATTTGGTTCAAGATGTATATTGATTGATGTTACAGAGATAAAATATTGATGATGGACTTTTAAATCATAGAAGATAGTAGATTTCATTCTCTACTTAACTCTTCTAATGAATTGTTATTTTCGCTGCGAATATTGATCTAAAACTTGTTTTCCATTATATTTTATCTGATTTGTTGAAGGTTAACGATAATTTATTGTTCATTATCTTAGTCATAATGTTATTTACTGGGTTAGTTGAGCTCACCTTTTTCCCTTTTGTTCCATTTTTCTTTTCAGGAGGCGAGAATATAGCGGGAACTAGTCGGGGTGTGGAGTGATGTTCCCAGTCAGTTGTTTTAGCAGTCCTCACTATTTTGTAAAATAGTATTTCAATAATTGTAATGAGAACTTATTTGAGTTTGAATATTGTCTAGAAGACAATATTTGCATTTAAACTCACAGTATATGTGTTGCCGTATTTTGCACGACAATTATAATAATGAAGTTGTATTTATTTTCTGTACCATGTATTTGGCGACTTGGAATGTGTGATGTATACCTATTTTGGGGGAGTCACATTACGGCTCTGAAAAATTTCTTCTCGACACACTACGATCCTTCCTCTTCTCTCCTGGTAGACAACGAACTCCGAGATCTACTATCTTGCAGACTACGATTTTGCCTTGATAGTTCTTGAGTTTTCCTTGATCATGGCAGACTACGATTTCTGGTGCAGTGTCTGATAAGTGGGTTTTATACCTACTTATGGAATATCAATTCACGCGAACTATGCCCATCTCAAGTACATTTTAGTGTGTTTTAGTTGCATTTCATATTATTTTGCAGTGCATATACTTAAAACTCCTTTTGGCGAAAAAGTGCAGGAAACGGCCTAATTTGGTAGAATTAGAAGGCAAGAGGCGAATGGACGCATGAAGCGAGGCACAAGCTGGGATATGCATGGCATGAGGATCAAGTGGAGCAGAAGACTAGGCATGGATGGACAAAGGCAGGAGCAGCAGAACCAGAACCCAGAATTACAGAAGCCGCGCGACCGGACAAGCTTGGGAACGCGCGCCCGCGCGAGCACCCGACTGGACAACATTACTTTCTACAAGTTGCCCGCCCCCAAATCCAGGTACTTCAATTCCACGGGATTTGGTGTTCACTGTACAAATATCATCTATCTATCTACCCATAATAAATGCAAGCTATGCAATAGATAGAATAAAAATCTTCCCCTTAAGGGTTACAACATCTGAATAATAATACTAATACAATCCCAGGTTAAACTAACCTTAAACATCTGTGCGGAATCATAAACAAATAAGTCTTAACAACATCATTAAATCAAGTCTTAAACAAAATACATCATCAAATAAACAACAAGTCTTCATCACTTGCTAACTTTGCCTTTGCCTTTACTAGTGGAAGGTTCATCAGTTCTTTCGTTCTTAACTGCAATGTTATTATTAAGCAAGAGTGAGCACTATTGCCCACAAGTATAATAATGAAATAACAGTATAATAACATGCGAGTAAACCAAAGACATCTGAATAAAAGCTCAACTTTTGAATCAAGAATGAATAACAAGAATCAAAAGAATTCTGAGGGTCATAAGACCTTGAACTATGTCCTAGGTTATCAAGGGTTATACTTGAAACCTTTAACAGTCATAAGACTATGGACCTTTCTACTCGTACTTAGGGGGATCAGCCCTTAGTACCATACTGTGCACAATATCTTAACGCTAACGCATAAGTAAATCCCTTTGCAGGGTTGTTCATCTCAGTTTGACATTCGAGTCTGCACCAAAGGAAGTTTGGTTTGGATAATTTATAAAGAGTTTTGAAATTTAGAACGCTCATCAACTATGGACTAGTCGAATCAATAAGGGTTCGCTAGTCTAATAAGGTTCAATAATAATGATATTTAAATTGAATAATAATCTCAGGAAGTATACAATATGACAATTATTGTATAACTAAATCATGCTTTGAAAAGATAATCAATCTTTAATATAACATTTGAACTTGAATAATAGTAATGATAATTTACTCGAGGTAAATAATAAACTTGAACAATAATGACAAGTATGGTTAGGAAACTTGCCCCGTGCGTAGGCTAAACGATTACTACTTCCGTTCACCACAAATCCTACACACATACCATATGTATTCACGACATTCATTAGTTACATAACTTCCAATTAGTTATTTTTACACGAATTTAGACTTACCCAATCATTGTAATACATATATAATCATTACTTAACACATCTAGCATGATTTTTAACAAGTCACAACACATAATTTGCAAAATCAACACATTTACTTCCACTGTTCTTGATGTTCTTGAAGGTTTTGAAAATAAAATATGAAAATTGTCACTACGGATTCGTTATAACACCCCGAATTCGTTACAACACCGATTCGTTCCAACTCCCCATAGGGCCTTGTTTGGCTAGATTAATAGATTTCAAAAATCATTTAATTTAATAAAGCTTTATCATATAGTTTAATTCATGTCACACCCATTTGCACAATAATTCATATATCTTATTTAATATAAATAAAATATAATAACTTCTCGTAAATTCACATAGTCATATATTTAATTTTCTCATTAATTAATAATGTCAAATTATTAACTCTCTAATTAATAATTAATTTAATTAAAATAACATCATGCTTAATTAAATATTTTATTTAATTCAATAAGCTCAATTAATTACATACTTGAATAATAATTATTCTCCACATTAATTTAATAAATTTAACACATATAATTAAATTAATATACCACAATTGCATCAAATAATTATTTAATCCAATAATTAAATCATCAAAAAATATTTATTTCATTCAATAAATATTAAAATTAAATTATAAAAATCTCGTTCGTCACATCTTTCCCCCCTTAAAAGGATTCTGTCCCCAGAATCACGACTCAATAAATTCGACCCAGATTATGAATTGATTTATAACTATCCTAACCAATACTGCATCCCAAGTCCAACACATTTGTAAGACCCCAACTTTTATAAATAAAGATAAATTTTCTATAAATATCATTTTTGAATATAATGGAATGAATTTGATATAATGTTATAGTTATGGGTAATATTTATAAATTTTACAAAGTACACAAGTTGTTATATAATATTCGATTGGTCGGAGAATATTCATTTTAACAGGGAATATTCGTGCAACGACACTATCATTGGTAGACCCCACAACGGAATTATTGTCGGATTAAGAAAACGACAAAAATATTTTAAATAATGGCAGAAGTTTTACCGTTAACTATTGAAACACCCAGTGTTAAAAGTACAGTAATACGCGTAGTTGCACAGTAGCACACGGTATTGATTATTGATGCTTATGTGATAAGTCACTCAGTTTTGTTTTATTGGTATTATTAATGTAATAAAACAGAAAAGCTTTTTATATAAAACAGAATACTTTTATAAAGTTATTCGTTTTATTATACTAATAGTAAAATCTTTTTTTATAAAATAAAATACTTTTATAAAGTTATCTGTTTTATTATACAATAATTAGAATATATTATATTTTATTATGCATAGTATTTTTATAGTACCTGCATAGTGTTTGCATAGTAAAATCTTTTTATAAAGTTATTCGTTTTATTAGATTATAAATAGAATATATTATATTTTATTTAAAAAAAAAATTCTTTAAATATGGACCGTCGGATTAAAGTAAATCAATCTGGACTATTAATGAGTTAGTTACTATGCAATCCATTTTTCTATAAATAGAAGCTCATTCCTTCATTATTTCTGCTCCTTCCATACTCTTATATTCAGTTTATTTTACGGTAAGGAATATTATTTCTTTTGTATTCATGAAGAGAACTTCAGTTATTCCATTCTTTATTATTCTGCTGGAATAACCAGTATACGCGGACTACCCTATATTTGGTGACATTCTTCTATTATTCCGTCTTTATTATTATTCTGTTGGAACATCCTGTCTATGCTTTTTACGTCGGACCTGGTTCCGTCTTTATTATTATTCTATTGGGACATCCTGTCTGTGCGTTTACACCGGACCTGGTTCCGTCGTTATTATTATTCTGTTAGAATATCCTGTCTATGCATTTACGCCGGACCTGGTTCTGTTTGTATTATTCTGTTGGAACATCCTGTCGGTGCGAATTTTGCCTGGCCTGGTTTCGTTACTTATTATTCTGTTGGAATAACCTGTCTATCCGAAGTACCGCATGCATGGTGATTTCTTTTGTTATTCCATTTGTTATTATACTCAGTTGGTTAAAGTTTTAACTTCTATACTCCATGAAATTAGTGGAATATCCTTGATATTTGCGCTTCATCTAGTATCTTTTCATGGAAATATTCTTCTGAGCATTCTTGAATTTTATTCTACAAAACAGTATCTTGTTGACAATTTGGACGTTATTAGTTCCTAGATAAATTAATTCTTGAACTTGTTTTTATTGAATTCTTATATCATTGTCATCATCCTCATGTTTATATTATGTTGAAAGTCATCTGTGGCCTGTAGTGTATAGATGGACTTGGTACGATTATGACCAGGGGTTATTCGGTGTAATCATGACCGTAATGTTACAAATGATGTGGAAAAAGTCCTCATTGGCCCTTAGAGCATTGATGGACAGTTGTTGGCATGATCATGACCATTAATGAATACAAAAATATTCTTGGCCCATAGAGCATGGATAATTGTGGTCGTGATACTAAAGAATATTCTTGGCCGTAGTGCAGGGGTGATTCGATGATGTGGATTATGTATTAAGCTAAGTCTCAGCGATAAAAGTCATGAAAAACCTTTTAAATCATAGAAGATAGTAGATTTTATTCTCTACTTGACTCTTATAATGGATTACTTGTTCCGTTGCAGTTAAACTTTATGTTTGTTATATTTTATCAGTTTAACACTGTTGAAGGCTAATGATAATTTATTCTGCATTATCTTAGTCATAATATTTCTTACTGGGCTAGTTGAGCTCACCCTTTTTTTCACTGTTCTCTTCAGAAAATGAGAATATAGCTGGGACGAGTCGGGGAACGGAGTGATGGACCAGATGATAGTATTAGTAGTCCTCACTATTCTGTTAAATAGTGTGACAATAAATGTAATGAGGACTTATTCTGGGAGTGGATGTTGTCTAGAAGACAGTATTTGTATTAAAATTCACAGCTCTCTTGTTGTATATTAAAGATTGTATTTGTATTTTATACCATGTATTTGGCGACTCAGAATAGGTGATGTATACCTATTTTGGGGGCGTCACAGTTGGTATCAGAGCTTAGGGATATGATCCCTGGCTAAGATGTGAGAATAGAACTAGGAGGGGAGAGACGGGGAATTCCTTCGCTAGTATGACCTATCTAAGTTTTTTGGTATTTAATTGGTTGGTCAGGATATAGGGATAATATGTTACATGTCAATTAACCTTTTGTTTTGTGGCAGTATCTGAAAATGACATCCAAGAATGTTGAGAATAACAATGGAGCACAGGCGACCGTTGATTCACCACATATCAATAATCAAGATAATGTGCATCAGGAAGGCGACAATCCTCATTCAAACAACAACACTGACCAAATGATGAATGATGGAATGTTCAGAGGCTTTATGCAATTCATGCAACAGCAGGCGAGAGCGGCTCCTGTCCAAAATGTAGGTGGAACCACTGGAAACTCTCGGACGGTCACCGCTAAACAGTTCAAGGAGCTGGGACCACCTGAGTTTATTGGAGAGCCAAAACCACTTAATGCGGAAGCATGGATAAAGCAGATCACCAAGATATTTGATATCTTGGGATGCTCCGAGGAGCAAAAGGTTCCCTTTGCCATCTTTATGTTGCGAGGAAAGGCAGATTACTGGTGGGAATCGGTAAAGCGTACTCAACCTGCCACACTGAAAATGTCTTGGGAGAAGTTTCAAGAACTATTCAACGACAAGTACTTTCCCGAAAGTATTCATCACATGAAGGAGGTGGAGTTCATTAAGTTGGAACAGAATAATATGACCGTGTCGCAGTACGAAGCAAAGTTTACCGAGTTGTCCCGGTTGCGTCCCACTTGGTGGATAATGAAGAAAGAATGACGCGGATGTTTTTAAGAGGTTTGAAGCCGGATATATGTCAACATCTTATTTCTCATAAACTGTGTTTGTATTCAGATGTTGTAAATAGGGATCAGTTAGTGGAGCGCGATAACGAGTCAACGCAACCAAAAGAGAGCAGCCGGCAAAATGATAATACCAGCGAGAGCAGTCATCGAAGCGGTGACAACAAGCGTGGAGGGAATCAATAGACCAGAAATGGTAACCACTTCGGTGGTAATCAGGGCCAAAGCAATAAGAATGGACATTTCAAGAAGAGGAGATTCAATAATGATGGAAAGATGTCAGCACCAGCACCCGTTGTTAAGGAAGGAGAACGACCACCTATCATATGCTTCAAATGCGGAGGGGAGGGACACATCAGTCCAAACTGCGTGATGCCATCCAAAGCATGTTATATTTATGGAAGAGGAGGTCACTTAGCCCGATTTTGTCGTTCACCGAAGCCAAGTTCAGCTAGGATGGAGGCACCAAAGGCCGTCCCAGAAAAGTCAAAGCCGGTAGTGCAAGGGAGAACGTTTATTGTGACCTCCCAGAAAGCAAGGAACCCGAATGATGTTGTGACGACCCCAAAATAGGTCCATACCATCCAACCAATTCTGAGTCGCCAAATACATGGTATAGAAAACAACTACAACTTTATTACAACAATTGTCGTATAAAATACAACAACATATATGTTGTGAATTTTGATACAAATATATACCAAATGTGACACATGTCCCAACCGTGGATAGCACCTCACAGTGACACCTTACATAAAGGTATAGTCAAAAATTGTTTTAGAAATTAAAATCTTTAGAAAGTTCTCAAGGAAACCTTCATACATGGGAGGCCATGCGTCTAGGTTATGATAGATATCATATGGCCACAGAATTATCCTTGGTTGACCCATTAGACCCCAAAGAAAAACAAGAAGATTAATATCATATTCTTCCCAATGGTAAGTCTTCTCTTGACATATCATTATCTACAATGTCTCTAATTGAGAATTATACTTCAAACAAACACCAAGATTATATAGGTAGTGCTCGTATATATACTCAGCAAGTGGATGAGCACATCCCTGTCTTATGATGATACGAGGTTGTATGTCATTAGACATCTTGTATGATATTGACAAAACACCCTTCCAACGTTGGGCTCGCCTCACCCTCAACAGCTATAGACCACCGTTCTATTCCCCTGTTATCCCCCAGTTGACCCAACTACACTTTTATTACTTGAAAGGAATTATGAAGCAAAAGGGTGAGCACAACTAGCTCATTAAAGAATATCATGACTAAAGATAATTAAATTATCAACAGCCTTCATCGGTAATAAATCAGAGATTTAGAACATATGGTAGATGATAAAAAATTTCAACCATAGTTGCAGCGGAACGAGCAATCCATTAGAAGAGTCAAATAGACCATAAAGTCTATTTTCTTCTCCATGTTAAAAATCCACCAACAATATTTTATCCCTGTAACATCACTCAACAGTTCCTTTCCACAATCATATGAATAACTCATAATCATAATTGTGGTTCTAAATTCCTCTTCTCATCCAGGACGAAGATAATTTTCATAACCTATCTTCACCTAAAACATCAAAGATCATGGTTATACCAAATCACATTTCCTCTTCATAATCATACTGATAAATTTATCTTTACACTACGGGCCAAAGATATTCGTCAACAGTTCATCTTTGCACTACTGGCCACAGATATTCAACCACAGATCATCTTTGCACTACAGGCCAAAGATATTCATCAAAATTCATCTTTGCACTACAGGCCAAAGATATTCCTCAACAGTTCATATTTGCACTACAGTCCAAATATATTCATCAACAGTTCATATTTGCACTACAGGCCAAATATGTTAATATTTCAAAGAAATATATAATCATTTCAGAATTTATATAAAAAATAATTATAACAATGTTGATTATTTCACCTTTGCACTTAAGCTAAAGATATTCAATTATAAATTCAATGGTCATGATCATACCAGTCACAATCCAATTTTTCACTACTGGCCAAAGAGAACCCTAGTCGTGATCATACCAATAATCTACTCATCTTTATACTCAAGTGAAAGAGAATTTCAACATCAGGGTTATAAAAATGTTATATATGATAATAAAAATAATATGATCAACAACTGCATTTAATCTTAAGGGCAATATTCATAAATCAACGATAATTTGGTCAGAAAAAGAAACCAACTTTGTTGTGAATAGTACCCGTGAATAGTAACTCGTGAATAATAACTCATGAGTAGTATCTCGTGAATAGTAACTCGTGAATAATAACTCATGAATAGTAACCCCGACTCAAAAAGGTAGAAATTCCTCAATAAAATCCATACCAATATTTCGGTATAATGATATTGAAAGAATAAAATTTCTTAAACTTATAACCAATTTATTTTAATTGTTTATACTTTACTAAATAATGCATTTAATCATCCTAAAATGCCAAACTCATAAGTTTTCATCACCAATAACCAAAACTCTTATCAAAAATCTGCATATACCTCATATAGGATTATCAAGCCATAAAATCCTATTTTCCAATTTTCTTCCTTCACATAACATATTTAATTCATTTATTCATAACTAGTCCATTTTCATGAAAAATACCAAATTAGTTCCAAAAATAATTCTTTTCTGGAATTTAGCATAATATAGTCTCATAGTGAACATATATTTTTCTCAGAATTTTTAAAATTCATTTAATATTTTTCATATGGCCAAAACCGCCGAAAATTTAGACATTTATCATAAATTGTACTTTTATCCAAAAATTCTGAAATTCACTGAGTACACTGATATTATATAGATGTACTCCCAATAAATATTTCATCAATTTTAGAGTTAACCACAAGGAATTATAAGCAGTTACTTTTAAAATAATCTTTTCTCATAGAATTCATAACTTTTAATCTATACATCTAAAAATCATCATTTTTGGACATAATTAATAAAACTCATCAAAATATCATTTCAAATTTTTCCAGAATTTTTGAAGGTCAGAAAAATTACGAAACTGAAAAACATAATAACCCTTAAAATCCCTTACTATCCCTTACCTCAAAAGAGCAGCACTTCTGACTGGATATCGGATATGACGCTGAAGGAAACTATGAATATCAACTCACCAAGTATCTAAATACTCATAAAATACACTCAATAATATAGAGATAAAAAGAGAGAAAACTTATGAATTCTGGTGTGATTTTTAATTCTAACTTAGCCCTCTATTTATAGGAAAATATTAGCACGCTGAAACAGACTAGACCTGCTACCTGATGGCTTTACCTGCTACTATTTCACCCACCAAAAATCAGTCATCTCCCCCAACAACCAAGAGTGGGGTCCACACAATTCTAGAATTTTCCACCAAAACCTAATTTCCGAATCAGTTACATCTTCAAATTCATAACAAATTATACGCTCATTTTTAACGGTTCAAAATCTGTGGACATATACTCAACGTATATATGTATAACATATTCAAAAATTACAACGATCCAACGGTCGGATTAAATATTATAACTCATACAATAAAGCTGTAAGAACACCGATTTGATCTTTTAATACCTCCAATCCGACAAAATACTGATAAAATACCTCAACATTAATTCCTTCATTTATAACCACATAAATAAATCCATCATTTATATCCACATCAAATAAATATTTTCTTATCATATAAATCAATAATTAATTATTCACAAATAATATTACAGAATCACAATAATGACAACCAGGCAGTTCCCAGGAAAGAGGGGGCTTTCCAATAAGAATTTCTCCTTACTGGCGAGCAATTAGGTGACCAAATCTCTCCTTGAAAGAACTTTCTAGACATTGACAATAATGTTATCTAATAATATTATTCAAATAATATGAATTATTGATCTGATAATGGGAAATACTGTGCAGTGATAATTATTGAAACAACAATAATATAAAATATCAACGCAGCAATTATTGAATCAATAAAATAAAATATTGAACAGTAATTACTGTAACAATTATTGAGTAGTTTCTTATTACGTAAGAATCAATAATTCAAAAATACTGTGCAATACCGTGTGCTACTGTTCAATAACGCATATTACTATATTTTAACCACCGGGTATTCAAATAGTGTTAACGGTAACAACTACGCTGTTATTTATAAAAACTCAATTTTTATCATTTTCTTCATCCGACAGTTATTCGTTATGGGGCCAACAAATGGTTGTACCGTCATACGAATATTCTCTGACAGAAAGAATATTCCACGACCAAACGAATATTCCCCGACAATTGAATATTTTATAACCACTTGTGTATTTTGAAAAAAAATTCATATCTCACCCTTAACTTTAAACTTTTATCAATTTAATCATTTACTGAATTGTAATTATAAGAAAAATTGAATACTTTTATTTCATAAAATTCGGGGTCTTACAGAGGTCATCACGGGTAAGCTTATCATAAACTCTAGCGAAGTCTATACTTTATTTGATACTGGTTCTACCCATTTTTTTTATTTCTCCTACATGCGCTCAACGATTAAATTTGACTCCAGAGAAATTAGACATTGACTTATCTGTGGAAACTCCGTTGGGAGAAACCTTCATTACATCCACTGTTTATAAGTCTTGTTTGATTCAAATCGGTACCCTCACATTACCTGTCGATCTTATTTCATTGAAAATACTTGCATTTGACGTGATTCTAGGGATTGATTGGTTAACTATTCATCATGCTAAAATTGATTATTTTCGTAAGGTTGTTAGCTTTCATATTCCTAATCAACCTATTATGCTAATTCAAGCGACCAAACCATTAAAATCAATCAAGATCATCTCAAGCCATAAAGTTATTCATTTATTGAAAAACGGATGTCAAGCTTTTTTAACCCACGTCACAGATCTAAACAAAAATACGTCAGTTTTGAATGATATTTCTATTGTTAATGAATTTCCTGACGTATTCCCTGAAGAACTTCATGGCCTACCCAAGAGCGTGAAATTGAATTTTGTATCGACCTTGAACCTAGTACAAAACCTATTTACAAAGCCCAATATCGAATGGCTCCTATAGAACTTCAGGATTTAAAGACCCAACTGGAGGAATTGTTAGACATTGGCTTTATCCGTCCTAGTACTTCTTCTTGGGGTGCTCCTTTTCTATTCGTGAAAAAGAAAGATGGGAGTATGCGACTTTGTATTGATTATCGGGAGTTGAATCATGTCACCATCAAAAATAGGTACCCATTGCCACGTATTGATGACCTGTTTGACCAGTTGCAAGGAGCCAAATTCTTTTCAAAGATTGATCTTCGTTCCGGATATCAGTAATTAAAGATTAGATCCGATGACATTCCAAAGACGGCTTTCAGAACTCGGTACGGGCATTATGAATTCCTAGTCATGTCCTTTGGATTGACTAATGCTCCAGCTGCCTTCATGGATATGATGAACCGAGTATTAAAGGAATATTTGGATCACTTTGTGGTCGTCTTTATTGATGACATCCTTATTTATTCCAAAAGCCGTGAAGATCATGAGAAACACTTGAGGCTGACACTCCAAAAGCTTCGTGAATACAAACTTTATGCGAAGTTGAAGAAATATAAGTTCTGTCTTGAGGAAGTAGCATTCCTTGGGAACGTAATATCAAGTCATGGAATATCAGTTGACCCGGCAAAGATTGAAGCAATTCAAAGTTGGGAGCAACCTAAATCAGTGACTGAAGTACGTATCTTTCTCGGCTTAACTGGTTATTATCAGATATTCGTGGAAGGATTTTCTCTAATAGCTACTCCATTAACTCAGCTGACTCGAAAAGATACAAAGTACTGTTGGAGTGAAGAATGTGAGAAGAGTTTTCAAGAACTCAAGAGAAGACTCATTTCAGCACCTGTTCTAACAATACCATCTGGCTCGGAGGGATTTGTCGTCTACAGTGATGCTTCGGGTAAAGGGTTGGGATGTGTTCTCATGCAACATGAGAAAGTCACAGCCTATGCCTCAAGACAACTCAAAGAATATGAGAGAAATTATCAAACTCATGACCTAAAGTTAGCAGTTGTTGTCTTCGCACTTAAAATTTGGAGGCATTACTTGTATGGGGAGAAGGTGGAGATCTTTACGGATCATAAAAGCCTTAAATATTTCTTCACTCAAAAGGAACTCAACATGCGACAACCACGTTGGCTTAAACTGCTGAAAGATTATGATCATACTATCCAATACCATCCTGGAAAAACGAACGTGGTAGCTAACGCATTAAGTAGAAGAGCATATGCAAGTACGAGTGTGATATTGTCAACACAAATGCCCATTTTGTGTGACTTGCAAAGGATGGAGATAGAGTTAAAGACTCCAGGGACCCGTGTGATGATGGCGAATATACGAGTAGAACCAAATTTAATTGATAAAGTTAAAGTTGCTCAAGCTACAAACCTGGAGCTGATGCGTATGAGGAAGAAATTGCAAGAAGGTGCTATGCCGGAAGCAAGAATCGATGAAGAAGGAATACTTCGAGTCAACTCCAGACTTCGTGTTCCTAACGTCCCTGATTTAAAGTATAAAATCATGATGGAGACACATAACACACCGTTTGCAATCCATCCTGGGAGTACCAAAATGTATCATGACCTTCGTCATACATTTTGGTGGAGCAATATGAAGAGAGATATAGCGTTGTTTATCTCAAGGTGTCTAACTTGTCAACGAGTTAAAGCGGAGCATCAAGTACCAAAGGTCCATTGCAACAACTTGAAATTCCAGAATGGAAGTGGGAACATATTACCATGGATTTTGTTACCGGTCTTCCTAAGGTTTCTCAAGGCATAGATGCGATTTGGGTCATTGTTGATAGATTGACCAAGTTTGCTCATTTCTTACCGATACGAGAAACTTATACACTTGAATGTCTTGCTCATATGTACATAAACGAGATTGTAAGACTGCATGGTATGCCGGTATCCATAGTTTCTGATTGAGACCCAAGATTCACTTCACAATTTTGGTTAGTTTGCAAAAAGCTATGGGCACAGACTTACGATTTAGCTCGGCATATCATCCTCAGACGGACGGACAGTCGGAGAGGACTATTCAAACTCTTAAAGATCTATTAAGACTCTGTGTCCTTGATTTCAAGGAAAGTTGGGACAAGTTCTTACCATTGGTGGAATTTTCCTACAACAACAGTTATCAAGCAAGTATTGGCATTGCTCCATTCCAAGCGTTGTATGGAAGAAAGTGTCGTTCTCCAGTATGCTGGGATGAGGTGGGTGAAGCAACGTTGTTGGGACCAGAGTTGATACGTATGACTATGAAAAAGAATCAAACGATCCGGCAACGTATAAAAACCTCACAAGATCGACAAAAGAGTTATGCTGATCTTCATTGAAAGGATGTGGAATTTGATATAGGAGATCATGTGTTGTTACGTGTTGCTCCATGGAAAGGAGTTACGAGATTTGGAAAGAGAGGAAAGCTCAATCCTCGATTCATTGGCCCATTTTTAATCCTCGATCGAGTAGGAACTGTGGCCTATAGACTCACTTTACCGCCAAGTATGTCTCGTGTTCATAATGTTTTTCACATATCCATGTTATGTAAATATGTGAAAGACCCGAACCACATTATTGAGTTAGAATCGGACGAAATAGCGGAAGATTTGACGTATGAAGAGGTTCCTATTCAAATCTTGAATAAAAAGGAACATATTCTACGCTCCAAGGTTATATCTCAAGTTAAAGTTTTGTGGAGAAACCACGATGTTGAGGAAATGACCTGGGAGTTAGAATCTGAAATAAAGTCAAGGTATCCTTATCTCTTCGATATACCAAGTACGTACCCTAATTTCGAGATCAAAATTTCATAAGAAGGGGAGGTTGTAAGACCCCAACTTTTATAAATAAAGATGAATTTTCTATAAATATCAATTTTGAATATTATGGAATGAATTTGATATAATGTTATAGTTGTGGGTAATATTTATAAATTTTGCAAAGTACGCAAGTTGTTATATAATATTCGATTGGTCGGGAAATATTCATTTTAACAGGGAATATTCATACAATGGCACAATCATTGGTGGACCCCACAACGGAATTATTGTCGGATTGAGAAAATGACAAAAATACTTTATGAAAATAACGGCGGAATACTGTTAACTGTTGAAACACCCGGTGTTAAAAGTATAGTAATACGCGTAGTTGCACAGTAGCACACGGTATTGATTATTGATGCTTATGTGATAAGTCACTCAGTTTTGTTTTATTAGTATTATTAATGTAATAAAACAGAAAAGTTTTTTATATAAAACAGAATACTTTTATAAAGTTATTCGTTTTATTATACTAATAGTAAAATCTTGTTATATAAAACAGAATACTTTTATAAAGTTATCTGTTTTATTAGACAATAATTAGAATATATTATATTTTATTATATTATGCATAGTGTTTGCATAATGCCTGCATAGTATTTGCATAGTAAAATCTTTTTATAAAGTTATTCATTTTATTAGATTATAAATAGAATATATTATATTTTATTTAAAATATTTTGCTTTAAATATGGACCGTCAGATTAAAGTAAATCAATCTGGACCATTCATGAGTTAGTTACTATGCAATTCATTTCTTCTATAAATAGAAGCTCATTCCTTCATTATTTCTTACGAATTCACTGAAACTCTAGAGAGAGAAATTATAGAGAAGCTATAGAAAAGTATTCTGCTCATTCCCTACTCTTATATTCAGTTTATTTTACGGTAAAGAATATTATTTCTTTTGTATTCATGAAGAGAACTTTTGTTATTCCATTCTTTATTATACTGCTGGAATAACCAGTATATGCAGACTACCCTATACTTGGTGACATTCTTCTATTATTCCGTCTTTATTATTATTTTGTTGGAACATCTTGTCTGTGCGTTTTACGCCGGACTTGGTTCTGTCTTTATTATTATTCTGTTGGGACATCCTGTCTGTGCGTTTACGCCGGACCTAGTTCAGTCTTTATTATTATTCTATTGGAATATCATGTCTGTGCGTTTACGCCAGACCTGGTTCCATCTGTATTATTCTGTTGGAACATCCTGTCGGTGAGAATTTTGCTTGACCTGGTTCCGTTACTTATTATTCTATTGGAATAACGTGTCTATGCGAAGTGCCACATACATGGTGATTTCTTTTGTTATTCCATTCGTTATTTTACTCAGTTGGTTAAAGTTTTGACTTCTATACTCCATGAAATTAGTGGGATATCCTTGATATTTACGCTTCATATAGTATCTTTTCATGGAAATATTCTTCTGAGCATTCTTGAATTTTACTCTACAAAGCAGTATCATGTTGACAATTTGGACGTTATTAGTTCCTAGATAAATTAATTCTTGAACTTGTTTTATTGAATTCTTATATCATTGTCACCATCCTCATGTTTATATTATGTTGAAAGTAATCTGTGGCCTATAGTGCATAGATGGAGTTGGTATGATTATGACCAGGGATTATTTGGTATAATCATGACAGTAATGTTACAAATGATGTGAAAAAAGTTCTCATTGGCTCGTAGTGCATTGATGGAAAGTTGTTGGCATGATCATGACCATTAATGAATACACAAATATTCTTGGCCCGCAGAGCATGGATAATTGTGGTCGTGATACTAAAAAATATCATTGGCCGTAGTGCAGGGGTGATTCGATGGTGTGGATTATTTATTAAGCTGAGTCTCAGCGATAAAAGTCATGAAAAACCTTTTAAATCATAGAAGATAGTAGATTTTATTCTCTACTTGACTCTTATAATGGATTGCTTGTTCCGCTGCAGTTAAACTTGATGTTTGTTATATTTTATCAGTTTAACACTGTTGAAGGCTAATGATAATTTATTCTACATTATCTTAGTCATAATATTTCTTACTGGGCTAGTTGAGTTCACCCTTTCTTTCACTGTTCTCTTCAGGAAATGAGAATATAGCTGGGACGAGTCGGAGAACGGATTGATGGACTAGATGATAGTATTAGAAGTCCTCACTATTCTGTTAAATAGTGTGACAATAAATGTAATGAGGACTTATTCCGAGAGTGGATATTGTCTAGAAGACAGTATTTGTATTAAAACTCACAGCTCACTTGTTGTATATTAAAGATTGTATTTGTATTATATACCATGTATTTGGTGACTAAGAATAGATGATGTATACCTATTTTGGGGGCGTCAAAACATCCATCAGATTTCTCATATCCACCTTCAACGCAACAAGAGGAAAATTCAAGGTTGAAGGAATTCATGTCAAAAAGCATAGCAGACCATGAAGAGATGATGATGAGTCAGGAGTTATCAAGCCAAAATCTTAACAAACAGATGGAACAACTCATTAACTCCTCAATGAATGGTCCTCAATACATGGATGTTTAAACTAAATAAGATAATTCAAGATTAGAGGATTTGTGGTTCAAGTGTGTAGCATCAAGTGATGAGAAGATGATTGAGCAAGAGAGGTCAATTCAAAATCTTCAAAATTAGATGGATCAAATCTTCGAAGCCTTGATCAATCGCTTTCCAAATAATTGGTGCTATGTCATGGACGATGAAATTGATGGAGAACCAGAAGTGTAAATGCCACTGAATGAACTAAAAGGAGTGGACATTGAGGAGACAACTGGGGGTATGGAAAATGAAGATCATGAGCTTACTTGTATAATACCCCAAGTGCCTTCTCAGTTAGAGTTGAAAAATTCAATGTATTTTGCACACCCATGTCCCCTTGGTAGTCACAACCAAAGAAAGAATTTTTGCGATTATGAGGCCGCTTACAAACCATGGTGGGTTGAGGAAGAGATAATAGAAGAAGAAAAGCTTGTTGTATCTTTCATGCCTCAATACAATAATCTATTCACAGATACAACGGAAGGAGCACCTGGCTATGTAATAGAACTGGGGACGTCATGTATAGGATATATGTCAGGTTGTTTCAATTCACAGACACGCAAGATGGGGAACCTACCTACGCACATTGCATTTCTAATGGATGGAGGGTTCCTAGCTTATCGAAGAGGAATTGGATAGCGGTGTAAAGAAAAGAGTCCAGCTAACGGACTATAAACTGAGCGCTAGATGGGAGGCACCCCATCCAATCTTTCTCTCTACTTGTTTAATTCTTATTTATATTTCCATATTTAGTAAATGTTAAATAGTGGTAAGTCTTAATAATAGTTTTATTGTTTCTCCTCTCAGGTTCAATCCAATTGCTATAAGCATTCAGGATCAAACAGAAGTCAAACAAAAACTGAAGCTGCCAGTGTACAGGGTCGCGCGGCCGCGCCTAACTACAAGCTAAACACCGCGCGGCCGTGCCATAGCTTAGTCACAAAAAATTTTTTTGCTAAAGTTTTATAATTTCTGACTCAAGCATTCAGACAGTTAGAAGCCCACACTAATTCTACAACTATAGAATATCTCAAACTTATCCATCGCCTGATATACCATCAGATCATGAGGAAGCGAACGGAGATGACATTGCCACTTAGGGGAGTATTCTTTCACTTTTAATTACAATGAGGGCATTGTTTATTTTAAGTTTGGGGGTATTGGGTTGTAGTGAGTAGTTGTTGCATATAGTTAGTTGCATAGTAGGAGTATTTTAGTATGAATTTTTTTTAGTTTTCTTTTTCCTTGTTTACTTAGTATGTGTTTAGTTGCATAACATTGCATAATCCCAGGCTTTTAGTTAGTTGAATTCAAATTTGGCCAATGATGACATAGAAATTTGATAGATTTTTGAATTCAATGGATATCTTGAGCTTAGTTATAATTGTATACAGGATATAATTCATGCTTGCTGTTTAGATGTTACCAGGTAGCACGACAATGTTCCTATTTGCTTGTTGGTTAAGATTAACATGCTTGTCTGGTGAGAGGAAAATATTGTTTTTAATGATAGAATTGTGTAGGAAGTGAGTAATGACTATGAAGACGCAGATATTCAAACTTTGAGAACACATGGGTATGCTTGCTATTGGGACGAGATGGAGCGTAAAACGCACTCGTTTAAATGGAAATGGAAAGTGAGATGGAGCGTAAAACGCACTCGCTATATATATTAAAAAAATCAATAAACACCGCGGGAAAGTGCGAAAATCGCCCTCGTGAGTAAAAATAAAGCAGAATAAACCCATTGTTGAACCTTAATTTATATTGATATGTTGGAGTAGTTGATGTCTCATTAGTATATGCAGTTCTTGATTTAAACTTCAATTTTCTGCCTTAAGCAATAAAGCATGTGGTATCTTCACCTTTGTCAAGCTTAGCTGTGAACACACATCACACACACACAACATCTTTATAGCAGGTTAGGATTATATGATTGTATGTCATTATGCCTTTAGCTTAGTTTGATGCTTCGTTCTTGGATCTTGATATTTCTCTGAGTTAGATCTTATTGGAATTCATATTTGGCTGAGAATGTGGGATTCATTTGCATAGTAGTGTAGCTTGCATAGCATATAGATTGCATTATATTGCATTGCTTGAGGGCAAGCAATAGTTCAAGTTTAGGGGTATTTGATAAGTGGGTTTTATACCTACTTATGGAATATCAATTCATGCGAACTATGCCCCATCTCAAGTGTATTTTAGTGTGTTTTAGTTTCATTTCATATTATTTTGCAGTACATATACTTAAAACTCCTTTTGGTGAAAAAAGTGCAGGAAACGGCCTAATTTGGTGGAATTAGAAGGAAAGAGGTGAATGGACGCATGAAGCGAGGCACAAGCTGGGATATGCATCGCATGAGGATCAAGTGGAGGAGAAGACTAAGCGTGGATGGACAAAGACAGGAGCAGCGGAACAGATCAGTTGCAGCAGCAGAACCAAAACCCAGAATTGTAGAAGCCACGCGACCGGACAAGCTTGGGAACGCGCGCCCGCGTGAGCACCCAGCTAGACAACATTACCTACTGCAAGTCGCACGCCTGCGCGAGGATTACACTTGGGGAGAGCGCGGTCGCGCGCGACATTGACTGAAGCTGTTGACTTTATTTTATTTGAAGTGTAACTGAGAAAGGGGTTCAACTAGGGCTTATATATATTAGACGTATATCAGTTGTAAAGGCAATTCCACCCCTTGGGGGCTAAAGCTACTATTGTTTTCATTTCTTCTCTTTCTTTTTTAGATTAGATTAGAACCCTAGATTAAATTAGAGTTGAAGATTGAAGCAATAGAAGAGCATAAGAAATTCAGAATTGGAGCGAGAGGAGAATCTTATATTTGCATTCCTAATTTTATAGCTTCTCTTTACTTTTATCATTATTTCTCAATATGTAATCTATTGTGGATGATGGATTTTGATTCTATGATGAGCTAAACTCTTTTTTAAGATTACAATGGATTCTATTGATTAGTTTAATCTGATATACTTCGTTGTTAACCTTATTGATTGCTATGGGATTGTTTATTAAGATTTATGCTTATTTGCTTAGTTGATTGGCCATTAATTACTGGGATAACCCATATGAACTTGAAAGACAGAATATGGGTTTGGATTTAATTTTGATAGCTTGTGTTTGTATGTTCTACATGTTGATGGAATATATGATTCGTGCTTAGGATAGACATATACCGAAGCACCGCTCGTAGTCAATTGAAAACTTGGGCTTAAGCCCTAATTTTTTGTAAATCACATAGACATATAGTAGTTTAGGTGTTCATGTGTATTCTTTCAACAGGGGATTATATTTGATATGGGTATGGTACATCGAGAGATGACTATATTTCACTTTTTTGTTCTCGACTAACAAACCGGTATAATTAGTTTGGCTTAACATGAAATGTATGGACTTGAATGAGTCAATAGATGAAAATGTAATCTCAGGTCTTTATTATCTAGTCTCAATCTAGGAATAGTTAAGTTTATTTAATTTCATAGTTTAAATACAAAATATAATATCATTCGTTTAAATAAGACTAAGATGGTTATGGGTTAATTCATGGTGAACTTTGTTAGTTAATTCTCCGTGGGAACGATACTTTATTTACTCTTTATTACTTGTTGACCACGTATACTTGCGTGTTGTGCGTAACTAGATTTTACCCAACAGTGCTCGACGATCAGACATGCATATCTATTACATTATAAGATCAACCTAACAAGCTTGATATTTCTAAATTTATAGTCCTTGTACATCATTTCTTTTTCAGGACTTTACAAAGCTATTTTGCTTATGTAGGATCAACCTAACATATTTGATCATTTCATTCTAAGTCCTTGTACATATATTCATATTATCTATCAGAGGACTCTATAGCTTTTCTTAATGCAATCATACTTATATATTCATTCATTTATATCATAATCAAATCCTATATAAATAGTGTTAGTTCCCAGTAGGCACATAATAGATCTAAAATGAGGGGGGTTGAATAGATCTTTTTTCTTTCAAATACTTTTCTCATTTATTTTGAATTGCTAATGAATTAGCATATGACTAACATAAGAATCTTTTCAAGCACAGCGGAATAAGTAAAAGATCCCCTTCATTGATATATTCATAACCATATATACATTATTCTTAGAGTTATTTCAGTTGTAAGCAGTTAAGACATACATAGCAGTTATAGCAGTTAACTACATAATGTAAATGACATAAAGTAAAAGACACAAGGAATTTTAAGTGGTTCAGAGACTCAAGCTCCTAATCCACTCTTCTGCTATCAACTAGTAGGATTTCCACTAAGTAAGGGCAGCACCCTGAATCACTAAGATTCCTTCAAGGCTAGCAGCCTTAGGACTTTAGTTCACTAAGAACTCTTCAAGGCCAGCAGCCTTGGAACTTCTCTAGTTCCCTATGAACTCTTCAAGCCCAGCAGGCTTAGAACTTCATTTAGTCCCTTCGGACAAGGACCCCTCAGGCCCTGGCTTCTGTTGTTGATGTTGTTTGATTGTTGGAGGTGCTGCTAAGATGTTCTTTAAGCTCTTCATCTCTAAATGCTTAGCAGCTTGACGTGATCATCCTTGAGGTGCAGTTGAGTGTTGCATGATGCTCAGCTTCTTCAGTTACTCAACCACTTCTGATGATCCCTTATTGAACTGCAGTGAAGATCATTCTTCTTGATACTTAGTGGCTGCACATGATGAGTTTCTAAGATGACTGTAAGCTCTTCTGCTAGGTACTTAAAAAATTTCTCATGCTTGACACCATAATGACATTAGTGATCTTCTTCCTTGATACTTGATGCCTTCTCATGATGGACTTGTTAAGATGACTGTAAGCTCTTCTCTCTGGTACTTAAAGTCTTCTCATGATACACATCAAGGTGACATTGATGTTCTTCTTTATCTTGGCAGTTTAGAACACTCTTCTTGTAGTAGAACTCTCACTTCTGTATAGCAGAACTCTCACTTTTACTTCTTACTCTATTTATCTCCAAGTGTTCTTAGTGGATCGTAGAATGAGCTTTCGGACCTTCATTGGTCACTCACTATTTTACATTATTTAGATCAGTCCACCATTTCTCTAAACTCAGCAACTCCATCAACCTTTGATCTTTAAAGCTCTTGTTGATTTATACTCATTTGCAATCTTTTCGTTGGAATGTAGCCGTTGGGAGCTACTTGAATTTCTTCACAAATCTCGAGTTATCTGAGGTAGACTGCAGATGTGACATGACATGACTTTCTAACACTGCAGTCTACCGTTTCACCTACCCCGTCAAAGATGTCACTTTGATGTCTCGGTCAAGTAGTCAACTTTATTTCTCCCTTCTGATTTCTCGATCAGAGGTTGTCCTTTTGCATCGATGCTCTCAATAAGCTCTATTCGAATATCAATCTTCAGATTGAACTGTTGTCAAGGCTTCAATCTCCAGTTAACCGAACTCTACGATTCTGATGCATAACTTCTTGGACCTGATCGTAGTGTCTTGTTGTGTGACGATTTGATTGTTTGCGTGGTGATTCTGGGGACAGAATCTTTGTAAGGAGGGAATGATGTAACAATCTAGAATTTTCAAATTGTAATGTTTAAATATTTATTGAATTATATAAATATTTAATGGATGTGTTTATCGTTGAATAAATATTTGTTTAATTGACTTGATTTTATTTGGTTAATTATTTGTTAAATAAATAATTAATGAATTAAGAAAATTATTATTATATTGATATTTCAATTTGATGGTTAATTATTTGTATTAAATTATGTGATTAAATAATTTATTTAATAAATTGTTGTTTGAATTAATTAATTAAGTATGAAAGCTTGATTAAATAAAGTGTGACAAATAACTAAATTATAAGGAGTTAGTAAAATAAATTAAAGTAGTTTTAAATTGGTTTAACCCAAACAAAGCTTAAAGATATTAAATCTTTATTTTAAAGACTTTTTGCCAAACAAAGCCTTATGGCTTTTTGGATTTTTAAAATTTGAATTTATAATAATATAAATAAATTAAGTTAAATAATAAATATAATATAATTATAACTTATACGTTATTTTTATAACTGATATCCTAATTAGTATTAGTATTAAGGTTATATCAGTTTTCTTTTACGCATTAGATAGTCTAGTTGCTAAGTTGCTAAGCCTAAGAAGAACACTGAGAATTCACAGAAAGAACTTGAGAGAGATTGAGAGAATTTTTGAGTTTTCCAAAGAAAGTTCAGTGGTATATATATATATATATATATATATATATGTTCTACGACAACAATTTTATACTATGTGAATTTCTATGTTTTGAATTGTTGCTATACAATTAAATTATGATGATTATATGTGTTTGTGATGTTAGAACTAGTGTTTAAACAAGGAAATTTCATGCTAAATTCGGATAACATTAGAAAAAAATATGACAGTGTATGTGTGTATGAATATTTTCTTATGTGGCTCATGTAAGTACCAATGCTGATGGTCAATTTGTATGTTAATGTGTAAATTGACGCTTGATTATGCTAGTCTATTAAGAAACAAAGATAATGTAATTTGAATGAAACAATTTGGACAAGAATCGTGTTTACAGTGTTGATTTTTGTCTATGAAATCAAAAAAATGGTGTTTATGTATGAAAATATGAAATTTGAGAAATTAAAATAGTTTTAGTTATTGTTAAATTATTCTAATTGGTGGAATATGTTAAAAAGCATGTTTATGATAGTTGTATATTTATTTTACGTGTTAATATTATTGTTTAGTGGGTGAAATTCGTGTTTGTTGGGCTAAAGTCGGCTACTGTTCATAGACGAATCTGCTATTGTCTCTGCACCAGTGCAGCTGCGCTGGTGCCAGGCTAAAAATTGCGCAGGCGCAGCTGTGCTGTGTGTGGCGCAGTTGTGCCATACACTGATCTGAGGCAGAGCCTTCTACTACTGCTGCAGATTTTGGGGAAGCCTTACCACTTGGTCTAAGGTTATGATTAAGTGTCAAACATGTACTAAGAAGGTTAAAACAGAACCATGATATGTAATTGATAAATTCAAAGTTTGAATGATTAGTAAGTGATGAACGTTGTATATTAGAACATAGTGAGCATGATGAATAGTAAACAGGTATTGTGAAGGTTAACACTTGTAATTTCTGATATTTGTATGGTAGCTTAAGACTTGTGCTAAAATAATAAGTCTAACTAGAAATACGTGTTATGTTGGAATGTGAATGTTAGTATATCAAATAGATGGTGATTCTAAACTTATATGTAGGCGAACGTGAGTTTAATATTATAGCTTACGCTCGTGGCAAGTTCTTTAACTCTACTTTTATAATAATTGTGCAAGCTTCTAAATTTCATCTATTTACATTGAGCATGTTTTAATCTTAAGTTATTGTAATTCTAATCATTGTTAGCTTACTCGAACTTGTTTATAGTTAAACAAGTTTCTCTAGTTCATTCTTTTATAATAAATGTTTCCTGTACCTTAATTCCTTGTGTTGAATGGTTCAATCACTTTATATAGTTTATTACCATGTGGAGTAAGCATTGTTTCCATCTTGATATCAATTAGTACATGTTCGGTAACCAAATTTCTAATTTGGCAAGATCACAGACCTAGCTTATTATTGTTTAAGCTAAGGTTAATCATTTTCTTCATTTTGATCAATACTTATGCTCTCTAGTTATTTTCAAGCATAAGTTTAGAATATAGTCAGTTCATCTATGACTCTTAAATGTTCTATATTATGTTATTATTAAACAACTATTGGGTTATCAGGCATTGTTGATTCAACTAGTTTCCTAGTTTATGATCGTTAAACTTCAAATTACCCTTGATAGCTTACCCAAACCAAAATTTCTTTGGTGTGGACTTGTACTCTAAATATTGAGCTGAACAACCTTATTATTAGGGGTTTATGCTTAGCATTGAAATGGTTGTGCACAATACATTGTACGAAGGGCTAATCCCCCTAAGTACGTGGAGTCCTTATAGTCTGATAACTGTTAAAGTTTAAGGTGAAAGATTACTTATAACTTTGGACATAGTTTGTGGTCATTAGACCCTCAGTAGTATATTTCAGAATGTTAATAGAACATATCATTCAGTTCTATTGAGCCTATTATTTGGCAAATGTTGTAAAGTTTATCTATTATTATTATTTCAAATGAGCTTTGTTTGCTCACTCTTGCTTATACAACCATTACAGCTATGGATGAGAAGTTCGATGTACCTAGCACCAGTAAGGGAAAGGGAAAGATGAACAAGTACTGAAGACTTGTAATCTTTTGATATTTTATTATCAGACTTTATTTGAATTATTATAATGAACTTATTTAAATTCCGCATTTAAATGATTGTATTTAAAGGTTAGATAACCTGGGAGATTTTAGTAATGTAATCCCTTAAGGGAAGGTTTATTATGCAATTTTTATTGTGACTGGGTAGTTAGATATGAATGTTTTGATTAAGTGAACACCAAATCTTGAGGTAATGAAGTATCGGGAATTGGGGGTGTCATAAGTTGGTATCAAAAATTTAGGTTATGAACCTTAGGTGGGGAAAAAGCCTTAGGAAGTAACCTTTGAAAATATAGTGATGATAAACTCTTATCGAGTTTTAAGGAAGAAGTAATAAAACACTTATGTGCATATGTGTTTATAAGTTATGTGCTCGTGAGTGTCGAGTAGTAATGGTTAATAATTAAAACTTAAAATTTTGTTGTCAGGATGACTAATGTCGGAGAATCCAGTCAGGCTAGGGAGGAAGGACCTCAGATGCCTATAGAGGAGGAGCCTCGTGACATTCAGGTTATTTGGGAACAACTACTGCCACGGGAGTCAGCCCCGTTGGTCACAGTGGTTGAAGATGAAGATGAGGATGATGATGTAGAAACAGACGAGGAGGATCCCATTGAGCTGCTACAAGAGAATGAGGATGACAAGGACGAGGAGGAAGAGATTCCACTAACCTCGATTGTTGCTCGTATGTATGATGAAGTCTACGACAGAAACGTGGAACTTCAGGATACAGTCGAGGAATTACAAGAGATAGTACCTGAACAACAGACTGTGATGACACAGAAGGACGGCGAGATCCAGGATCGTGAGGAACGACTAACTAATGTCGAAGAGAAGCTAGTACACACTGAAGGAGAGAAATAACAACTAATCGAGATGATCGCTGAATTGAAGAACAAACTGAAGGAAGAAGCTACTATGAGAGCAAGATCTAAGACGCATACGAGGAAGCTTATCAACGAACAGGGATAGCAGTAAGAGACGCACAATCAAAGAGGATGAAGATGGAGGAGATGGATAAAGTATTCAATACCGTGATCAATCGAGCTCAAGATCGGGTCATGGGTTATCCAATTCAAGTCGAGACTCTTCCATCGTACGTGTTAGATCGCCGAACAATGTTCCAGATTATGGAAGAAGAGCGTCGAAAGGCTACATAGTATATTAGTAGAACATCGTAGGAAATGTGCCTGTTATGCAAATAATAAATGTTAAATAATGTGTAAATCCTAAGTGTTATGTAACCTATGGGATATGATGATGGTGTTATCCTGAAACTTTTGTAGTTCAAAAAAGTAATGTAGATAGCAGTGATGTTATTGTTTAATATTTCAAAGAGATTTTGAGTAAATAAAAGTTATTATTTCATTTAAAGTGCTATGTGTTATGTAATTATTTCTTTTTGGAGGCAAGTTAAGTAAAGATTACTTAAAGAAGTTGAGTAATAATCTAATGAGTGTATATTTTAACAGAAAATGTCTCCCAGACGTCAACCGCCATGACAGAGAACCACTGAAGGAACCAATAACGATAATGTTGATGCTAACCCCGTTCAACAACTAGTGACTCTATTGACAGAAGCGTTGTAGAATCAACCACAGAACCAAGGTACAACATTTAAGGATTTCAAGGCGGTTGGACCACCTGAATTTTGTGGGTCCATGAATCCTGTGGAGGCACAGACGTGGATAATGGAAATAGAGAAGGTATTCAATGTCTCTAGGGTAGGGGATGATTAGAAGACTGTTTTTACAACATTCATGTTGAAAGCAGAGGTAAGTTATTGGTGGCAGGCCAATAAAACCCGAGTAGGACAAGGTGTAATGACCTGGGATAGGTTTAAGGAGATATTCTTTAAGACCTATTTCCCAGAGAGTTCGAAGGGTCAACTTGAAGTGCAGTTTTTAGAACTAAAGCAGGGAACGATGACGGTGTCTGATTATGCTATGCAATTCAACGAGTTGGCGAGGTTTGCGCCATATCAAGTTAGCACGGACGAACGCAAGGCAAAGAGATTTGAACAGGGACTGAAGCCCTGGTTGTACAGTAGGGTCTCCCTGTTCCAGTTGAAGACTTTTGCAGCAGTGATGGATAAGGCAATACTTGCTGAAGGTGGAGGCGAGGCAATGACAAAGTTCAATCAAGAACAGAAGAAGAAGAAGAATGAAGTGGAGATCAAGAATGGAGGTGGTGGTAGTGGAAACGGCAACAACAATTTGAAGAGGAAGTGGAATGGGAACATAGGTGCTGGAAACCAGCAGGGTAACCAACAAAATAAGAAGTTTGAAGCATGTGTTACATGTGGGAAGTTTCATAAGGGTGCGTGCTTGATGGGGAAATGGGTATGCTTTAATTGTGGCCAGGAGGGTCACATCGCCCCAAATTGCACTCAACCTAAGATGAACGTGTGCTTCATATGGGGATCCAAGGATCACTTTGCTTGTGAATTCCCTAAGAAGAAGGCTGGAGAGACAACCAGAAGCAATGGAGGTAACAGTGGAGGTAGATGGGCCATTGTTGGAACTATAACATCAAACAAACCCACAGCCAGAACCTTTAACATGACTGTGCAAGATGTTGTGCAATCAAAAGATGTGGTGTCAGGTATTATCCCAATCAATGATTTAAATGCTTATGTATTATTTGATTCGGGTGCTACTTGTTCGTTTATATCTGATGAATTTGCTAAGAAGTTAGAAATACCTAGTGAAGAATTGAATTTCCCTTTAAACATAGAAATTGCGAATAAGGAAGTAATTCCTGTTAGGTTCGTATACAAGAACTGTAGGGTGAATATTAAGAAAAATATTATGATGGTAGATTTGATTCCGATTAGACTTGGAGAGTTTGATGTTATTTTGGGAATGGATTGGCTGTTCAAATATGGAGCGGTAATTGATTGCCAAAAAAGTGTGTAAACCTTGAGACCCCATCAAAGGTAGTATTCTATGGTAGCAAGTATCCTAGACAAATGAAATGTCTGACGATTATACAAGCCAAGAAATTATTGAGTCAAGGCTGTGTGCGCTATTTAGCTTACATAGTCGATACTCAGAAGAAGAGTGTGAAACTGAAAGAGATATCAGTGGTGAGGGAATTTGAGAATGTGTTTCCAGAAGATTTGCCAGGACTTACGCCTGACAGAAAAATTGAGTTCGTGATCGACTTAGCACCAGGAACTGCCCCGATATTGAAGGCCCCGTACAGAATGGCTCCGGTAGAGATGAATGAACTGATGGTGAAATTGCAAGAGTTGCTAGACAAGAAGTATATTCAACCAAGCGTGTCACCGTGGGGAGTGTCGGTGTTATTCGTGAAGAAGAAGGATGGGTCAATGCATCTTTGCATTGATTATAGAGAATTAAACAAAGTCACTATTAAAAACAAATACCCATTTCCAAGAATAGATGACTTGTTTGATCAATTGAAGGGTGCTAAATACTTCTCAAAAATAGATTTGAGAAGTGGTATCACCAATTGAAAGTGAGGAAGGAGGATATACCTCAAACGACATTCAGAACCCGGTATGGACATTACGAGTTTCTGGTGATGTCTTTTGGTTTGACCAATGCCCCTGCTGCATTCATGGATTTGATGAACATGGTGTTTAAACCATTCTTAGACAAGTTTGTAGTGGTATTTATTGACGACATTTTGGTGTATTTCAAAACTCAAGAAGAACACGTGGAACATTTATGTTTGACATTGGAACACTAAGAAAGGAAAAGTTGTACGCAAAATTCTTGAAGTGTGAATTTTGGTTAGATCGTGTACAATTTCTTTGGCACGTGATTGACAAAGATGGGATTTTAGTGGATCCATCAAAAGTGGAAGCTGTAATCAATTGGGAACAACCAAGAATACCGTCGGAGGTGAGGAGTTTCTTGGGACTGGTAGGTTATTATAGAAGATTCATTCAGGATTTTTCTAAGATAGCCACTCCGTTAACAAATTTGACAAGGAAAACTGTAAATTTGTTTGGACGGAGAAATGTGAAGAGAGTTTTCAAGATTTGAAGAAGAATCTAAGTGTGGCACATGTGTTGTCGTTATCAGATAGTACGAGAAACTTTGTGGTGTATAGTGATGCCTCACATAAAGGATTGGGTTATGTTCTTATGCAGAACAACAAAGTTATTGTGTATGCGTCAAGACAACTAAAGGATTATGAGAAAGGGTATCCGACTCATGATTTAGAATTAGCTGCAGTAGTATTTGCTCTGAAGATATGGAGACACTATCTCTATGGAGAAAAATGTGAGATCTACACAGACCATAAAAGTCTGAAGTATATTTTCACATAGAAGGACCTAAACATGCATTAAAGAAGATGGTTGGAATTGATAAAAGATTACGATTGTGATATTTTTTATCATCCAGGTAAAGTGAATGTGGTTGTAGATGCTTTAAGCAGAAAAGGTCGGGGAAAATTGATGTTGTTAACCAACCAGGAAGAGCTTATTTCAGAGATGGCAAGGCTGGAGTTGGAAATCAAATTTCCAAAAGAAACCGACGAAAAATTATACCTGATAGAAGCTAGTCCAACTTTGGTGGACAAAGTGTAAAATGCTCAACTACAAGATGAAGAATCCGATACAATCAAAGAGAAAATGGTTGAGGGTAAAGATGTAAAATATAAGATCGATACTGAAGGGTTACTACGGTTCGAGAAAAGAATTTAGGTTCCAGCAGTACCGGAGATTAAAGACGAAATCTTGACCGAAGCACACAACACAAGATATTCGATTCATCCGGGAAGTACGAAAATGTATCAAGATTTGCAGCAACATTTTTGGTGGCCAAATATGAAAAGAGACATTGCATAATGCGTTGCAAAATGCTTGATATGTCAAAGAGTCAAGGCCGAGCATCAAAGACCAAGCGGATTACTTCAACCGTTAGAAATACCAGAATGGAAGTGGGAACACATCACAATGGATTTTGTGGTGGGTCTTCCAACTACTCAGAGAGGATGCGATGTGATTTGGGTAATAGTGGACAAACTGACAAAATCAGCACACTTTTTGCCAATAAAGATTAGGTTCAATCTTGATCAGTTGGCAAGATTGTACGTTAAAGGGATCGTCTCGAGACATGGAGTACCAGTGTCAATTGTGTCAAATAGAGATCCGTGATTTATGTCAAACTTCTGGAAGAGACTACAAGAATGTATGGGAACACAATTGTGAATGAGTACAGCATACCATCCACAAACATACGGGCAAAGCGAACGAACAATCCAAACGTTGGAAGATATGCTGAGAGCATGCATCGTGGATTTCAAAGGGAGATGAGAAGAACATTTATCGTTGGTGGAATTCTCCTACAACAACAGTTACCATGCGAGCATCGGCATACCGACTTACGAGGCATTATATGACAAAAAGTGTAGAACTCCACTATGCTAGGATGAAGTCAGTGAACAACAACTATTAGGACCAGAACTGGTTCAACAAACTGCTGAGGTTATCAAACTCATCAGGATAAGATTGGTAGCAGCCCAAGACATACAGAAAAAGTATGTTGATCAACACAGACAAGATCATGCATTCGACATAGGAGATTATGTATTCCTAAAAGTTTCTCCTTGGAAAGGGAAGATTCATTTCAGTAAAAAAGGAAAGCTAAGTCCGAGGTTTATTGGACCCTTCGAAGTGCTGCGAAGAGTTCGAGAAGTGGCGTATGAGGTAGCTCTACCTCCAGAGTTGGAAAACGTTCATAATGTTTTTCACGTTTCGGTATTACGACTATATAAACCCGATTACAAGCATTTGATTGAGTATGAACCATTGCAGTTCAGTAAAGATTTGTCTTATGAAGAGATTTCTATTCAGATAGTTGACAGGAAAGAACAAGTGCTCAGAAATAAAGTGATACTTTATGTGAAGGTGATATGGAGAAACCACAATGTCGAAGAGGCAACGTGGGAACTCGAAGTTAAAATTATGAAAAATTACCCTGAGTTATTTGTTTAATCTATGTTTTCGATTCTGGGGACAGAATCTTTGTAAGAAGGGAAGAATGTGACGATTTAATTGTTTGAGTTGTAATTCTGGGGACAGAATCCTTATAAGGAGGGAAGGATGTAACAATCCGGAATTTCAAATTTTAATGTTTAAATATTTATTGAATTATATAAATATTTAATAGATGTGTTTATCGTTGAATAAATACGTGTTTAATTGACTTTATTTTATTTGGTTAATTATTCGTTAAATAAATAATTAATGAATTAAGGAAATTATTATTATATTAATATTTCAATTTGATGGTTAATTATTTGTATTGAGTTATGTGATTAAATGATTTATTTAATAAATTATTATTTGAATTAATTAATTAAGTATGAAAGCTTGATTCAATAAAGTGTGAAAAATAACTAAATTATAAGGAGTTAGTAAAATAAATTAATGTAGTTTTAAATTGGTTTAACCCAAACAAAGCTTAAAGATATTAAATCTTTATTTTAAAGAATTTTTGCCAAACAAAGCCTTATGGCTTTTGGATTTTTAAATTTTGAATTTACAATAATATAAATTAAATAAATTAAAATAATAAATATAATATAATTATAACTTATACGTTATTTTTATAACTGATATCCTAATTAGTATTAGTATTAAGGTTATATCAATTTTCTTTTACGCATTAGATAGTCTAGTTGCTAAGCCTAAGAAGAACACTGAGAATTCAGAGAAAGAACTTGAGAGAGATTGAGAGAATTCTTGAGTTTTACAAAGAAAGTTCAGTGGTGATAACAAGGATTTCAAGCAATTTGAAGGTATTTTATCTAAACCTTAGTATAATATATATATATATATATATATATATACATACATACATATATATGTTCTACGACAACAATTTTATACTCTGTGAATTTCTATGTTTTTAATTGTTGCTATACAATTAAATTATGATGATTATATGTGTTTGTGATGTTAGAACTAGTGTTTAAACAAGGAAATTGCATGTCAAATTCGGATAACAGTAGAAAAAAATATGACAGTGTATGTTCGTATGAATATTTTCTTATGTGGCTCATGTAAGTACCAATGTTGATGGTCAATTTATATGTTAATGTGTGAATTGATGCTTGATTATGCTAGTCTATTAAGAAACGAAGATAACGTAATTTGAATGAAACAATTTGGACAAGAATCGTGTTTACAGTGTTGATTTTTGTCTAAGGAACTCAAAAAAATGGTGTTTATATAAGAAATTTGAGAAATTATAATAGTATTAGCAGTTGTTAAATTGTTCTAATTGGTGGAATATATTAACAAATATGTTTATGATAGTTGTATATTTATTTTACGTGTTAATATTACTGTTTAGTGGGTGAAATTCGTGTTTGTTTTGCTAAAGTCGGATACTGTTCATAGCCGACTCTGCTACTGTCTCTGCACCAGCGCAGCTGCGCTGGTACCAAGGCTAAAAACTGCGCAGTTGCGCTGTGTGTGGCGCAGCTGCGCCATACACTGATCTGAGGCAGAGCCTTCTGCTGCTGCTGCAGATTTTGGGGAAGCCTTACCACTTGGTCTAAGGTTATGATTAAGTGTCAAACATGTAGTAAGAAGGTTAAAACAGAACCATGATATGTAATTGATAAATTCAAAGTTTGAATGATTAGTAAGTGATGAACAAGGTATATTAGAACTTAGTGAGCATGATGAATAGTAAAAAGGTATTGTGAAGGTTAACACTTGTAATTTCTGATATTTGTATGGTAGCTTAAGACTTGTGCTAAAATAATATGTCTAACTAGAAATGTGTGTTATGTTGGAATGTTAATGTTAGTATATCTAATAGATGGTGATTCTAAACCTATATGTAGATGAACGTGAGTTTAATATTATAGTTTACGCTCGAGGCAAGTTCTTTAACTCTACTTTTATGATAATTGTGCAAGATTCTAAATTTCATCTATTTACATTGAGCATGTTTTAATCTTAAGTTATTGTAATTCTAATCATTGTTGGATTACTCTAACTTGTTTATAGTTAAATAAGTTTCTCTAGTTCATTCTTTTATAATAAATGTTTCTTGAACCTTAATTCCTTGTGTTGAATGGTTTAATCACTTTGTATAGTTTATTACCATGTGGAGTAAGCATTGTTTCCAGCTTGCTATCAATTAGTGCATGTTCGGTAACCAAATTTCTAATTTGGCAAGATCACAAACCTAGCTTATTATTGTTCAAGCCAAGGTTAATCATTTTCTTCTTTTGATCAATACTTATTCTCTCTAGTTATTTTCAAGCATGAGTTTAGAATATAGTAAGTTCATCTATGATTCTCAAATGTTCTATGTTATGTTGTTATTAAACAACTATTATGTTATCAAGCATTGTTGATTCAGCTAGTTTCCTAGTTGATGATCATTAAACTTCAAATTACCCTTGAAAGCTTATCCAAACCAAACTTTCTTTGGTACAGACATGTACTCTAAATACTGAGATGAACAACCCTATTATTAGGGGTTTACACTTAGCGTTGAAATGGTTGTGCATAATATATTGTACGAAGGGTTGATCCCCCTAAGTATGTGGAGTCCTTACAGTCAGATGACTGTTAAGGTTTAAGTTGAATGATTACTTATAACTGTGGGCATGGTTCGTGGTCATTAGACCCTTAGTAGTATATTTCAGAATGTTAATAGAACATATCATTTAGTTCTATTGAGCCTATTATTTGGCAAATATTATAAAGTTTTTCCATTATTATTTCAAGTGAGCTTTGTTTGCTTACTCTTGCTTATACAACCATTACAGCTAAGGATGAGAAGGTCGATGTACCTAGCACCAGTAAGGAAAAGGGAAAGATGAACAAGTACTGAAGACTTGTAATCTTTTAATATTTTATTATCAGACTTTATTTGAATTATTGTAATGAACTTATTTAAATTCCACATTTGAATGATTGTATTTAAAGGTTAGATAACCTGGGAGATTTTAGTAATGTAATCCCTTAAGGGAAGGTTTATTATGCAATTTTTATTGTGACTAGGTAGTTAGATGTGAATGTTTTGATTAAGTGAACACCAAATCTTGAGGTAATGAATTACCGGGATTTGGGGGTGACACATGTTGACAGGTAGAGTCAACACTACGATCTTGAAGAAGTGTTCATTAGATCTCCAATATAGAACACATATTCCTTCTCTTATGCAATGCTTCAACACTTCTGTTTGCCTCGATTACTCTCAGATACTGGTGGCTTGACTCTTTGTTCTGGCCCCTTATGAATAGCAAGACACTTCAGATTTATGGCGTGTCCAGCTCGCTTTCTCCTTGTGATCTCCTGTTCACTTATCATCAATGGACTGACCCAATGCTTAATCACTTTAGCCTTATTCTTCAGAGGCTGGCCAGTATCTTTGTGTACATTCCATCATTTCCTTCTTTGTTTGGCAAACACTACGATCCTGGTTGCTTTCAAGATCATTGTCTTCTATTTACTTGACAGCTACTGCACTTGCTGACTTTCCTTAGTCAGTTACTGAAGTCTTCTTTTGATCAACTTATGGAAGACTTCATCTCAAATGGTTTCACAACTTAATCTAGATGTTGATTGAGTTGGTGCTTAGATCTTCTGTTAGTTTACATGTTATTCATTGAGTGCTCTCTGGTTTCCTTTAGGCGGGATGTATCTTTGCAGTACCAACCAAAGGCTTCATTCCTTTGGATATTCTAGGAGTGCTCAATTATTGAGAATCGTGTTTGCTCTACGATTCTGCTTTGGCGTTGTGAGCACATATGTTAAAGTCTTAGTTCTACACTCTATGATTCAGCTTTGGCTGTGCAGAAACTATGACTCTAAGATCAGATCTTGACACTCTATGATTTCTAACTTTGTGCTCGTTGTCTTCATCTGATCTTGCTTGACTACGATCTCTGCCTCTGATACGATCAATAGACTCTATGACTTTGAGTGTAGTCTACGATTCTTGACTTGGCTTCGACATCAGTAGACTCTATGACTCCGAATGTAGTCTACGATTCTTGACTTGGCTTCGGCAGATGCTCGGTCGGCTCGTGCAGGTTGTCTCTACGATTCTGAACATGACTTCCTCAGTAGACTACGGCTCTGAGGAAGTTCTCCTAGACACACTATGATCTTTCCTCGTCTCTCCTGGCAGTCTACGAACTCTGAGATCTACTATATTACAGACTACGATTATGCCTCAACAGCTCTCGAGTTTTCCTTGACTCTCTCGGAAGACTACGAATTCTAGTGCTGTGCTCGATGATCAGACAAGCCTATCTATTACATCATAAGATCAACCTAACAAGCTTGATCTTTCTATATTTATAATCCTTGTACCTCATTTCTTTTTAAGGACTTTACAAAGCTATTTTGCTTATGTAGGATCAACCTAACACATTTGATCAATTTATTCTAAGTCCTTATACATATGGTTCTACTATCTATCAAAGGACTTTACAGCTTTTCTTAATGCAAGCATATTTACATATTCATTCATATATATTATAATCAAATCATATATAAATAGGAATATTATTCACATGCTTATTCCTGACAAATAGGAATAACACTCTCATGTATTATTTACTGGTAATTGTCGGCCTAACGGAATCATCCCTCTCTCCATTTTAACAATCTCACTTTCATTTCTTCTTTCTCCTATTTCCTCTCCCACCACCTTTTTCTACCCAAATTAATTAGGATGAATCTGAATTGTCCTCAAAGGTGGAACTAGGGGGAGGGGGCCCTGTAGGGAAGCGGTCCAGGCAAAAATAGGGGGCGAGGGTGGGGGTGGGGGCGGGGGCTGGGGCGGGGGCGGTGGGGGGGGTAGTCGGCGCGGTGCTCCGATCTTCCGACTCTTCTTCTCCGACTTTACAGAGTCTGTAACACAGAGGTTTGTTTCGTTTCTTTTCTTTTTTTAATAATAACATGAAACGACGTCGTTTCATTAAAAAAATAATTTTTTTATTTTATTTTTTATTAGGGCTTCTCTCACTCTTTTCACAAATCACAGACTTCACGTTCACCTTTCTTCTCTGTTCCACAAGTGGCGCCTCGGCTGCCTCCACTGCTCTTGCCCGACTGCCTCTGCCGGCTGCCGCCACTGGTCCACTGCTCACTGCTCTAGCCTCCAGCTGCCTCCGCCTCTCGCCACCGCCGACTTCTTTGGACTTTGGTAATTTGACTAATTTTTAAATTCTAATTTAGCCTAAATGTCTTTCAAATTTGGAACTATACCTTAACTACAACATTTACTAAAGAGCAACTATCTGATTTTCAGGTAAGTTTGTTTTAAAATTTAAATGGTTCGTTGAGTATACCTTGTTTATTAATGCAAGTTATTGTGATATTTTCTTACTTTCAGTCCCTTGTGTTACTTTGTTATACATCAGTTATTATTTGCATAATTTTATATATGAAATTGTTCTTTGTTTTGTTGTACTTTACAATGTTGAAAGTGGTTGTTTTGTGACCTATAAGAAGACAGTCGGACAATTTAAACTAGTTGCGGTATTTAAAGCACTGAACCACTATTGTTGGTGATTGTTATCTGCATCTGGCTTTACGTGTGAAATATATTGCTTTCTGGACATTCTGTTTAGACATTATATTGATGTATGCATAACTAGTACTTAAACTGTGATCATTTGGACTTTGTTCTGCTGCTCCATTTTTTTTCCTTTTTCTGTCATAATGTTTTCTATTGGCATCATCATCATCATCATCATCATCATCAATATTAGATAGTTTGAGCATAGGCTCATCTCTGTCAGTCGAAAATCTAGCGGCCGTTGCTGCTTCCTTGCTCCGCCGTCAATAAATAAAATTTTTTTATTGATATAATTTGACCCACCTATAAATTCGTTCTGGTTGCACCACAGATTGTCCTTGTGTTTTACCGCCCAAATTCAAAATGAGTTTTATCTTATTACTCCCTCTGTTCCTAAAAGATTGTAGAAGAAAAAATTTGTTCCAATTTATTTGTCATTTACAACTTTCTAGGAGAATAAATTATTTACTTTCTTATATCACCCCTACTTTCTCTCATTGTCCCAAGAAATTTTCTTCATAGTATTAATAGTTTTCAACTTCTCATAAGGGGTAATGATAGAATTTTAAATAAATTTTAATTGTTAAATGTTAAACAAATATGGAACTCCCTTCCCACCCCCCCCCCCCTCAAAATAAAACTTACAAACACGGTATAAACAAATGGCCCTCCGGACATAGTTTCATTAAGAATAAGGGATATAGTTTCGGAGTACAGACCAAACAAGAAGTTTATAATTATTTTTGTACGTAGATAATTTGTATGTACTCAAATTTGGATTATGGCAATGTATTTATAACTTGATCATACCACCTCAAACCTCCAGCTCCAAATCTAATAGAAATCCTACGTAAAAGATTTCTCATAACTGTAATTCTCATAATTTAATATGATTCAACTTTCTTAAAAGAATAATATTAGAAACACAAACTATTTTATAAATATTTTACAAACTGCTAATGTGGCAAACTCCACCTCAACATATTGTGTGGGGCCGAAGACTACATTAAAACAATTTGTTGATCAATATGCTGAGGTGGAGTATGACACATCAGCAATTTGTAAAATAAGTTGTGTCTGTAGCATTACTCTTCTTAAGAATACTCATAACTGTAATTCTTATAATTAAATTGGACAAAAGAATTATAAATCAACCGGGAGTGTAACTCCTCTAGAACATCAAGCTCGTCAAACTCCTCACTATTACTGTAACATTTTGCCACATGACCTGAGTCACTCTCGAACTGTCCGGACCCATAGTTTAAACCATACTCTAACAACCGGTTGTCATGAATAAAAAAAGGATTTTTTTTATATATATACCAACCACTTTCTCAGATTTTTTTTAAAATATACCAACAGCTACAGCATATAACGGTTTGGCCTGATTTTTTTTTTCAAAACATGAGTAAATGGGTCCCACTTTGTTGTCAAATTTTATAAAAAAAATATTTTTTTTATATACCAGTCGCTACAGCATGTAGCATGTAGTGGCTTAGCTTATTCCTCCCATTCTCTTTTAAGGTTGCCATTATGTGTTTATATAGTAGTTAATTGGAAATGGAAAAATACTTATTAGTGGTAAGTGAAACTACAAAATGAAATACTATCAAAACGAGGTTACATTGACAAAGTCAAGGGAAATTTTTAACTTTTTATGATTATTAATTGCCATGATCATAAATTAATTACTCAAAAAGAATGAGAGTTTGTATATTAGTTTTCAATTTGGGACAAAGAAGATATTTAACTTTATGTACATATATAAATCATACTTTTGCTTTTATATTATCATATTACGTAACTCTTGGCTCTTGTTCACCAGAGTTAGTTGTTTATGTTTATGTTTACGTTTAGGAGTACGGTGGTTTTAGGCTTTTAAAGTAACTTAACTTTGTAGTTGGTGTATTGGTCCTCTTTTTCAAAATTTGTGGTTGATTCTCTTATAGAAAATACAAATTAGTAAAGCCTCGGATGCTACTGGAATATAGACTAGGTATGAACAGTTTACACATGTTCTTGGGGTTGCACCTCCTGGGACTATGGCTGGAATCGTATAGCCTAGATATTAATACTCCCTCTGTTCCAAATTATAGGATCACGCCTATTCAAGTTATTAGTTATGCCTATGCCTTTACACCATTTGACATTAACATTGAGATTGACATTGACATAATTTTCCAAGTTATTCAAACTCCAAGTAAGTCATGCAAAAAAGGATAATATTTGTACTAGAACATAACATGAATTGCTACAAAAATCATGACAAACTTGCTGTGTAATACCCGTGTTGGGCCATGATACTTTAGATATGTTGAGGTGGGTCTTGAAAGTATTAGGCCGGTTCATTGGGCCAGTCCATTGGGTGGATATTATCTTTATTTTGGGGCCTATGAAGTATTGGGCTGTGACAGTGGGCCGAACTACTAGATGAGTATGGTTCCACTTGGGCTTTGACCGGTGTAGATTGGGGATAGAACTTTGACTGTCATCTCTGCATTGCATTTAATGAGGATTGGACGGGGCTTAGTCGGCTGAAAGCTGTGGGCCCGAAAAGTCAGTTGCATACAGGACAAACCGGACTTTGGAGATATAAAGCAAGGATGACACACGGTGAAAGGTAACTAATTAATTATTACTCTCAAGTCACTAGATATTTATCCCTCCATTGTTAACCTTGTGATCACCTGTACTGACTCTCACGCCGAAGCTATCCCCCGACTGTCCAAGCCGTCAAGCTTTTGGTGTTGACTGTGTTTATTGTGCAGGATCAGAACGTCTTACGTGATTGGGTCGTGACAGAAGATCTTGGCGTTAACATTGGCGCTAGAAGGAGGGCCATGTGTTCTAGTGTTCTTGAAGTTTTCAATCACAAATTGTCGCTGCTCTACGTCGGAATCCATGGTGAAGAAGAGTAGAATAGTTACCTCTAAAGGATACCTGATGGCTATGACTTCGTCTACCCAATGAGTATCTATCAAGGATTGATTGGGTCCTTCAAAGAGTGCTCATGCAGGTATTGCTTCCAAGCAGGTTTCTGAGGGTTCTCGTTCGAGAACCCAAGGTGATGCTAGAAGAAGATTGATTTTTGCTGCCGAGAGAAGACCTAACCATGTTCGGAAAAGGGTAGAAAGCATACTGCTTAGAATCCTATACCGAAGTGGTCAGACTGACAGACCGATCAAGTTAGAAAGAAGTCTACACTTTAAAGATATGTCTCGAGGCCGTCCTCGGGATCGAAGCAGACCCAACAGCCATTTTCCTGATTGACCGAAAAGGATATTCCGCCCTATTGGTCTTCGGGATTATGGTCGAAGTAGAGTAGTTGAAGACCCAACAACCATTTTCCTGATTGACCGAAGAGGGTATTCCGCCTTATTGGTCTTCGGGATTATGGTCGAAGCAGAGTAGATGAAGACCCAACAGCCATTTTCCTGATTGACCGAAGAGGGTATTCCGCCTTATTGGTCTTCGGGATTATGGTCAAAGTAGAGTAGATGAAGACCCAACAGCCATTTTCCTGATTAACCGAAGAGGGTATTCCACTTTATTGGTCTTTGGGATTATGGTCGAAGCAGAGTAGATGAAGACCCAACAGCCATTTTTCTGATTGACCGAAGAGGGTATTCCGCCTTATTGGCCTTCGGGATTATGGTCGAAGCAGAGTAGATGAAGACCCAACAGCCATTTTCCTGATTGACCGAAGAGGGTATTCCGCCTTATTGGTCTTCGGGATTATGGTCGAAGTAGAGTAGATGAAAACCCAACAGCCATTTTCCTGATTGACCGAAGAGGGTATTCCGCCTTATTGATCTTTGGGATTATGGTCGAAGCAGAGTAGATGAAGACCCAACAACCATTTTCCTGTTTGACCGAAGAATGGTACTTCGCCCTGTTGATCTTCGGGATTATGATCGAAGCAGACCCAGAAGTCGCACTCCTGAGAATCCACCGAGGGCACACCGCCCTGTGGATACTCGTCTTCAGAGATGCCCGTCTAAAGCTGCAGGTTCGAATGGAAAAGCCAAGACTATTCGGAAGAGACTTTGAGAAGGTTTCTCTCCAAATCGGCAGAAATATGTTTGTCAATCTTTGGTACGTGGAAAGGGCCGAAAAATGCTAAGACGTTCCAGTGGACTTCGGGCTGTGAAGACGCCTTCCAGGGAATAAGCGACCTATCTTTATTCGGTGCCTTTGTTGGTGAAGCCCGCTCCTGCTGAGCTATATTATTTGTATCTGACAGCTAGTTCGTTGGCAGTGGGAGTAATTTTGGTGCGAGAAGTTGGGGGTAAGCAGCACCCGGTTTGTTATGTAAGTCGTGTCCTTAGGGATGAAGAAATAAGATGACGATAGTTATGGAGAATCTGAAGAGTCTGACAAAACCGTTGCAGTGCTTCGGCAGATTCAGAATTTATGGGCGTTGTTTGCGGACGGGTATTCTACTTTAGACCCATCTCCCACTATTGAGGAATCTCGGGTATCGTCCAAAGCTGCAGATGTTATTCGGAGAGTTCATGTGGATATTTGTGTCAGCTAAATGGTTTGATCCCACATCAGCCACCAAAAGGCTATATTCAATTTTATCTCCTATACCTCTTGCTGTTTGGGGGTAGTCGTACTGGGTCCATTGCCTAGGGATTAGGTTAACAGACGCCAGCTTATGGGATCGAAGTTTAAAACATTCATGAGGGACTTCGGTAGCTCATCCATAGTCTGACAGGCACAGCAAAAGCCACCTCGGTGTTTGGAGGTTCGGGAGGACTCGCTGACCATTTGATGGTAGCCTCTTTGGCAGGGGGTCCTTATGAGTTTGTCAGGCCCTTCGTGGTAGGCAAACGTCATCGGTGTTAGGAGGTTCGGGTGTACTAGCTGGCCATTCGATGGTAGCCTTATTGGCAGGTGGTCACTTAGACCTTGTCAGGCCCTTCGTGGTAGGCAAGTGTCATCCTTAAGACGTTGTCAGGCCCTGCGTGGTAGGCAATTGTTGACACTTAGACCTTGTCAGGCCCTTCGTGGTAGGCAAGTGTCATCCTTAAGACGTTGTCAGGCCCTGCGTGGTAGGCAATTGTCGACACTTAGACCTTGTCAGGCCCTTCGTGGTAGGCAAGTGTCATCCTTAAGACGTTGTCAGGCCCTGTATGGTAGGCAATTGTCGACACTTAGACCTTGTCAGGCCCTTCGTGGTACGCAAGTGTCATCCTTAAGACCTTGTCAGGCCCTGCGTGGTAGGCAATTGTCGACACTTAGACCTTGTCAGGCCCTTCGTGGTACGCAAGCGTTGTCCTTTAGACCTTCTCATGCCCTTCGTGGTAGACAACTGTCATTCTTTAGACTTCGTCAGGCCCTTCGTGGTAGGCAAGCGTTGTCCTTCAGACCTTGTCATGCCCTTCGTGGTAGACAACTGTCATTCTTTAGACTTCGTCAGGCCCTTCGTGGTAGGCGAATGTCATCTTTTGATTTTGTTAGGCCTTTTGGGGTAAACAAATTCCCAATGAAGCAGATCTGTCTCACACTTCGGTAACTAAATAAGTATCTCTTTACTTTATTACCTAAACCTAAATCTTTTCTAAGTGTCGAGTTTGGAATGCCTCATTATTTGACTTGATCTTATCTGTTATACGACTTGCTTAGTTATTGACTAATAGTTTAAGATTATACATTTTTCACGTTGATTGATGATGAATTATTGACAAAAAATGGTCAAAGGTGTAATAAGGATAAAAATTTGTTAATCATCTCATTGATATCTAACTGTTTACAAAGAAGAAATGTCTTTTCAGGGAGTCCTAAAGCTTCGAATGATATCTTTAAGCTTCCTTATTGTCCTCGCTGTCCGAAGAGTCAAGGAGAGCCGGGATTACTTTGGCCAATATAAATTTGGCTTTATGTTTACTTCGGCAGTCCTCGTATCCATCAGAGTACATGTGGACAACTTCATTGTTCAGCTCGGTGAATTTCCTGTAATTTACTTCAATCTCCTTGCGAAGCTGATCAATTAATGGTGGGCCCAGATCCCTAAGAATTTGGAGTTCTCGAAGTTCCTCTTCAAGCTTTTGATGATGGGCCATTTGCTCTGCATCTTTAGCTTGGATATCTTTATTTTGCTTCGATAGAACTGAGTTAGATTGGGCCAGATCTTCGATTTTCTTCGCCAAAATTTCATTTTTCTTCAGAAAATCAATATTTATATCAGTGATGACTTGATGAGTGGCCCGGGACGTTTTCAAATCTTCTTTGGTTTGGGTGATCGCTCCACTTGTTCTTTGGACTCTTCATCAGAAACAATGTTCTCAACCGGGAGGTTGGCGGAGGATCGGTTTCTGTTAGAGGTACTTGTGGTCTTTCGGAGGCCGGAGAATTTGCTTGGGTTTTCCTCTTTTTGGCGCGAAAGATTCGGGTCCGTTCGTCAGAGGGCATATCGAGGAGGCACTTGGTGTGATTTTGCGTGGGGGTGTGTTTGGATTTTTGGCCAGCTTTCTTTCTTCGGCGAGATTGGCTTGTCCCTTCAGTAGGAGTTGATTCGGTGGCTTGAAGCTCTTCAGTTGATACATCGGCAGAGGTTGGCAAAGATGTACCAGAAAGAAATCTGTCTAGATTCCTTCGGTCGATTGACGTTGGTTTGATCGGAGACACTGCAACAGATGAAGAACAATTGTTTACGAGAACTACTGATGGAAATTGGGAGTTAAACAATAGAGTGGGTTCGAGGCTTACAGTTATGGTCATACAATCATGCTTGTTTACTCAGAAGTTCGAAGCTCCCTTCCTTAATGTGAATCTTCTCTAGAAGGCTCGCCATTTCTCTCACTCGTTCCGTTGAAATACTTCTGAAGTTTGTAGAGATACGATTGGAAGTGATCAAGTTAGGTATGGAGGAGACTTCGGGTCCTTTGACAAAAAACCACTCCTTATGCCATCCTTGGTTACTCGAAGGAGTTCGGCACTAAGTGGGTGAATCCCACGCCTACAAACCCTAGTAGAATGATGACAAAGGCATGGATAGGTAGACGAACTCCCTAGTAGAAGGGTTATCGGTATGGCGGTCCAGCCTTCGGGTCGCTGGTACATTCATTCGTGGGGAGCTGGAGCCCTTACCATGTGGGTGTCCGGAATCTGGTAGCTGGTCCGAAGGTTACCCAACTCATTCTCAGTGACGGTGGAAGGAGTTTTGTCATGGGGGAAGTATTCTTCACTTTTGAAGAATTCTGAAGGATTGGGAATAGTTTTTAATGGTTGATTCTGATTGTGAGTATCAACATATTTGGGATTTGAACTCAGAGCCTCTTTTTTGCTAGAGCTCAGATTGGGAAGAACAATGGTAGTGGGGGTTATGCGAAGTGGGGAACTTTGATTAGTATTCTGAGAAGCCATTGTTAATTAGTTGCAGAGAGAAATTTGGAGAAGAAGAGGAGTAAGGAGTATCCGAATTTCGAATTGAGTTGGTAAAACTGTCAGATTTGGGAGAAAGCAGCTTTTATACTAGAGTTCTCTTCAACTTTTCACAAGGTTCAAGGGTGGCTCATTTAATGCCAGCAGTGATTATGAATTTGAAGAGGTAGCGTGCGATTTTGGTCTTCATCGTTAACCGGAGTGGGCTTCTCTATTAGGCTTCTGATTTCTATTTGAATTGTTGTTTGAGATTTACCTATTGGGCCTCGGTAAGTTGTATCTTGGGCCTTTGTTGATCTCATTATAATTCCTTTTATTCTTGACCGATTCCACTTATACTCTTTCATTAAACCTCCTGTTTAATAAAAGACTGGGTGGCAATGTTGGGCCATGATACTTTAGACATGTTGAGGTGAGTCTTGAAAGTATTAGGCCGGTTCATTGGGCCAGCCCATTGGGTGGATATTATCTTTATTTTGGGGCCTATGAAGTATTGGGCTGTGACAGTGGGCCGAACTACTAGATGAGTATGGTTCCACTTGGGCTTTGACCGGTATAGATTGGGGATAGAACTTTGACTGTCATCTCTGCATTGCATTTAATGAGGATTGGACAGGGCTTAGTCGGTTGAAAGCTGTGGGCCCGAAAAGTCAGTTGCATACAGGACAAACCGGACTTTGGAGATATAAAGCAAGGATGACACACGGTGAAAGGAAACTAATTAATTATTACTCTCAAGTCACTAGATATTTATCCCTCCATTGTAAACCTTGTGATCGCCTGTACTGAATCTCACGCCGGAGCTATCCCCCGACGGTCCAAGCCGTCAAGCTTTTGGTGTTGATTGTGCTTATTGTGCAGGATCAGAACGTCTTACGTGATTGGGACGTGGAAGAAGATCTTGGCGTTAACAACCTGGTTTAAAAAAAAGATAAAAGATAATAAAATAATATAATTAGATAATAGACGTGTAACTAATAATTATTTATACATATCTAAAACCTATAAGGATAAGAAAAGTCATTCAAGTTTGACAAATTCTTAATTTTAAAAAGGACTCTTTTACCTAGTAACCTATTTTGCAAAGGATTTACATATATTTAAACAACTAGAGAGAGAGAAGAACGTAAAAATTTATTTGGCTTTGGAGTACAGCAGAACAGTAAAGAAGAAAAGAAGAAAATTCAAAAAGGAAAAACTTACACCCTTTTTTATTATTATTATGAGATGATATTTGCCTTATATATATATGGTTAATTTTGTAATCAATTTTTATAATAATTAACTACAAATTTATTTAAAACTTAAGATTTATGTGCATAATATTCGAATAAAGAGTATGATTGTGTTATAATATTGTATTCTAATAATTCTATTTGTCTTAATTTTATATTTAGGATTTGTTCATTTTTAATTTCGTGTTTTGCAATATCGAGGTAAGTGGCTTTCCGAACTATTTAGTGTTTTTAAGATTATCGTTACTTTTAAGTATGTCTTATTAATTATTCGGATGCCTAAATGTACAGTTTCAAAATTCGTTATTTTTTTATTTAAGGCTTCCATTTAAATTAAATTGTTATGTTCTTTTATTTCAAAATTCTGATCAAGTATTCATTTTCGAACTATGAATGAGTTTATATGATTTTGAACTGTGAAAAAGTATCGTTTATATTATCGATAATATTGAGAAAAGTTTTTTTAAATCATCAGTCTGACTATGTATAGAACCCGTTATTGATTACGTTTAATTTTGGAGCTAATATAGGACCTACTAAGGCGCACACCTTTTAGATGCCCTTCGGGGAGCGTGCATTTTTATAGATACCTTAGTAGGGTGTGTATCATAACGTTATTGAACTTTTGGGCCGTGTTACAGGGCTATTGTAACCTTAGTCGCTAATAAGACTGTAGATTAAAAGAGATATAATAATATACATTGAAATTATTTTTGAATTGTTTTAGTTTTAAAAAGTTTTTGTACTATTGTTATTGAAAAAAAAAAGTTATTTCAAAAAAGTATTTTACAAATTGTACTTGATTCGGCTAGATAGAGAGGATTGCTACTTATTGGGCTTCATCGCTCACCCCCTTACAGATTTTTACAGGTCCCATCGTTGAAAGCTGAGCATTTATTTGACACGCTTGGAATAGCTGGAGTTTAGTTTTAGATGTTATTCTTTTGTTGATGAATTTTGATAAAAACTCTTATTTTCGAGGAGCTGCGTCTCCATTATTTGAATGTGGTATTTATTAGTATTTCATTTGGATTGATTTAAAGTAAATTTATTGTTGGGTTTTAAGTTAAGATTAATGTTAAGTTATTTTGTTTGGGCTGCGCGTTATTGATATTGTTGCCTTGCGGGCCTATGGGCTTGCGGCGTGTAGCACTTTGGGCCTATATCGGGTTCGGGGTGTTACAGACGTGGTATCAAAGCAGTGGCCCCTCGCAATGTGTTAGGTTGAAAAACCTACATATTTCCTGGGGAGTATTTTGGGAGTTAGTTGTGGGTAAGAGTATTGACTAAATTTAATGATTTTAAAATTAAATAGAGAATAAGGTAAGAAATCTATGTTTTGTTTGACGTTTGGTACTCGAGGCTAATTGGGTATTTTATTTTATTCGTTATTAGTTTTGTATAGTGTTGTTGAGTGGGGATTTCTTTTTGTAGGGAAAATGCCGCATAGAAGAACCAACCCTACTAACACCAATTTTGGCGCTAATGGTCTCACTCAGTTGGCTACTACTTTAGCTCAGCTAGTGTAGAACCAATAACCTGGGCAACGTGGCATAGTAGCGGAATTCAAGCGATTGAATCCGCCAATCTTTGAAGGGGCTATGAACCCTTCCATAGTTGAGAAGTGGATTCAAGAAATGGAGAAGGCGTTTGATTTGATAGGGAGTAGTGAGGCTAATAAGGTGACATTGGCAGTTTACCAGCTTCAGGGTGGGGAGTATGATTGGTGGCTTATGGAGAAAAGAAAGCATGAAGGGAATCCTGAACCCTACACATGGACCATGTTCAAGGAGGCATTTACTAACAAATACTTTCCTAGAACAATTCGGGCACAAAAGGAGAGAGAATTTATTAGGCTCGAACAAGGGAGTAAGACAGTAGCTCAATATGAAGCTGAATTCGCGAAGCTTGCCAAGTATGCACCGACCTTGGTGGCAGATGAGGCGGCGAAAGCGCGAAGATTGGAGGATGGATTACGGGCCGACATAAGACATGGCATGGCGTCTTTTGAGCTGCCCACATATGATGCGGTGCTTAATAAGGCGTTAGTGATCGAGAATGGCTTAGCGAAAATGGAGAAAGGGAATAACAATAAGAGGGACGAACCATCTGGGTAAGAGTCCAGCCATGGAGGACCTACAAAGAAGTTGAATACGCAAACCACTAAGTATAGAGGAAACCAATGGAATCAAGAGAACAAACTGAAGAGTTCGAGGTGTGGTAGAAACCACCTAGATAAGGAATGTCGTTGGAATACCGGAGCGTGTTTTCATTGTGGAGATTTCGGTCATAGGATTGCACAATGCCCCAAGAACCCTCCACCGAAAAGAGATGAAAAAGAGGAAGAAATAACATTGGCAAGCCTAGGACCAAATCGAGGACGTGTGTTTCAGCTTTCAGGCAACCAAAATTAAGGTATAAAACTCTTTTATTAATTGCATTTAGTAATTAGATAATGAATTTCTTGATTATGTCAAATTTGTATTTTTCTTTAGATGTTATTTTTGAAATTTGGAGGACCAAATTCTTTTAAGGTGGGTAGAATGTAATACCTGGTTTAAAAAAAAGATAAAAGATAATAAAATAATATAATTAGATAATAGAAGTGTAACTAATAATTATTTATACATATCTAAAACCTATAAGGATAAGAAAAGTCATTCAAGTTTAACAAATTCTTAATTTTAAAAAGGACTCTTTTACCTAGTAACCTATTTTGCAAAGGATTTACATATATTTAAACAACTAGAGAGAGAAGAACGTAAAAATTTATTTGGCTTTGGAGTATAGCAGAACAGTGAAGAAGAAAAGAAGAAAATTCAAAAAGGTAAAACTTAAACCCTTTTTTTATTATTATTATTATGAGATGATATTTGCCTTATATATATATGGTTAATTTTGTAATCAATTTTTATAATAATTAACTTTGAATTTATTTAAAATTTAAGATTTATGTGCATAATATTAGAATAAAGAGTATGATTGTGTTATAATATTGTAAGACCCCAACTTATTATTAATGAAATTTAATTTTCTCTATTTATTATTTTGAAATAGTAAGGGTTGATTTGATTAATGTGGATAGTTATGGGTAAAATACGCAAATATTTTGAATAAGCAGGTGGTTATAAAATATTCATTGTTGTCGGAGAATATTCGTTTGGTCGTGGAATATTCTTGTTGTTGGGGAATATTCGTACGACGGCGCAGTCTTTTGTGGACCATAACGGAAAGTGATTGGATGAAGAAAACGACAAATATAAGTTGTTTATAAATAACGGCGCAATTGTTACCGTCAATACTGTTAAAATACTCGGTGGTTAAAACACAGTAGCACACGGTATTGCACCAATTATTGATTCTTACGTAAAAAGGCACTTGATAAGTAGGTTTTATACCTACTTATCCGGTATCTATTACTTGAATTTATTGCTTAAACTCATGTTTCTTAGTTACTTTTCATTCATTTCATGTTTATTTTGTAGGTTATACGTTTGGGAGCGGTGTGAGCGACTATTGGTAAGGAAAAGCAAGGAAAATGCAAGGAAAAAGCAATCCGGACATCGTTTATGCTTTCATGTTCAATTCATGTTCTTGGCTTGGAGCTTAGACTATATTGTAGAACGTTTTCTTAGATTTCCGGAACATCTTGAATCATTCAAATCGGAGTTCGGATGAAAGAGTTATGACATTTCTACCAACGGACGTTGAACTTCACCGTTTTGGGTGGTCATTTGCATAGCAGTCACTTCCAGTCCAATTTCGACCATCATGCATTTGTTACTTCTGAACGCTCAAAGAATAAAAATTGTAGACCTTGTCGATAGATTCGATTTGATAGGTCGCGGGCCCCGTAACTCCTCTTGGTTTAAAAGTTATGGCAATTTTAGCAGAGGAGGTTCAAGCAAAAAATTAATTTGCAGTTTGCACCTTAGCCGGGGCTGGACGTTTTTGTGCCCTAGGACCCAGCCGGGGCTGGGGTCCTGGGTATTTTAGCAGATCACTATCCTGTCGGGGATGGGTTTTTACAAAGGAAAAAGCCAGCCGGGGCTGGCTATGAGAAAAAGAATAGATTTTGTCCGAATTTGAGTCCGAAATGGATTGTTTCGAGTTGTTTCATTCAAGGACTTTCAAGAGGACTTAAAGACATGTACAAAGGCTTATAAAAGGAGGGGAATAACACAGATTAGGGGGGGATTATTGAGAGATTGGGAGTTTTCGGAAGAATTCTATTAGATTAGATTAGAGTAAATTAGATCGAAACACTAGTTTTTATGAGATTTGGATATTGATGCAACTTGGAGACCATTGAAGATTTGAAGTAGGAGCAAGGAGGGAGCATCAAATCTACTGACAATAGATTATTTCTTCTCACTTCTTCTATCTTTATCTTTTAATGATTATTCAATTGTGGATTCTTAGTTTTAATTCTTGAACTAATTCTTTGTTTGAGATTACAATGGATCTTATTGTGTAGTTTATTTTAATATGTTTCGTTATCAATTATTATGTTCTATTGAGAGGATTGTCTATTGTGATTTGGACTTAATTGTTTAATTGCTTGGCCATCAATTACCGTGATAATCTATATAAACTCGAGAGATGAAGTATAGATTTAGATCTAATCATGATAGCATGTGTTCAGGATTTTGTTAATAGCTTAAACTTGATGAGTGTTAAGGTAGAGATATGCTTGACATCGCATGTAATCGGATAGAGAACTTATTCTTCAACCTTCTTCAATTGTAATTCACATAGAGATATAGTGGGTTAGTTGATTAAGGTGTTTAACGAATTTCTATCTTAATTGTGGATTGACGTTAATACGGTATTAGTGCATCGAGAGGTGGTTAATATTACTTTAGTGTTCTTGATTAACAATTTAGGATAGAGAATAATTGATGAGAAGTGTGTTAACTTAAATGAAGCAATAAGTGAAGTTGTGATCTTGAATCTCCATAGTCTTAATTTAATTAGTGGAATAGTAGTTAATTTATATAGTTTGTAATTCATTCGTTTAAATAAGATTGAGTTGGTTACGGGATAGTACTTGGTGATTTTTATTAAATAATTCTCTGTGGGAACGATACTCAACTTATCACTTTATTACTTATTGACCACGTATACTTGCGTGTTGTGCGTAACTAGATTTTACCCAACAAGTTTTTGGCGTCGTTGCCGGGGAATTAGTTTAATATCTCTTTGCCAATATTAGCTTCAATCAAATTAGTCTTAATTTAAACATTTTTATTCTTATTTTTAATTCTCTTCCTATATTTCTCTCTTTTCAGGTACCATGGATGACTTTGCGTATCAATGGCCATACACGAACATGACTCAACCAAAAGAAACGGAGATTGACAGACTCGCGACACTTTCCGCAATGTCAGCACAAATTAAAGAACTTTCGAGGAAGTTGGACGTTATCGCAGCCCAACAGAGTCGAAGGATGGCAATCATGTGTGCCTATTGTGCTGGCAACCATCCGAGTCTTCAATGCACCGTTAGTTTTGGGTGGGGACAACAAAGTGGTGTATACCTCAACCAGTATGCATATGATAATTACCATCAAGTTTGGAGGTATCACCCGGATTCTTCATGGAGCTACAACTATCAAGACCAATACTCTGCTCCTAGTCCAACATACACGCCGGAATTCTCATATTCACCTCCAATGCGACAAGAAGAAAAATCAGAGTTTATGGAATTCATGTTAAGGGCTATAGCAGAAAAGGAAGAGTTTATAAATAGTTAGGAGCTGTCAATCCAAAATTTTAATAATTGGATGGAAAAACATTTTACAGCCTCAACCAATGGTCCTCAATACATGGCTTCCGAGATTGAAACAGAAAGTTCAAGGCTGAGGGAATTATTGTCCAAGTTCATAGTAGATGAGGAGAAGATGAGTAATCATGCGAGGGAAAATCAAAATCTTTCGGATCAGATAGAGCAAATAACCGAAGTCGTAAGTAACCTTCCTCCAAACACTTGGCTTTATGACATTGATGACGAAATTGATGGAGAACCCGAACCAAATCTACAACTGGATGAGCCTCGAGATGTTGAAAAAGAGGAGATAAGTGGGGATAATGACAACAAGGTCGGTGAAGAACTAATTGTGAGAACCAACGATGATGAGCCGATGTTATTTATGCCTCAAGTGGCTTCTCCTCCACAGTTCAAGAATCCAGTTAGATTTGTAAAACCTTGTCCGATTGGTAGTCATGTTATCGGCAATACTCCTTGTGACGTAAAAGCGAGTACAACTTTGAAGCCATGGTGTGATGAGCTGGAGAAGATAGAAGAAGAGACTGTTGTGTCTGACAAGCCTCAATGCCAAAATCTATTCGTAGACACAACGGAGAAAACGCCTAGATGTTGGACGTTCTTCAATGTAATCTTATCTAAACAAAGCATGCTAGGTGACTTTAACTCGATGGCTATCACAAATGGGAACCTACCAAAAGCTATATTATTTCCGATGGATGGAGGGTTCCTCAACTTTCGAAGAGGAATTGGATAGCATTGACCAGACAAAGTCAGGCTGAAAGACATTAAATCAAGCGCTGACTGGGAGGCAACCCAGGAATTTTTATATTTATATGCTTTACTAGTTTATTTAGTAGATAGGAATTAATTTTCTTATTAAGCTCTCTTATAATCTAATCCATGTTTTCTCTCTTCATTGCAGGTATTGTAGGTCCAATGGATAGCAAAATGATCGTCGCAGCCATCGCCAACATCAACTCACGCTTAGCTGATTACAGGGAAGTTCTCTTCTATTTATCGCTATATTCTTACAATAAGGACATTGTAATTGCTAAGTTTGGGGGAGTTTAGTTTAGTTCTTTATTGCATGTTTAATTTCATGTTTATGTTATGTTATTTTGCATACGTTGTTAATTTAGTTTAGGTTCATGTTGTTTGCATTCATGTAGTACAATTGCATAAGTAGTTGCATAATAGTATAGTTTGAATAGCATTATATTCATTTTTTTTGTTAAAAAAAATAAAAAAAAATCAAAAATAATAATTAGTTACTATGTTTATCTTGCATGAGTCCAGCTATTTGATATTTACAATTTATTTTGGCCAATGATGAGATTGGGATTGAGCAGGCAAGCATAATACCGACTATTAGAGCTTTGATGTGATTTCTTGTTATGAATTGAATCTTTTTCTGTTTAAAACTGTTATAATAAGGATAGCACAATAAAAACAACTTGTTGATTGATTTTGACGTTTTAGAGTTTTTTATTTGTCCTTAATTATTTGACGTTTGTTCAAATCTAGGAAAATTAATGACAATTTTTCCAAAATTACCTCTTATTATACTATACCTATTTTTTGATTCTTTAAACTCTTTCTCTCTCCTTATCCTAATAAAATTCTTCTTATCCCAATAAAAAATTTAAGGGTATTATAGACAATTGAGTACTATATTTAATATTTTTCAATTATTATCTTAATACTTGTGCCCACCTTTAAAACGTCAAAAAATTAGGGACGGAGGGAGTATAAAATTCTCAAATACAAGTTGCACACTCTGGTTTTATTACTGGTAAATAAACTAACTAAACAACATCTGCCATATGATGGGAATGAAACCCCAATTTCTGTTTTAAGTTTACTAAACAGTTACTTTGACTTAATAGTTTGCTGTCATTTGTGTGATTTTGTCAATGTTGTTTTATGGGTTCAAGATATGAACATGTCTATTTGACAGGTGGATCATCAGAATGCGTGAGTTTTTGTTCTGGTTTTGTAACCCTATGATGCTACATATCTCTAGATCCAGTCTTCCATATCTTTTAACTAGCTGGGTCCCGTGCCTCCGGCACTGTATGGATAATATGATTTATCTCAAACTTTGAACGACCAAAATAATTTATTGAGTGAGTGGGAAATTTAAAGTCATTTGTATTTTATTAAATTATTATTAGATTATTAGATAGATAGATGTATTTTATTAAATAGATGTATGAACGGTGAGATTTATCCCAAACTTTGGACGGCCCAGATGATTTATTGAGTGAGCGGGAAATTCAAAATCATTTGTATTTTATTAGATAGATTCAGCTACATTCAACAGCTGAGAGAGAGAGGGTGTAAATGAATTGAGTTGAGTCGAGTCGAGTATTGAGTTTTTTAGATTTAGTTCATAAAATTTATCGAATATAAAATAAGGTTTAATTGAGACTCGTTTAGTTACCAGGTCGAGTACGATTTTGAATCGAGTCCGAACACTTGCAACTTTTACAACGAATATGATCCGAGTATTAATAGAAAACTGTAATTTGAGGATGTTCGAGTAATTTATCGAATTTTAAAATTTGTACATATTTAAATCATTTATATTTCGAGTCGAGCTCGAATCGAACTATTAGTCGAACGAGTACGAATCGATTCTAAACTGTTTGCTCATTTTATAGCTTTAGTCCAAAAGACTCGAATATATTGAAATTGTAATATATTGCAAATGAAAAAAAACTTACAATGGTAGAAAGAAATTAAATAATAATCCTTTAAATAAATAACATATTTTATATAAGGAAAATGGTCAACCGTAACAACAATTAGCGGACAAATTAAGAAAAACTATAGGATTGAGATGGCTAAAAAGAGAGAAAAGTTATAGGAAACTTGCAAATCAATACATACGGAATTAGAAATAATAATTTTCCATTTTCCATTTTTTTTTAAAAATATAATAAAATACACAAAAGATTCAAAATAATATGTATGTAAATGATGGAGTTGCCTTGTTTATGTTGGATGGGCCATGGGCCACGATGTGGACGGTGAAAAGCTTTTAAAACAAATTGATATGCATGCTCAAAATATTTCAAATTAAAGTTTCTTCCTATCATATGATTCCAAATTAGTATATACAAATGGAAATTAATATTTTTACGTGATTTTTTAATATTTTTTATAAAAAGTGTCGCTATAGATGTATAGAGACAGTAAAAAAGATCTATAGCGACGATTTTTATGTAAAAATATTAAAAAATTATGTAAAAATATCAATTTCCTTTACAAATAAATAAAAAAAAATCAAATGAATTTTATTAGACTCTAGAGCATGACTTTCAACAACTATTTTAAAATTTAAAAAGGATCTAAGTGTTTAATTTAGTACTTGTAACATAACAATGAAAGTAAAATATTAAATTATGTGAGGTTGTGTTATTTAATTTTCTTGATTAAAGGAAATTGTGTTATTTTATATTTTATCATAAATAAAAGGTAGACCACATTACTTACATACTCACATGCATATATTAAATTTGAAAGTTAAACCTCATACTACATGTTTGGTATTCACATATTTATGATCAATTAAAAATTTTGAAAAAATAAGTTGAATTTTGTTCATTATATTGTCATAACAAGTTGAACCAAATACTCTATTTATATTTTTTTGGTAACAAAAATCTTCTGAGCAAAAAAAATAAAATATTCTCCAACTTACTTAAAAAATCATTAAAATTTATTTTTATAAATAAAATAAGATAAAAAAGAGGTGAATAACATTGTATATAACTGTGTGAGTTATAATATTATGTATAAAATGATATTTTATAATTTTTAAAATATTCTCTAAAAATAAATTAATGATTTTTTAAAAATATTAAATAGTCCCCATATAATAAAAAGAGGAAGTGATTAGTATGAAGTTAATTTTAATTAATTAATCAATATAATTTTGATATATAAATTAAAATATGATCTCTCATTCTGCATGTCAACTCACCTACCGGTCAAAAAGTAGTCAGAGAAAGGAATTTAATTAATGAATTTACTTGTAATTAAGGGATTTTAATAAGTCTAGAGCAGTAAGTGGGACCCACCATAACCATGTGACCAATTCTTCCCACCTAAGTAAAACCATCCACACCTTTGTGTTCCCACTACAACGTTCGACTTTCTCTATTACGTCTGTGCCACGTAGGCCTCTACTTTACCTTTTTAAAGGACACTTCACTAATCGTGCTCTTTATTTTCGGGGCTTTATCTTTTTCTTGCTTTTATTTTTTTTAATTCACCTTTTTTGGGTATATTTCACATTTTTTAATAAAATATATAAATATTAAAAACAAAAATTTTCAATATATACTCTTCAAAATAACAATTATTAGTTAAATACTGATATTATGATAATAAAATTGATAATAAGTTTAAACATTTTTTGATAATTTAAACAATTATCAACAAATGAACAATCTTTTTATTAAAGTTTTTTTTTGTAAATAAATAATATTTTATTATATAACTAACACAAAAAGTATATTTAATAAAAAGATTCTTTTTCATATGAAGGTAAATTTTTTTTGTAAAATTATTATTTTTGTTTTTAAAAATATTAATTTCTTTAATATAATAATAACATATTATTTAATACAAAATTGAAGATATATAATATTATGCATTAGAATAGAAAAAAAATACAAGTAGTACTTAAAAAAATAAAATATTAACAGTTGGCGTAATGGTTCAAATGACGCTCCGAGACGAATCGTAGACTCAGACGTCCTGTACCATGTCGCGGGCGTAAGCCCATATAAAAAGGTTGAAGGTTGATTCGGGTTCGTTGAGATTAATCCTATTAGTTGGGAAATTACCGATTATCAAAATAAAATTAAAAATTGCTAACCCTAAATCCAAATGTATGGCCTACTTCACTAGGTCCCTACTGTAGTCCCAAATAATAATAACAAAACGTCGTATCCATTGAAAACGATGTCGTCTGTACTGACAATGATGTTAGTGACATCAGACACAAGTTGTCGTTGTTTCATAGGATTGTTTCGTTCGAAATAATTTTAATTTGAAAACGGGAATATTCGAAACACTAAAAATCAAAATTTTCATTTTCATTTTTATTTATAATTTCCTTTTCGACATTATTATTATTATTATTATAGAGAGAGAAAAAGAAAAACCCACTTCTAGCAGCTCACCTTCCTGTGTACTCTTTTCTCTGCTAACAGCTAAGAACTTCACAGAAAAAGAATAGAGCTGTAACCCAAAAAGCCTTTTCTCCAGTCTGAATCTATAACTTTCTGTTTCTGTAATTTTCTTACTTTGTTCACAATTGACCTGCGATCTTCTTCTTACCCTCATTATCTCTCTAGATCTGTCTGGTTTCTGTTAAACCCTCTGCATTGCTGTAATTTCCCCTTTTTTGGGTTTTATTTGACCCCCAATTCAACCATTGAGTGTCTGGAGTTTGATTATTATGTAAGTTTTTCTCTTGTTTTGAATAAAGAGTGTTGTTTATATATATATATATATAAATATATTCTGTCTTCCCCCCTTTTTTACACACTGTGTGAAAATTCGACTATGGTGGTGTAGGTGATTGCAGCCAAAAGCCCTAAGGAGGATGTTTACTGAAGGCCTTGACAATAGTGCCCTTCGTTGGGTTAAGGAGGTCAGTTTTTTTTTTCTCCTTCATTAATTAAGAGTTTTGATTTTTGTCAATGTTTTTTCAGTTAAGTATGGCTTGATTTACTTGAATGTTTTTAGATTTTTGTTGTTGTTTTCGGATAAGTACAGTGCCTTTGAATTTATCTAATGTAATGCTTGTTCAATGTGAATTGAAGTTAATGGGTAGTTGTGAATTTGCCCCTCTTATGGAATTTTGATAATTGAATATTTAATTCAGGGTTCTGGCAATCAGAAGAAAGAAGTTCCTTTTTCAATGTCGAACCAAAGAATTCGGATAGATCCTATTTCTAATATTAGAAGTGGCAGTAGAGGCTTTGGATTGCCTCCGCCGAAATTCCGAAGTGGGCATTTGCCAGGGGTGATCCCGGTTTCTAGAACGATTCCGGGAGAAGTTGATAGTGGATCCGTGTCGGAAAATGATATGTCCACGGATTCAGAGGAGGAGGTTTATGGGGGGAGATACTCCTTAGATTCGTCGCCGCAGGATGCTAGAGCTCCTAACAATGCTGCAGCTAGAAGTTATTATAATCCTGCACAAAGGCAAACTCAATATGCAAGCGACAGTGTGTATTCAGATGATGTCAGTTCCTCGAGAGAAACCATTGGGAGAGGACGTGGGACTGTGGTGGATAGACTCGTGAGGGGAGCCAATAGGTACTCAGTTGGAACCAATGGCTTTACTGAGGATGAATCATCGGATTCGGCTGCAAGCTCTGAGTTTTCATCTACCCAAGTGGGAAGGAGTACTGGAAGTGTGCCTGGTAAAAAGGCGTATGCTTCTGAGGGCTATGCTTCCAGTGTGCCTTCATGGGTGAATACAGAAGGTGCTTCCAAGAAGGTATGTTTTGATTAAATTTACTTTTGATTGTCTTTCAAATTTTGAGGAATATGTGATTCTATAGATATTTAATGTTTAAAATATAGCAATTGCACACTTTTTGGCTTGAACTTAGTTATGGTGGTTAGTGAAGATGATCGAATTCATGTTTTATAGAAATAATATTTCCCCAACTCGATGATTTATGTTGTTCAAACTGCTTAAGGTAATATATCTTGTCATAATCTGTTTGTGTTTTCCATGATGAGTGAATGAAAATCTAAGTTACATGCAGCAACATATTAATTAGGCAAACTGCAAAAAGTCGATGCATCTGAAATCATGCTGTAGTCTTCCTCATCTTACTACTCTTTTTGCTCATATTAGTGTAAAGAGAACACTAATGCTAAATTGCTACATTTTTACTGCATTTAAAGTAACTTTTATGAGTGTAAGATATTGAATGTGAATGCTGGTGACTGAGAAATTTTTTAAGAGTATTTGTTTGCATTATACAGCAGGGATGGGGACAGGGTTATACTCTGTTATTGAATAATTTTTTTTATTTTTAGATGTGGATTCTACATCAGGTGCTCAATTGATGATCTTACGTTTAAGGTTCTTCTCATGGCTAACAGATGAAACTTATAGGTGCTCTAGTATCAGGATGTGTATGTCCAAAGATATCTGACTGGTCTTTGAAGAACAAAGTGTAGTGTTGGAAATCAGCTTGTCAATTGTATAATTAACAGAAACTTTTGTATTAATTCAAGAACATAATATAGCATGTTCGTTCTGCTAAATCAAAAATTTTGCAGGACTTAAATGCTAGAAACTTGCAGAATCAAAAGCCCTCTGATGATGACAATCCCAGTGCACCTCCATTTTCTGGTGCTACTGGGGAAATCAAGCAAGATGCAGAGCATATTCCTGCCTTCAGAGCACAATGTATGCCTTCGGAAGCAGATGCGCGTGGTTTTTTGAAGCCAAATAGTTTGGAAAGAAAGTCCCCCATTATCAATCCACAGAATATTATTCGACAGGAGATTCCTGACGTATCTGTGAGGTTTGTATGGATTTTATACTCCTTTTTTTAGCAAAACATTATGTAAAGAAACTTACGTTTGGAGAAATATTAATATGCTTTTGGATACACACATGTTCTGTTAGCTCTAAGTTGAATAAATTATTCCCTTGTGCTTGTTTCTTAGGACTGCGTCTTGTGCAGAAAGTGGTGTGCCTTCGGGTTCTTTTCCTACTCGTCTTCCCTCATTCCACGCAAGGTATCTATTTTTACCACTTAGACTGAAGTTGGTTGTATCATTTCACAAATGATATTTACTGATTATTTCTTTTTCACGATGTATGATATTACATTACATATCTAAGTTTCATGCTGAACCTCAATGTTTATCGATCAAATTCAGTGCGTTAGGGCCATGGCATGCAGTAATTGCATATGATGCATGCGTTCGGCTCTGTCTTCATGCTTGGGCAAAGGGTTGCATGGAAGCGCCCATGTTTCTTGAAAATGAGTGTGCTATGTTGCGGAACACATTCGGGTAATTTTATTCTATTGTTATCATCCACAATGCCATCATGTCCAATTGAGCACTTTCGTTGCGTTTTCTATGTTTGTGTCAAGAATTTCTAGCAATAAATTGGACAAGTATTACGGGATTGGTATATATAAGAGGGAGGGAGGGATCAGTTTAATATCCAGCTATCAAATGGAGTTTAAGACCTAGTCAGTAGACACTACATTAGCACTTCCACCTATACAATCTCTCCTTGAAACCTAGATGCAAATTTTACAATCACTTTAGAAAACCTTTTACCGAATGTTTAGAATCAAACAAGTGCAGAAGGATGGAGGGATTTCCTATCCAGTTATCCAACCAATGGAATTCAAAATCCTCTCAGTAGGACTGAATTAATCCTTTCCCAATTTTAATTTTACTTTGGATTCTTTATCAAAGATTTGCAGTCTTTTGGAAAACCTCAAGACCAAATGCTCACAATCAAGTGAGTAATATTCCATTTCTGCTGGGGAATATCTCAGCAAAATGGCTCGTCAAGTAAAGAATTATTTGGTGAAGAGAGAAGGGGGGATATCTCTTGGTAAGATAAATAGAACCACATTTGAGGAAGTCTAAATACCATCTGAGTTTTTGAATCATGTGACCAACTGACCATGTTTCAGTTATGTTGTAGCTCTATTGTGTTTTCATATGTGGGTCTATTGAATATATACACTCAGATTCATTTTAAAGGTGTGCATATTATAGCCTTATAGGACTGTTGTCTTGAATTTTGGACTGTTAAAGCAACATCCATCGTACTGATATTTTTATACACACCCTTTCAATTTCTCGTGTTTGAACTCCAGATTGCAGCAAGTTCTATTGCAATCAGAGGAAGAGCTGCTGGTGAAGCGCTCTTCAGAACTTCCTGGAGAAGGAGCTGCCCCGAAACCTAAGAAAATGGTTGGGAAAATGAAGGTTCAAGGTAGTTTTAACATCTATAATGATACTCCAACTAATTATGTGCATGGTAATGGAACTGTCTTTATTGTTCATTGTGCAGTTCGTAAGGTGAAAATGTCCCTGGATCCACCTACAGGCTGCAGTTTTTCATCCATACCAAAAATAAAACTGGAATCTGTCAGAAACAGCTTCTCCAATTTTCAATCAACACTGTCTTCTGGATGTCAAGCAGTTCGGAAAATTCATTTTGCACCTCGAGTATCTGGGAATAGTTCTTTTTCACGCCAGAGCTTGGCATATGTGCAGGCGAGCACACAATATATAAAACAAGTCTCTGGACTACTAAAAACTGGTGTAACAACTTTAAGAAGCAGTTCATCTTCCTATGATGTTGTGCAAGGTATGTGCATTTTATGTCAAAACCATAGGGGTGGCACAAATTTTATCATCTTAGTTAAAAGCGAGAATTTATCCAAACTGTCTTTATTGAAAGTTCTTCTCTGTGCTCAATCTTTTCGTAAGTCAAAATTTGAAAATCAAATTTACTACTCCTTACCATTTATAACTTATATGGTTGAGTCTCCATGTCATACGTGCTTAACCTATTTGTGTCATCTTGATGGAATCATGTTCTTTGATAATTAATGACGAGTGAGCATATGATTATGGGATCAAATGTCAAACTGAGTCTGCAGCTGTAAGTTGCATAATACAATCAACTAACATGGAGATCTGTTGATGTAAACAGAAACATACTCTTGTTTGCTAAGACTTAAAAGTTCAGCTGAAGAGGATTCCATACGGATGCAACCTGGATCTGGTGAAACCCATGTATTGTATGTAGACACTTTGTGCTAAACATCTTTTTATTATTTTAATGTTTGGATTTGCCAATTAGGCACTGATGACTTTACAGCTTTCCAGATAGCCTAGGAGATGATCTAATTGTTGAAGTCCAAGACTCCAAGGGGAAGAATTATGGTCGTGTCCTTGCCCAAGTTGCTACGATTTCCGAAGATCCAGTGAAGTTCTTTCTCTGAATCCTTTTAATTTTTTAATCTTTTTGATAATTGTTTCAGTTGAACTTGAAGGCTAATATCAAAGATCTGTGCAGGGCGACAAACTACGCTGGTGGTCTATTTATCGAGAACCAGAGCATGAGCTTGTTGGAAAAGTTCAACTCTTTATAAACTATTCAACAACTTTAGATGAAAATAGTCATCTTAAGGTGAGCCCGTGCATGAAGTTGCAGAATTTTGAACCTGGAATTTTCTTATAATCGCATATTATATGTTTTGATTAGATATGCCATGGACGAATTTGGAATTTTCTTTTTGTTTGTTAACTTATGACCATGATTTTACTTAGTAGAATGAAGCCACAGAAAGTAAGATACTGATACTCCAGTTTCCCTTATTAGATTATACGGAAATATGTCTAATATATGTCCCTTAGATGGCAAAAGAAGTATGACTCTATGGAAGTTTTCTTTACCCAAGAAAAAGTTGAGAGAATGAAAAAGAGAAGGTGTTTCTGCAATTGCATATAACATTTACTAAAGCTTCATTTATGCATATATATTCATTAAATTATTTTACTCCCTCCCTCTGTCCCATTTTAACTGTCCTAATTACAAAATACATGGTTAGTAAGAAACTCCCCTTCCCCCCTCTTCCCAAATACCCTTCATAGTATTCCTATTAATTATGTCTCTTTTAACCCACTCCCACTTTCTCATCCCTTTCCCTCTCTTAATATAGTGTTCAAGTCTCTCTCTCTTTCTCCCCCCTCCCACCTAATTAATTTCTCCTACATTCTCTCTCACGTTCTCCAATAGGGGAGATAGGGGTGAGAATAAAGACTTTTGTTATGTTTCCAATGTGATGTCCACTTTCTCCTCCCTTCTCTCTCTTAATAGGGTCTCCAAGTCTCTCTATTCTCCCACCTAAGTAATTTCTTCTACTTTTCTTTCTTATTGTCTGCAATATTCTTGCTTATTCACATTTTAGATAGATATAGAGGGATAGAGATAACGGGGAGAAAATAAAGGCTTTTGTTATGTTTCCAATGTGATGTGAATTATTGTTTTCTAATGAAAAGTGGATGAAGTTAAAGAAGGGGGGTAATATTGGGAAAATGGGATAAAAAATATCAAATAGGAAATGAGACAATTAAAATGGGATAAAGCAAAATGGAAGTTAGGATAACTGGATAAATAAAACGGGGCTAAAACTTTGGTCAGAGACTTATTGGATATGCTCAAATATATGATGGGGATCCATATTGCTGTACATATTTCAATTTATTGTCATTATTGTCTCTTTAGTGAAAGTTTAGAAAGTCAGAAACCATCCTCCTTTTCCCTTTTCCCTTTTCCCTTTTCCCTTTTCCCTTTTCCCTTTTCCCTTTTCTTTGATAGGTAATTTGTTCCTCCTTGTTAGATAAAATCAGTTTTATCATATGACTCTGAATAAAGTTGCGTCGACAAGATGGTTCTTTTCTGAAGCTGTTCGTATTTGTCTTTTATTGCTTTAACACTTGCACTTTTGTTTTTAGAATTCGAAAAGTTATATTTTAACTGATCTTTTGTTTGGTTCCTAGTGCGGCTCTGTTGCAGAAACTGTAGCATATGACCTGGTACTTGAAGTTGCAATGAAAGATCAACATTTTCAGCAAAGGAATTTGTTGCTGCATGGCCCATGGAAGTGGTTGCTCACTGAATTTGCATCATATTTTGGAGTTTCTGATGCATACACCAAACTAAGGTACTGGGATGTTGTTAGACTTGTTAGATTGGCTTTTCTTATTTGCCTGTTAATCAGCTTGAAATGGTTTCTAATACTTTTTATACCAGAATGGTTTCTGATACACACATCTATAATACTTATTTCCAGGTACCTTTCTTATGTCATGGATGTTGCTACACCAACGGCCGACTGTCTCACTCTAGTATATGATTTGTTATTGCCGGTTGTAATGAAGGGCAACTGTAAGAGCACTCTGAGTCATCAAGAGGTAAAACCTAAATTTGCAGTTTTAATCAATTGTTATTGGTGGTGGTGGTGTTCATTTTAGTTTAATTACTGCAGTATAGCAATATAATTTCATTTCTTTGCAGTTTTTTTATGCTGTAATAGAATGCTTTAGATTAAAAATAAGGTGCCTGCTGATTGAACCTTTTCTAATATCGCACATGATTTGTGTCCTCATCAGAACCGAATCTTAGGAGAAATTGAGGACCAAATTGGACAGGTCTTCGCTCTTGTTTTTGAAAACTACAAGTCCTTAGACGAGTCAGCATCATCTGGGATAATGGATGTTTTTCAGCCTGCTACTGGGCGTGCAGGGCCTGCGTTGGAGCCAGCAGTCAGACTTTATACGCTTCTTCATGATATATTATCTCCTGAAGCACAGAACAAATTATACAGCTATTTCCAGGTTCAAGAAACTAACATTAGTATAATTATGCTTATTGTGAGACGCCACTTCTCCATAATTAATTAAATTGTCGTATATTTCCAGGCTGCTGCAAAAAAGAGATCAAGAAGGCACTTGACTGAGACAGATGAATATGTTAGTGGTAATAATGAAGGCATTCTGATGGATGTTGTTAGTGTCACAACTGCTTATCAGAAAATGAAATCTCTTTGCGTCAACATAAGGAATGAGATTTTTACTGATATAGAGATCCACAATCAAGATATACTTCCCAGGTAAAATTTCTTCTTCTCACTTCATGAGAATGTTGAAGCTTATACAATAATTTAGATTGTCAATCAATGTGTTGGAACTTCATTATATTTCACAACATTTATTTGCTCGTTTTAGTCGAGTGCATATTTAGCTTTATCTTCTGACGAGAGTTTAAACCATTTTTTCCAGTGAACTTAGTTTCAGCTATAACTAAAATATGATTAAATTTACTAGATTTGAACTTCTTGGCTAGAGTTTTTTGTTCTTTACATGCATCCGTAAGATGATGACCTACATCGGTGAGAGTGGGTCAAATGGTTTTTCGTGTCCATCATGTAAATTATTGTTCATCATACTAATAAGGTGGGTTGAAAGTAAGATACTGCAAAATACATAGAAAATGGGTTTCAGGAAGCAGTATCGTATTCTAAATGACAGTGAAGAGTAATAATCAAATATAATGGATGCCATCAGTGACATCTTAGTGACATCTTGGTGCTTTGTTTCATAGAGATTATTAGAATTCCCTTGCAAATGATGAATTCTGTTTTCTTTCATTTGAGAAGACATCATAGTTGTATGCCACTAGGCCCACTACATTAGGGCATGTAATATTATCTTTAGTTTAAGTTTGTGGAATTTTGCATATGATAAATGAGACTCTGCTCCAAATTATATGGTAACCTGCTTGCTTAACTGTTTTTTATATTAATAGACCCTGAAAACTGTATTGAAAGTTTTTGTGCCTGTGGTAAGCACATGGCGTACTTTAATCAATGTTCATAACAGTTCATTAGTCTCTCTTCAAAGTATAGCTGTCATGTTGTTCTCATCATTAAGTTATGAAGTAATGTAGCTTATAAAAGTTTTGATTCGATTCTTTTCTGACATGCCATCTGTCGGAATGGAATTTCAGCGTTGAAGAAGTTTGAAAGAAAGTTATTAGTAAAATCAATACAACTATAATAGAAATTGAAAAGGAGATTGCAGAAAACCCAAAAAAAAATTAAGGATGAGAAACTCCAAAAAAAATGATTCTTCTGAGTTTTAAGTTTTAACTCCTTTAATGCAATATTCAGTTAGTATATTAAGAAAACATTAAAAATAGTATTTCAATAGTTTGAGTGATATTTTGGTCCTTACCTAATACCAAATTTTCCATTATATCTTGTAGCATTTAGGTGGTGAAATTCTTTAATATTTTTTAGTTGCTAGTAAAATCTCCATGTAGCTGTATCAAGACCTAGAATTTAATCCTTGTTGGGTTTTTGGTTGTGGAAGCCTGCTCCAAATTGGTAATCCAACGTTTCTTTCCAACCCAAACTAAATAAATAAATAGTTCATTAATTTTTTCCTCTTTGTACCTAGAGTCTAATGTATATGTTTTGCACCAATAAAAGAAGTATCTAATGTATTTTGACTAACTGGAGCCACAGTACAACTTGGCTTTCAAATTTCAGCATGTCAGTAAATGAGGACGCTATTAATGAATTGTAACACGTTTATACTTTTTTCTAGGATACTACTATATCTCGTGTTAGAAGTTCAATATGATCTATACAGTTAATTGCTAAAATGGAATATGATCTATACAATTAATTGCTAAATTGTTGTGTGCAGTTTTATAGACCTGCCGAATCTGTCCTCGGCTATATACAGCGCAGAATTATGCAGTAGATTGCGCTCATTCCTCATTGCATGTCCCCCAACAGGCCCTTCACTTCCCGTAACAGAACTTGTTATTGCAACTGCAGATTTTCAAAGGGATCTTTCCAGCTGGAATATAAAGTAATATATTTGTTGTGTTTCTTCTCCTCGGATTTTGTTAAAATATTTGTTAGCATGTGTACTTAAATATCTGTTTTTTCTCAGTCCTGTCAAAGGTGGAGTTGATGCAAAAGAATTATTCCATTTGTACATCATCCTCTGGATTCAAGATAAGCGCCTTGCTCTGCTTGAGACGTGCAAATTAGACAAGGTACACATACTAAGCAGTGAAGTTATTATACTAGTGATTGTAGCATTATTTATACTATTTGTAGGTCATGAGAATTTTTATGTTGTTCTGCATATTGCTGCTAATATACATAAGCTCTTTGGTTTCTTCTTAATGAATTTTGGTTTACCAATTGTTAACATAATGGTAAAAGCCTTAAAAAATTTAACATCTGATAAGGTGATCCTCATATATGTTTTGTTGCCTTGATGCTAAAAAAATATTCATTCGCAGGTGAAATGGTCCGGAGTCAGGACACAATACTCTACTACCCCATTTGTGGATGAGATGTATGACCGCCTGCAAGAAACACTGAATGATTATGAGATCATCATCAGTCGCTGGCCAGAATATACTTTTGCTTTGGAGAATGTAAGTCATGAGGGGTTCTTCACGCAATCGTAATGTCTTCTCTTGTCCTTCTGGTGCTTTTGGGGGCTATAATGCATAATATAATGGAGTATTTGGGTCTACTCTAAATTGTTACTTTTTTTTTATCTCAATTGAATGTAGATATCTATTCAGATTTTCTTAATAACTTGAAAGCCAGCTTGTAAGATACTTAATAAAACTGAGGCTAGGGTCCAATGCAAGTGTTAATGGATTGATGTTCCTTGTTCAAGTATTTTATACCTGTGTTTCATGGTAGATATCTTACTGGTCGAGAGATCAGATGTGTGGCCTTTTGTGGTTAACTGAGGACTATTGAAAAGACAGCAAAAGCGGAAAAATAAAAGAATGACGAGCTTATGTGGTCTAATTTGGTATATTGTTATGGATGCCTGTATAGTATTTATTACTCAAAGGATAACATAGAATTATAACTTGTGAGATATTTAACATTTTTGTCATCTATAACAAACAGGCCATTGCTGACATTGAGAAGGCAGTTGTGGAGGCCCTGGACAAACAGTATGCAGATGTTGTGTCTCCATTAAAAGAGAATATGACACCCAAGAAATTTGGCCTCAAATATGTGCAGAAGCTTGCCAAACGTTCAGTAGGTCCTTATGTTGTAGCTGATGAGGTAAATATACCTCTTTATCAAAATTTCAAACTCTTTACAGTGTATATTATATATTCCTTTGGCTGAAATTTGGTTAATATTCCAGCTTGGCATTCTCTTAAACTCGATGAAGAGAATGCTTGATGTCCTACGCCCCAAGGTAGAGCATCAATTGAAGTCATGGGGTTCATGCATACCTGATGGAGGGAACACAGCTCCTGGTGAGCGTCTAAGCGAAGTAACAGTGATGCTTAGATCCAAGTTTAGGACTTATCTGCAAGCAGTTGTAGAAAAGCTTGCAGAAAACGTGAGTATCCTTCTCAAGCTCAACTCTTATCTTGAATTTGTTTTCAGCCAGTTTGCCTAAATCCTAGATATGTGATCACTTAATCATCTGGCTAAAAGTATGGTTCAGGAATCTTTTTGAAGTGACCAAGGAAGTTATATTGTAATTATTTGATTTACAGGGAGAATACTAAATGTTGATCATGTAATCAAAGTATTAATATTATTAGGATATCTTTCTGAAAGAGTATTAATACTTTTAAGTTCTAACCCCAAAGAACAGATTTTGATGCAGAACACATATGTTCGAATCTTATCTATGTACATAGAATATTAAATATTTATATGCCTCCCATATGTTGATGTATTGATGTGCTGGTCTGATAGGCATGGTGGTACTTATTGTTACGTTTAATAGCCTTGTTAAACACTTTAGGTAATCTCCAATAAATTCTCTTTACCTTGAAATTTCACAGTTTATGGATTTACCTGCTTCTTAGGTTTCAATTCAAGAGCACAATCCATGTAAAGCATGAATTTTGGGTGCTTTGCAGAAATAAAATAGTTTCCCTTGTTTTTTCATATTATTATGTTTCTGTTTCTCATATTCTTTTTTGGTAATAGGAGCTATTAAGTTTCTGACTGCGGTTTTGATATGTGTATTGTTGTTTTATTTGTTCTTATCCAGACAAGGTTACAGAGTGGTACAAAGCTGAAAAAGATTCTTCAGGATTCAAAGGAAAGTGTGGGTGAGTCGGATATCAGAAGCAGAATGCAACCCTTGATAGAGCAGCTTACAAATACCATAAATCACCTCCATACCATCTTTGAAACTCATGTATTTGTTGCAAGCTGTCGAGGCTACTGGGATCGGATGGGACAGGTAGGTTAATTGCATCCGCAGATTTTCTAAAACTGCAGTCTTTTCAATATTTTCACTCATTCATGCTTCAATTTTGCTGCAGGATGTTTTAAGTTTCCTAGAGAACAGGAAAGAGAATAGGTCGTGGTACAAAGGTTCACGCATTGCCGTATCTGTAAGAGCAGCTTCTTTATCCCCATGTTTGTTGTTGGTTTTGAAATCGTTTCAAGTAGTTACAGTAAAAAACTAAAAGCCAGTGAGGTTGCTTTCGGTAGAAAGGTGAAGTACAGAGAGCTTTGGCCTTTGAGGACCCATTGGTTGGCAATATTTGTTTTCAGAATGAAGTGCAACTTACTAGATTTTCCAAGTTCAGCACGAAGAATTTACTAATGAAACAAGGAGAAATAAAAATTCTAGTATAAAAAATTGCAATATCTTGTTTTACCTTGAGGAAATGGAACCAACGTCACACTGTTTACTCAACTAGGGCACTTTTTTCATTTTCTTATCTGAGGTAATTATCTTACCTACTTTGGAGGTGATATTAATCCTTCCAGAAAACCAAGGTGACCCTTGATCTAAAATAGAGCCTCAACCAACTCTGCTACACTAGGAAAAATCAGTGTCCTGGAAAGCACAGGAGAGAGATTCCGTTATCAGCCACACTAGTATGCATCAATATATTGTGATCCATGTAAAGATAGAATTATGTTTACAACTAATGGTTTCACTTTTATTTGTATATATATATCTTTTATCGTTAGATCCATAGGTAGAATCGAGTACAGGAAATGTAAAGTAACTAGAATAGAATAGAATAGCTTATCATTGCAAAGCTTGTTTCCTCTCAATTCTAAAAATGCAACTATAGGAAGCCTTCGAAAAAGTTTAAAATGAATATCATAAACCACCTGTTGACCAGTATCACCCTAGATGGGCCTTTTTTTCAAAGCTACTGTAGTTGGTGATAGAGGAAAATCTCCTATTCCTTTTTATATTTCCTATATATTTTTATTGCCTTGTGACTTCACTTTCACATCATTTGCAGATCCTGGATGATACTTTTGCATCACAGATGCAGCAGCTGCTCGGGAATGCCCTTCAAGAGAAGGACCTAGAGCCACCAAGGTCTATCATTGAAGTGCGTTCAATGCTTTGCAAAGACGCTCCAAGCCACAAGGGCAACACATACTACTACTAGAGAGATTTTTGTATGCTGTAAATAGTAGAAAAAAGAGGTAACAAGCGAGAGACGTAAGAGATGTCATAATACGGGCTTGAAGTATGGGAAACTTGAAGGTTCTACCAGACGCCTGTAAGCTCGCTGAAATCTGGTTGGAAAACGGCCGTTCTTAAATGCAGGCTATGCAATTTTGTCGATGGTGTTGGCAAGTCAAAGTCTCCAGATTCACCAAATCCTCATCCTTGGAGGGTAAACTATTCATTATTCATAATTACACTTGGAAATATAGAAGCTTAGTTGACAATTTGACATTCATGATATTACATATATGATATGGATCCAATAGCTACAAGTCTTGTGAATGCTGTTCATTCATTACCCAAATGAACAAACTGTGCTACAAACAGTTTTTGATAGTTGAAAAGATGGATCAGTTCACAGCATTTTGATATTCTCTCTCTCTCTCTCTCTCTCTCTCTCTTTTTTTTCTTTTCAATAGTCCCAAGTTTATATTATTCTCACAAAAACTATTGTATTTCTTCTTTTGTTTGGTACAACTTTCTTTGAAGTTAGCTTTGTTTCATTCCTTAAACCAAAATTTTAAATTGGTAAAAAGTTCAAATTATGTGATATTGTGATTAAAGCTACTGTTTACATTCTAGTTCATTGCTGTCTTTATATCAAATTTACATACTTCTTTCGTTCCAAATTATAAAAAAAAATGAAATTTGAGATGATTCATCAACAATTATAAAATTATAATGTTACTTTTATAAGGTTCTTCCATATATAAGTAGGAGCTTTTGAAAAAAATGTGTATTTCTATTTTAAGATTAGAAAGTCATAATTTGTCATTATTTTTCTAAATTTTGACACACCAAGAAAAAAGATTGGCAAGAAGGAATAAGTTGCTTTTGAACAAACAAGCAAACAAATGCAGAAAATTGGGTTGCAAGCATAAATCACAGAGAATGTATTGAATTGTTACTTGTCATTCTAAACTAGAGCTAAAACATGGAAGTTTTGTCCAAAATTGTCAAAAATAAAGGGATGTTTGTTTGCAAAAATTATAATCCTGGAATTATAATCACAAGACTATCAATCCTATGATGATTAAATAGTTATAATCATATGTTTGTTATTCATGGGACAACTTAAAATAATCTCATGTTATGTTTGTTTTTTCTATAATTAATTAAAAGATTGGATAAAAAAATATCGTTTGGACTATTATACATTTACCAATAATAACATATTTTAAACTATAATTTAAACTTGTTTATACATCAAAAAATGATGAACAATTAATTAGAAAATTTTAAATTTTGTTGAAATAAATTAGTAAGTTGACAATGTTTCACCATGAGCAATGTGAAATATTTGAAATCAAATTATCATAAATTAGCACATAAATTAACAAATAAATAGCTGGTTCAACTATGCATAAAGCTCAAGGTCCAAACCCTTTAAATATGTATAGTTCGTTTGAGTGGTATATACCAACACCGATATATACTGGCGTACCGTTTCGAATTTATTATTAAAAAAATAAAAAATATCAAAATACACATTTATATGTATAATATTTATGATTAATTATATATAAAATTAAATAACTAATCAATGGCTTCAACATGTAAATATATCTGAATGAAGGATGCATCTTGAAAGGCCTTAAACCACCCCCACAAAATCCCCATAAACTATCAATTAGAAGCTCTGAAAATTTAACAAAAAAGAAACTTCTACAATCTGAATAATAAAGAAAACATCATCTTAGATTATCCCAAATAATTTTAATTGCACACTGAAGGCTTCTTCAACTGATGAGATATTTACACCATTTAATAACTAATACCCGATCAAGCAATTCACTGTGTCACACAGAAAAGAAACGGCAGTTATGATACAAGTTGTGTGTAACACCAAGCTGCCTGGGCAGCACAAGAACGAATACAACAGTGTCCCAAACATCACCGGAGCTTTCTCCAAGCAGCACAACAGGTTGATTAGAAAAGCTTTGATATCACATGACATGAGGTCCAGAAGGCTGCTGAGGCCACCCTAAGAAGAGCTGGGTTTTGGTATATCCTGTTTGAGATTGACAAACAAAAAGCATCTAAAATCAGTGAAAGAGAAGAGCTAATGCCCCAGGAGTATATAACCCCGGAAAATCAACGCATTTTATCCCAAACTAGTTATAGGTTATGCTGAAGAATTTCGCAAATTGACTAGGAAAGAAATCAAATGAGACTTTTTTTTTGGAACGGAGGGAGTAAAAGGATAAGTTCCCAAAGATTAATTCTAAAAACCAAAAGAGTATATAAAAATATATACATACATATATAGAGCTATAATGACAACAATATTAAGCAAGCATCTAGAGTTTGATTTGGTAATAACTGATAATTCCACATTTCAGGCAATAAAGCTTTTAAAGAAGATTTAATATTAAAGTATGTTTGTAATGACTTATGTGTGCAACCTCGTTCTTTCTCTATTAAATACATTCGCTCGTCACTTTCGGCAAAATTGTAGAGGTAACTGCAGATGCTATGACAAAATCTTGTTCATCCGCTATCAAACTTTGTAAGAGTGCAAACTCTAATAACAGCGCCAATGTGGACTTAAAAGGCTTACTCTACAAGTAAATACGAGTTCAATCTCCTTTTCACTCTTTTTCTTAACGGGTTATACAGGAACAAGTATTGCATCTCCTTCAATGCCCTTTTAATTGCATTTACATATAAGAATTTACCACATAACCAGTAAAACAAAATATTTTTCTTTCCATATTTTTATTTTCTTGTTGACGTTTTTTTAATACGCTTGTTACCCATAATATTCCAACAAAGCAACAATAAAAACAAGAACTCAATAAAATAGTCATAAAAGCAAATTTAACTACTTCTAAGAAGCCTGTGTGAGTTGAATACTCTAGGTTTACGTTCATATCATTAAATTCAATTCACCAGCTTAAGATTTTTAGCCCATTTTCTAGTGCATTTACCATGGAAATTTGCTAGTTCACAACCAACCAACTTAACAAGCCAACTCTGACCATGACTGTATTTAAAAAAAAAATCATTTGTTAGCTCCACAAAACATAATACAACAACACTACTGTAAAACAAAATTTAGGGCAATACTTTACTCTTTGGGTTTGACATTGATGCATGTAATATATAAACAAGTTTGTTTATTGCATGACAGTAGAAGCTCAAATTACTCAAAAAAAAGGACAGAAATGAATGTACCCAATTGCTGTTGCTCCCCAGGATGCAACATTATAAATGACTTTGCTTCCATCCCATGCCTTCCGAATCTTTCCCTTTTTCTTTTTCAGAGAGAAAGTCTTGCTCAGGGCTTAAAAAAATTCATCTCAAGTCAGACTTCTGTTTTTCTCAATATTTGAATAGAATACTCAATTAAGGACATCAAATGTCAATGAGACAACTAAATCCAGCTAGATACGCTTTCCTTGGAAGAATTTAATGGAGTAGTATCATAAGGGAAACATTTATACTAACCGTCTTGGAGTTGATTTGGGGTTAAATCCTGCTAAACAAAAAGAAACAAAGCAAGCCCAACTTTTAATTATTTTAACCAAAAAACAGGTAACAGAAATAGGAAAGGCTTCAGGGACAAGATATTTAACAAAAAGAATAGCCCTATGCAAATTCCCATATAACCATACATTAAACTTTTTTTGGTTTCCCTTTTATAGCAGATGTTCAGTTGAACTGATGAGGCGATAATTGTTCTGGATTGATATGTATACTGGAATATAACCATATTATTCATAAATGTCATGTACAACTATGTAATCTTGCTCCCTGTGACCTGAATTCAAGAAGTGCTAACAGTGGCATACGTTTTACTACAATTGTAAACCTAGAGCTAGATGGATGTGGACTAACCGGATTCTTGGAAAATGAAAATTAAATCTCACCGCTGCATGTACAATTTAGCATGTACGCTATATATACTCAATTTTTATCTAATATATACACGCTTGTCAAAAAAGAGAAAAAAAATAATAAGAAAACACACTATTCGGATAGAATATGTGCTATAGTAGGATTCTAGACATGCAGAAAAAACATATCTGAGCTTTCAGTTGAGCAAAATTTGTTAACAAAGCAGCCGCTTATATGGAAAGAAATTTGCGAAAACAGCTGAGACATTGTGATTATTGACTGAAAGCATACAGACCTTTTCCCAGGAAGCCAACAGGCAAAATATCCACACAATGGTCCATATGCACCAAGTCGCTAGTGAATTATATTACCACCCAAAATATAAGATAATGCTCTGTATCTATAAAAGTAAACTAACTAATCAACGTCAAGATTCATGGTAGACAAAAATTGTAGAAGCAAGTAACTGTAAGACTAAAGCGGGAAAAATGGAACACATTGCAGGAAAATTTCAAAGTTCTAATAACGAGGAAAATGCACACCTTAGTCTGTTTAAGTGACAACAGATATGCAGCCATAAAGCATGCAATACCATCCACTATATCTTCTTGTCTAACTAGAACATAATCTTCTTCCTCTGACTCAATATTTCCACCTTCCCATAGATCATTTTCGCTGACCATGTCCCAGGAACTACCTTCTTCTGATATTACACAAGTATTTTATTAGCAACAACCACTAGACCAATGAATAAAGAAAATACTGTGAAATCCATGAAGAAGATAACATGCTTGGTTGTTTTAAACCAATAAAAGAGAAGTTGTCCCAATTTTTCTATTTTATTATTATATATATAAAAAAAGAATCAAGGTCGGGCAATGAAGGGAAAAGTTAGTACATGTAAAGGATATGGGGATAGAAAATAGAATGCCAGTCAGACATTCGTCGGAAACATACCAGCCATATTTTGTGGAACAGACACGTGGGCATTCTCCAGCTTTTCAAGGAAATCAGGGCTATCAAGTCTTGATTTGAGGAGACTGCATAACTGCCAAAAAGGAAAGAAATGTAACGATATTTACATTTAAAGTTGGAAAACAACCAAAAGAAAGCAACTAGCAAAACTTTATGGAGTAACTTTAGCTGTATAGAACAGCCGTTGAATCAGATAGTTAAAGTGGGAGTTTTTGAAAGCAAAGGTTTCTAAGATTCCATTTAAAGCAGAAAATATGCTATTCAAACTTATACTGTTATGACAGGTGAATCTGATTACTTGGAAAATATTTACATTATATTGCACAAATTTAAAATTGTTAACAAAGCCATAAATTTTACTACTATTTTAGTATCGCATCTACCACAAACTATCTCATATAGGTCCATCACATGCTAGATAACGACCTCGCTACAGCCTACAAATATAGCTCCAAGTATCACTTTATTTCTGAAATAGTTAAGTCATAAAGAGTTTTGAGACAATAAAAAGGTGCCATCTGTTTCAAAACATTTGATACTTTCATCTATTATTCTGCTCACCACGCTGAAATTATTCTACTGGATAATATATGAATTGTTCGACAAGATTTTTTAACCTTTCTTTGACTTTCAATAATAACATTCTCAGCCACAAAAGGATCACAGAGCACCATTTTCAACTTCCACATTTTCTTGCCTCATCAAACAACTACAAAAGATTTACTAGCTCACTACCCAAGTTTTTGTATACCATAGTACAATACATTTGATTTTGTCTTGCTCATTTTTCATACATTCGGCCCCAACTCCAGTTAACACCTGTTCGTTGGTTTAAATTCCAAATTACTACAAATTTCATCACTAATATACTTCTTTCCACTAGTTAGATACATATTTTCCTTCAGTCTCTCGTCCATCAAAATATATATCAAACTCAAATTGTAGTTAAAAAATTCCCTTGACATAACTTTATAACTAGACTAACTAGTATATTATCAACCCTTGAAAATCAGCGCTTTCTTCATTTCTTACTCCATAGTCATCTTCCAAAATTCAGTAAAATAATTTCCATTCAGTACGTTACTTTTACATAACCTATACAACAGTATTTAACTAAAACCAAACACATTAAACCACAATAATTCAACAAAACTAAGCACTAAATATAATTAATTCCAACAAAACAAGCAAAATCAAGTTCCCAAATCTCCACCAGAAAAACTACATATGAAAAAAATCACTACAATTAAACCCTAAATACTATTCACCTAGCACAAACAATAAAAAGATAAAATTTACCTCCTCAGTTTCCCTATCTTGGCACAACGCCGAAGAACCCTTAGCTCTCTCCTCGGCCTCGTCGCCTTTATTATCGTCATCATCAACATCATATTCATCCTCGACAAAACCAGTATCGTTGAGGAATTGAAGAGCTCTCTGGCATTGCTCAAGCACAGCATCCAGCGTTTTCCTCTTGACCCGAACCCGATCTTTGTCGGACTTAGCCCTATCAATTTTGTTTCCAACCAACGGTAACCCAATCTCCACCACCTCCATAACCACTGTAATCTCCTTCTCTCTCCTCTCTCTCTACTTTTCTTTCTCTCTCTACTTTTGCTCTCTCTTAACCCTGAGACGCAAGGAGTTTGCAGAAGAAGATGAAGTTGAAGGCGAGGAGGAGAATGATTGATGGTTAGGGCATGTTTGTGTGTAATTAAATTCGTTTCGTTTGTTTTTGGGACTTTTTGTTGGCCGGCGCCAAGCGTGCGCCGCCTGAGTTTCTTTCTTTTACGTGCTTTTTAGTTTTTTTCTTTTTGGAGTTGCGTGTAGTTCATATGAAAAGGTGAGGAATTGTTTATATTATAATAAGGTTATATTTGATAAAATTGGATAATTAATTTAGTATATCTTAATAAATTAAATTATTTGAGTAAATTAGTTTTTGATTTTAAAATATTGTTTAGTAACTAAATAATATAAAATATCTGAATAATTTTTAAATTTATATATTTTCATTACCGATTAAGAAATAATAGGAGAGAATCAAAATTTTATCAAACAACTTTATCCATCAATCCTTATATATAAATACAACACATACTCTCCAACTCAATCAATTTCAAATCAATTTTAAGTCTCTCCAACTCAATCAATTTCAAATCAATCTCAAATCAATCTCAAATCAATTTCAAATCAATTAATTAATCCGGCTCAATTAATTAATCTGTCTACCAATTTAATTTCCAAAATCGACGGTGGCTCCTCTTCCTCTTCTTCTTCTTCCACTTTCAGTTTCTTTCCCTTCCCCTTCCCCTTACCCACTCTTCCATCTTCTCATCTTCTATGAGTATCCATAAACGATTCCATCTTATCTTCTATTCCGTTGAAGAAAATGCACAGAAAAAACGATCAAAATCAGATCCAATTGAATTTAGATACAGAGAGAGTGTGAGTATTAGAGAGAGAACAAGAGGGTTAGCATTAGAGACTTGAAGAATAGCCATTCGAGAAGGGTGTAACGTTCCATGTCGGCGAACAGGAGAGACTGAGATGGTGCATTAGCTCTTGGGTAAATCAATTTCGTCCCCAATTTCTTCTGTATATCTTCCATTTGATTTGCTGCCATTTAAATTTGACATTCTTGATCCTCTACTATTATTTGACTATTTGTTGATCTGCAGGCCAATTCAAATAAATTTGGAACAACATTATTTTATTTTTTACTCTTTCTTTTTTCATTTGATACAAGTAAAATTTCTTTTTTTTCCTATTATTCTCTATCTCTTATTTACGCTAATTGGGGCTTTTTTGGTGGAGCAAATTTAGATATTGTGAACTGTGGAGTTTGTGGATTGATCGAATTTTTTAGTCGATGACGACGATGTTAAGGTATTTCCTTATGCCGCCATGATTGAATCTGAGACTCTTTTATTTTTCCCCTACATCTTCCTATAGCAAGCCTTAATTTCTCGAACTCATCCATAATTTCATCAATTTCAGATTGGTTATGAATGTTTTGACAAGAAGATTTCGAGCAGGAGCTAGGTTGATTGATTCAATGCGGAGATTTCGAGCACAAGGTACTAATTGTTATTTTCATTATGCTATGATGATTTTACTTGGTATAACATATACGACATGTGACTAAAATACAAATTTGAAGTTTTTACAAAAATTACAATTCAAATTGTTATTATGCAGAATTTGACTTTCATTATCGTGATGTTTGGATTTTTGTGAGGTTTTTTGTTGCCTGATGAATTAAGGGAGAACCAGAAAGATAAATTAAAAAGTTCATTAATTTTTAACATACTTTAGTTTTTATCTATTTCTAACATCTTATATACTGTTATGTGTTGTTGCAGAACATTATGAATATGAGACCGAGGCCTGACAAAGAGAAAGGAGAAAAGACGGGCCAAATAGAATTCTTCTATTCCTTTTGAGGTACACTTATATTTTGCGAATACCATTAGTGTTTTTCACAGATTTATTGTCTATCAATGAAACATAAATTAGATAGAAAATCAAAATAATAAAGACGGTTTCCCTCGCTTTGAGCTCACACCCCAGATATGCGGAATTGCAAGGTAACTTTATATCTGACTTTTAAGATGTTTGTTCTTTGATTAACATATTTATCTATTCAGCTAATTATATTAGTATGCTATAAAGGATGACACTTTTCTTCAAGTTTTTTTATTTAGCAAAAAAACGATGGTGCTTTTCTTCAAGTATTTTGTGTTTGGTGTGGGTTTGATACTTTTTCTCTCATTTTAAGCTTCCCATGTAATAATTTTTGTTAAAGCTTTTCTTTTTAATGGATCATGAGGATTATTGACACTTCATTTCTGGTGATTGCAATGATTGTGGGATTAGGATTATAATTTGTATGTTTATTATTCTCTTTATGCTTTTATTGGCTTCTTTGGTTTCAATTATGAAGTTGATAAATAAACCATTTTATGATTTGCCTTACCATGCCTATAGATTTAATTTCTTTCAAAGTTGATATCTATGACTATGTATACAAGTTAATTGTGTCTGCTCAAATCAAAATCAAGTAACTTCCAATTTGTCCATAAATTGAAAATATCTATATCAAGACTATGTATATTGTGTATCATTATCATGTTGTCAAACTCCACATCTACTTTTACCCAGTTCCTCCATTATTTAAATCAATAATATGAAAATAAAAAAAATATTTGATCAATTTTAAATGCAGGAATTAGATGAAGGTACATGGGGTAGTGTTTTTGCAGCTTTGCTTCAAGATAGTTATGGTTAATTTCGAGATAGTTATGACTATGAATTTCATTCTGCTATTGAATAATAAACATATTTACTTGAATTTTTTTGTCCATAATTTATGGACTACTTTTTCATTATTTTTGATGAACATGGTAACCTATTTAGTGGGACAAATGCATCTTTCCTCCTCGCAATCTGCAAATATTGTGACAAACTTTTTGGGCACTCTCAATATCCTTGCCCTCCTTGGTGGAATTTTTGCAAGTATTCTTTGCTGCTCAAGAAGGAGAAGGCAATCATTGTGCAACTTGACCTTGTGATGATTGCAAATGGTCCTACATTTGGGTGTATTCTGATGAAGGATTTCCTGAAAGCACTTAATAAGAGGCTTAAGTGCAACACTACTGCCTATGAAAACTACCACAGGATTTATGTTTCTGAAGGATATCCCCTCAAATGTGAGCCCAATGAGCCTATAAGGGTTAATGTTCTATTCCAGCATATACAGAATATGTTGTCCAGTGAGTCGGCTGTGATTGCTGAGACGGGGGATTCTTGGTTCAATTGCCAGAAGCTGAAATTGCCACAGGGATGCGGGTGAGCATTAGATTCATCTTAGTTTGGTTATTTGCTTATTATTTTAGCTTTCATATATGTTAACTATGGTTGTGAAAAATGGGTTTGCAGGTACGAGTTCCAAATGCAATATGGATCGATTGGTTGGTCAGTGGGAGCAACTCTAGGGTATGCACAGGCTGCTCAGGATAAGCGAGTGATTGCTTGCATTGGTGATGGCAGCTTCTAGGTACATATCTAGCCCCTAATCTTAAGTAATTACTATGGTTGTTTAGAATGATCTCCATAGAAAGATCTTGAACCTCTTGAAGAAGTACACAGATTTTTCCCTTTTTTTGGGTATACTTATTGCAATGAAACTTTGCTGATATAGTAACTCTTTAAGTAACATTACATCATTCATAACTTGAAAGTAAGGCTATAACTGGACTACCGGTTGTATTCACCTATTACACTGCTCAATTTGCAATGGTTATACCTAATACCTTGGTTGATGCCTGGAAGGTTGCACAAGATGTGTCCACGATGATGCGATGTGGCCAGAAAACTATCATTTTTCTGATAAACAATGGTGGTTACACCATTGAAGTTGAAATCCATGATGGACCTTACAATGTGATCAAGAACTGGAACTACACTGGCTTGGTCGATGCAATCCATAATGCTGGACAACTAAGGTGAGTCAAGAAGCTTAATTCACTTTTTGTAATGGATCACACTGAACAGTGGGACAATCAAATTCCTTTTATTTACACTGTTCTATAAAATCTGATTGTAGGTTCATTACGAAGAGGAACTAATTGAAGCGATTGAGACTGCAACCGGTGCCAAGAAAGAACCTACAAACACGAGTGGATTCTGATGGTGATAGAGCAAGTTGTAAAGTAATTTTGTCAAATGAGCAGGGTTTGGTCTTCAATTTAAGAGAATTTTGTTATGAATTCGTAGTGGGTATAAATTATGAATTAGTTATAAAAATCTCCATGTGTGTATTTATCTACAGGTGTGTAAATAAGAAATTCACAATTATTTATATATTTGTAAGTTTATATTTGTAATATAATTTATTGAATTAAAAAGAAATTTAATAAATATGATGAATGGTCTCAAAAGTTATTTTAAATTATTATAATAGATAATATATCTTCAATTTCGAGGACGATCGTGCTAATAAATTATATAATTCATAATTTAAACTAGTCCGTGCATTGCACGGGCTATCAACTAGTTTAAATGAATTAGACATAGATGTATTAAAAGGTAAACAGACACCACCTAAGTCAATTTATAGTGTAGCCTTGTCAATTTTACTAATATTGCTTATAAAATAAAATTGATATATATATATATATATATATATATATATATATAGGATAAAGATCAGGTCCGGACTCCCGGACGGGAGAAAATCCGGACCTGATATTTATTTTTATTTTTTTTTGTAGAACTAAAAAAAAAAAAATTTATGGAACTGAAATTTTTCAATAATACAGTGTTTTGGGTGTGTTTTTAATACCTACACCAACCAATGTATGTACAGTCTGCCCAGACTGTACAGACATGTTTTGTTATAGGCATCCAAATCACGCCCAAAACACTGTATAATGTAAAAATTCCAATTCCATAAATTTTTTTTTTTTAGTTGTTTCAAAAAAAAAAAGTAAAAAAAAAGTAAAAAAAAAAGGTCCGGATTTTAAACCTGTCCAGGAGTCCGGACAGGATCCGGACCCTATATATATATATATATATATATATATATATATATATATATATATATATATATATATATATGGGCTATATGTATATACACAGCTGTGTATTACAAAGTAGGCCTAGGACGACAGATTTTTTGGGTTATAGCGACGGTAAACTGTCGCCATAGCCCAGAATAACTATGACGACGGGTGAAACCGTCGCTATAGCCCAAAAATTCGTCGCTATAGCCTACTGTGTAATACACAGCTGTGTACACACATTTTTTCCTATATATATATATTGCTAATGTTTACGATTTTTTACTGTAAGTTACGTGGATAAGTATTAGTGAAAACTTTATTAAAAAAATTATAATAAGTGAGGCTTTTTATAATTTCTATCAATTCATGTATTGATAAATTTTGTAATTGTAATTCGTCCTAAATTTATCGCTATACATAACAGGATTTCTTAAAAAATTACTAATCCCTTAGTTTCAAATTATAAGATTTATATTGACTTTCTAAAAATTATTTTTTTTAACATTTCTCACATTATTATTGAGTTTAAAAGGGAAAAAAAATCATCAATTTCACATTTAAATATTATTTTACCTTTTATACTAATTTAGGTGTTTTAAAATGTAAACTAGTTGATAGCTCGTGCAATGCACGGGCTAGTTTGAATAACGGGTTATATAATTTATTAAAATTACAATGAGAAAAATGTTTTTTTTATAATAAGTTATTTTTATATAAACTTTTCAATATATTTTTACATGACATGAGAAACAAACATTCAACAATATTCAATTGCTCAAAGTCGATCACAGACAAATTGCTATCTTCCTTCACAAAAAAGCTAGCTAATCTAAGTCCGGCTCGAAACCCATAATCTAAGTCCCAACACTCTGATGCACAACAATTTTAGGGAAAGCAAGGATGAACAACAATTTTGCCCAGCAAGTAATATAACAAAGGGTATTCAATATAGTTTTAAATTTCTCAAGGGTATGTCAATAATGATAGTTTGAGATAGCAAGAAGTATCGATGATTATCAACAATAGTCGTTATGGACAAAAATATCAATAATATTCAAAGATTTATCAATTCAAGATTTTAAAGTAACGAATACTGAGCAGTCACTAAGGACTATGAACTTGTCCTAGAATTAACAGTGATAGTACTGACAATTCTATAAAATGAGTACACCAGGTGATCAGTCTAAAGTACCATATGTTAATGCATTACATTTAATCTTTCTCAAGTGCGCATATCGGTTTCCCGACAATATATAATTCCCCTACTAAGAGGGTTGTTCTTCTCAGTTATAAGAGTCTGCACCAAGTTAATTTGGATTGGATAGCTTTCAATCAAATATCAATAGTCTAGCTTAGGTACAGTTTCTTTCATAGTATATATATATATATATATATGAACAATTATCGTTCAAATAAAAGTTTGAAATTTCATTACGAAATATTATTCCTTCAAAGATTTACTTGTACGATCAATAATTGCACAAGTTCAAATAATGCTCAATAAAGAGTAAGGTTCGAATACTTGCCTTAAGCGTAGTTTACCAAAGTAAAGCTTAATATCGATCCAATGCACTATGATATCATATTCATGTATAATCACATTAGTTATATAAGTTAAACATGTACACCTATTATCTTAATTTACCATGATACACAAGTATAACTCGTCAATACTAAACATATAGTGTTAGTTTCCTCTTAGTCGCATGCTTTCATACGTATGTCATCTCATAACACGAAAATCAGTTTCCTAATACACTATGTTATTTAAAGAACATAGCTTGTCTTCACACTTTGACTCAAGGGTATAGTTATAGTATTCTTCTATTATCATACTTATTCACACATGTATACTATACTTGATGAGTGTTATTGATTAAAGTAACCATATAGGCATGCATCAGTTCCAAACTTATTAACAGAACTTAGACCTCACTGCAGGGCGGCACGGCCGCGCTGGATTTGAACTAAGGAGTGGCGCGGCCGCGCTGCTCCTTGCTCAAACCAGAACTGTTAGATATTATCTTGGCCATACTTGCGCACTTATAAGCAATTATAATGACATTTGCAGAGTTATGTCTATGAATAGGTTTGGCCTCCCCTATGGCCATTCCAAGATTCTCTTAATACTATGGTTTTGTTTTTAGGAAAATCTCTATTAACAAAGCAAAATGACCACTTTTCAACAAACTATCCATGGCTAACCATTATATCACATAATGAGGTTAATAACCCTTAAATATACATGCTCAAGCTGTCTTGCGCATGTATTTCAATTCAACATAGTTTTTTTTTATCTCTTTAGAAATCTTTCGAAACCATGCTTGACTAGTTCACAACATGTTTAATTAGATGGATGCACATATCAATAATATCTAGATGAATAAAATGTCCTATTGTAAGACCCCAACTTTTATGAATAAAGATTAAATTTTCTCGAAATATATTTTTGAATATTATGGTGTGGATTTGATATAATGTTATAGTTGTGGGTATTATTTACAAATTTTGCTAAGTAAACAAGTGGTTATATAATATTCGATTGGTCGGGGAATATTCGTTTTAACATGGAATATTTGTACGACGGCACAATCATTGGTGGACCCCGCAACGGAAGTATTGTCGTAGTTAGAAAACGACATAAATATCTTTTTATAAAAATAACGGCGAAAGTTTTACCGTTAAACTGTTGAAGTACCCGGTGGTAAAAGTACAGTAATACGCATGGTTGTATAGTAGCACACGATATTGATTATTGATACTTACGTGAGAAGTCACTCAGTTATACTCAATTATTGCTACAGTAATTGATGCATAATATCTTTCATATTATTGATTCAATTATTGTCACAGTATCATCTGCATAATATTTTATATTATTAAATCAATAATTGATACGATAAAGTTATTCATATTATTATTTGCAATATTGACAATGTCTAGAAAGTTCTGTCAAGGAGAGATTTGGTCACCTAATTGCGCGCTAATAGGGAGAAATCCTTATCGGAAAGCCCCCTCTTTCTTGGGAATGATCTGGTTGTTAAATATTGTGATTTATAATATTAATGATGAATAAATTCGTGTTGATTAAAGATGAAATTGATATTTCCATTATGTTGGGATTATTAGTGTTAGTGGAAATCAACATCTATTTCGATTATAATGGATGTCTGGAGGTTATATTGACCAATCAGGTAATTAAACGGATAAATGAACAATTAATTGCTATTAATTCACATGCTTATAACTATTTGTTCACATATGTGTACTATTGATTCACATGCATGTACTATTAGGAGAGGTGGTGCAAGATTGATAATACTTGCATGACTAAATTAAAAATGGAGGTATAGATGAAGGTACTATATTGTAATTATTTTTTTCACATAATTGTACTATTGATTCACAATATGTACTATTAGGGGAGATGGTGCAAGTTTGATAATACTTGCAGGACTAAATTAAAAATAAAGGAAAAGTTGAAGGTATTATATTATAATATTTTGAGCCCCAAAATGTGCAATTATCGAAACTATGTTTTCCTATAAATAGAAACTCATTCTTCTTTCATTCTCACCAATTCACTAAGACTCACAAGAGCAATTATAGAAAGAGAAGCTACAGAGAGAGAAGCTTTAGAGAGAAAGTAGAATAGAAGTCTGCTACCTCACTATTCCAGTATCTAGTCTTTTTCTGAGGTAAGAGATATTATTTTTTTCAGTATTCATAAGGAATAATATTTTCTTCCATACTCTGTAGTATGTGAGTAATATTATTTCGTCTCGTATTCCTGATTATACCCTAATTTTGTTAAAGTATTGCTTCTATACTCCGTGAAATTAGTAGAATATCCTTGAAATTTGCACTTCATCTAGTATCGTTTCACAAAGATATTTTCTACACATTCTTATTAAATTTTAAGTTTTTCATGCTGGAGTACTGTCCATGAGTAGTATTCATTTTTATGGTACTATTCACAAAGTACTATTCACGGGGTACTATTCCCAAAGTACTATTCACCCGAGGGGATTATTCATGACAAAAATTAATTTCTTTGCTGTCCAAATCATTTTTGATACAATATTATTCTTGAATTTTCTCCACAAAGTAGTAACATGTTGACAATTTGGACAATATCGAATTCTGGATAAATTAAATTATAAATCTTTAAATATTTATCATTTGCTTGCTTTTAATTGAATTCTTATATCATTGTCATCATCCTCATACTTATATTATGATAAAAGTCACCTGTGACTTACGTGCATAGATGTACTATTGATTGGTATGATTATGACCAGGGATCATTCAGTATAATCATGACCCGTAATATTACAAATGATGTGGTAAAAGTCCTCATTGGCCTGTAGTGCATTGATGGACAGTTGTTGGTATGATTATAACCAGGGATTATTCGGTATAATCATGACCATTGATGATTACATGAATATCCTTGGAACGTAGTGCAGGGATGATTCGATGATGTGGTTTATTTATTAAGCTGAGCCTCAGCGATAAAACTGTTGTTAAACTTTTTAAATCATAGAAGATAGGCGATATCATGCTCTACTTGACTTTTCTAATGAATTGCATGTTCCGCTGCAGTTAAAGTTGATGTTTATTATATTTTATCAGTTTAACACTGTTGAAGGCTAACGATAATTTATTCTGCATTATCTTAGTTATAATATTTCTTACTGGGCTAGTTGTTTTCATTGTTCTCTTCAGGAAATGAGAATATAGCTGGGACTAGTCGGGGAACGGAGTGATGGTCCAGATGGTTGCATTAGTAGTCCTCACTATTCAGTGAACTAGTGTGATAATAAATTTATTGAGGACTCCATTTGAGTTTGAATACTGTCTAGAAGACAATATTCGTATTAAAACTCTCAGCTTATGTTTTGTCGTATTTTACACGACAGTTGTATAATTAAGTTGAATTTGAATTTTATACCATGTATTTGGCGACTCAGAATGGGTGATGTAAACCTATTTTGGGGGCGTCACACCTATTTGAGGGTCCATACGTTCAAAATACTAATAGGGTATTCTCCCAAAAAAGTTGGGTTTCAACTTCAACATTTTTATTGAAAATCTCATGTTAAACCACTAAGCATGCAAAATAAGTCCACTAGTTTAAGTCATGCTTTTATGTTCATAGATATATGAAACCAATTTATAATAGCATGTTTTCGAGTTCAAAACTTGGTGTACACATAGTTCATTTACACATAACTAGAAAGATCAGAATTTAAAGGCATATTATTCATCATGCTTTGTTTTTCAATACTTCAAGTTTTCCTTTAGAAAAGTCCTTTAAAGCCAAGCTATCAAAACTTATCATACATGAAGCAAACATATGCCTCATGTTAGACTTCTTTATATACATATCTAAGTTATTTACACATGTTCACAAAGTCAGAATGTATATTACTCCATGTATACAATTTCTAGTTTTCCAATCTTTAAGCCTTCTTTGAATATCCAAATTAAAATAAACATATCATGGCTTACTATATACATAACAACCTTTGTCCACATGTTCAAGTTATTTATATGCATATTCTTATTGACATAGCATACTCAGAATGACACAAGACCACAAAAGCAGTGCACATGACTGGCAGCCGGTGCGGCCGCACGGTCATGTACTACAGAAGTGGCGCGACAGCGCCACTTCGAGCAGAACAAATAAATGAAGGCTCTGCTTCTGCAGAGCTTCATCACAACCCATGTCAAACATGTATCCAAACAATTACAAAGTTCCTAGACTTGCAAACAAACTCAGACAACACAATGGCATGCTATTCTATATCAATTAACAGAGAATTCTTGAAAACTATAAGAATTTGACAAACTCAAAATGAAGAACACAAGAACAGACTTTATACCTTTTTGAAGCTTAAATGAATTCATCAATGCACTAATTGTACTCCCTCAAAGCTCAGAAACTCTCACTCTCAGTTTACTCTTATCAGATAATTTTTCCAAGCAACTGAGAATTGAGAAGGAGGGGGCTATTTATAGAGAACTCTTTGTCCAGACATTGTTCTTACACCATGGTTTGATTCATAGGAAAATGGAAGAGAACAATGGGTAGAAGTGTGACGCCCCCAAAATAGGTATACATCACCCATTTTGAGTCGCCAAATACATGGTACAGAAACAAATAAAACTTCATTAATACAATTGTCGTGTAAAATACGACAACACATATACAGTGAGTTTAAATACAAATATTGTCTAATAGACAGTATTCAAACTCAAAAGGAGCCCTTATTAAAATTATTATCACACTATTTTATAAAATAGTGAGGACTGCTAAAACAACTAACTGGAAACATCACTCCACACCCTGACTAGTTCCCGCTATATTCTCGTCTCCTGAGAAGAAAAGTGGAACAAAAAGAAAAAGGGTGAGCTCAACTAGCATAGTAAAGAATATTATGTATACAACAAATTATCATTAGTCTTCAACAAGGAAAAATCTGATAGAATATAATAGACAACACGTTTTAGATCAACAACTGCAGCATAAATAATAATCCATTAGAAGAGTCAAGTAGAGAATGAATTCTACTATATTATAAGATTTAAAAGTCCATCATCAATATTTTATCCCTGTAACATCAATCAATATACATCTTGAATCAAATATTCATCTTTGCAGTATAGACCAAAGATATTCATTTGTATCACTAGTTTATCATGTTTATCTCAACACCTGTTCATCTTTGCACTACGGGCCAAAGATATTCATCAAATATTCATTCATCTTTGCATTACAGGCCAAAGATATTCAGTTATATCACCATTTAGGACTGAGAATGATAAAAATATTTTAAAAAAAATGAATCCAGTGAGATAAAAGAACAAAGATTAAGGATTCGTATTTTAGTTTATCCAAGTTCAAAAATACTCCGTAATAAACCAATTGTGGAGCAAAAATCAAAATGAAGATCAACACATAGATCCAATCAAAAATAGGAACCATAACAGACAATCTTAGACACGTAAAAGAAAATTTAATTTTTCTATGAATAGTATTGTATTTGTGAATAGTGTCATATACGTGAATAGTGTCGTATATGTGAATAGTAACCCCGACACTAAAAGATAGAAATTCCACAAGAAAAATCATCATACTTCATGAATAGTACTCGTGAATAGTAACTCATGAATAGTACTCCTGAATAGTAACTCATGAATATCACTCTGACATGAAAAGGTAAAAAATTTCATAATAAAATTCATACCAATATTCTGGTATAATGATATTAAAAATAATAATATCACTTACGATAAAAATAACACCCCTTACCTCAAAAGAACATTACTTCTGACTGAAATATCAGATACAATGCTGAAAGAAACTTGCACCGTATAGTAACACTCAAAGTATCAAAATACTCACAAAAATACGCTCGATATTATAGAGAAATAAAACTTCAGATTCTGGTGTGATTTTTAATTCTAACCTAAGCACACTATTTATAGGAAAATGCTTAGAACACCAAAGCAGAAAATTTAATAAAATAATATTATTTATTAAAAATCACACGCATACTTTGAAAATCAAAATTCAGCACATTTACAACACATGTGGGGCTCACCAATCATAACAGAAACGTTTTTCTTTAAAAAAATATTAAAAACTCCAAATATCTATTCCGAAAATTCAATAATTCATAAGAAATAGTCTTTTTATCAAAAAGTATTCAAATCTTATGTCCATTCCATAGGAAATTTAATTCTCTACAACTTTGTAGATTTAAGTTTTTCCAAATTCTAAACAGAAATTGACTGAAATTCACATACGGACGATTTTGCAGGCTATAATCAAATTTCAGTAAAAAATGGGCCCATCAACATGTTTAACACATGTTTAGCATTTATTGTAACAAAAATACTTTTCCTCCTTATTTACTCATATATCACACATTCATTGTAAAAATATCACCGTTATTATTTTATTATATTTTCATATTATACATTTATAATGTAATATAATAATATAGATAAAATATCAATTTTCAACAATTGTCACTTTTCTAAAAATTACTCCATTCAATACTAACAAAACATCTCAGCATTAATTAATTCATTTATATCCACATAAAATAAATATTTCCTTATCATTTTTATCAATAATTAATTATTCACAAATAATATTACAGAATCACAATAATGACAACCAGGTCGTTCCCAGGAAAGAGGGGGCTTTTCGATAAGGATTTCTCCTTACTGGCGTGCAATTAGGTGACCAAACCCCTTTCCTAGACAGAACTTCCTTAGACATTGTCAATAATGCTATCTAATAATATTATTCAAATAATATGAATTATTGATCTGATAATGGAAAATACTGTGTAGTGATAATTATTGAATCAATAATAAAAAATATCAACGTAGCAAATATTGAATCAATAAAATAAATTATTGAATAGTAATTACTGTAACAATTATTGAGTTGTGAATTCTTACGTAAGAATCAATAATTGGTGCAATACCGTGTGCTACTGTGCAACACCGTGTATTATTGTATTTTAACCACCGGGTATTCCAACAGTGTTAACAGTAACAACTACACCGTATTTATAAAAAAACTCATAGTTGTTTTTTTCATCCGACAGTTTTCCATTATGGGGCCCACAAATGACTGCGTCGTCGTACGAATATTCCCCGACAGCAAGAATATTTCACGACTAAACGAATATTCTCTGACAATAATAAATATTTTATAACCACATGCTTATTTAAAATATTTGTGCATTTTACCCATAACTAACCATATTAATCAAATCAACCCCTTACTATTTCAAAATAATAAATAGAGGAAATTCAATTTTATTTATAAAAAGTTGGAGTCTTACAACCTCCCCTCCTTATGAAATTTCGTCCTCAAAATTGACGTACGTACCTAGTATGTTGAAGAGGTGAGGATACCTTGTTTTTATATCAGATTCCAACTCCCAGGTCATTTCCTTAATATCATGATTCCTCTATAAAACTTTGACTTGTGGTATAACCTTAGTGCGTAAGACATGCTCCTTCCTATCCAAGATCTTGACTGGAACCTCTTTGTACGTTAAATCTTCAACTTTCTCGTCTGGTTCTAACTCAATAATGTGGTTAGGGTCGTCCACATATTTACGTAACATCGATACGTGAAAAACGTTATGAACACACAACATACTTAGTGGTAAAGCGAGTCTATAGGCCATAGTTCCTACTCGATCGAGGATTTCAAATGGACCAATAAATCGAGGGTTGAGATTTATTCTCTTTATCGACTCTTACTTCTAGAATAACGCCTTCTTGCACCTTCTTCTTTATATTCATCAGCTCCGGTGTGTAGCTTGAGCAGTTTAAATTTATTGATTAAAGTCGATTCTACTCGTATATCATCACGTGGGTCCCTAGAGTCTTTAACTTTATCTCTATCTTTTGTAAGTCATACGAAATAGGTTTTTGTGTTAACAATATCGCACTCGTAAATGCATACGATCTTTTACTCAACGCGTCAACTACCACGTTCATTTTTTCAGGATGGTATTGAATGGTATGGTCGTAATCTTTTAACAGCTCGAGCCAATGTCGTTGCCGCATGTTGAGTTCTTGGAAGCTCTTCTCGCATTCCTCGCTCCATTTGAATTTTGTATCTTTTCGAGTTAACTGAGTTAATTGAGTAGAGATTCGAGAAAATCTTTACACGAATCTCCGATAGTAACCAACTAAGCCTAGAAAGCTACGTATTTCGATTACTGACTTAGGTTGCTCTCATCTGTGACTCATATCCCAATCTTGGATAACACGTCACAATGGTACCTATCGTTTTACCACCACACAAATATAGCATCCCCTATGGAGAGTCTAGCTTCGGTGCATTTCATAAAGGAAGTCACCAGATAAAAGCTCCGGTACCAACACCTATAGTTGAGTTTTGAACTCCTGAAGTTCAATAGAAGCTATTCGATATGAGATTTTAGAAATGGGTTTTTGGTAAGTTGGTTTTATACCTACTTATTCAGTATCTGTTACTTGAATTAGTTGCTTATACACATGTTTCTTAGTTACTTTTCATGTATTTTGTGTTCATTTTGTAGATCTTTTTCTTGGGAACGACGTGAGCGACTATTAGTATGAAAATGCAAGGAAAAGCAATCCGGACATCATTTGGGCTATCATATTCATTTCATGTTCTTGGCTTAGAACTTGGATTATGTTGTATAGCTTATTCTTAGATTTTCGGAACATCTTAAATCATTCCAATCGAAGTTCGGATGCAAGAGTTATGACCTTTGTACCAACGAACGTTGTACGTCACTGTTTTGGATATCCATTTGCACAACAGTCACTTCCAACCCAATTTTAGCCTTCATTCGTGCATTATTTCTCAATTCTTAAAGAATAAAAGTTGTAGACCTTGTTGAGAGCTTCGATTTAATAGGTGGTAGGCTCTGTAACTCTTCCCAGATCAAAAGTTATGTCCATTTTACCAGAGGACACTGTAGTAGAAAATCAACCGCGCGGGCGCGTGAATTTGTAGTGCATTTCCTGTGCGGCCGCGCGAGTCCCTGGAGTACAAAAGTGCGATTTAACACTTGAGCGCGGGCGCAGCCAACTTCAGGCCAATTCCAGCGCGGCCGCACCACTTCTGATGTTGACCAAAGCTGACTTTTCACTAAACAGTGCAATTGAAGCATAACTTATAGGGGGGATTCAATTAGGGCTTATAAATTAGACGTATTTTCATTATGTAAAGCATATTCCACCTTGGGGGATCAATCTAGATTGCATATGCTCTTTTCTTCTCTTTATTTTTAGATTAGATTAGAACGCTAGATTAAATTAGAGTTGAAGATTGAATCAATTGGAGAGCATATGAAATTCAGAATTGGAGCAAGAGAGATCAGATTTACATTCTGAATTCCCTAACTTCTCTTTAATTCTATCTTTATTTCTCAATGTATAATTCATTGTGGATTATGGATTTTGATTCTATGATGAGCTAAACTCTATTTTGAGATTGCAATGGAATCTATTGCTTAGCTTATTTTGACATACTTCATTGTTAGTCTTATTAATTGTTATGAGATTGTCTATTAAGATTCATGCTTACTTGTTTAGTTGATTGGCCATCAATTATTCCGATAATCCACATGAAATTGAAAAACGAAGCATGGGTTTAGATCTGATCCTGATAGCTCATGTTTGTATGTTCTACATTGTGATGGAATGTATGATTCATGCTTAGGATAGACATATACCAAAGTACCACTCGTAGTCAATTGAGAACTTGGGCTTAAATCCTATTTATTTGTAAATTGCATAGACATATAGCGGTTTAGATAATTTGGGTGTTCATGTGTATTTTATCAATTGTGGATTACATGTGATATGGGTATGGTACATCGAGAGATGGCTATATTTCACTTTTGTGTTCTCGATTAACAATCCACTATAATTAATTTGGCTTAACAGGAAGTGTGTCGATTTAAATGATTCAATAGGGGAAATTGTAATCTCGAGTCTTCATTATCTAGTTTCATTCTAGGGATAGTTAGTATTATTTAATTTTATAGTTTTCATCACTATATTAAATCATTCATTTAAATAAGACTGAAATGGTTATGGGTTAGTGCTTGGTAAACTTTATTAGTTAATTCTCCGTGGGAACGATACTTTACTTACTCTTTATTGCTTGTTGACCGTGTATACTTGCACACATATATTGATCGGTAAAACGATCAATAAGTTTTTGGCGCCGTTGCCGGGGAATTATTTTAATAATTTTTGCCAACATTAATTTCAATCAAATTAGTCTTAATTTAAACATTTTATTTTATTTTAATTATCTTCCTATATTTTTCTCTTTTCAGGTATCATGGATGACTTTGCTTATCAATGGCCTTATACAAATAGAATTCAACCAAGGGACACAAGAACTGAAGGACTCAATGTATTTTCTACATTGTCAGCACAAATTGGAACACTTTCAGAGAGGTTGGATGTACTTGCAGCCCAACACACTCGAGAGATAACAGTTACATTTGGATATTGTGCTGGTGAGCATCCGAGTTATCAGTGCGACATCAGAGTTGGACACATATAGTTTGGGGGTGATTACCTCGACAACCATGTTTATCCCAATGATCATCAAGGTTGGAGATATCACCCAGATTATGAATGGAGTTATAACTATCAAGACCAATACTGCATCTCAAGTCCAACATATCCATCGGATTTCTCAAATCCATCTCCAATGCAACAAGAAGCAAATTCAAGGTTGAAGGAATTCATGTCAAAAAGCATAGCAGACCATGAAGAGATGATGATGAGTCAGGAGTTAGCAAGCCAAAATCTTAACAGACAGATGTAACAACTCATTAACTCCTCAATGAATGGTCCTCAATACATGGATTTCAAAACTGAACAAGATAATTCAAGATTGGAGGATTTGTGGTTCAAATTTGTAGCATCAACTGAGGAGAAGATGATTGAGCAAGGGAGGTCAATTAGAAATCTTCAGAATCAGATGGATCAAATTTTCGAAGCCTTGAACAATCGCCCTCCAAACAATTGGTGCTATGACATGGACGATGAAACTGATGGAGAGCCAGAAGTGTACATGCCACTGAATGAACTGAAAGGAGTGGACATTGAAGAGACAACTGGGAGTATGGAAAATGAAGATCATGAGTTGACTTGTATAATACCCTAAGTGCCTTCTCAGTTAGAGTTGAAAAATTCAGTGAATTTTGCACACCCATGTCCCCTTAGTAGTCACATCTAAAGCAAGAATGTCTACGATTATGAGGCCTCTTACAAACCATAGTGGGTTGAGGAAGAGATAATAGAAGAAGAAAATCTTGTTGTATCTTTCATGCATCAATGCAAAAATCTATTCACAGATACAATGGGAGAAATACCTGGCGATGCAATGGAACTGGGGACATTATGTACAGGAAATATACTAGGTGGCTTCAATCCGAAGACTCTATGATGGGGAACCTACCAAAGCACATAGTGGTTCTAATGGATGGAGGGTTCCTAGCTTATCATAGAGGAATTGGATAGCGGTGTCAAGAAAAGAGTCCAGCTAACGGACTATAAACCGAGCGCTAGATGGGAGGCACCCCATCCAATTTTTCTCCCTCCTTGTTTAATTCTTATTTATATTTCCATATTTAGTAGATGTTTGATAGTTATAAATCTTAATAATAGTTTAATTGTGTCTCCTCTCAGGTTCAATCCAATTGATATAAGTATTTAGGGTCAAATAGAAGTCAAAAATTTAAGCTGCCAAGGTACATGGTAGTACGACCGCGCCCAACTACAAGCCAACCACAGTGCGGCCGCGCCATAGCTCAGTCACAAAAAATTGCTAAATTTTTAGAATTTCTGACACAAGCATTCGGACAGTTAGAAGCACACACTCAGTTTCTAACTATAGAATATCTCAAACTTAGCCATCGCTTGATAGACCATCAGATCATGAGGAGGTGAACGGAGATGACATTGCCACTTAGGGGAGTATTCTTTCACTTTTAATTATAATGAGGGCATTATTTATTTTAAGTTTGGGGGTATTGGGTTGTAGTGAGTAGTTGTTGCGTATAGTTAGTTGCATATAGTTTGATTGCATGTTTAAGTTGCATAGTAGGGGTATTTTAGTATCTTTGTAGTTAAATTTTACATGATTTTTTTAGTTTTTTTTTGTCTTGTTTACTTAGTATGTGTTTAGTTGCATAACATTGCATAATCCCAGGCTTTTAGTTAGTTGAATTCTAATTTGGCCAATGATGAAATAGAAATGTGATAGATTTTTGAACTTTGTTGATAACTTAAACTTAGTTATAATTTCATACATGATGTAATCTATGCCTGTTGTTTAGATGTTACCGGGTAGCACGACAATGTTCCTATTTGCTTGTTGGTTAAGATTAGCATGCTTGTCTACTGAGAGGAAATTGTTGTTTTTAATGATAGAATTGTGTAGGAAGTGAGTAATGACTATGAAGATACTGAAACTCAAGTTTTGGGAACACATGGGTATGCTTGCTTTATAAAAAAAAAGAAAAAGAAAAAGAAAAAGATAAGAACAGAAACAAAAAAAGAGAGAAAAAATGAATAATTACCGTGGCTAGTCTTTTTTCGGGGCCTTTGTTACTTGAGTAAGTACGCCCGAGGGGATTGTCTCTACACCTAGCGCCCTAAGGTCTTAATGGTCTGGGAGTCGTTGGTTGAAAGCTCGCTAAGGGGTAACACTGTTAGCCTAATGGAATGAGACATTGCACAGTCATGAGAAATATATAAAAAAAACAATAAACACCGCGGGAAAGTGCAAAAATCGCCCTCGTGAGTAAAAATAAAGCAGAATAAACCCATTGTTGAACCTTAATTTGTAGTGATGTGTTGGAGTAGTTGATGTCTCATTAGTATATGCAGTTCTTGATTTAAACTTCAATTTTCTATCTTAAGCAATTTAGCATGTGGTATCTTCATCTTTGTCAAGCTTATCTGTGAACACATCACACACACACAACATCTTTATAGCAGGTTAGGATTATTTGATTGTATGTCATTATGCCTTTAGCTTAGTTTGATACTTTATTCTCGGATCTTGATATTTCTCTGAGGCATATCTTATTGAAATTCTTAACATGGCCAGAAATCTTGGGATTCATTGTCATAGTAGCGTAGCTTGCATAGCATGTAGATTGCATTATATTGTGTTGCTTGAGAACAAGCAACGGTTTAAGTTTGGGGGTATTTGATAAGTTGGTTTTATACCTACTTATTCGGTATCTATTACTTGAATTAGTTGCTTATACTCATGTTTCTTAGTTACTTTTCATGCATTTTGTGTTCATTTTGTAGATCTTATGCTTGGGAACTATGTGAGCGACTATTGGTATGAAAACGCAAGGAAAAGCAATTCGGACATCGTTTGGGCTATCATATTCATTTTATGTTCTTGGCTTGGAACTTGTATTATGTTGTATAACTTCTTCTTAGCTTTTTGGAACATCTTGAATGATTCCAATCGGAGTTCGGATGCAAGAGTTATGACCTTTGTACCAACGAACGTTGTACGTCACTATTTTGGATGGCCATTTGCACAACAATCACTTCCAACCCAATTTCAGCCTTCATTCATGAGTTATTTCTCAATTATTAAAGAATGGAAGTTGTATACCTCGTCGAGAGCTTCGATTTGATAGGTCGCAGGCCCTGTAACTCTTCCGGATCAAAAGGTATGGCCATTTTACTAGAGGACAATGCAGCAGAAAATCAACCGTGCGGGCGTGCGAATTTGTAGTGCATTTCCTGCGCGGTCGGGCGAGTCCCTGGAGCAAAAAAGTGCGATTTAACACTTGAGAGCGGGCGGGCCCAACTTCAGGCAAATTCCAGCACAGCCGCGCCACTTCTGATGTTGACCAAAACTGACTTTTCATTAAACAGTGCAATTGAAGCATAACTTAGGGGGGGGTGTTCAATTAGGGCTTATAAATTAGACGTATTTTCATTATGTAAAGCATATTCCACCTTGGGGGATCAATCTAGATTACATATGCTCTTTTTTTTCTCTTTCTTTTTATATTAGATTAGAACCCTAAATTAGATTAGAGTTGAAGATTGAAGCAATTGGAGAGCATAGGAAATTCAGAATTGGAGCAAGAGAGATCAGATTTGCATTCCTAATTCCCTAACTTCTCTTTACTTTTATCTTTATTTCTCAATGTATAATTCATTGTGGATTATGGATTTTGATTCTATGATGAGCTAAACTCTATTTTGAGATTGCAATGGAATCTATTACTTAGTTTATTTTGACATACTTCATTGTTAGTCTTATTAATTGTTATGAGATTGTCTATTAAGATTCATGCTTACTTTCTTAGTTGATTGACCATCAATTATTGTGATAATCCACATGAACTTGAAAAACGAAGTATGAGTTTAGATCTGATCTTGATAGCTTATGTTTGTATGTTTTACATGGTGATGGAATGTATGATTCATGCTTAGGATATACATATACCAAAGCACCACTCGTAGTCAATTGAGAATTTGGGCTTAAATCCTATTCATTTGTAAATTGCATAGACATATAGCGGTTTAGATAATGTGGGTGTTCATGTGTATTTTATCAATTATGGATTACATGTGATATGTGTATGGTACATCGAGAGATGGCTATATTTCACTTCTGTGTTCTCGACTAATAATCCACTATAATTAATTTGGCTTAACAAGAAGTGTGTCGATTTAAATGATTCAATAGGGGAAATTGTAATCTCGAGTCTTCATTATCTAGTTTCATTCTAAGGATAATTAGTATTATTTAATTTTATAGTTTTCATCACTATATTAAATCATTCGTTTAAATAAGACTGAAATGGTTATGGGTTAGTGCTTGGTAAACTTTATTAGTTAATTCTCCGTGGTAACGATACTTTACTTACTCTTTATTACTTGTTGGCCGTGTATACTTGCACACATATATTGATCGGTAAAATGATCAACAAGTTTTGGCGCCGTTGCCGGGGAATTATTTTAATTATTTTTGCTAACATTAATTTCAATCAAATTAGTGTTAATTTAAACATTTTATTTTATTTTATTTTAATAATCTTCCTATATTTTTCTCTTTTCAGGTATCATGGATGACTTTGCTTATCAATGGCCTTATACAAATAGAATTCAACCAATAAATATTGAGTACGGCAGGTTGGGTACGCTTCACAAATTCCCACCAGTAATCTGTCTCACCACGGAACATAAAAGTAGCGAATGGAACCTTCTGTTCTTCCGTACATCCCAAGACATCAAATATCTTGTCAATTTTCTTAACCCATATTTTCGCCTTGATCGGATCCGGCTTTCTCACAAATTCTTGTGGTCCCAACTCTTTGAACTGCTTGGCTGTGACAAGCCGCGCGCTGCTATCATTTCCACCCGTATTTTGTACACGAGTCTCCCTCGTCTGATTTTGCATGAACTGCAAAAAGCTTCTAAACATCCCATCATTCATCGTTTGTTCGGTAGTGTTGTTTACAGGAGGAATATTGCCTTCCTGATGCACATTATCCTGGTTGGTGATTAGAGGTGTCTCAACGGTCTCATTCACTCCCTTATTAACATTTTCAGCTGTTATTCTCAAATACTGTCATAAAACAAGGGTTAATTAAACAAATTAACATATCACATATTAACCCTATGCTCCGATTGACCCATTAAATACCAAATAAGCTTAGGTAGGACACACTAGCGAAGGATTTACTCGTCTCTCCCCTCTTAGTTCTATTTCCCGATCTCCGCCAGAGATCATATCCCTAAGCTCTGATACCAACTGTGACACCCCCAAAATAGGTATACATGACCCATTCTAAGTCGCCAAATACATGGTACAGAAACAAATACAACTTCATTAATACAATTGTCGTGCAAAATACGATAACACATATACAGCGAGTTTAAATACAAATATTGTCTTATAGACAGTATTCAAACTCAAAAGGAGTCCTCATTACAATTATTATCACACTACTTTATAAAATAGTGAGGACTGCTAAAACAACTGACTGGAAACATCACTCCATATCCCGACTAGTTCCCGCTATATTCTCGTCTCCTGAGAAGAAAAGTGGAACAAAAAGGAAAAAGGGTGAGCTCAACTAGCACAGTAAAGAATATTATGTATACAACAAATTATCATTAGTTTTCAACAAGGAAAAATCTGATAGAATATAATAGACAACAAGTTTTAGATCAACAACTGCAGCGAAAACAACAATCCATTAGAAGAGTCAAGTAGAGAATGAATTCTACTATCTTCTAAGATTTAAAAGTTCATCATCAATATTTTATCCCTATAATATCAATCAATATACATCTTGAATCAAATATTTATCTTTGCACTACAAGCCAAAGATATTCATTTGTATCACCAGTTGATCATGTTCATCTCAACACCTTTTCATCTTTACACTACGGGCCAAAGATATTCATCAAATAATCATTCATTTTTGCACTACATGCCAAAGATATTCAGTTATATCACTATTTAGGACTGAGGATGATAAAAATATTTTAAAGAAGAATCCAGTGAGATAAAAGAACAAGGATTAATGATTCATATTTTAGTGTATCCAAGTTCAAATATACTCTGTAATAAACCAATCGTGGAGCAGAAATCAAAAATGAAGATCAACACATAGATTCAATCAAAGATAGGAACCATAACAGACAATCTTGGACACAGAAAAGAAAATTTAATTTTTCTGTGAATAGTGTCGTATTTGTGAATATTGTCGTATACGTGAATAATGTCGTATATGTGAATAGTAACTCCGACACTAAAAGGTAGAAATTCCACAAGAAAAATCATCATACTTCATGAATAGTACTCGTGAATAGTAAATCATGAATAGTAACTCCTGAATAGTAACTCATAAATAGTACCCCGACATGAAAAGATAAAAAATTCATAATAAAATTCATACCAATATTTCAGTATAATGATATTGAAAGAAATAATATCATTTACGAAAAAAAATAACATCTCTTACCTCAAAAGAACAGTACTTCTGACTGGAATATCAGATATAATGCTGAAAAAAACTTGCACCGTATAGTAACACTCAAAGTATCAAAATTGTGACGCCCTCAAAATAGGTATACATCACCATCTTGAGTCGCCAAATACATGGTACAAAATTCGAATACAACTTGATAATATAATTGTCGTGTAAAATATGACAAAACATAAACTGAGAGTTTTAATAGGAATATTGTCATTTAGACAATATCCACACTCAATGGAGTCCTTATTATATTTATTTTCACACTATTTTATAGAATAGTGAGGACTACTATGACACCATCTTAGACCATCACTCCATTCCCCGACTAGTCTCGGCTACGTTCTCATTTCCTGAAGAAAACAATGAAAGCAAAAGGGTGAGCTCAACTAGCCCAGTAAGAAATATTATGACTAAGATAATGCAGAGTAAGTCATCGTTAGTCTTCAACAATTTTAAACTGATAGAATATAATAGACAACAAGTTTAACTGCAGCAGAACAAATAATCCATTAGAAGAGTCAAGTAGAACATAAAATCTACTATCTTCTATGATTTAAAAAGGTTTTTCATCACTTTTGTCACTGAGACTCATCTTAATAAATAATTCACATTATCGAATCATCCCTGCACTACGGCCAAGGACATTCATTAGTATAAAGACCACGAAATATCCATGCACTACGGGCCAAGGATATTCGTGTTTTCATCAATGGTCATGATAATGCCAACAACTGTCCATCAATGCACTACGGGCCAATGAGGACTTTTACCACATTATTTATAATATTACGGTCATGATTATACCGAATAATCCCTGGTCATAATCATACCAAGTCCATCTGTGCACTACAGGCCACAAATGACTTTCAACATAATATAAACATGAGGATGATGACAATGATATAAGAATTCAATAAAACAAGTTCAAGGATAAATTTTTAAAGATTTATAATTTAATTTATCCAGAAATCAATAACGTCCAAATTGTCAACATGATACTTCTTTGTGGAGTAAAATTCAAGAATAATATTGTACCAAAAATGATTTGGACCGAAAACGAATTAATTTTTATCATGAATAGTACCCCGGTATGAAAAAGTTAAAACCTATCAAGAATGCTCAGAATAATATTTCCATGAAAAGACACTGGATGAAATGCAAATATTAAGGATATTCTACTAATTTTATGGAGTATAGAAGCCAAAACTTTAACCAAATGAGTATAGAATTCAAAATTTGAAACGAAATAATATTACTTACATACTACAGAGTATGAAAGAAAATATTATTTCAAGCGAATATTGAATAAAATAATATTCCTTACGAATATTAAGCGAAAATAATATGCATTATGAATATTAAACGAAATAAATATTCATTATGAATATTGAACGAAATAATATTCATACGAATACGAAAAATAATATCTCTTCAGAATATGAAATAAATAATACCCCTTACCTTAAAAAGAAGAGTATTCCAACTAGTATAGCGAGGATATTCTTGAAGAAACCTTCACTATTTTCTACGTTCAGAGCTTTCTAAAACTCGAAAGAAATACGCTCAAGATTATAGAAGAAGAATTCTCTGATTCTAGTGTGATTTTCAATTCTAACTAAGCATCATATTTATAGGAGAATGGAAAGGATACTATTTTAATTAAATAAAAACTTTTAAATAAAATATATATTATATTATATTATATTATATTATATTATATTATATTATATTATATATATATATATATATATTTAACATATGCTTTTTAAAAAAATCACAGAATTTGTAAGACCCCAACTTATTATAAATAAAATCGAATTTCCACTATTTATTATTGTGAATAATAAGGTGTTAATTTGATATAATGCTTTGGTTATGGGTGAAATGTGCAAATTTTGCAAAATAAACAAGTGGTTATAAAATATTCATTGTGTCGGGGAATATTCGTTTGATCGTGGAATATTCTTTCTGTCAGGAAATATTCGTACGACGGTGCAACCATTTGTGGGCCCCATAACAGAAAACTGTCGGATAAAGAAAACGACAAGTTTGAGTTTTTATAAATAACGGCGTAATTATTATCGTTAACACTGTTGGAATACCTGGTGGTTAAAATACAGTAATACGCATGGTTGCACAGTAGCACACAGTATTGCACAGTATTTTTGAAATTATTGATTCTTACGTAAGAAGACACTACTCAATAATTATTACAGTAATTACTGTTCAATATTTTATTTTATTGGTTCAATAATTGCTGCATTGATATTTTATTTTATTATTGTTTCAACAATTGTCACTGCACAGTATTTCCCATTATCAGATCAATAATTCATATTATTTGAATAATATTATTAGATAACATTATTGACAATGTTTATAAAGTTCTGTTAAGGAGAGGTTTGGTCACCTAATTGCGCGCTAATAAGGAGAAATTCTTATTGAAAAACCCTCTCTTTCCTGGGAACGGCCTGGTTGTCATAATTATAATTATGTAATATTATTTGTGAATAATTAATTATTGATTTATATGATAATAAAATATTTATTTTATGTGGATATAAATGAGGGAATAAATGCTGAGGTGTTTTATCAGTATTTTGTCGAAATAGAGATATTAAATAATCAAATCGTTGTTCTTAAAGCTCAATTGTGTGAGTTATAATTTTAATTCGACCGTTGGATTGTTGTGATTTTTGGATATGTTATACATATATAAGTTGAGTATATGTCCACAAATTTTGAACCGTTAAAAATTAACGTATGATTTGTAATGAATTTTATGAGGTATTGAAAATCGTCCGTTTGCAGATTTTGAATATTTTATGTTTTGAATTTGGAAAAACTTAAAGCAACAAAGTTGTAGAGAATTTAATTTCGTATGGAATGGACATAAAATTCGTATTTTTATGATAAAAGGTATATTTATCATGAATTGTTAAAGTTTCAGAATTTAAATGTTTTTATTACAATTATGGGTGGGATCCACTTTTGATTTTTAAAACATGTGGGCTACTGAAAATTTTCAAAATTGGCATGCTGGCTTAATCAACAAAGGATGCGTAGAATTGATTTTAGAAATAATATTATTTTAGTATTTAGTCTCCTATGGCGTTCTAACATTTTCCTATAAATAGGTGCTTAGGTTAGAATTGAAAATCACACCAGAAATAAGTTTTCTTTCTCTCTATATTATCGAGCGTATTTTTGTGAGTATTTAGATATTTTGAGAGTTGCTATTCAGTGCAAGTTTCCTTCGGCTTTACAGCCGATATTCCGTTCAGAAATACTGTTATTTTGAGGTAAGGGGTGTTATTTTCTTCATAATGATGTTATTCTTTCAATATCATTATACCGAAATATTGGTATGGATTTTGTGACGCCCCCAAAATAGGTATACATCACCCATTCTGATTCGCTAAATACATGGTACATAAACAAATACAACTTCAGTAATACAATTGTCGTGCAAAATACGACAACACATATACTATGAGTTTGAATACAACTATTGTCTAATAGAGAGTATACAAACTCAAAAGGAGTTCTCATTACAATTATTAATACACTATTTTAAAAAATAGTGAGGACTACTAATACAACTATCCTGAACCATCACTCCATACCCCGGCTAGTTCATGCTATGTTCTCACCTCTTGAGAATAAAAATGGAACAAAAAGGAAAAGGGTGAGCTCAACTAGCCCAGTATAGAATATTATGACTAAGATAATATAGAACAATTTATCATTAGTCTTCAACAGGGAAAAATCTAATAAAATATAATAAACAACAAGTTTTAGATTAACAACTACAACGGAACATCAATCCATTAAAAGAGTCAAGTAGAGAAAGAATTCTACTATCTTCTAAGATTTAAAAGTCCATCGACAATATTTTATCTCTATAACATCAATCAATAGACATCTTGAATCAAATATTCATCTTTGCACTACAGGCCAAAGATATTCAATTGTATCACCAGTTGGTCATGTTCATCTCAACACCTGTTCATCTTTGCACTACGGGCCAAAGATATTCATTTGGTAATCATTCATCTTTGCACTACATGCCAAATATATTCATCAGTTAATCATTCATCTTTGCACTACAGGCCAAAGATATTCAGTAATATCATCATTTAGGACTAAGGATGATGAAAAATATCTTAAAGAAAACGAATCCAGTGAGATAAAAGATCAAAGATTAGGGATTCGTACTTTAGTTTACCCAAGTTCAAAAATACCTTATAATAATCAATTGTGAAGCAAAATTCAAGAATAAATATCAAAACATGGATACAATCAAAGATAGTAACCATAATAGACAACTTGGACAAAAAAAAGAAATTTTTTTTCTGTGAATAGTGCTGTATTCGTGAATAGTGCCGTATATGTGAATAGTGCCATATACGTGAATAGTAACCCCAATACAAAAAGGTAGAAATTCCATAATAAAACCCATACCAATATTTCGGTATAATGATATTGAAAGAATAAAATCATTATGAAGAAAATAACATCCCTTACCTCAAAATAATAGTATTTCTGATCAGAATATCGGTATAAGGCTGAAGTAAACTTGCACTGATGAATAGCAACTCACAAAGTATCTAAATACTCACAAAATACGCTCGATAATATAGAGAGAGAAAGAGAAAAAACTTATTTCTGGTGTGATTTTCAATTCTAACTAAGCACCCTATTTATAGGAAAATGCTTAGAACGCCATAGTAGACTAACCTGCTACCTGATGGCTTTACCTGCTACTATTTAAGCCCACCACTTTTGAAAATAAATTCTAGCACATTTCATTACTCACCAATCAAAAGTGAGGCCCACCATATTTTAATAAAAATATTTATTACTAAAACTTCAATAATTCATAATAAATAGCCATTTAATCAGAAAAATTTGAATCTCATGTCTAATCCATAGAAAATTAAATTCTCTACAACTTTGTAAGTTTAAGTTTTTCCAAATTTCAAACAAAAAATAACCGAAATCCACATACGGACGATTTTCAAAACTTCCATTCCGACAAAATACTGATAAAACACCTCAACATTAATTTCTTCATTTATAACCACAATAAATATTTCCTTATCATATAAATCAATAATTAATTATTTATAAATAATATTACAGAATCACAATTATGACAACCAGGTCGTTCCCAGGAAAGAGGGGGATTTCCGATAAGGATTTCTCCTTATTGGCGCGCAATTAGGTGACCAAACCCCTTTTCTAGACAGAACTTCCTTAGACATTACCAATAATGCTATCTAATAATATTATTCAAATAATATGAATTATTGATCTGTTAATAGAGATACTGTGTAGTGACAATTATTGAACAACAATAATATAAAATATCAACGCAACAATTACTGAATCAATAAAATAAAATATTGAACAGTAATTACTGTAACAATTATTAAGTAGTGATTTCTTACGTAAGAATCAATAATTCAAAAATACTGTGCAATACAGTGTGCTATTGTGCAACCACACGTATTACTGTATTTTAACCACCGGGTATTTGCAACAGTGTTAACGGTAACAACTACGCCGTTATTTATAAAAACTCAAACTTATCGGTTTCTTCATCCAACCATTTTCCTTTATGGGGCCCATAAATGGCTGCGCCGTCATACGAATATTCCCCGACAGAAAAAATATTCCACGACCAAACGAATATTCCCCGACACAATGAATATTTTATAATCACTTGCTTATTTTGCAAAATTTGCGCAATTCACCCATAACCACAAGTATTATATCAAATTAACACTTTATTATTCAAAATAGAGGAAATTCGATTTTATTCATTAAAAAATTGGGGTCTTACAACCTCCCCTCCTTATGAAATTTCATCCTCGAAATTGACGTACGTACCTGGTGTTTTGAAAAGGTGAGGATACCTCACTTTCATTTTTGATTCTAATTCCCAGGTCATTTCTTCAATAGTATGGTTCCTCCACAAAATCTTAACTTGTGGTATAACTTTGGTGCGTAGGACATGCTCTTTCCTATCCAAGATCTTAACAGGTACCTCCTCGTACGTTAAATCTTCGGCTATCTCGTCTGGTTCTAACTCAATAATGTGGTTCGGGTCTTTCACATATTTAAGAAGCATAGATATATGAAAAACATTATGAACACGAGACATGCTTGGAGGTAATGCGAGTCTATAGGCCACATTTCCTATTCGGTCAAGAATCTCAAATGGACCAATAAATCATGGATTGAGCTTTTCTCTCTTTCCAAATCTTATAACTCCCTTCTATGGAGCAATACGTAACAATACATGATCCCCAATATTAAATTCCACGTCCTTTCGATGAAGATCTGCATAACTCTTTTGTCGATCCTGTGCCGTTTGTATACGTTGTCGAATCGTTTGGATCTTTTCTGTAGTTATACGTACTAATTCTTGTCCCAACAATGTTGCTTCACCTACCTTGTCCCAGCATACTGGAGAATGACATTTTCGTCCATATAATGCTTCAAATGGAGCCATGCCTATACTTGCTTGATAACTGTTGTTATAGGAGAATTACACCAATGGTAGGTACTTATCCTAACTCCCTTTGAAATCTAGGACACAAAGTCTTAATAGATCTTCAAGAGTTTGAATAGTCCTCTCTGATTGTCCGTCCGTTTGAGGATGATATGCTGAACTGAATCGTAAATCCGTGCCCGTAGCTTTCTGCAAGCTAACCCAAAATCGTGAAGTGAATCTTGGGTCATGATCTGAAACTATGGATACTGGCATTCCATGCAATCTCACAATCTCATTTATATATATACTAGCAAGACGTTCAAGGGAATAAGTCTCCCGTATAGGTAGGAAATGGGCAGACTTGGTTAATCTATCAACAATAATCCAAATCGCATCTATGCCTTGAGAAACCTTAGGAAGACCCGTAACGAAATCCATAGTAATGTGTTCCCACTTCCATGTCATAATCTCAAGTGGTTGCAATGGACCCTTTGGTACTTAATGCTCCGCCTTTACACGTTGACAAGTTAAACACCTCGAGATAAACTCCACGATCTCTCTTTTCATATTGCTCCACCAAAATGTATGTCTAAGATCATGATACATTTTGGTACTCCCAGGATGGATTGCAAATGGTGTATTGTGTGCCTCCATCATGATTCTATGCTTCAAGTCAGAATCGTTAGGAACACAAAGTCTGGAATTCACTCAAAGTATTCCTTTTTCATCGATTCCTTCTTCTGGAATAGTACCTTCTTACACTTTCTTCTTCATACGCATCAGCTCTAGGTTCGTAGCTTGAGTAGCTTTAACTTTATTGATTAAGGTCGGTTCTACTCGTATGCTTGATATCATCACGTGGGTACTTGGAGCCTTTACCTCTATCTCCATCCTTTGTAAGTTATACAAAATAGACCTTTGCGTTAAAAATATTGCACTCGTACCCGCGTATGATCTTCTACTCAATGCGTCAGCTACCACGTTTGCTTTTTCAGGATGATATTGAATGGTATGGTCGTAATCTTTCAATAACTCGAGCCAACGTCGTTGCCACATATTGAGTTCCTTTTGGGTGAAGAAATATTTAAGGCTCTTATGATCTGTATAGATCTCCACTTTCTCCCCATACAGGTAGTGTCTCCAGATCTTCAATGCAAAAATGACAGCTGCCAACTCCAAATCATGAGTAAGATAATTCCTCTCATATTCTTTGAGTTGTCGCGAGGCATAGGCTATGACTTTCCCATGTTGCATGAGAACACATCCTAACCCTTTGCCTGAAGCATCGCTGTAGATAACAAATCCATCCGAACCAGATGGTATTGTCATAACAGGTGCCGAAATGAGTCTTCTCTTGAGTTCTTGAAAACTCTTCTCACAATCCTCTCTCCAACCAAATTTTGTATCTTTACGAGTCAGCTGAGTTAACGGAGTAGCGATTCGAGAAAATCGTCCCACGAATCTCCGATAGTAACCAGCTAAGCCCAGAAAGCTACGTACTTCGGTCACCGACTTTGGTTGCTCCCAACATTGTATTGCTTCAATCTTCGCCGGGTCGACAGATACTCCATGTTTTAACACCACGTGCCCAAGGAATGCTACTTCCTCAAGCCAGAACTCATATTTCTTCAGCTTGGCATATAGCTTGTTATCACGAAGCCTTTGCAGTACCAGCTTCAAATGGTGCTCATGATCTTCATGGATTTTGGAATAGATGAGGATGTCATTAATAAAGATAACAACGAACTGATCCAAATATTCTTTGAACACACGGTTCATCATATCCATAAAAGCAGTAAGAGCATTAGTCAATCCAAAAGACGTGACTAAGAATTCATAATGCCCGTACCGAGTTCTAATGGCAGTCTTTGGAATATCCTCAGTTTTAATCTTCAGTTGATGATATCCAGAACAAAGATCGATCATTAAAAAGAATTATGTTCCTTGCAACTAGTCAAATAGGTCATCAATGCGAGGTAATGGATACCTATTCTTGATGGTGACAAGGTTTAATTCTCGGTAGTCAATACAAAGTCGCATACTCCCATCTTTCTTCTTTACGAATAACACAGGAGCACCCCAAGGAGATGTACTAGGACGAATGAAACCGATGTCCAACAACTCTTGTAGTTGGACCTTTAACTCCCGTGATCACCTCGTTCGGGTTTCTCGCATTTTGGCTAGTCACGACAAGCGCCCTCCCTTGAACCACCAACTTTATTTTGTCCGTAGTTGCCTTTGGTGTCGCCGTCCCAGCTGGACTTAACTTCCCTACTGGACAAAACCGGGCTATATGACCGTTTTTTCCACAACTGAAACACACCTTGGAAGGCTGTGAACAGTTTGGACTTATGTGTCCCTCCTCTCCGCATCTGTAGTATCTAACTGGTGGTCGTTCTCCTCCCCTAGAAATTATTGTTGGTGCTGGTGCTGCTACTGATGTCTTTCTGTCATTGTTGAATCTCCTCTTTCTGAAATTTCCACTTGACTCACTTCTCCTATTATCATGGCCACGATTACCACCCGAGTGGTTACAGCTTTTGCCTGTATTCTTTCCTCCCCGCTGGTTATCATCACTCTGATGACTGCTGTCGTCACCAGTATGACCCTGATTGTGGTCCCTCGCTTGAGCATACTCATTATCTCACTCTAATAATTGAGCCCTATTGACAACATCTGAATATAAAGAAAATTTATGAGAGATAGGATATTGTCGAATCTCGTGTTTTACACCTCTCAGAAACATCTTTGTCATTCGTTCCTCATTCTTTACCAAATGAGGTGCAAACCTGGATAACTCTGCAAACTTTGCCTCGTACTGGGACACCGTCATGTTATTTTATTCTAGTCTAATAAACTCCACCTCTTTTATATGACGAATACTTTCAGGAAAGTACATATCATTAAATAGTTTCTGAAATGTTTTCCAAGATATGCTGAGTGCGACAGGATGGGTATGCTTCACAGACTCCCACCAGTAGTCTGCTTCACCACGGAACATAAAGGTGGCGAATAGAACCTTCTGTTCCTCCGTGCATCCCAAGACATAAAATATCTTGGTAATTTGCTTAACCCACGTTTTTGCCTTAATCGGATCCGGCTTTCCCGCAAATTCTGGTGGTCCCAACTGAAACAACCAGGGTCAAATCCTGAGTCAAGAACAAATCTCGGGTCAAATCCCAAGTCCGAATCGAATCAATCCATCAAAATAAAGCCTCAAACTACTAGCCCAATAGTATCTTCTTGGGTCATCTTAGCCCACCACAGGCTCCCAAAAGGTTATGACTTGAAGGTACTATTGGTAGTAACTTATTTCCTTATATGTAGACAAATTTTCCCCCTATTTTTCGATGTAGAACTGGGGTGTTACAAACTCCCCCAATTAAATTTCTGACATCCCTATTAGAACTGATCACACACACGGTCCAAAGATCTTTGCCTCTCTAGCCATTGTGGGATAATACCGGCTGGCTTCATGTCCCCACCTCCAGACCTCCATCTTTCCATTGTGGGATAATACCACCAGCCTTCGTGTCCCCACCTCCGGCAACTCGATCGGATGATCCGACCCAAGCTTTCGAGAGTCGGCTCTGATACCATATGAAATAACCCGGGTCAAATCCTGAGTCCGGAACAAATCTCGGGTCAAATCCCAAGTCCGAATCGAAACAATCCATCAAAATAAGGCCTCAAACTACTAGCCCAATAGTATCTTCTTAGGTCATCTTAGCCCACCACAGGCTCCCAAAAGGTCATGACTTAAAGGTACTATTGGTAGTAACTTATTTCTTTATATGCAGACAAATTTTCCCCTATCTTTCGATGTGGGACTGGGGTGTTACAACTCCTTGAACTGCTTGGCTGTGACAAGCTGCGTATTGCTATCATTTTCACCCATATTTTATGCACGAGTCTCCCTTGTCTAATTTTACATGAACTGCAAAAAGCTTCTAAACATCCCATCATTCATCATTTGTTCGGTAGTGTTGTTTACAAGAGGAATATTTCCTTTCTGTTGCACGTTCCCCTGGGTGGTGATTAAAGGTGTCTCCACTATCTCATTCACTCCATTGTTAATATTTCCCGCTGCCATTCTTAAATACTGCCATAAAACAAGGGTTAATTAACAAATTAACATATCACATATTAACCATATGCTCTGACTGACCATCCAAATAACAAATAAACTTAGTCAGGTCATACTAGCGAAGGAATTCCCCGTCTCTCCCCTCCTAGTTCTTGTCTCACATCTCAGCTAGGGATCATAACCCTAAGCTTTGATACCAACCGTGACGCCCCCAAAATAGGTATACATCACCCATTCTGATTCGCTAAATACATGGCACATAAACAAATACAACTTCAGTAATACAATTATCGTGCAAAATACGACAACACATATACTGTGAGTTTGAATACAACTATTGTCTAATAGAGAGTATACAAACTCAAAAGGAGTCCTCATTACAATTATTGATACATTATTTTACAAAATAGTGAGGACTACTAATACAACTATCCAGAACCATCACTCTATACCCCGGCTAGTTCCTGCTATGTTCTCACCTCTTGAGAAGAAAAATGGAACAAAAAGGAAAAGGGTGAGCTCAACTAGCCCAGTAAAGAATATTATGACTAAGATAATATAGAACAATTTATCATTAGTCTTCAACAGGAAAAAACAAAAGGGAGAAAATTTCATCATCCTCAGTCATTTTCATCATCCTCAGTCCTAAATGATGATATTACTGAATATCTTTGGCCTGTAGTGCAAAGATGAATGATTAACTGATGAATATCTTTGGCCTATAGTGCAAAGATGAATATTTGATTCAAGATATATATTGATTGATGTTACAGGGATAAAATATTGATGATGGACTTTTAAATCTTAGAAGATAGTAGAATTCATTCTCTACTTGACTCTTTTAGTGGATTGTTGTTTCCGCTACAATTGTTGATCTAAAACTTGTTGTCTATTATATTTTATCAGATTTTTTCCTGTTGAAGACTAATGATAAATTGTTGTATATTATCTTAGTCATAATATTCTTTACTGGGCTAGTTGAGCTCACCCTTTTCCTTTTTGTTCCACTGTTCTTCTCAGGAGGAGAGAATTTAGCAGGAACTAGCCGGGGTATGAAGTGATGATTCAAGATAGTTGTTTTAGTAGTCCTCACTATTTTGTAAAATAGTATATCAATAATTGTAATGAGGACTCCTTTTGAGTTTGTATACTGTCTATTAGACAATATTTGTATTCAAACTCACAGTATATGTGTTGTCGTATTTTGCATGACAATTGTATTACTGAAGTTGTATTTATTTCTGTACCATGTATTTGGCGACTCAAAATGGGTGATATATACCTATTTTGGGGGTGTCACAAGATTCATCCCGTGAATCCATTTTGGCAACTTTTCAATATATATATATATATATATATATATATATATATATAATACTTATATATATATATATATATATAAAACAAAATTAATATAATATAAATATATATAATCTTACAACAACCCGTGAACAACCATCAGCCACCTTCCTTTTCAATTTCAAACGTGGGCCCCACAGTGGGCCCCGCCTATTATATATATATATATATATATATATATATATATATATATATATATATATATATATATATATATATATATATACCGAATAACTTTCTACCGATTATTTTAAAAAATGGGTAAATGGGGGTCCATAAAATAAGCAAAATTTACATCAAATACTTTGTAAAAAAACCCCTCAATATTTTTAATAACATTTATCATTATTATTATAATTAACAATATTTAACAACTTGATCGTTCCCAGGAAAGGGGGACTTTCCGATAAGAATTTTTTCCTATTGGCGCGCAATTAGGTGACCAAACATCTCCTTGACAGAACTTTCTAGACATTGACAGTATTGCAAGTAATAATATGAATAACTTTGTCGTCTCAATTATTAATTTAATAATAATAAATATTATGCAGATGATACTGTGACAATAATTGAATCAATAATATGAGAGATATGATGCAGCAATTACTATAGCAATAATTGAGTATAACTGAGTGACCTCTCACGTAAGCATCAATAATCAATACCGTGTGCTACTATGCAACCACGCGTATTACCGTACTTTTAACACCGGTTATTTCAATAGTTAACGGTAAAACTTCCGCCGTTATTTTCATAAAAGATATTTATGTCGCTTTCTCATTTCGACAATAATTACGTTGTGGGGTCCACCAATGATTGTTTCGTCGTACGAATATTCCATTTTAAAACGAATATTCCCCGACTAATCAAATATTTTATAACAACTTGCTTACTTTGCAAAATTTATAAATATTACCCACAACTTTAATATTATATCGCATTCACTCCTTAATATTTAAAAATGATATTTATAGAAAATTCATCTTTATTCATAAAAGTTGGGGTCTTACAAAAATACTCACAAAAATACGCTCGATATTATAGAGAAAGAAAACTTCAGATTCTGGTGTGATTTTCAATTCTAACCTAAGCACTATATTTATAGGAAAATGCTTAGAACACCAAAATAGAAAATTTAATAAAATTATATTATTTATTAAAAATCATACGCATACTTTGAAAATCAAAATTCAGCACACTTACAACACATGTGGGGCTCACCAATCATAACAGAAACGTTTTTCTTTAAAAAATATTTAAAACTCCAAAAATCAATTATTCTGGAACTTCAATAATTCATAATAAATAGCCCTTTTATCAGACAAATTAAAATCTTATGTCCATTCCATAGAAAATTTAATTCTCTACAACTTTGTAGCTTTATGTTTTTTCAAATTCTAAATAGAAATTGACCGAAATTCACAAACGGACGATTTTGCAAGCTATAATCAAATTTCAGTCAAAAATGGGGCCCATCAACATGTTTAACATGTGTTTAGCATTTATTGTAACAAAAATACTTTTCCTCCTCATTTACTCATGTAAGACCTCAACTTTTATAAATAAAGATTAGTTTTTCTCGAAATATATTTTTGAATATTATGGTGTGGATTTGATATAATGTTATAATTGTGGATATTATTTATAAATTTTGCAAAGTAAGCAAGTGGTTATATAATATTCGATTGGTCGAGAAATATTCGTTTTAACATGGAATATTCGTACTACAACACAATCATTGGTGGACCCCACAACGGAAGTAATTGTCGTAGTTAGAAAATGACAGAAATTAGTAGAATATCTTTGAAATTTGTGCTTCATCTAGTATCATTTTACAAGGATATTTTCTACACATTCTTGTTAAATTTTAAGTTTTTCATGCTGGAGTACTGTCCATGAGTAGTATTTATTTTTATGGTACTATTCATAAAGTACTATTCACGGGATACTATTCACAAAGTACTATTCACAGGTATTATTCACAAAGTACTATTCATGAGTACTATTCACAAAGTACTATTCACGGGGTACTATTCCCGAAGTACTATTCACAGGGTACTATTCACTCAGGTACTATTCACCAGGTGGATTATTCATGACAAAATTGATTCCTTTGCTGTCCAAATCATTTTTGATATAATATTATTCTTGAATTTTACTCCACAAAGAAGTATCATGTTGACAATTTGGACAATATTGAATTCTGGATAAATTAAATTATTAATCTTTAAATATTTATCATTTGCTTGCTTTTAATTAAATTATTATATCATTGTCATCATCCTCATACTTACATTATGATAAAAGTCATCTGTGGCTTACATGTATAGATGTACTATTGATTGGTATGATTATGATCAGGGATCATTCGGTATAATCATGACCCGTAATGTTATAAATGATCTGGTAAAAGTCTTTATCGGCCTGTAGTGCATTGATGGACAGTTGTTGGTATGATTATAACCAGGGATTATTCGGTATAATTATGACCATTGATGATTATATGAATATCCTTGGCCCGTAATATAGAGATGATTCGATGATGTGGTTTATTTATTAAGCTGAGTCTCAGCGATGAAACTGTTGTTAAACTTTTTAAATCATAGAAGATAGTAGATATCATGTTCTACTTGACTCTTCTAATGGATTGCTTGTTCCGCTGCAGTTAAACTTGATGTTTATTATATTTTATCAGTTTAACACTGTTGAAGGCTAACGATAATTTATTCTGCATTATCTTAGTCATAATATTTCTTACTAGGCTAGTTGAACACACACTTTGTTTTCATTGTTCTCTTCAGGAAATGAGAATATAGCTGGGACTAGTCGGGAAACGGAGTGATGGTCCAGATGGTTACATTAGTAGTCCTCAATATTCAGTAAAATAGTGTGATAATAAATGTATTGAGGACTCCATTTGAGTTTGAATACTGTTTAGAAGACAATATTCGTATTAAAACTCTCAGCTTATGTTTTGTCATATTTTATAAGACAATTGTATAATTAAGTTGTATTTAAATTTTATACCATGTATTTGGCGACTCAGAATGGGTGATGTATACCTACTTTGGGGGCGTCACAGTTGGTATCAAAGCTTAAGGATATGATCCTTGGCTGAGATATGAGACAAGAACTAGGAGGGGAGAGACGAGGAATTCCTTCGCTAGTATTATCTACCTAAGTTTATTTGGTATTTAATTGGTCGGTCAAAGTATAGGGATGGTATGTGACATGTCAATTATCCCTTGTTTTGTGGCAGTATTTTATAATGGCATCCAAAAATGTTGAGATAAGAAATGAAGCACAGAGACCGTTGAGTCACCAATGATCAATACCCAGGATAATGTGCATCAGGATGGCAATAATCCTCAGGAAAATAACAACGCTGACCAAATGATGAACGATGGAATGTTCAGAGGCTTTATGCAATTCATGCAACATTAAGCGAGAATGACTCCTGTTCAAAATGTAGGTGGAAACACAGGCAACTCTCGGACGATAATCGATAAATAGTTCAAGGAGCTGGGACCACCGGAGTTTATTGGAGAGCCAAAACCACTTAAGGCGGAGACGTGGATAAAGCAGATCACCCAGATATTTGATGTCTTGGGATGCTCTGAGGAGCAAAAGGTTCCCTTTGCCACCTTTATGTTGCGAGGAGAGGCAGATTACTGGTGGGAATCAGTAAAGCGTACTCAACCTGCCGCACTGAAGATGTCTTGGGAGAAGTTCCAAGAACTGTTCAACGACAATTACTTTCCCGAAAGTATTCGTCACATGAAGGAGGTAGAGTTAATCAAGCTGGAGCAGAACAATATGACCGTGTCTTAGTACGAAGCTAAGTTTGTCGAGTTGTCCCGGTTTACATCCCACTTGGTTGATAATGAGGAGAGAATGACGAGGATGTTTCTATGAGGTTTAAAACCCGAGATACGTCAATACTTAATTTCTCACAAACTGTGTTTGTATTCAGATGTTGTAAATAGGGCTCAGTTATTAGAGCGCGATAACGAGTCAACCCAACCAAGAGAGAGCAGCCGACAAAATGATAATACCAGTGGTAGAAGTCATCGAAGCGGTGACAACAAATGTGGAGGGAACTAACATGCCAGAAATGGTAACCATTTCGGTGGTAATCATGGCCAAGATAATAGAAGTAGAAATTTAAACAAGAGGAGATTCAACAATGATGGAAAGACGTTATCACCAGCACCTGTTATTAAGGAAGGGGAATGACAACCAATCGTATGTTACAAATGCAGAGGGGAGGGACATATCAGTCTGAACTGTACGCAACAATCCAAAGCGTGTTATAATTGCGGAAGAGAAGGTCACCTTGCCCGATTTTGTCATGCACCGAAGTCAAGTCTAGCTGGGATGGAGGCATCAAAGATAGTCCCAGACAAGACAAAATAGGTAGTTCAAGAGAGAGCGTTTGTCGTAACCTCCCAAAAAGTGAGAAATCCGAATGAGGTGATCACGGATAAGCTAATCATAAACTCTAGCGAAGTCAACCATAATTGCAGCAGAATCAACAATTCATTAGAAGAGTCATGTAGAACATAATGTCTACTATCTTCGTCAAATTAAAATTCCATCATCAATATTTTATTCATGTAACACAAATCAACAATTATTCGTTGTACCCAAGACAAAGAGAACTTTCACCACATATCTTTACCTGAAACACCAAAGATCATGGTTATACCAATTCAAAATTCATGTTTATAATTATGTCATTAAATTCATCTTTGCACTAAAGGCTAAAGATGACTTTCACCATAATATAAACATGAGGATGATGACAATAATATATATAATGAATGGACAAAAATAATCAGAATAATAAGATAAAATAAATCTTAGTGATTTTGAACTTAATTATCCAGAGTCCAAATTGCCATCATGATATCCAGAAAATCGATAAGAATTCCTAATAGAATATAAAGTTCAAGTAATGTAAAGTTCATGACTCAAAAATAATAACTTAAGACTGAATAGAAAGATTCAGGTTAAGATATTATATGAAACACAAACTATTAAGGATATTCTAATCATTTCAGGACTTTTCACCATTTAATGATAAGTTGAAGAAACAAAAAATAATATCTTACCATAATATGGAGTATGAAAGAAAATGATATCCCTTTACCATAAAAATGATACTCCTTACCTTAACATGTGACTTGATTCTGGTTTCTATGAAGTTGATCAACTTAAACAATGCTTGCATTCGTTATCCACACTTGGAGTAACCTTACACTCAACATAAATACTCACAATATTGTAGTAATTTTTTTTTATATTTTTAGTGTAGTGATAGTGTGTGTTTAGTTGCTCAACTTGGCAACATATTTATAATGAAAATTAATGTAACAATTAACACACATGCTTTGACAAAATAACCAAATGAGCTACATAAAATAATGGTAATGGAATTTATGGTCCCACAGTAAAAATTAAACCATCTTGTACACATTTTAACAAAATTTGTTCAATAATAGAGTTGAGGTCCATACAAATTTAGGAAAAGTAGAGTGTTGGCAAGTCCTACCAAACTTACTTTTGTAAAAAAAAGCTAAACAAACATTTACATATCATACTTATCTTTAAGCAACACCCTTTTCAATCTTTGAACCATCATTCACAATTATTAACATCGACTCTCAATACTGCCAACTAGTTTAATTATATAACATCAAATAATATGAGTTATTGTGCAATAACTACTGTGACAATTATTAAAATAAATACTGAGTGACTTCTTATGTAAGAATTAATAATATGAATCACTATGTAATATTATGTGCTACCATAAAATATCGTGTACTACTTTGAAATCAAGCGTATTACTGTATTTTTATCATCGGGTATTTCAACAGTTTAACGATAAAAAATTTGTTGTTATTTTTGTAGCTTTATATATCCGACAGTTATTCCGTTATGTGGTCCACCAATGATTGCACCGTCGTACAAATATTTCCCGAGAAAAATAATATTCCCCAACCCAAACGAATATTTCCTGACAATTGTTCACTTCATATATATTTCACATTTTTTGGATTATCCGACAATTTTCTATAATTATTTTTATTTATAAAAACTATCATTTAATAGCTTCAAAATAGAAATACTAACTCCACGTAATTTTATATCTTTAAAACACCATCAATATTAATATTATATTATTATAATATTTTTCAGCAAATTTCATAATTTTCTACCATTCATAGAATTTTCTATGAATTTCTTCTATTTTCAAACTAACTATAAATAGTTTAAAAATACAATAAGTACTTCTGCTTTTCAATAATTCATCAAAAATTAATAGAAACTCTAAGCTGATATTATAAGAATTATGTAAAAAATATTTCAACCCAAATAATTTTTGATAATTTTATTATAAATTCCAATATTCAGAAACTTCAATAATTCATAATAATTAGTCCTTTTATTAAACAATTACGGATCTTATGTATTCCATGTAAAATTTAGGTCTCCACAACTTTGTAGAAAAAAGTTTTTCCAAATTTCGCATCTAACATAGAGAAACAGACTTACTGAAAAATTTTGCTACAAAAATTCTGAATCAATCACCTCTTAAAATTCATAACAAATCATACGTTAAGCTTTAACAGTTCAAAATTTGTGGACATATACTCAAATTATATATGTATAACATATTCAAAAATTCCAACGATCCAACGGTCGGATTAAAAATTATAACTCACGCAATAGAGCTTAAGAACACTGATTTTTCGGACTATGAGTCATTCGAACCAGTTTTATTCAAACAGTCACCACAAAAAATTCACAATGAATTTTTGGGTGATTCTAATTTCTGCGTTTAACTTATTTCCATGACTTTCTTTTGATATATTAGTCATCTCCTAACACATTATACACAAAGAGTTATGGATTTTACAAAATCAAGTAGTAAACTAATTTTTTTAGAAATTTCTAGATTTCGTTTTTGATTTGATTTTTTGATTTCTCTCATTTGATTCATGTTTATGCAAGTTTAAATCATTCAATATATACATAAATATGTTCTCATAAAATCCATAAATCTAAGAATAAATTAAAGATTTTAAAAATACCTTTTTAATTTCATCTTCATTTCTCATTCTTCTTCATCTTTTTCTTCCTTCTCTCAAATGTCAGCTTTCTTTCTCTCTCTCTCTCTCTCTTCCTTTGGTTTGAGCCGAGAGGATGAATGAATGGAAAAAATGGGTGGAGTATTATTATTATTATTATTATTATTATTATTATTATTTCCTCTTTCTTCTTTCCCCTTTTTCTTTGTTTTTATTCTCCCACCTCCTTTCTTTTCCACCATTTCCCACTAACTCTTCAACTTCTTTTTCCTTCTTTTATCTTTTATTCTCCCACCTCGTGATCTCCCATAATTTCTCTAATCAGATTCTTAGCCACCCCCAATGGCCCACAATTTCATTAATTTATTTTTCTCTCTTTTATTTACTCATTTATCCATTTAATTGTCAATTTGACCATTCCAACTTTTAAAAAAGAATTAACTTTTACATTAAAACCTCAATTCTCATAATCATTTCTCATTTATAATTCTAATTTCATTAATTGAAAATTCTATAATATAAAAATTTAGGATAATAATCATAAAGAAAATTAGACTTTTATTTCATAAAAATCAGGGTCTTACAGATGCCCCAAAATTCGGGTATCTTCTAACCCGATAGATGGTGCTACAAGGTGCTACTAACTACACATACATTCAATTGAAAGACGTCATTGACATGCACATGTTTACTAAATATTACAAAATAATATATCCCTTCCCTGGTTCTTTATTAACCATTACATTTGTTCGTTTGTCATAGTACTAAATCATTACAAAAGTAATATTATTCTATTACAGGATATTTACTTATCCGCCTTGGCCTTTACTTTGTCCTTATCGGATCTTTCGATCCGTTCATTCTTAGTTGCAATCATATAATTCAAACAAGAATGAACATAACAAGCTCAACAAGTTTAATATTTATATTACAAAAACAAAATCAAAAATAATATGATTTATCTTTTATAACTGAAAAAATAGTTATGAGGCACTATGAATAATCAAAATAGCACTCTTCTTTCCTTTAAAACATTAAATGATGATAAACACTAGTTAAATTATAAGTTTAGACAAAGACCACGAACTTTCCATTATTTGTTCCTTTGAAAACGATAACCCGACACTAAGTCTGTAAGTCCGATATTTCTTATGAGCACGTCTAAGTGATTAGTCTATAGTACTCTATATTGTATAACACAACTCCATTAAATGTGTTTACGTTTAAGTTTTGGCAAACTCACGTGCCAGTCGATTTACAACTTAAAAACTTTTGTTTATTCATACTCATGCTTACCTTTGAATCCGTACCAAAACAATTGGCATAGGATATCAATATTAATAATATTTTGAAAGATTATAAAGAATTCAACAAAATAATTTAAGTTCTCGTCTAGCCGAAGTAAATGGCATCGACTTTTTCTTTAAACAATTCATGCATATCATACATGAATTTACAAAGCTTGTCTAACACCGAGTATAGACAAGGGTTTAAAAAACTTGCCTTAAGCATCTTCTAGTGTTAATTCACTTTTCTTTTGGTCTTTATAGGTTCTACATGATATAATCACATATCATACCAAATTAGGTCATATAACAATTAATAGGTATTGTCATTAACATGTCTTCTCTTTCTTCTCAGTATAAACTATCCGAATTGTTAAATTAATGACATTATTTAGGTTATTTAATGTTTATCACGACTTTAAAACATTTTATTGTTATAAGTTACTATATATGTTCAGTGTTTAAGTAATTACAACTCATGTAATCTCAAATATTCACTTAATGCGAATACGATTTCCCATTTTTATCGAATACAGGGTTCCGTATAGCAAAACTTACTTCGCGTTTACATTTTCATAACCTTTAGTTAATTTTTAATTGTTAAACTTAAGGTCTTAATCATCATTAAAGATGTTACTTTAAGTTTAATTAAGGTTCATTAATCAACCTTAATCGTTCTCTTTTCTTTTATATTCATAAACATTCTTCTCTAGCTTTTGCTCTGGCCCGGCGCTGCAGCGCCGTGCCCTTTGTTAATTGTTGCACTGCATCACATATTAACAATATGTTAGCCTCGTTCTGGCACTGCGGTGCCTGCCCCTTTTTTAAATATTTTTTCCTAAGTGTTGAGAAAATTTTACACCGCTTCCTTCCCGAATTCATAACTTGTTCGTTATAACTTAGAATTGGTTCGTTCAAAAGCCAATTTTTTCCTTATTCTTTATACTACAATATTTCCAAGACAAAATAATTCTTTGAATTCGTTAACGAGGATTTCGCTTGATTAAATTTTAAGGATTCGTTTGTTCTTCGTTCTTGAGCGTTCTTCGCTCGTTCATCCGTAATTATTCCATCTGATGTTTGAATTCGTCATTTCTTGAGTTTATGACTCATAAATTTCATTATCTTCAAGATGTTCACAAAACCCTAGCTTTCTAGGTTTGTTATTAACATTCCATTTTCGTTCAGAAATTTTAGTTAACTACGATTTCAACGATTAACGCCTTTTATTAGAAATTTCATCATAACTTCGTTATACGAGATTTTTACTCTGTTCCAAATGGAATCATTACATTATTCAAACATCTAGCAACATAACCAAGCATATATCATCTAATCCTATACACGATAATTTTAAACTTGTCCATCAACAATATGCTCTAAGTTTTTCATGTTTTTCTTCATTAAGTGCTTATTCATTGTTTATGATTCCACTTATTATGCTTTTGTTAGTGTTTTTAGTCCATTATTATCCATCCTTACTGCTTCAGATAATAACTTTTCCACCAATAATCACTTCTCTATCAAAAATCAAATTAAAGAGATTAAGATTAAGGGCTTAAATGTTATTACCTCTCGTGTTCTTGGCGTTCTTGATTGTTTGATCAACTAAGCTACCTTTTTTCTCTTCTTTCTTAGTAATTCTCTCTCTCAATATGTGTTGGTGAAAATTTGTTAAACAAATTATGAAGGTTAAGCTTTACTTTTATACAAATCCAAGACCAAGGGTAAAATGATCATTTCCATCAAACCTCCTTACTCTCCACTAACTTACTATTCACCAAGCTTCTCAAGGAAGCTTAGTGAGTATGACGCCCCCAAATCTATAGATCTGCGGTATCCGATCTGGTGCTCACGACTAACATATTAATATAACACCCACAAATCTATATACCCGCGGTATCCGATTCGGTGCTCATATCTAACTGATTAACTATAAATATTCGACAAGATATAATTTATATCTATCCAAGGTTCATAGTATCCCATAACAGATTACAATTCTCATCAGAACTATTATTATGTTTAGATACCCTCACTTGGATGTATAGAATGTATCTTATGAATATCTCTTTCATATCAATAATACCTATCTATCTAAAATCCAGAGTATTAACAATAACATGACCAGTCCATATTGCCAATACCCTCACTCAGATGTATAGTTCCTAAGGATATTGTACTAGATCATTAATATTGTTAAATCATCTAAGAATGCAACTATAACACAGTTGCAGAAATAAAGATGATAATACATTTCATATCATAAGTTCGGTTACAGGATTCTCAATATAGAGATCTTTATTAAAAAAGTCTTACAAGACTTACATTACACTAGACAGTAATTTAAAACTAATTTAAACATGGACTTTTTTCACTGTTGGTTCAAGACGTGTCGGGATTACCATCTAATACTGCAAAGAAAATGATTTGCAAGAATGAGCTGTATATGACATGCTCAGTAAATTTATATTTATAAACACAATGTTTGATTTGGACAAACGATAGTTCAACAACTTTACTCAACTAAGGGTTGATGACCATTACTGAAATTTTTATATCAACCATTTTTGTCAGTCACAATGAATTAAAATATGTTTAATTCAGATATGAGATAGGGGATCAACCTATTCAGTATCTTAGGAGTATGCATATCATCCTAATCATGCCCGTATGCACACAATGTCAGTTTGTCGACAAAATATAAGTCCCTTCAAGAAAAATTTGAACTCAGTATAGGATGTCTTACCAAAAAAATTTGGTTTGACACAACAGTTTATGCTTGATAAACAACAGTTCAATATCACATGAATAAGTAATTCATTTCTTAGTTATGCTGAAGCTATATCAATAACTTCACAATAATCGGTAACACATTGGTTCGGTATAAGATATCAAAATGGACTTAAGATAAAAATCTTGCTCAAAGTAAAGTAGGGTTCAAGAGAACTTGCATAAAGTAACTAGATAGGTTAGAAGACTTGCATGTGTGAAGAATGTCTATATAACGCTACTCGAAGTGTTTATGACACCTAAATATATTAAAACATATTTATATAGATCGTTAGTATCGATAACAATACCTAACTACTCAAATTATTTAAGTTTGGTCTATGTTTGACATGATTTCGGTGTCCTAAAACCTCACCGGATATTATCAAGTAGATATTTCGGTTAAACTTTAATTATACGCTTTGTTATTACTTTAGATAATTTATTTATCATTTATAATAATTTCTAGAAGCTTAATATAATTAATTTTAAATAATTTATAACCATTTAATATGATTTTAAATCATTAAAATCATTTTGAAATAATTAAATATTATTTATAAATGATTTATCTAATTTAAATTAGTAATAAATTAATTATTAATAATATTTAAATAAATAAAATATTTATGAAATTTATGCCAAAATATTAAAAGTTAATTATTATAACATAAAATAAATTTTAAAACTTATTTTATAATTATTTATATTTAATTTAATTTATTTAATTTACTTTTATTATTGTCTATCGCTATAGGTCTGTAGTGACAAGAAGTGTAGTTATAGTTGTTCTTCAGCCTTGAAGATCAACCTTGGTTAATGTCAAGTGGTCACTTTAACCAAGCTTGATTTCTTACTTGGTTTTGATTCTGGTTTTCTAAGTTCTTTAATAGTATAGAGGTTATGCAAGGCTACAACATGATACTAAGTTTGAACTCTAACTATAACCTAACAAGAAGTTATTAAGGTTCAAAGTGGCTGTCAGAGTTGTTCTTGGGTTTCTGAGTAACCCAGAACAGTGGTCAATGTTGGTCAACGAGTTTTGTGCTTCAATATCTCTCATTCCGCGTATTAGATGTGTGTTCTAATTATTGTAATTTATAGTTTATACACCAAAGTACAAGAAGGTAGCACTGGCTTGGAATGAGTAACATCATAAGGTGATGATCTAAGCCAGTCAAAGGCTTGTTCATGGTTGTGATCTAAGCTAGTTCTTGTCTCACATCTCAGCCAGGGATCATATCCCTAAGCTTTGATACCAACTGTGACGCCCCCAAAACAGGTATACATCACCCATCTTGAGTCGTCAGATACAAGGTACTGAATACAAATACAACTTAATTATACAACAGTTGTGTAAAATACGACAAAACATAGGCTGTGAGTTTTATTATAAATATTATCATCTAGAGAATATCCACACTCAATGGAGTCCTCATTACATTTATTATAACACTATTTCACAGAATAGTGAGGACTACTAATGCACCATCTAAGATCATCACTCTGTTCCCCGACTAGTCCCAGCTACGTTTTCATTTCCTGAAGAGAACAGTGAAAGAAAGGGTGAGCTCAACTAGCCCAGTAAGAAATATTATGACTAAGATAATGCAAAATAAATTATCATTAGCCTTCAATAATGTTAAACTGATAAAATATAATAAAAATCAAGTTTAACTGCAGCGGAACAAACAATCCATTAGAAGAGTCAAGTAGAACATAATGTCTACTATCTCCTCTAGATTTAAAAGTCCATCGTTGATATTTTATTCCTGTAATACTCATCAACAGTTCTTTGTTATACTTAAGACAAATAGAACTTTCATCACTTGTCTTCACTTGAACCACCAAAGATGTTAGTTAAATTCACAATTCATATTTATAATAATGTGAATTAACAGTTCCTTCTTGCCACAAAGGCTTAATAGAACGTTTACTCAATATCCTTACCCCAAAGGCTGAAAATATTTAAATGTAATAACAATGATCATACCAATCAGTTGTCTATCTTTGCACTACGGGCCAAAGATATTCAACTATAAAACCAATGGTCATGATCATACCAATCAATTTCCTGTCAGTACACTACGACCAAAGACATTCAACTGTTAACTAATGGTCAGGATCCTGCCAATCACATCATTGAATTATCCATGCACTAAGGCTAAGGATATTCGTTAGTATCACTAGTGGTCATGATCATGTCATACACCTGTCCATCTTCGTACTGCGGGTCAAAGCTATCAAACAACAGATCATCTTTGCACTACATGCCAAAGATATTCAACAACATATCATCTTTGCACTACAGGCTAAAGACATACAACTGTAAAACCAATAATGAACAGTATAATAAAGATTGGAATAATACAAGAATTTCACCATGTATGCAGTACTTCGCATAGACATGTTATTCCAACATAATAATAAAGAATGGATTAATAAAAGAATTTCACCATGTATGCAGTACTTCACATGGACAGGTTATTCCAACATGATAATAAAGAATGAAATAACAGAAGAATTTCACCATGCGTGCGTAATCCGCACAGATAGGTTATTCCCAACAGAATAATAAATAATGGATCCAGGTCCGCCGTAAACGCACAGACAGGTTATTCCAACAGAATAATAAAGAATGGAATAACAGAAGAATTTCACCATGTATGCGCTACTTCGCATAATCAGGTTATTCCAACATAATAATAAAGAATGGAATAATAGAAGAATTTCACCAAGTATAGGGTATCCCACGTATACAGGTTATTCGAATAGAATAATAAAGAATGGAATAACAGAAGTTCTCTTCAAGAATAAGAAAGAAAGAATACTCCTTACGAGTACAACAAATAATATCCCCTACGAGTATAACAAATAATATCCCTTACTATAATAATAATATCCCTTACTATACTAATAATATCTCTTACGAGTACAACAAATAATATCCCTTACCTTAGAAAAACTGAATACTGAAGTAGTAAAGTAGCAGAATACTTTTCTTCTTTCTCTCTAGAGTTTCAGTGAATTCGTAAGAAATAATGAAGGAATGAGCTTCTATTTTTAGAAGAATGGATTGCATAGTAACTGATTCATGAATGGTCCAGATTGATTTACTTTAAACGGACGGTCCATATTGATTTACTATTAAAACTTAAAGCAACGGTCCATACTAATTTACTATTAAAACTTTAAACTAGCGATCCATATTGATTTAGTATTATAACTTTCCACCAGCGGTCCATACTGATTTACTATTATATCTTCAACCAACGGTCTGAAAAAATTAGCACATCTCCTCATGGAATAATATTGTACCCAAAAATGATTTGGACAGAAAAAAAATATATCTTACGGGTGAATAGTACCCTGTGAATAGTAACTCGTAAATAGTAACTCGTGAATAGTAACTCATGAATAGTAACTCGTGAATAATAATACGTGAATAGTACTCCGACACGAAAAGTGCCCCGAATACCTGATTGAACAATATAACCTTCAGATATCAATTATTATCGAAACAAATGTCATTTTCTATTAACACAAATAATTCCAACACAATGGAACTATAAATTTTATCTTTAATCAACACGAACTTATTCATCATTAATATTATAACTCATAATATTTAACAACCAGGTCGTTCCCAGGAAAGAGGGGGCTTTCCGATAAGGATTTCTCCTTATTGGCGCGTATTTAGGTGACCAAACCTCTCCTTGACAGAACATCTAGACATTTTCAATATTGCAAATAATAATATGAATAACTTTGCCGTCTCAATTATTGATTTAATAATATAACATATTATGCAGATGATACTGTAACAATAATTAAATCAATAATATGAGAGATATGATACAACAATTATTGTAGAAATAATTGAGTATAACTGAGTGACTTTTTACGTAAGCATCAATAATCAATACCGTGTGCTACTATGCAACCACGCGTATTACTGTCTTTTACTACCAAGTAGTTCAACAATTTTAACGGTAACACTTTCGCCGTTATTTTTATAAAAATATTTTTGTCATTTTCTAAATCCGAAAATAATTCCGTTGTGGGGTCCACCAATGATTGTACCGTCGTACGGATATTTCCCAATAAAAAGAATATTCCCCGACCAATTGAATATTATACAACAACTTGCATACTTTGCAAAATTTATAAATATTACCCACAACTATAAAATTATATCAAATCTACACCATAATATTAAGAAAATATTTCCAGAAATTTAAATGTTTATTCATAAAATCCGGGGTCTCACAATCTCCCCTCCTTATAGAATTTCGCCCTCGAAATTTATGTACGTACCTGGTATGCTGAAGAGGTGAGGGTATCTGGACTTCATTTCAAATTCTAACTTTTGAGGTATAACCTTTGAGTGCCGAATATAATCCTTCTTATCCAAGATTTTAACACGTATCTCTTCATACGTTAAATCTTCTGCTATCTCATCTAGTTTTAATTCAATAATGTGGTTTGGGTCATCCACATATTTACGTAACATCGACACGTAAAAAACGTTATGAACACGCGACATACTTGGCGGTAAAACGAGTCTATAGGCCACAATTCCTACTCGATCAAGGATTTCAAATAGGCCAATAAAATCGAGGGTTGAGATTTCCTTTCTTCATCGATTCTTGCTTCTAGAATAATACCCTCTTGAACCTTCAGAATCACATTCATCAGCTTTGAGTATGTAGCTTGCACGACTTTAACTTTATCGATTAAAGTTGATTCTAATCATATATTCGTTATCTTCATATAGGTTCGTATATTCGCACTCGTAAATGCATATGATCTTCTACTAAACGCGTTAGCTACCACGTTCTCTTTTCCACGATGGTATTGAATGGTACGATCGTAATCTACAACAGCTCAATCCAACGTCTTTGGCACATTATACGATCGTTTTAGGTAAAGAAATATTTGAGGGTTTTAGAAATGGGTTTTGTACTGGGGTCAATAAAAAATTCAATTTCACGCTCTAGGGTAGGCTAAGAAGTCTTCAAGAATACGTCAGGAAATTTATTAACAATAGAAATATCATTCAAAACTGTGACTTTAATCCAAGACTTGGATAACACATGTAATGAAGGTTTCTCCTAACGAAGTTTCAACAGATAAATCAAAGTCTAATTTCTCCGGAGTCAAATTTAAACGTTGAACGCAAGCAAGAGAGATAAAAGAATGGGTAGAACCGATATCTAATAAGATATAGACTATGCAAGAATTTATAATTAACTAACCTGTGCTAATTTCGTTCGGGTTACTCACTTTTTGAGAAGTCACGAAAACGCTCTTCTTGAAACCACCAACTTTGTTTTGTCCGTATCCGCCTTTGGTACCACCGTCCCAGCTGGACTTGACTTTGGTGCATGACAAAATCGAGCTAAATGACCTTCTCTTCATGAAATTTCCACTCCTATTATCTTGGCCATGATTACCACCGAAGTGGTTACCATTCTTGGCATGATAATTTCCCCCACGATGGTTATCATTGTTCCGATGGCCGTTGCCACTGGTATGATTATTATCGCGTTGTTGGTCGTTACCTTTTGGTTGAGCTAACTCAACGGTCTCATGTGCTTCATTGCTTATCTCAACATTTTCAGATATCATTTTCAAACACTGTCACAAAATAAGGGTTAATTGACATTTCACATATTATCCCAATACTCTGACCGACCAATTAAATACCAAATAAACTTAGGTAGGTCATACTAGCGAAGGAATTCCCCGTCTCTCCCCTCCTAGTTCTTGTCTCACATCTTAGCCAGGGATCATATCCCTAAGCTTTGATACCAACTGTGACGCCACCAAAACATGTATACATAACCCATCTTGAGGCGCCAGATACAAGGTACTGAATACAAATATAACTTAATTATACAACAGTCGTGTAAAATACGACAAAACATAGGTTGTGAGTTTTAATACAAATATTTTCATCTAGACAATATCCACTCTCAATGGAGTCCTCATTACATTTATTATCACACTATTTCACAGAATAGTGAGGACTACTAATGCACCATCTAGGATCATCACTCTGTTCCCCGACTAGTCCCATCTACGTTCTCATTTCCTGAAGAGAACAGTGAAAGAAAGGGTGAGCTCAACTAGCTCAGTAAGAAATATTATGACTAAGATAATGCAGAATAATTTATCATTAGCTTTCAACAGTGTTAAACTGATAAAATATAACAAACATCAAGTTTAACTGCAGCGGAACAAGCAATCCATTAGAAGAGTCAAGTAGAGAATAAAATATACTATCTTCTATGATTTAAAAGGTTTTTCATCACTTTTATCGCTGAGACTCAGCTTAATAAATAAACCACATCATCCCTGCACTACGGCCAAGGATATTCATTAGTATCACAACCACAAATTTTCAATGCACTACGGGCCAAGGATATTCGTGTATTCATCAATGGTCATGATCATGCCAACAACTGTCCATCAATGCAGTACGGCCAATGAGGACTTTTACTAACATCATTTGTAACATTACGGTCATGATTATACTGAATAATCCCTGGTCATAATCATATCAAGTCAATCTATGCACTACAGGCCACATATGACTTTTAACATTTTATAAACATGAGGATGATGACAATGATATAAGAATTCAATAAAACAAGTTCAAGAATTAATTTATCCAGGAGCTAATAATGTCCAACATGGGTCCCTGTCATAAATAATGCTGTTTGATATATATACAATGTAAACTGTACATGACAAAATGGATAAGCTAGTCTGTGCAGGTAAAAACAAGCTCATCTACGGATCAGTGTACATGCGAGCTAGCAAGACCAATATGGCATCCCTCTCAGATGAAGGAGGTAAAGCTGTAGTCTCCTGGATGAGAATATCCACACGACCTAATAGATTTGTAGCCATCTGCATGATGACCATATGATCATCAATATATGCGCTCATCTCTGCAATCATGCCAGTGGTAAGGGATCTCACTGCAGTACTATCTGTGATAGCTACATCCCGGACAGATATAGCACTATCTCACTCAACTATCACTGCATCTCTGGCTGATATAGCCTTATCCCGCTCAACAACAGCGGCATCTCTGCGATCTAATGCCTCGTCTCTATCCAATAAAGCGACGTCCCTCACATCAAGAGTAGTCGACATCATAGATCGAATCTGGTCTCTCTCAAAGGTCATCAGAAGAAGACTCTGCTCTAAGTACTGTGTCGAGTGCTGATTCACAAAAGTAATAGTACTAGGAGAATCTGGAAGAAATGCTGGTAACCCAGCAACGGTATCCTCCTCGGTGTAGGTATCAATGTCCTCCATAGGCTCTATATCGTATAACTCGCTCTCTGGTACTGCAAATACTGCTGCATCCGATAAAACCTCTGTCTCCATCCATTCGGAGTACTCTACGGAATAACCGAGACTACTGGCAGGAAAAGCAGCTAGCTCACGTTGATCCCAACAAGCGTATACACGAGATTGGTCCTCGACTGAGAGGTATCGAGAGGCTAAATGCTGACCTGCCGCCCCCTCGAAAGGATGAAAATCCTGGAACTGGTCAAATTGCGACATCACGGCCAATGGGTGATAAGTAGTCACGCTCCTCAAGCCAGCCAAAGGGAGGAAATCCATGCCCGGAGCATGAGTAATGAAGCTATATGCTGAGCAAAGCCCCGAGCACAGCAATATGCTAAATGGAGCTCTGATATCTGCCAAAAACGTGGACCAAGATTAAGCATCTGTACACTATGATGGTTGAAAGGAGTATAACATAGCCACATCATGGGAGAAATAATACCCATGCCGTCTAAGGGTACCAACCGGTCGCAAGTGTGACATAAACCACACATATAGCATGACTGAACTCCTAGTAAACACGCCTGATGGGTAAGTACTGCAGTAGGATGCTGATCGCAGGGTCTCTGCCACGATAATAGGTACAATGGTATGACCCTCACTGAGTGCTTTCACGGCCATGATAACTCCTATATCTATCTCATCCATATACTGCGGCACATACACGTATGACAGTACACATAACATCAGTACATCAACTCTGGCCAAATGCCAATGATCCTCCGACGCGGTGAAATCCCCAGAATATCGTGAGTAGCTATCCTCCGCGCCAAATCTTTCATACAGAAAATGCTGAGAGATCACGTGGCCATATATCAGCTCATCCTGCACTACTCTGCTCCTCAATCCTGTGAGAGTCATGAATCGTCTACTCATGTCTCCCAAATCCATGTGCATGCAGGGTCTGTCTAAGGGCAACATCGTCAAACGTGCATACTCCTCCAGAGTAAGAGTCAACTTATGGGTGCCAAAACAGAATACCTGCCTATCTGGTAGCCAATGCTCTATCATCCCGTCTACGAATCATGCAGGAACCTGAAATGCCAAAAGGGTCGTGGTATGCTGTAGCAACAGATCTACAGTCACCTTGTCTGGTGGTGACATGCTATCGTACCACGATCGCATACCCAATGCCACCACTGACGGTGGGGTATGATCTATACGGTTAACTATCGAAGAAGACATCTGTGCGGGCCGTGTCATAAGACCATCCAGGGGTCAATGCCAAATATCTCTGGACATACATACATATGCATTACATTATACATGCATAACAGATAATGGATGACAATATGATATAGGGAATGAAAAACGGTGCATACATTCCTAAATATATCATCATCTAATACATCAGCTCTATACAGCTACAAATACATGAAAATGGGGCACAGACGCCCTACTACTAACAGAGGCCTATCAAAAGATATAACGAGAATGGGGAACAGCCACCCAATATCTAACAGAGGCCTATCAAAAGATATAATGAGAATATACATCAGAAGAAGACCAGGGTCTTGATGTCCACATCCTCAATCCTGTCCACCTGATGTAACTCCTCCTGAGTCATTGGATCTCTATCAACAGGGATGTCAGGCCTATAAAGAGGAGGATTTGCGCTGGAAAAACCAAATGGGTCGTCTGAGGGGCCAGCACCTGAGCTGGAAGGAACAAATGACTCCACCTCTGCTAGATCTCTGCCCAAATGTCGAATAAATACATGTGTCTGGTCCAACTGCCGGGTCAAACTATCAATCTGGGTCAGATGAGTCGGAGCTTGGACGCAAGCCACCCAATTCGTCATCATCAAAGATCCTGGAACCATATCCCCCATAAACTGTGCGGCACAGGACTGGGCCCCAATAGTGCGAGGGAGCCACCAACGCTGGAATATCTCCTGAGTATATGGACCCTCGGATAAATCAAAACCGTCAACTCCCAACAAAGGAATATTCATAACGGGTGACTGTGATACAGGCCAATGACGCCTGACAGGAGGCAAGATCGGTATACGATTCTCCCCTGTGGTGCCCCTAATATCACACTATTCTAAATAGAGCTCCCAGCCTCCATCTTTGAAGAGAGGAAATCTCCGGGTGGAAATCAAATACTCTACTCTAGTAGGGTGTCTATCCTCAAAACTGATGGTCAAATGATACCCTGAGAATGGAAGCCATGTGATGGCGTCATCCATCAGCAACTCCAGCTGCATACGGTAGTGAGCGAAGCCCTCAGATACAGGGACCTCTGGCAAAATAGAATGGTGTCATCGTCATCCTCGTGGATAGGTATCTAAGCCTAACACACTCATGTGAAGCAAACACGGGAGCCTCTCATAGGCCCAAAACTTCCAACACAATGGCAAAACATCTGCTATCAGTAAACACTCTTAACCTATTAATGGGAAAAGATAAGAGAAATACTGACCATCAGAAATGGGTAAAATCCTAGCCAAGCCTCGGTCAAACCCTGTGAGCGAAGAAGCATGCCCCGGAGGAAATAGGCAAAGGTGTAAGAGCCCCAGTCATACTCTCCTATACGATACCGTGGAAGAATTATCTGCTATGAAGCAGCCTCGAATGATCATCAGGAATAATCGCTGCAGAACGCGATCCCTGATCCTGACATCATCAGGCATGGGCTCGCTCAATAGCCCACTCATAACATCTACACTCAAAGGACCTGAACGGACAATCTTGCCTTTGAGCTCCTCCGCCGGAACTCCTAATAAGGATCTGACGATAGTGGGGGTAATATTCGCCATGCAAGGCACTGGCTCCCCTCCAAACTCCATACCTGTGGTAAATCGCCAATCCATAGGCATCATCATCACCTTGCAATCCAGCAGATGGAGTGACTGAGTCTGATAAAACCATCACTCAGACAATGCCCTGAGGTAACCCCAAGGACAATGACGGGGAAGGATGGAGAAAAATGCCCCAAATCCCCACTCATGCACTACTGCTATATAATCAGGATGAAGCGTCTGGTACATGGAGTGGATGCTAAACCAGTTACCTCGAGGCTGTGTAAAACCTAGAACCTGCACGAAAGGCAGATCAACATCAGAATCCTTTAATCCACATCAATAAGAAAGAAGGAAGATAAAGTCTAACGTCATACCTCGTTAGCGTGCAAGTACATTGATGGGTGTCTACTCAAATCACCCAGCAACTCTAGGTTCACCACCTGGATGCTTGGAAGCTCCCTACGAGGGATATGTGCACCAGGAGCGGAATCCTCAATATCCACCTCCTCGTCCTCGACGTTTAGAACATCTACCTGGACAGGACGTATCACAGCCTCCACCAACAGATGAGGATGTCTTACAGAATGGGGACGAGGCACTTCAGAAGCCCTCCGTCGTACTCCAGAAGCGGTCTTGTAAGAACTGCTCGGCTGATCCGGATCCATCAATATCTGGACAATAAGTCTCCAAATCAACTCAGAAAGGGTGTGGTATTTCTTTACCTGGAGCTTTTTAAATGCATCTATGACTATATGCATGCATGCATTTACTTTAATATATAATAGAGTTTAAATGCATGACTACCCAATGCCTACATTTGGAAAATGTTTGCCATAGTCCCCTTTGAAAATAGGACTATCCACATGCACATAGGCATGTCTAGGTGGCCATTTAGTAGCACATCTGCCCCACAGTCATATACATAATATATGCATTAAAAATTAAAATCATCATGCACAAGGCCAACCTCAATGCTAGGAGTACTTTGCCTTTCTACATGTTGCTCATTGGACCTCAAATAGGACAAAAAATAGCAGAAAAAGGTGTCAATTTGTCTGTCTCGAAAGTTAAATTTTTTCACATCATTATGTTCAGCATGGTTTAATACTAACATTTACTATGTTGAATATTTTTTATCAAGTCATTTGTGCATACATAATCACTACTATGTGTTTAGATGCATTTCGTGCAATATCTCACAATCTAACGGACAGAAACTGGAAAAAGAATACATGCATACATTACCAAGATAGTGTATAACACTTGTACGGTGACAGAATTTGTAGAAAGCAGCCCGAACTCAGCAGATCTGAAGAAGGCTCGCGGTTTTTTTTTTCTAAGCGAAGTGAGTTAGAAATGAACTTGCGAAGGCAGGCTACAGAATTTATCATCCACGCCTGGAAGCAAGTGCTCCTGCGGCTCCTCTATGTTGGTCCCACCCCTCCGGCTCGGTCCAGTTCGAGTTAAAACGGAGTTCTTATGGGCTAGAAGGGTCAAATCAGGAATAAAAATGCCACGCGATTGAGCAAAACAGCATACAATTCTAGTCTTCTCAGATGAGACTTTGAACCTGTACATCACTCATTTGGTAGTCACCCGAACACGAGGTATACCCTGCCAATGATCCCATTTGTCACAAATCACATCCGACAATACCTCGTATAGGTCCGATGCCGCCAACTCCGGGTCATTACCCTAAGTGAGTCCCCGACGGGGGTTACCATGTAGATCCCCGACGAGGGTTACAACACGTTCATCCGTTGACAATTCTATCAATGAAGGTCAAGCAACCTTAAAATTATTTCAGCTGATGGCAGGTAAACCCATCGAAGCATTGAGAATCGTTCGGTAGCTGCGTACGTACTCATGCGTCCCCAGTAGATCCTCGACGGGGGTTACAAAATATATCTCCGGCGGGATTAACAACGCATGCTCAGCAGTTGACACACATATCAATGAAGGACAAATAACCTTGACGTCATTTTAGCCGATAGCGTTTAAACCTATCAGAGCTATAGAGCTATTTGAGGTTCTCATAACCAGCTGCTCATATTCCCCAGCGGATCCTCGGCGGGGGTCACAACGCAATGCCCCGTTGATCTACACGTCAGTGAAGGTCAAGCAACCTTGACGATCTCCTCACAGAGTTTCAGCCGTTGATTCACACATCAGTGAAGGTCAAGCAACCTTGACAGTATATTCCACAGGATGTTTCAGCCGTTGATTCACACGTCAACGAAGGTCAGGCATCCCTAACAGCATTTGCTATTGGCAGTAAATCCAACAGAATCTTGACATATTCTGGCGATACTAACCAGGAAAGGTCAACATTATCAAAGAGGATAGATGATGGAATATGTTATACACATCCTCAAAGCAGATCAAGCTTCATCCCCACAGATCTCTTACACATAAGTGGTACCCCTTCAGGATCAAGTCGTTATCAAGAACACAGGAATTTGGTGATAACTCCAACATCAACATCCTAACAGATTTGGCTTGCACATCAGATCTGGTCAGTATTGCCAATCCCCAGTTGAAGCAACATGGAGCCAGCAATCATCCCCAGCATGTTGGGCCACAACCTTGTACACATGCATCATACATTTGCATCATGTTGATATCCATAGTACTATGTTTATCTTGTTACATTTCAAGTGTCTAGGATTCTTTATCTTACCCATGCATCGCCATGCCAAAGATGAGAATGAGGACCTTCAACAATTACAGCAATCCAATCTCAGCGAAGTATGATCAACGTCTGCTTTATCGGCCCAATCCGGTGATAACACCGGTGAGGGACAACATCGTCATCTCGTCCAACACAATGCCACATCACGTCTTTACGCAACGATGTCCCACAAGATTAACCAATCCCGAGTGACTATTGTGCGGAGTAAAGGATGAAAGTTGAAGCTTGAAGACCGGAGGGCATCGTCCCATCTTTAATAACTTTGTACAAACTGTAATCCCATGCCATCGTACAACTCTCGACAATAGTGGTCCAAAATAGGTCCTGTATACTTCAAAACGGATGCCCGGATTGCACTTCTCAAAATTTGAGTGGACATTACAGTGCTTGAGTGCATGTACTTCGAGACGACCCGACCCGACCCGCCTTTGGTACACCTGTGGCTCAGCCGCAGGTACACCTGTGGCTCATATTGCCTATAAATAGAGGACTTGGGGTGCTGATTTTTAAGAGAAAAAAGACTGGGAAACCCTGCACAATTTGTTATGCACTCGCCATATAGTGTATTTTCCCACTTTTAAACACCTGTGAGCTCATATATAGCCCCTTTTGTACCCACAAAAGCTAGTGTTTACCCACTCTAAAGATATAGAAGCCCTTTTTATCAGTCAGCTGTAAGCCTTCTCATACACACTTTAGAGTCTTTCTCTTCATCTTTGCACACACCCTTCTATACGTTGAGAGTCGTGTTGCTTGCTTTGGCCCGGAATCCGGTCCGTGGTTTCAGTCTAGTCTGTATAAATATATTATATATACATATACTTATATATATATATTGACTAACATTATCGATTTATGCCTTGATTGAGCCTAGACTTCGGTTTGGAGCGTTTACTTGCTTTTCTATATATATATATATATTTTTATATATATGAAATGTGTGTCAAACTTTGTTCGATGAGCCTAGACTTCGGTCTAGAGTGTTTATTGCTTTAATATATATATATATATATATATATATGTACATTTATATATATTAACTGTGTGTCAGACTCTGTTCGATGAGCCTGGATTTTATATCCGGTGCGTTTACTCGCTTATATATATATATATATATATATATACTTATATATATGAACTCTGGTCGGACTCTATTCGATGAGCCTGGATTTTACATCCGGTGCATTTACTGCTTTTATATATATATATATATATATATATATATATTTTTCATCCTGCCTGGAGTTTTCTTCGTGGCAGTTGATCGCTTTACAACTTTATTTATGTTTTGTCCCGCCTGGAGTTTCCTCCGTGGCGGTTGATAGCTTTTAACAACTTTATTTACATTTTTGATCCCCCATGGAGGTGCTTCGTGGTTGGTGATCATGTCCGTATATATATATTTACCGCTTTTATATACATATATCTGCTTATTGCTCTTATATAAATTGCAACATTCTGTGCACCTAGGAATCATGTGATCACAGATTAATCCCATTGGATCTAGATTCGGTTCTCGTGATGGACATTTTTCAGCTATAAGCAGCATGTAAATTATTATGCGATGTCTGAATTTCCTCAGATGGTTTCCATACCCACGAGGAAGTCGGCATTATTTTTGTATATTTTTTTTATACGGATGCTTCGTATTCGTCAAAATAAAATTAATCCAGTCGATCACTTAATAAAAAATGGGAGTGTAAAAGGTCTCTATTCCAATTGAGCATCAGGGTTTGAAAAAACCTCTTTTATAAAACATCTCTGCCATATCTTATTAAAAACTGAATTTTCACATAAATTCAAACCCTGTGTATATAGGTTCGAACGAGGCCTCGCACAACTTCCATATAACAGCATATTGACCCACACACACACACATACACACACTCAGATAATAGTTTCTTGAAAAAAGGCGGTCACCGTGGAAACACGGATGTCGGGGGGGTGCCTAACACCTTCCCCCCGCATAATCAAGTCCTCGGACCTTAAACAAATCTCGGTTTCGCCGACCCGTATATTAGTATCACCTCACTGGGTCAATATGTAAACCTTTTATCGGTTGTGTTGGTACAACCATTTAAAAAACCAACTGGCGACTCTTAACAGTACCATCGTCGACATTATACATGTCGGACCTTTTTCACTTGTTTTTTCAAACAAATCTCACTTAAAATGAGAACACCAAAGAATAAGTAATGGAAAGGGACACCCAAAAATCCCAACGTCGACATAGACACTCGAAATTTTCTGTACTACTGTTACTGACATTGCAGGAGGAAAGATTCGTCTTTTAAGAGAGAACCCTGAAAGACAATCCAAATCCATACCGGATACTACCGAGAGTTCAGCATCAACCCCAGATCACACTCTAGGAGCAACAGTTCCAACCTCAGATATAACCCCGAGACCTGCAGATACAATACCGGAACACACACCGGAGAAGACCAATTAATCTCGGAGATAACCCCGAGGTATCCAGTCTCAGTCCCAACAAAGGGAATAGCCACCAACCTTGGTGATAACCCCAAGGAATGCAGTTTCGGAGATAACCCCGGAAATGCTTGTTTCAAATGCCATCAGCTTCAATCTCGGCGCTCACAATGAGATACACTGTACCAACCTGGCAATAACATTGGGAAGACAGGTCCACCTTAAAGATGACACTGAGGACCTTCAACAATTGCAGCAGTCCAGTCTCAGCGAAGTATGAGCAACGTCTGCTTTATCGGCCCAATCCGACGATAACACCGGTGAGGGACAACATTGTCATCTCGTCCAATACAATGCCACATCACGTCTCTACGCAACGATGTCCCATAAGATTAACCAATCCCGAGTGACTATTGTGCTGGGTAACGGATGAAAGTTGATGCTTGAAGACCGGAGGGCATCGTCCCATCTTCAATGACTTCGTACAAACTCTAATCCCATGCCAACGTACAACTCTCGACAACGGTGGTCCAAAATAGGTCCTGTATACCTCAAAACGGATGCCCGAATTGCACTTCTCAAAATTTGAGTGGACATTACAGTGTCTGAGTGCACGTACTTCGAGACGACCTGACCCGACAAACCCGGGCCGACCCGACCCGCCTCTGGTACACCTGCGGCTCAGCCGCAGGTACACCTATGGCTCATATTGCCTATAAATAGAGGGCTTGGGGTGCTTATTTTTAAGAGAAAAAGACTGGGAAACCCTGCACAATTTGCTCTGCACTCGCCATACAGTGTATTTTCCCACTTTTAAACACCTGTGAGCTCATATATAGCCCCTTTTGTACCCACAAAAGCTAGTGTTTACCCACTCTAAAGATATAGAAGCCCTTTTTATCAGTCAGCTGTAAGCCTTCTCACATACACTTTAGAGTCTTTTTCTTCATCTTTGCACACACCCTTGTATACGTTGATAGTCGTGTTGCTTGCTTTGGCCCGGACTTTGGTCCGTGGTTTCATTCCAGTCTGTATATATATATATATATTATATATACATATACTTATATATATATATTGACTAACATTATCGAGTTATATACATATATATATATTTTCGTCCTACCTGGAGTTTTCTTCGTGGCAGTTGATCACTTTACAGCTTTATTTATGTTTTGTCCCGCCTGGAGTTTCCTCCGTGGCGGTTGATAGCTTTTAACAGCTTTATTTACATTTCTGATCCCCCATGGAGGTGCTTCGTGGTTGGTGATCATGTCCGTATATATATATTTACCGCTTTTATCTATATATCTGCTTATTGCTCTTATACAAATTGCAACATTCTGTGCGCCTAGGAATCATGTGATCACAGATTCGTCCCATTGGATCTAGATTCGGTTCCCGTGATGGACATTTTTCAGCTGTAAGCAGCTTGTAAATTATTCTGCGATGTTTGAATTTCCTCAGATGGTTTCCATACCCACGAGGAAGTCGGCATTATTTTTGTATAATATTTTCGTACGGATGCTTCGCAGTCGTCAAAATAAAATCAATCCAGCCGAATACTTAATAAAAAATGGGAGTGTAAAAGGTCTCAATTCCTATTGAGCATCAGGGTTTGAAAAAACCTCTTTTATAAAACATCACTGCCATATCTTGTTAAAAACTGAATTTTCACATAAATTCAAACCATGTGTATATAGGTTCGAACGAGGCCTCGCACAACTTCTATATAACAGCACATTGACCCACACACACACACACACTCAGATAATAGTTTCTTGAAAAGAGGCGGTCACCGTGGAAACACGGATGTCGGGGGGTGCCTAACACCTTCCCCCCGCATAATCAAGTCCTCGGACCCTAAACAAATCTCGATTTCGCCGACCCGTATATTAGTATCACCTCACTGGGTCAATGTGCAAACCTTTTATCGGTTGTGCTGGTACAACCATTTAAAAAACCAACTGGCGACTCTTAACAGTCCCATCATCGACATTATACATGTCAGACCTTTTTCACTTGTTTTTTCAAACAAATCTCACCTAAAATGAGAACACCAAAGAACAAGTAACGGAAAGGGACACCCAAAAATCCCGACTTCGACAGGTGGTGACTCGGCTAGAGACTCCAGTAAGAGGACTTAAGCTGTTACTACAATCTTTTCAAAATTTTTATCTGCTCATGTGTGGATGTTGCATTTATATTTAATGAATGTGTACGAATGCATTTCTTTATTGCTCTTATTGCTTCGCACCATAACTGCTTGTGATGTTAGTGCTTCGCACCATAACTGCTTGTGATGTTAGTGATTCACACCATAACTGCTTGTGATATTAGTGCTTCGTACCATATTTGTCTGTGATATTAGTGCTTCGCACATGTCATAATTTCATACGGTGAGATGCGATGTATATGAATGTATGTTGTGTGGTCCCTCCACCAAGAGGCTATCCCGTCGGTGTTTGATTACTGGACTCGTGAGAAGCCTGATTCTCCGAGGCTCAAGAAAGGCACCACCCAAATTCGCTCCAATTGAAAGACCGGATTAACTTCCCGTCTAGTAGATTGCGATGATTTGGTAACCTTCATGCCAAAAAGCCGTGAAAGTAACCTAAGATAGGTCAGCCTCTGATAAACCCAAAGCGGAGGAAAGTCTCTTCATGCTTTCATTTCAATTACTTGTAAACAAAATTACTTATAATTTCATTCCATATCTATCTCCATGTAATGAGAAATATGAAGAAATGTGTACACATACATGCTACAAACAACTGACATCCATTGTGTAGGATAAAAATTCCTAAAATGGATATATCACATAACATGTTATTATATACATTCCCTAAAGACTAAACTATGCCAGTCTTTCACAGGAAATCATTCGGACCTACTACCCGTTCAAAGTCCAAAAAGGCAACAGGCCTATAGTCAATCATGTCGTCATCCGACCAGACTGAACTTAATCTAGTTTCTTGCAAAGAATTCAACGGATTAAGCAAACACCGGAAAAATTTAAAATTCCTGACTTTGAAAAATATGACGGGTTAGGAGATCCTTACACATATTTAAAGGTATTTATTGGAGAACTTGGATCTTATGCAGAGGACGAAAAGCTCAGAATGCAATTGTTCCAAAAGAGTCTAACTGGAGAAGTCCGTTCGTGGTACACAAGATTAGACAACTCCAAAATCCATAGTTGGGAAGAGCTAGCACATGCCTTCCTCACTCAAAATAGCTTTCAAACTTAGATGGCTCCTGATCGATATCAAATTACCAAGATCAAGAAACAGTCTAATGAGTCTTTCAGAGAGTATACTCAAAGGTGGAGATGCCTGGCTGCCCAAGTTAGTCCTGTCATGACAGAATCAGAAATGGTCATGAATTTCATAGACATACAAGAAGCTCCCTTCTATGAGAGAGTTTTAGCCGGCATCGGCAAACCATTTTCTGACATGGTTAAGCATGGGGAGATGGATGAAATGGGGTTGAAGTAAGGAAAGATTCAAGACCTAGCCACACTCAAAGCTGTTGCTGATCACATCTAATCTGGAAATTATGGGAACAACCCCTGGAGGGTCCATAAAAAGAAAGGGGAAGATGTTTCCCTAATACTACAGGGGCAAAAAGGCAATTAAAACATGACTATTCAAAGGAGAAACTATACTCCCTTTCCAGCACAGTCTGCAAACCCTCCAGTACCAAAAGGTGGAGAAGTCAAATGCCATCGAGTGTTTACACCCTTAGGGGATACCCTCAAGAACATTCTTAATCTTCTGACAACGCAGAAGAAAATTACGTATCTTCTTCCATCAGCCAGCCCTAATGGACGGGGTTTTAATGCTGCTAGGAAATGTGCTTATCATACTGGGGCACCTGGACATGATACTCAGGATTGTTGGGCTTTAAAACACAAGATCCAGGACCTAATAGACAACGGGGAGATCGTAGTCACCAAACCCGATCAGCCTCATGTACAAGACAACCCTCTTCCCAGAAGAGGTCAACATGATCAATTGGAGCAATGGACAAAATTCCAACTTCAGCTGTGAATCTTCCCAGACCCTCAAAGACGGTGATGAAAAATGAGATTATGCCAAGTTCCAATTCACAATGGAACGAAAGATCAAAGCTCTCGGCAAACAAATTGAGCAATTGGCGGAACTGGTGACTTATCAGCATCAAGTGACTCGGCAATTAATCAGCTAGGAGCATGCCAGTCTCCTACCTATTGTCATGAATATTCCCTCGTAACTTTCAAAAAATGAAATGCTGGAAGACAAAGTGACGAAGAGAGCAAATGCCAAAGCCCGTCGGGATTTCTCCAACAAACGGGAATTCACCTCTTTGGGCCAACCTATAGAGGAAATCCTTCACATGTTAATCAAGGAAGGAAGGATCAGTTCACTTCTACCTCCAATCAACCCCCGTTTGGGATGGTACAACTCTGATGGAGTATGTCAATACCACTCCCAGTCTCGCGATCATAGCACAGAAGAATGTTGGGCACTCCGCCACCTTATTCAAAATCTAATCGACAGTGGTGTACTGCGCTTGACAGATAACGACACTGTGTTACGAGCAAGTGAGAATGCAGGCCCTACTAAGTGGAAAAGTGTGGTAGTAGTTATATCCACTGAAGTTGAGGGGATTAATACTTTACTCACAACGCCAATAATTCAGCTCAAAGGAGGAAATGATCCTTTGAAAGTGGCCGCTCTCGAGCCAATCAACTTGCCATGCAGAGCACAATATCCTATTGTTAGCTTGCGCAAGGTTCCGTGGAATTATGGAGAAGGTAAAGGATCCACCTCACATACAACTGCTGCAGTGGCGAAGGAAAATCCATTGTATCTCCCCCATCAGGTGATGAAGCCCACCAACAAATCAAAGGGGAAAATACACATGGAGAAGGTTGAAAAATTCCTCCGCGCTGTGGGTCATAATGAAGCTATGGTGGTTTTAAGCTTGAAAGAAGCTCCACAACAAATATCAATTTTGGACTTAGTCATAACCTCTGAGCATCGGAAGGTCTTGCTAAAGGTTCTAGAAGAAGCCTATCTCCCAACATCAGTGGATACGGAAAAGTTTCAACATATGGTTGATCACATTTTCAACAATAATGTTATATCCTTCACTGATGATGACATACCATCCAAAGGGACCGGTCATTGCAAATCGTTACACATTGCGGTCTTATCCTCCGGATACATGGTAGTAGGAGTCTTAATAGATGAAGGTTCCTCTCTGAATATCTGCCCATATGCTACCTTGGTGAAGATGAATATCAATCTCAACCGAATTCGGAGTAGCCATACTATCATCAAAGCTTTTGATGGAGCCCGCCGTAACTCGGTCGGAGTAATTGAGCTGCCAATCAAAATTGGTCCTCACACATTCTGTGTATCGTTCCATGTGCTCAAGATAGATTTGGGATACAACCTGCTCTTGAGACGACCATGGATTCATATGGCTAGGGCAGTCCCCTCCACTCTTCACCAACAATTGAAATACATTATCAACAATAGCCTGGTCACAGTCAATGCTGAACCGGAGATTCCTCAGCATGGAGACATGCCATTCATCAATGCCAATACAGATGTAGAACCAGTCAGTTTTCATGCTTTGGAAATAAACAACACCTAATACCATGCTATTGGAGCACCATTGCTCGAACCCAAGATTTCTGCCGAGGTAATGTCGGCCACTCAAGAAATAATGTCATTGGGCCATAAACCGGAACAAGGGTTGGGTAAAGATTGGCAGGGTATCAAGTACCCAATTCGCTTAACCAGGCAAGCTGGAACAGCTGGGCTAGGCTATTCTGCCAGTTCTAGTCGCAGTCCCTCATAAACATCACCAGATTCCTTCAGCTTCAACCATGTGGCGTTTATCTTCGCCTTCAAACTCTGAGTCCGCACAACCTCCTGTAAAGGTACCAGCCAATGTAATGTCTATGTTATGTCCCAAGCCGGTACCGGTGAAAGGAAAAGAAATCTTTGTTTCAAATCCCGCAGTGGAAGAAAAGGAACGAAGAATCAAGCAAGACGTCATCCGAATGATGTCTGATATACGCATCATCATTCATGACGAGCATACCAACAAATACACCCCAGATGATGATTGCCCAGACGTAATGGCCATCATTCGGGATAGGGAGGATGATGATAATTCCTCCATCATTGCAGTCCACCCGGACTTTGCCCTTGCCAATTAGAACAGCATCCCTTGCATTGGTCGTCAAGGGTAAAGCGAGCAGAAACTCTTTCTATCCTATAGATATAATAACTGTTTAGTTTTCTGCACAGTATTAGCAGTTTATTTTGCCAGTATATGCTAACACTGTGTATGATCAACACATTTCATATATACTAAGTGAAAGCATATTTTGTTCCAGGAATCTGAACCTAGATGCGCCTGTATTTGCGGATACGATGCCTCTCCTACACAGGGATTGTACCTTTGATGTAGAGATGAATTCAGCCTTGATGGATATACAAGATGACATTGAGGTGCCTCCAGAAATTCAAGAATGGGTCAAAGACAAACCCAGACCCAACCTTGATCAAACCACTTCTTTCAATCTCGGAACCTTAGAAAGCCCTAAGTTAATCCAGATTGGTTCAGACCTTACCTTAAACCAACAGAATAATATGGTTACGCTATTAACCCAATTCCAGGACGTGTTTGCATGGTCTCATGAAGACATGGTGGGTTTTTCCACAGACATTGTCCTTCATCGCCTTCCCATTAAAGAGGGATTTAAGTCAGTCAAGCAGAAAATCAGGCGATTGAAACCTGAGTGGAGTTTAAAGGTGAAAGAAAAAATTGTGAAACAATTTCAGGCTGACATCATCATGGTGTCTACATATCCTGAGTGGATATCCAATATCATGCCTGTACCTAAACCTGGAGGGAAGGTGCGAGTTTGCATGGATTACCGGGACTTGAATAAAGATTACTTAAAAGATAGCTTTCCCGTGCCATTTATCCACATTCTCATTGACAATACTGCGTAATACGACATGTACTCCTTTGCTGATTACTCTACGGGGTATCATCAGATTATGGTTGCCGAGGAAGATCGTGAGAAAACTGCTTTCATCACTCCTTGGGGAACTTTTTGCTATAGACGGTTATCGTTTGGCCTCATCAATGCCGGAGCTACCTATCAACGAGCTATGATGGCTCTTTTCCATGACTTACTGCATAAAGAGATTGAGATCTACGTGGATGACATCATTGTCAAGTCCCGGAAGGAGGATGACCATATAGACCATCTTAAAAAGTTTTTCAACAGGTTGCGTAAGTACAACTTGAAGTTGAATCCAGCTAAATGCGCCTTTGGCGTTAGATCAGGCAAATTGCTAGGATTTCTAGTCAGCCATAAAGGGATAGAGCTGGATCCTGCCAAAATCCAAGACATCATTGAAATGCCCATTCCTCAGACAGAGAAGGAAATACGGGGATTTTTGGGAAGAATCATCTTCATCAGCAGGTTTATCTCTCAACTCACAGCAACCTGTGAGCCAATCTTCAAGCTATTAAGGAAGAACTCCTCCATGAAATGGAATGATGAGTGCCAGAATGCCTTCCTTACAATCAAGAAACAGTTAGTCAAAGCTCCTGTCTTGGTACCACCCAGGGACGATATTCCCATGTTCATGTATCTGTCCGTAAGTGACAATGGCATGGGCTGCATGCTGGGACAGAAAGACGATAGAGGCCAAGAATGAGCTATCTATTACCTCAGTAAAAGGTTCGGCTGCAGTGAACACAATTACACGCTGATCGAAAAGACGTGTTATGCTTTAGCATGGGCTTCTATGAGGTTACAACATTACCTCCATGGTCACACAACCCATCTCATATCCCGCGTGGACCCTCTCAACTACGTGTTCAACAAACCCATGTTAAATTGCCGACTGTCCAAATGGCATTTGATCCTACAATAATTTGACATCGTATATGTGACTCAAAAGTTCATTCAGAGTTGATAATCAGACAATCCACCAGAATCTATCAAAAAAAGGAACTACATTTGCTGCATTACCATCGACAGGTTATAAAGATAGCTTTGGAGTTCGATGAAATCTCCTTTCTACACATTCCTTATAATAGGAATGACTTTGCTGACGCATTATCCACTTTGGCCTCCTTGATTCGTATATCAGACAAGGAACACTTCTCAAGCGTCACAATTTCCCTGAACAAGGCCCCAGCCTATGGAAATTACATTGGAGAAGTATCGGATGAACTACCTCCCATCCAACCTCCTTGGTATCAGCATATCAAGGAATATCTGCGAGATGGATCTACACTCGATATATGAGGTGAGCCTGACTGAGAAAAGGTGGATCCATCGACTTTCTATGAAGTTCTACCTGAGTGGGGATGCGCTCTACAAAAGAGATGCAGGACTAGGTCTCCTCAGGTGTCTAGACAAAGATCAAGCCCAAAGGCTTATGGATGAAATCCATGGTGGAGTCTGTGGCCCCCTCATGAGTGGCCCCCTCCTTGTCAAGAAAGTCCTCAGGACAGGACACTACTGGCTATCTCTCAAGGCTAATTGCAATAACCACGTCAAAAGATGATATCAGTGCCAAATTCACGGGAATGCTATACACGCCCCTCCACGAGAACTCCACAATATGAGTTTGCCTTGGCCCTTCTCAATGTGGGGAATGGACGTTATCGCGCCCATCGAGCTTAAAGCCAGTAATGCTCATCGATTTATTTTCACCATGATCGACTACTTTACCAAGTGGGTAGAAGTAGCCTCCTTCCCCGGGGTTACTAAAGAAGTCATTATTGCTTTCATCAAAAACAATGTCGTTTGTCGATATGGATAACCAGAGGTGATTGTGTCAGACAATTCTAAGAACCTCAACAACAAAATGATGGAGGAATTATGCAGTAAATTCCGCATCAAATATCTCAACTCTGTCATCTATCGTCCGAAGATGAACGGTGCTGTTAAAGTGGCTAACAAAAACATCAAGAAGATTATGCAAAAGATGTCCGCCAACCACAAAGATTGGCCTGACCTATTGCCTCTGTCTTTGTTAGCCTACAGAACCTCGATGCGTACTTCAACTGGGGCAACCCCCTACGCTTTAACCTATGGGATGGAGGCAGTGCTCCCCATAGAAGTTGAGATGGAATCTCTCCGAGTGCTGATAGACGCTCAGCTGGATGAAGATCAATGGGTACAAGACATGTATCACCAATTGTCTCTGATAGACAAAAGGCGAACTGCGACTATCTTCCATGGTCAGTTATATCAACAAAGGATCACCGAATCCTACAACAAAAAAGTCTGGCTACGACAGTTTAAACAACATGACTTGGTTTTGAAGAAAATCCTTGACAACCAAGATCAGGCTAAAGGAAAATTCACTCCTAACTAGGAAGGCCCGTTTATTGTCAAAGAAGTATTGATAGGAGGCGCTCTCAGATTGCAAGAAATGGACGACGATGAATTTTCACAACTCATCAACTCGGACGCCGTGAAATGGTACTATGTCTGAAGTAACCAGCAAACACCCTGGTGCATAATCATCAGGTCACCAGTCATTCTGGTTCTTTAACCCTTTACCACATACAACTTATCTACACTTTGCCCCTTAGGGACACATACAGTTCAAGCCAGCAGCCTGGCTTTCTCCTCTGCGTTCCTACAACTTAGGTCATCCCACCACGGATTGAACTTCTTCCGTTTGCAGTTTGGCTACCCATTCCTGGGATCAAACATTTCACCTGCAGTTTATCCTCAACCTAGGATTAAACTTTCTTTTCCCCGCACTTTGACCTTCACATGGGATTACACTTTTCTTCTCGCCCTGAGGGGCAAACTACGTCGACCTGATCTCCTCTTCAATAGGAGTACGTAGGCAACCATTTCATATGGCCCGGTCGCAATAAAACAAAAAACAACACAAACATTTCTGCCCTTACATAAAACAAAAACAACCAAAAACATTCCTACACCATGTCAGCCATATACAACGTTGAACCTCTTACACCAGGTTTGAACTACGCAGACCTGATCTCCTCTTCAATAGGAGTACATAGGAGGCTATTCATGGTGCGGTCTCACCCCTTACCAAAACACAAACCATTGTCAGCGGGTATTGGGATTCTCTTTCAAACCACTACACTGCATTCAGCTTCAGACCAAAGGGATGGAATTACCTGAACTCCTCCCAAATAGGAGATTCGGCGACCATCTAAGCTGCGGTCATACCTCAAAGAGCAACACCAAACCATAAGAGGTGGAATTAACTAGGCTTCTCCTAAATAGAAGTAATGGCGACCATCTGTGGCACGATCAATCTCAGAGAGGAAAGCCACACTCCTCTACATTATCCATTCAAAAATAAGTCCCAAGACACCAAAGATGGTAGGCATACATATATCGATGATCCATTCTGAACTATCCAAAGACAACTCAATGTCCATCCACCCAGGAGGAATTCAGAATACATCAAGATCACAAGCCCTGAAGCAGCATGCAAAATATCTAGCAAATAGCAAGGCATATCTAAATGGGAAGTGATCCAAAAATATATTTTCCTGTCATATATAATGCTGTTTGATATATATACAATGTAAACTATACATGAAAAAATGGCTAAGCTAGTCTGTGCACGTAAAAATAAGCTCATCTACGGATCAGGGTACATGCGAGCTAGCAAGACCAATATGGCGTCCTTCTCAGATGAAGGAGCTACATCCCGGGCAGATATAGCACTATCCTGCTCAACTATCTCTGTATCTCTGGCTGATATAGCCTAATCCCGCTCAACAACAGCGGCATCTCTCTGATCTAATGCCTCATCTCTCTCCAATAGAGCGACATCCTTCATATCAAGAGTAGTCGACATCATAGATTGAATCTGGTCTCTCTCAAAGGTCATCACATGAAGACTCTGCTCTAAGTACTGTGCCGAGTGCTGAATCTTTAAAGTACTAGTACTAGGAGAATCTAGAAGAAATGCTGGAAACCCAGCAGCGGTATCCTCCTCGATGTAGGTATACATGTCCTCCACAGGCTCTACATCGTATAACTCACTCTCCGGTACTGCAAATACTACTGCAGCTGATAAAACCTCCATCTCCATCCATGCGGAGTACTTTGCGGAATAACTGGGACGACTGGAAGGAAAAGAAGCTAGCTCACGCTGATCCCAGCAAGTGTATACACGAGATCGGTCCTCGGCTGAGAGGTATCGAGAGACTGAACGCTGACCTGTCGTCCCCTCGAAAGGATGAAAATCCTGGAACTGGTCAAACTGCGATATCATGGCCAATGGGTGATAAGTAGTCACACCCCTCAAGCCAGCCAAAGGGAGGAAATCCATGCCCGGAGCATGAGTAATGAAGCTGTATGGTGAGCAAATCCCCGAGCACAGCAATATACTAAATGGAACTCTGATATCTACCAAAAATACGGACCAAGACTGAGCATCTTTACACTCTGATGGTTGAAAGGAGTATGACATAGCCACATCATGGGAGAAACAATACCCATGCCGTCTAAGGGTACCAACCGGTCGTAAGTATAACATAAACCACACATACAGCATGACCGAACTCCTAGTAAACACGCCTGACGGGTAAGTACTGCAGTAGGATGCTGATCACAGGGTCTCTGCCACGATTATAGGTATAATGGTACGACCCTCCCTGAGAGCTCTCATGGCCATGATAACTCCTATATCTATCTCATCCATATACCGCGACACATACACGTATGTCAGTACATATAGCATCAGTACATCAACTCTGGCCAAACGCTAATGATCCTCCGACGTGGTGAAATCCCCAGAATGTCGTGAGTAGCTATCCTCCGCGCCAAATCTGTCATACAGAAAACGCTGAGAGATCACGTGGCCAGATGTCAGCTCATCCTGCACTACTCTGCGCCTCAATCCTGTGAGATTCATGAATCATCTACTCATGTCTCCCAAATCCATGTGCACGCAGGGTCTGTCTAAGGGCAGCATCGTCAAACGTGCATACTCTTCCAAAGTAGGAGTCAACTCATGGGTGCCAAAACGAAATACCTATCTATCTGGTAGCTAATGCTCTATCATCCCGTCCACGAATCCTGTAGGAACCTGAAATGCCAAAAGGGTTGTGGTATGCTGCAGCAACAGATCTACAGTCACCTTGTCTGGTGGTGACATGCTATCGTACCACGATCGCATACCCAATGCCACCACTGATGGTGGGGTATGATCTATACGACTAACTATCGAAGAAGACATCTGTGCGGGCCGTGTCATAAGACCATCCAGGGGTCAATGCCGAATATCTCTGGACATACATACATATGCATAACATGATACATGTATAACAGATAATGGATGGCAATATGATATAGGGAATGAAAAATGGTGCATACATTCCTAAATATATCATCATCTAATACATCAGCTCTATACAGCTACAAATACATAAAAATGGGGCACTAATGCCCTACTACTAACAGAGGCCTATCAAAAGATATAGCGAGAATGGGGAACATCCACCCAATATCTAACAGAGGCCTATCAAAAGATATAACGAGAATATATATCAGAAGAAGACTAGGGTCTCGATGTCCACATCCTTAATCCTGTCCACCTAATGTAACTCCTCCTGAGTCACTGGATCTCTATCAACAGGGATGTCAGGCCTATAAAGAGGAGGATCTGCATTGGCAAAACCAAATGGGTCGTCTGAGGGGCCAGCACCTGAGCTGGAAGGAACAAATGACTGCCTCTGCTGGATCTCTGCCCAAATGCCGAATAAATACATTTGCCTGGTCCAACTGCCGGGTCAAATTATCAATCTAGGTCAGATGAGTCAGAGCTCGGATGCAAGCCACCCAATCCGTCATCATCAAAGATCCTGGAACCATGTCCCCCATGAACTGTGTGGGGCGGGACTGGGCTCCAATAGTGCAAGGGGACCGCCACCGCTGGAACGTGTCCTGAGTACGTGGACCCTCTAATAATGCAAAACCGTCAACCCCCAACAATGGTATATCAGTGATGGGTGACTGTGATATGGATCAATGACGCCTGGCAGGAGGCAAGATTAGTATACGGATCTCCCTGTGGTGCTCCTAATAACACGCTCTCCTAAATAGAGCTCCCAGCCTCCATTATTGAAGAGAGAAACTCTCCTGGTAGAGATCAAATACTCGACTCCGGTCGGATGTCCATCCTCAAAGCCGATGGTCAAATGCTCCCCTGAATAGGGAATCCAGGTAATGGTACCCGCCGTCAGCAACTCCAGCTGCATGCGGCAGTGAGTGAATCCCTCAGCTACAGGGACCTCCGGCAAAATAAAATGGTGCCATCATCGTCCTCGTGGATAGGTATCTAAACCTAACACACTCACATGACTCAAACATGGGAGCCTCTCATAGGCCCAAAACTGCCAACACAATGGCAAAACATCTGTTATAAGTAAACACTCTTAACTTATGAATGCGAAAAGATAAGAGAAATACTCACCAGTAAAAATGGGTAAAATCCTAGCCAAGCATCGGTCAAACCCTGTGAACGCAGACGCATGCCCCGGAGGAAATAAGCAAAGGTGTAAGAGCCCCAGTTATACTCTCCTATACGGTCCACATCGCATGTGGCGCTGACCAAAGCGAAAGATACCGTGAAAGAATTATCTGCTATGAAGCAGCCTCGAATGATCATCAGGAACAATCGCCGCATAACGCGATCCTTGATCCTGACATCATCAGGCATGGGCTCACTCAATATCCCACTCATAACATCTACGCTCAAAGGACCTGAACGGATAGTCCTGCCTTTGAGCGCCTCCGCCGGAACTCCTAATAAGGATCTGACGACAGCGGGGGTAATATTTGCCATGCAAGGCACTGGTTCCCCTCCAAACTCCATACCTGTGATAAATCACCAATCCATAGGCGTCATCATCACCTCGCAATCCAGCAGATGGAGGGACTGAGTCTGATGAAACCATCGCTCAGACAATGCCCTGAGGTAACCCCAAATCCCCACTCATGCACTACTGCTCTATAATCAGGATGAAGCACTTGGTACATGGAGTGGATGCTAAACCAGTTCCCTCGAGGCTGTGTAAAACTTGAAACCTGCACGAAAGGCAGATCAACATCAGAATCCTTTAATCCGCATCAATAGGAAAGAAGGAAGATAAATTCTAACGTCATACCTCATTAGCGTACAAGTACATCGATGGGTGTCTACCCAAATCACCCAGCAACTCTGGGTTCACCACCTAGATGCTCGGAAGCTCTCTGCAAGGGATATGTGCAGCAGGAGCGGGATCCTCAATATCCACCTCCTCGTCCTCGACGTCTGGAACATCTACCCGGACAGGACGTATCACAGCCTCCACCAACCGACGAGGCTGTCTGACAGAACGGGGACGAGGCACTTCAGAAGCCCTCCGCCGTATGCCAGAAGCGATCCTGTAAGAATTGCTCGGCTGATTCGGATCCATCAATATCTGGACAACAAGTCTCCAAATCACCTCAGAAAGGGTGTGGTATTTCTTTACCTGGAGCTTTTTAAATGCATCTATGACTATATGCATGCATGCATTTACTTTATCATATAATAGAGTTAAAATGCATGACTACCCAATGCCTACGTTTGGAAAAATTTCGCCATAGTTCCCTTTGAAAATAGGACTATCCACATGTACGCATGCATATCTAGGTGGCCATTCAGTAGCACACATGTCCAAAAGTCATATACCTGATATATGCATTAAAAATTAAAATCATCATGCATAAGGCCAACCTCAATGCTAGGAGTATTTTTCCTTTTTACCTTTTGCTCATTGGATCTCAAATAGGACAAAAAATAGCAGAAAAAGGTGTCAATTTGACTGTCTCAAAAGTCAAATTTTTTCAAATCATTATGTTCAGCATGGTTTAATACTAATATTTACTATGTTGAATATTTTTTATCAAGTCATTTGTGCATACATAATCACTAATATGTGTTTAGATGCATTTCGTGCAATATCTCACAATCTAACGGACAGAAACTGGAAAAAAATACATGCATACGTTACCAGGATAGTGTAGAACACTTGTACGGTGATAGAATTTGCAGAAAGCAGCCCGAACTCAGTAGATCTGAAGAAGGCTCGCGGTTTTTTTCTAAGCGAAGTGAGTTAGAAATGAACTTGCGAAGGTAAGCTGCAGGATTTATCATCCACGCCTGGCCGCAGGCCCACCTGCGGCTGCAGCAGGTGCACCTGCGACTCCTCTATGTGGGTCCCACCCCTCCGGCTCGGTCCAATTTGAGTTAAAACGGAGTTCTTATGGCTAGAAGGGTCAAATCGGGAATAAAAATGCCACACAATTGTGCAAAACAACATACAATCCTAGTCTTCTCAAATGAGACTTTGAACCTGTACATCACTCATTTGGTAGTCACCCGAACACGAGGTATACCCTGCTAATGATCCCATTTATCACAAATCACATCCGTCAATACCTCGTACAGGCCCGATGCAGCCAACTCCGGGTCATTACCGTAAGTGAGTCCCCAATGGGGGTTACCACGTAGATCCCCGACGGGGGTTACCACGTAGATCCCCGACGGGGGGTTACCACGTAGATCCCCGGTGGGGTTTACAACACGTTCATCCGTTGACAATTCTATCAACTAAGGTCAAGCAGCCTTGACATTATTTCAGCTGATGGCAGGTAAACCCATCGAAGCGTTGAGAACCGTTCGGTAGCTGCGTACATACTCATGCGTCGCCAGTAGATCCCCGATGGGGGTTACAACATTTATCTCCGGCGGGATTAGCAATGCATGCTCAGCCATTGACACATATATCAATGAAGGTCAAGCAACCTTGACGTCATTTCAGCCGATAACGTTTAAACCTATCAGAGCTATAGAGCTATTTGAGGTTCTCATAACCAGCTGCTCATATTCCCCAGCGAATCCTCGGCGGGGGTCACAACGCAATGCCCCGTTGATCTACACGTCAGCGAAGGTCAAGCAACCTTGACGATCTCCTTACAGAGTTTCAGCCGTTGATTCACACATCAGCGAAGGTCAAGCAACCTTGACAGTATATTCCACAGGATGTTTCAGCTGTTGATTCACACGTCAACAAAGGTCAGGCATCCCTGACAACATTTGCTATTGGCAGTAAATCCAACAGAATCTTGACATATTCTGGCGATACTAACCAGAAAGGTCAACATTATCAAAGAGGATAGATGATGGAATATGTTATACACATCCTCAAAGAAGACCAAGCTTTATCCCCACAGATCTCTTACACATAAGAGGTACCCCTTCAGGATCAAGTCGTTTTCAAGAACACAAGAATTTGGTGATAACTCCAACATCAACATCCTAACAGATTCGGCTTGCATATCAGATCTGGGCAGTATTGCCAATCCCCAGTTGAAGCAATAGGGAGCCAGCAATCATCCCCATCATAGGTCAGTATTACCCATGCATCGCCACGCTTGAGTATGATAAAGAAGGGCATTTGTAGACACTCAAAATTTTCTATACTATTGTTACTGACATTGCAGGAGGACAGATTCATCTTTTAAGAGAGAACCCTGAAAGACAATCCAAATCCATACCGAATACTACCGGTAGTTCAGCATCAACCCCAGATCACACTCTGGGAGCAACAGTTCCAACCTCAGATATAACCCCGAGACCTGCAGATACAATACCGGAACACACACCGGAGACGACCAATTAATCTCGGAGATAACCCCGACGTATCCAGTCTCAGTCCCAACCATGGGAATAGTCACCAACCTTGGTGATAACCCCAAAGAATGCAGTTTCAGAGATAACTCCGAAAATGCTTGTTTCAAATGCCATCAACTTCAATCTCGGCGCTCACAACGAGATACATTGTACCAACCCGATAATAACATCGGGAAGACAGGCACACCTCAAAGATGACAATGAGGACCTTCAACAATTGCAGCAGTCCAATCTCAGCGAAGTATGAGCAACGTCTGCTTTATCGGCCCAATCCGGCGATAACACCAGTGAGGGACAACATTGTCATCTCGTCCAACACAATGCCACATCACGTCTCTACGCAACGATGTCCCACAAGATTAACCAATCCCAAGTGACTATTGTACGGGGTAACGGATGAAAGTTGAAGCTTGAAGACCGCAGGGCATCGTCCCATCTTCAATGACTTCGTACAAACTCTAATCCCATGCCATCGTACAAATCTCGACAACGGCGGTCCGAAATAGGTACTGTATACCTCAAAACAGATGCCCGGATTGCACTTCTGAAAATTCGAGTGGATATTACAGTGCTTGAGTGCACGTACTTCGAGATGACCCGACCCGACTTGCCTCTGGTACACTTGCAGCTCATATTGCCTATAAATAGAGGGCTTGGGGTGCTAATTTTTAAGAGAAAAAAGACGGGGAAACCCTGTACAATTTGTTCTGCACTCGTCATACAGTGTATTTTCTCACTTTTAAACACCCGTGAGCTCATATATAGCCCCTTTTGTATCCACAAAAGCTAGTGTTTACCCACTCTAAAGATATAGAAGCCCTTTTTGTCAGTCAGCTGTAAGCCTTCTCGCACACACTTTAGAGTCTTTCTCTTCATCTTTGCACACACACTTGTATACGTTGAGAGTCGTGCTGCTTGCTTTGGCCTGGACTTCGGTCCGTGGTTTCATTCCAATCTGTATATATATATATATATTATATACATATACTTATATATATATATTGACTAACATTATCAAGTTATGCCTCGATTGAGCCTAGACTTCGATTTGGAGCGTTTACTTGCTTTTATATATATATACTGTGTGTCGAGCTTTGTTCGATGAGCCTAGACTTCGGTCTGGAGCGTTTATTGCTTTAATATATATATATATATATATATATATATATATATATATATATATATATATATATATATATATATATAGAGAGAGAGAGAGAGAGAGAGAGAGCAAGGATCAAGTGCATACCCCTTATCTTACTCACCAGTGCTTACCCCCCTTTAGGCGACGGTTTCGGTCATACAACCGTCGTCTATACTTTTAGCGACTCTATATATTGTCCGTCGCTAAAAGTATAGACGACGGTTGTATGACCGAAACCGTCGCCTAAAGGGGGGTAAGCACGGGTGAGTAAAATAAAGGGTATGCACTTGATCCGGACCGTATATATATATATATATATATATATATATATATATATATATATATATATATATATATATATATATATATATATATATGTACATTTATATATGTTAACTGTGTGTCGGACTCTGTTCGATGAGCCTGGATTTTATATTCGGTGCGTTTACTCCCTTATATATATATATACTTATATATATGAACTGTGGTCGGACTCTGTTCGATGAGCCTGGATTTTACATCTGGTGCATTTACTGCTTTTATATATATATATATATATATATATATATATATATATATATATATATATATATATATATATATATATATATATATATATATATATATTTTCGTCCTGCCTGGAGTTTTCTTCGTGGCAGTTGATCGCTTTACAGCTTTATTTATGTTTTGTCCCGCCTGGAGTTTCCTTCGTGGCGGTTGATAGCTTTTAACAGCTTTATTTACATTTCCGATCCCCCATGGAGGTGCTTCGTGGTTGGTGATCATGTCCGTATATATATATTTACCGCTTTTTTATATATATTTGCTTATTTCTCTTATATAAATTGCAACATTCTGTGCGTCTAGGAATCATGTGATCACAGATTCATCCCATTTGATCTAGATTCGGTTTCTGTGATGGACATTTTTCAGCTGTAAGCAGCTTGTAAATTATTCTGCGATGTCTGAATTTCCTCAGATGGTTTCCATACCCACGAGGAAGTCGGCATTATTTTTGTATATTATTTTTATACGGATGCTTCGCATTCGTCAAAATAAAATTAATCCAGTCGATCACTTAATAAAAAATTGGAGTGTAAAAGGTCTCAATTCCAATTGAGCATCAGGGTTTGAAAAAACCTCTTTTATAAAACATCACTGCCATATCTTATTAAAAACTGAATTTTCACATAAATTCAAACCCTGTGTATATAGGTTCGAACGAGGCCTCGCACAACTTCCATATAACAGCATATTGACCCACACACACACACACACACACACACACACACTCAGATAATAGTTTCTTGAAAAAAGGCGGTCACCGTGGAAACACGGATGTCGGGGGGTGCCTAACACCTTCCCCCCGCATAATCAAGTCCTCGGACCCTAAACAAATCTCGGTTTCGCCGACCCGTATATTAGTATCTCCTCACTGGGTTAATATGTTAACCTTTTATCGGTTGTGTTGGTACAACCATTTAAAAAACCAACTGGCGACTCTTAACAGTACCATCGTCGACATTATACATGTCGGACCTTTTTCACTTATTTTTTTAAACAAATATCACCTAAAATGAGAACACCAAAGAATAAGTAACGGAAAGGGACACCCAAAAATCTCGAAGTCGGCATTATTTTTGTATATTATTTTTATACGGATGCTTCGCATTCGTCAAAATAAAATTAATCCAGTCGATCACTTAATAAAAAATGGGAGTGTAAAAGGTCTCAATTCCTATTGAGCATCAGGGTTTTAAAAAACCTCTTTTATAAAACATCACTACCATATCTTATTAAAAACTAAATTTTCACATAAATTCAAACCCTGTGTATATAGGTTCGAACGATGCCTCGCACAACTTCTATATAACAGCACATTGACCCACACACACACACTCAGATAATTGTTTCTTGAAAAGAGGCAGTCACCGTGGTAACACGGATGTCGGGGGGTGCCTAACACCTTCCCCCCGCATAACCAAGTCCCCGGACCCTAAACGAATCTCGGTTTTGCCGACTCGTATATCAGTGGCACCTCACTAGGTCAATGTGCAAACCTTTTATCGGTTGTGTTGGTACAACAATTTAAAAAACCAACTGGCGACTCTTAACAGTCCCATCGTCGACATTATACATATCGGACCTTTTTCACTTATTTTTCCAAATAAATCTCACCTAAAATGAGAACACCAAAGAACAAGTAACGGAAAGGGACACCCAAAAATCCTGACGTCGACAGTCAACATAATACTTCTTTGTAGAGTAAAATTCAAGAATGCTCAGAAGAATATTTTCATGAAAAGATACTTGATGAAGCGCAAATATCAAGGATATTCTACTAATTTCATAGAATATAGAAGTAAAAACTTTAACCAACTGAGTATAATAAAGAATGGAATAACAAGAGAAATAACCAGGCATGCGATAGATCGCACAGACATGTTATTCCAACAGAATAATAAATAACGGAACAAAGTCATGCGTAAACGTACAGACAAGATATTCCAACAGAATAATAATTAACGGAACCAGGTCATGATTAAAGCACAGACAGGATGTTCCAACAGAATGATAAATAATGGAACCATGTCATACGTAAAGCACAGACATGATGTTCCAACAGAATGATAAAGAATGGAATAATAGAAGAACTTCACCAAGTATAGGGTAGTCCGCGTATACAGGTTATTCCAACAGAATAATAAAGAATGGAATAATAGAAATTCTCTTCATGAATACAAAAAAAAAAAATACCCCTTACCGTAGAAAAAACTGGATACTGGAATAGTGAGGTAGCAGACTTCTCTTCTTCTTTCTCTCTATAATTTCTCTTTATAATAATTGCTCTAAAGCTTTTGTGAATTGGTGAGAAATGAATGAAGAATGAGCTTCTATTTATAGGAAAATATAGTTTCGATAATTGCACGTTTTGGGGCTCGAAATATTACAGTACAATACCTCTAACTTTTTTTTCATTTTTAATTTAGTCCTGCAAGTATTATCAAACTTGCACCACCTCCCCTAATAGTAAATGATGTGAATCAATAGTTCAATCATGTGAATCAATAGTATAATCATGTGAAAAATACGAATTACAGTATAGTACCTCCATCTATACCTCAATTTTTAACTTAGTTATGCAAGTATTATCAATTTTGCACCAACTCCCCTAATAGTACAAGAATGTGATTCAATAGTACACACATATGAATAAATAGTTATATAAGTATGTGAATTAGTAGCAATTAATTGCTCATTTATCCGATAAATTTCCTGATTTATCAATATAACCCCCAGACATCAATTATCATCGGAATAGATGTCGATTTCCACCAACACTAATAATCCCAACATAATGGAGCTATCAAATTCATCTTTAATCAACACGAACTTATTCATCATTAATATTATAACTCACAATATTTAACAACCAGGTCGTTCCCAAGAAAGAGGGGGCTTTCCGATAAGGATTTCTCCTTATTGGCGCACAATTAGATGACCAAACCTCTCATTGACAGAACTTTTAGACATTGTAAATATTGCAATTTAATAATATGAATAACTTTGTCGTCTCAATTATTAATTTAATAATATATCATATAATGCAGATGATACTGTGACAATAATCGAATCAATAATATGAGAGATATGATGCAGCAATTACTATAGCAATAATGGAGTATAACTGAGTGACTTCTCACATAAGCATCAATAATCAATACCGTGTGCTACTATGCAACCACGCATATTACTGTACTTTTACTACCGGGTAGTTCAACAGTTTTAACGGTAACACTTTTGCCGTTATTTTTATAAAAAGATAATTCTATCATTTTCTAACTACGACAATACTTCCGTTGTGGGGTCCACCAATGATTGTGCCGTCGTACGAATATTCCCTGTTAAAACGAATATTCCCCGACCAATCGAATATTATATAACCACTTGCTTACTTTGCAAAAATTGTAAATAATACCCACAACTATAACATTATATCATATCCACACCATAATATTCAAAAATATATTTCGAGGGAATTTAATCTTTATTCATAAAAGTTGGGGTCTTACAAATACCCCTTAAGAATACAACAAATAATATCCCTACAAGTACAATAAATAATCTCCTTTACGAGTACAACAAATAATATCCCTTACCTTAGAAAGAAAAGTACTGGATATAGAAGTAGTGAAGTAGCAGAACACTTTTCTTCTTTCTCTCTATAGTTTCTCTCTCTAGAGTTTCAGTGAATTCGTAAGAAATAATGAAGGAATGAGCTTCTATTTATAGGAGAATGGACTGAATAGTAAATAATTCATGAACGATCCAGATTGATTTACTTTTAAACGCACGATCCATATTAGTTTACTATTAAAACTTAAAGCTACGGTCCATACTGATTTACTATTAAAGCCAATGTCTAACAATTCGTGCAGTTGGGTCTTTAACTCCTGAAGTTCAATAGGAGCCATTCGATATGGGGCTTTGGAAATAGGTTTTGTATTAGGTTCAAGGTCGATACAAAATTCAATTTCACGCTCTGGGGGTAGGCCAGGAAGTTCTTTAGGGAATACGTCAGGAAATTCATTAACAATAAAAATATCATTCAAAACTGATGTATTTTTGTTTAGATCCGTGACATGAGCTAGGAAAGCTTGACATCCGTTTTTCAATAAACGAATAGCTTTATGGCTTGAGATGACCGTGATTGACTTTAATGGTTTTGTCGCTTGAATTAGCATAATAGGTTGATTAGGAATATGAAAGCTAACAACCTTACGAAAATAATAAATTTTTGGATGATAAATAGTTAACCAATAAATCCCTAGAATCATGTCAAATGCAAGTATTTTCAATGAAACAAGATCGACAGGTAATGTGAGGGTACCGATTCGAACCAAACAAGACTTATAAACAGTGGATGTAATGAAGGTTTCTCCCAACGGAGTTTCCACAGATAAGTCAAAGTCTAATTTCTTCGGAGTCAAATTTAATCGATGAGCGCAAGTAGGAGAAATAAAAGAATGGATAGAACCGGTATCAAATAAAGTATAGATTTCGTTAGAGTTTATGATAAGCTTATCCGTGATGACCTCATTCAGGTTCCTTGCTTTCTGGGAGGTCACAACAAACGCTCTCCCTTACACTACCGGTTTTGACTTTTCTGGGACGACCTTTGGTGCCTCCATCCTAGATGAATTTGTCTTTGGTGAACGACAAAATTGGGCTAAGTGACCTTCTCTTCCAGAATTATAACATGCTTTGGACGCCATCGCGCAGTTTGGACTGATGTGCCCCTCCCCTCCGCATTTGAAACATATGATAGGTGGTCGTTCTCCTTCCTTAACAACGGGTGCTGGTGCTGACGTCTTTCCATCATTGTTGAATCTCCTCTTCTTGAAATGTCCATTCTTATTGTTTTGGCCTTGATTACCACCAAAGTGGTTACCATTTCTGGCCCGTTGATTCCCTCCACGCTTGTTGTCACTGCTTCGATGACTGCTCTCACTGGTATTATCATTTTGCCGGCTGCTCTCTTTTGGTTGCATTGTCTCATTATCGCGCTCCACCAACTGAGCCCTATTTACAACATATGAATATAAACACAGTTTATGAGAAATAAGATGTTAACGTATCTCCGGCTTCAAACCTCTTAAAAACATTCGCGCCATTCTCTCTTCATTATCCACCAAGTGGGACGCAAACCGGGATAACTCCACAAATTTTGCCTCGTATTGCGACACGGTCATATTGTTTTGCTCCAATTTGATAAACTCCACCTCCTTCATGTGACAAATACTTTCGGGAAAGTATTTGTCATTGAACAACTCTTGGAACTTCTCCCAAGACATCCTCAGTACGGCGGGTTGAGTACGTTTTACTGATTCCCACCAGTAATCTGCCTCTCCGCGCAACATAAAGGCGGCAAAGGGAACCTTTGCTCCTCGGAGCATCCCAAGACATCAAATATCTTCGTGATCTGCTTTATCCATGCTTCCGCCATAAGCGGTTTTGGCTCTCCCTTAAACTCTGGTGGTTCTAGCTCCTTGAACTGTTTAGCGGTGACCGCCCGAGTGTTTCCAGTGTTTCCACCTACATTTTGGACAGAAGCCATTCTCTCCTGTTGTTGCATGAATTGTATAAAGCCTCTAAACAATCCATTATTCATCATTTGGTCAGTGTTGTTGTTTGCATGAGGATTGTCGCCTTCCTGATTCACATTATCCTGATTATTGATATGTGGTGAATTAACGGTCACCTGTGCTCCATTTCTATTCTCAAAATTCTCGGATGTCATTTTCAGATACTGCCACAAAAAAAAGTTAATTAACATGTAACATATTATCCATATACTCTGACCGACCAATCAAATACCAAATAAACTTAGGTAGGTCATATTAGCGAAAGAATTCTCCGTCTCTCCCCTCTTAGTTCTATTCTCACATCTTAGCCAGGGATCATATCCCTAAGCTTTGATACCAACTGTGACGCCCCCAAAATTATGTATACATCACCCATCTTGGGTCGTCAGATAAATGGTACAAAATTCAAATACAACTTACTAATACAACTGTCGTGTACAATACGACAAAACATAACTGTGAGTTTGAATACATTTATTGTCTACTAGAGATTATACAAACTCAAAAGGAGTCCTCATTATAATTATTAACACACTATTTCACAGAATAGTGAGGACTACTAATGATATCCTCTGGACCGTCACTCCGCTCCCCGACTAGTCCCTGCTATGTTCTCATTTCCTAAAGAGAACAATGAAAGAAAGGGTGAGCTCAACTAGCCCAGTAAGAAATATTATGACTAAGATAATGCAGAATAAATTATCGTTAGCATCCAACAGTGTTAAACTGATAAAATATAACAACATCAAGTTTATCTACAGCGGAATAAGCAATCCATTAAAAGAGTCAAGTAGAGAATAAAATCTACTATCTTTTATGATTTAAAAGATTTTTCATGACTTTTATCGCTGGGACTCAGCTTAATAAATAATCTACATCATCGAATCACCCATGCACTACGGCCAAGGATATTCTTTAGTATCACGACCACAAAGTATACATGCACTACAACCAAGGACATCCGTGTATTCATTAATGGTCATGATCATGCCAACAACTGTCCATCAATGCACTACGGGCCAATGATAACTTTTACCACATCATTTGTAACATTACGGTCATGATTACACCGAATAATTTCTGGTCATAATCATACCAAGTCCATCTATGCACTACAGGCCACAGATGACTTTCAACATAATATAAACATAAGGATGATGTCAATGATATAAGAATTCAATAAAATAAGTTCAAGAATTAATTTATCCAGGAACTAATAATATCCAAATTGTCAACATGATACTGCTTTGTAGAGTAAAATTCAAGAATGATCAGAAGAATATTTTCCATGAAAAGATACTGGATGAAGCGCAAATATCAAGGATATTCTTCTAATTTCATAGAGTATAGAAGTCAAAGTTTTAACCAACTGAGTATAATAAAGAATGGAATAACAAAAGAAATCACCATGCACGCGGTACTTCGCATAGACAGGTTATTCCAACAGAATAATAATAACGGAACCAGGTCAGGCAAAATTTGCACTGACAAGATGTTCCAACAGAATAATAAAGACGGAACCAGGTCCGGCGTAAAACACACAGACATGATGTTCCAACAAAATAATAATAAAGACGGAACAAGGTCCGGCGTAAAACGCACAGACAGGATATTCAAACAGAATAATAATAAAGATGGAACCAGGTCTGGCGTAAACGCACAGACAGGATATTCCAACAGAAAATAATAAAAACGGAATCATAGAAGAATGTCACCAAGTATAGGGTAGTTTGCGTATACTGGTTATTCCAACAGAATAATAAAGAATAGAATAACAGAAGTTCTCTTCATAAATACAAAAGAAATAATATCCCTGACCGTAAAAGAAACTGAATATAAGAGTAGGGAAGGAACATAATACTTTTCTATAGCTTCTCTATAATTTCTCTCTCTAGAGTTTCAGTGAATTCGTAAGAAATAATGAAGGAATGAACTTCTATTTATAGAAAAATGGACTGCATAGTAACTAACTCATGAACGGTCCTGATTGATTTACTTTTAAACGGTCGGTCCAGATTGATTTAATAAAATATTCTAATAAAACAAAACTTTTAAATAAATATAATATATTTTATATATATTAACATATGCCCATTCTGTACACTCACGAAAATGAATTCTGTGATTCCCCCCCCCCCCCACTTGTAATCATATATATATATATATATATATATATATATATATATATATATATATAAAATATATAAAATTTATATAATATATATTTTAGCACATGCATTTATATATATATATATATATGTATATTATATAACAACCCCCCCAATATCAGATTACCTCTCCCCACCAATAATTCATGCCAACCGTATATATTTATATATATTATATATACAAGACTTATATATATATATATATATATATATATATATATATAATGAATAATTTTCTACCGGTTATTTTGAAAAATGGGTAAATAGGGGTCCATAAAATAAGTAAAATTTATAACAATTACTATAGCAATAATTGAACAAAATTGAGTGACTTCTCACGTAAGCATCAATAATCAATACCGTGTGCTACTGTGCAACTACGCGTATTACTGTACTTTTAACACCTGGTGTTTCAACAGTTAACGGTAAAACTTTCGCCGTTATTTTCATAAAGTATTTTTGTCGTTTTCTCAATCCGATAATAATTTCGTTGTGGGGTCCACCAATAATTGTGTCGTTGTACGAATATTTCCTGTTAAAATGAATATTCTCCGACCAATCGAATATTATATAACAACTTGTGTACTTTGCAAAATTTATAAATATTGCCCACAACTATAACATTATATCAGTTTTTACTCCATAACATTCAAAAATAATATTTATAGAAAATTCATCTTTATTTAAAAAGTTGGGGTTTTACAATTATCACATCTCATCATGGAATAATATTTTACCCAAAAATGATTTGGACCGAAAATATATATATCTTACTAGTGAATAGTACCCTATGAATAGTAACTCGTGAATAGTAACTCATAAATAGTAACTTGTGAATAGTATCTCATTAATAGTATCTCGTAAATAGTATCTCATGAATAGTATCTCATGAATAGTAACTCATGAATAGTAACTCGTGAATAGTACTACGACACGAAAAGTGCCCCGAATATCCGATTGAAGAATATAACCTCCAGATATCAATTATTATCGAAACAAATGTTGATTTCTACTAACACAAATAATTCCAACACAATGGAACTATAAAATTCATCTTTAATCAACACGAACTTATTCATCATTAATATTATAATTCACAATATTTCATAACCAGGTCGTTCCTAGGAAAGATGGGGCTTTCTGATAAGGATTTCTCCTTATTGGCGCGTAATTAGGTGACCAAACCTCTCCTTGACAAAACTTCTAGACATTGTCAATATTGCAAATAATAATATGAATAACTTTGTCATCTCAATTATTGATTTAATAATATATCATATTATACAGATGATACTGTGACAATAATTGAATCAATAATATGAGAGATATGATGCAGCAATTACTGTAGCAATAATTGAGTATAACTGAGTGACTTATCACGTAAGCATCAATAATCAATACCGTGTGCTACTATGCAACCACGCGTATTACTGTACTTTTACTACCGAGTAGTTCAACAGTTTTAATGGTAACACTTTCGCCGTTATTTTTATAAAATGATAATTCTGTCGTTTTATAAATACGACAATACTTTCGTTGTGGGGTCCACCAATGATTGTGCCGTAGTACAAATATTCCCCGATAAAAAGAATATTCCCCGACCAATCGAATATTTTATGACAACTTGCATACTTTGCAAAATTTATAAATATTACCCACAACTATAACATTATATCAAATCCACACCATAATATTAAAAAAAATATTTCGAAAAAAATTAAATTTTATTCATAAAATTTGGGGTCTCACAATGGTGTTCATCATTTTCTGGGTTTTCCAAAAATTGGTTTTGTGTTCGGTCAACGGGTTTTGACCATTACTTCTGGTTATGCTATGAATTTTTAAGGTGTTACACTACTCTAGTACTATACTACACATATCAAGGTATAATGACGCCCCTAAAATAGGTATACATCACCCATCTTAAGTCGCCAAATATATGGTACTGAATACAAATATAAACTTCGTTATACAACATTAGCTAAGAGTTTTTACACGAATATTGTCTCATAGACAATATCCAAACTCAAATTCAATCCTCATTACATTTATTATAACACTAAATAGTGAGGACTACTAAAACAACCATCTCGGACCGTCACTCTATTCCCCGACTAGTCCCGGCTACGTTCTCATTTTCTGAAGAGAACAATGAAAGCAAAAGGGTGAGCTCAACTAGCCCAGTAAAAAATATTATGACTAAGATAATGCAGAATAAATTATCATTAGTCTTCAATAGTGTTAAACTTATAAAATATAATAAATATCAAGTTTAACTATAGCGGAACAAGCAAATCCATTAGAAGAGTCAAGTAGAGCATGATATCTACTACTCCCTCAGTCCTATGATAAAAGTCCTTATTACTATTTTGGGTAGTCCAATGTTAAATGTCCATTTCTTTTAATAACCAAACTTTTACACATATTTTTCTATTATACCCGTAGCATTAAATATCTCATACTTTTCTTATTCTAATTCTCTCTCCATATTTAATGAAATTATTATGGATAATTTTGTCATTTCATTCATCTTCTTAATATGCGTGAAAAGTTCACCATGACTTTTATCCTAGGACGGACGGAGTATCTTCAATGATTTAAAAAGTTTATCATGAATTCTATCGCTGAGACTCAGCTTAATAAATAATCCACATTATCGAATCATCCCTGCACTACGGGCCAAGGATATTCATTAGTATTACGTCTACGAATTACCCATGCACTACGGGTCAAGGATATTCGTGTAATCATCAACGGTCATGATCATGACAACAACTGTCCATCAATGCACTACGGGCCAATGAGAACTTTTACCACATCATTTGTAACATTACGGTCATGATTATACCGAATAATCCTTTATCATAATTATACCAATCAACAGTCCATCTATGCACTACGGGCCAAAGATGACTTTCATAACAATATAAGCATGAGGATGATGAAAATAATATAAGAATTAATTTAAATGAAAGCAAATGATAAATTTTTAAAGATTTCTAATTTAATTTATCCAGAATTTAAAAATGTCCAAATTGTCAACATGATACTGCTTTGTGGAGTAAAATTTAAGAATAATATTGTATCAAAAATGATTTGGACCGAAAATAAATCAAGTTTTGTCATAAATAGTACCCTGGGTGAATAGTGTCCTAGTGAATAGTACCCCGGGAATAGTACTCCGGCATGAAAAGATTAAAAATGGTCAAGAATTCTCAGAGTTAATTTTCATGAAAAGATACTAGATGAAGCGCAAATTTCAAGGATATTCTACTAATTTCACGGAGTATAAAAGCCATACTTTAACAAAATAAGTGTAGAATTCGGAATCTGAAACGAAATAATATTCATCACATACTACAGAGTATGGAAGAAAATATTATTTCTTACGAATACTGAACAAAAATAATATCCCCTACTACTGTTGAACGAAAATAATATTCCAACAAATATTGAACGAAGATAATATTCCTTACGAATATTGAACGAAGATAATATTCTTTATGAATATTGAACGAAAATAAAATTCCTTACGAATACGAAATAAATAAGGAGAGTATTCCAACTGGTATAGCAAGGATATTCTTGAAGAAAACTTTCATTGTTTTCTACACTCAAAACTTCCTAAAACTCGAAAGAAATACGCTCAATATTATAGAAGAAGAATTCTCTGATTCTAGTGTGATTTTCAATTCTAAACTAAACATCCTATTTATAGGAGAATTGAAGGAAACTATTTAGAAAATAAAATCACGGACTGTACAGTCCAACTTTTTGACGAATTCACGAGAGAAGAATTTTTTTTTCTTCTAATTTTACTATCCATATATATATATACACACACACACACACACACAAACTTTATAACTTTCCACCGATTATTTTAAAAAATGATTAAGTGGGGGGGGGTCCAAACTTACAACAAATACTTCATAAAAATCCCCTAGATTTTTAATAACATTTATTCATCATTATTATAACTTGTAATATGAACAACCAGATCGTTCCTAGGAAAGATGAGACTCTTCGATAAGGATTTCTCCCTATTGGCGCGCAATTAGGTGACCAAACTCCTTTCCTCGACAAAATTTTTTAGACATTGTTAATTATGCAGATAATAATATGAATAACTTGTCATCTCAATTATTGATTTAATAATACAAAATATTGACAATAATTAAATCAAATAATGTGAGATACTATTCAGCAATTACTGTACCAATAATTGAATATACTGAGTGTCTTCTCATGTAAGCATCAATAATCAATACCGTGTGCTACTATGCAACCACGCGTATTAGTGTACTTTTATCACCGAGTATTTCAACAGTTAACGGTAAAAATTTTGTCGTTGCTTTTATAAAAAGATATTTCTGTCATTTCTAACTTCGATAATAATTCCGTTGTGGGGTCTACTAATGATTGTTCCATCATACGAATATTTCCTGTTAAAACGAATATTCCCTGACCAATCGAATATTTTCTAACAACTTGCATACTTTGCAAAATTTATAAATATTACCCACAACTATAACATTATATTAAATCCACACCATAATATTCAAAAATATATTTTGAGAAAAATTAATATTTATTCATGAAAGTTGGGGAATTACAATAACATAGCAGTTTCATAGTTTAACAATAATTCAGGGTGAATATCTGAGCCAGTCAAACGACTGTAAAAGCCTTTCTGGGAAAATTCTGGAATTTCTATAATTCAACAACTTGTGATCGGTCTCTTTTGACCACATATATCTTTCCGTATATGAGTCCAATGAACATGATTCTTGTTCTAGCCTACTAAGTTCATGTAATACTATAACTAAGATACAACTAACATACCATAACATTAACACATGAGGATCTACAGGCTCTAACATTAAGCTGTTAGGCCTGTTTTTTCTGATGACTTAAAACATCAATTTGATGCATCTAGATGTTATGGAAACATGATATATCAACCCAAAATACTAACTAATATGTTATTACAAATAATTAAATAACAACACAACAAATCTAATAAAACATCAAAGATCTAGGGTAAAATTAGGGTTTATACCTTTTTTGAGAAAAACTTGATCTCTACCCTATGATTCAGATCTTGTTACTGCTAGGGCTTGTTTTAGTATGTAATATAAGTATATCAGTTGGAAAATTTTGTGGGTTTGGCCAGAAGTAGGGTTGCTATTTATAGGATCTTGCAACTTTGGATTTTATGGTCATTTTCAACTTTTTGCCTCCAAAAATATCCTAGCTAAGGGACTTTAGCTACTGGGGATCAAATTTCTGAAGCAAGTTTGGTGGGGTGGCATGCTTGTGAGCTACTTCACTTTAATTAGTAGCTTAATCTTGCCCTAATCCATCCTAATTGTGATAAGTGTTTTGGATTTTGTGTTTAGGATAACTTAATAAAGTTATTAACACCTAATTTAGGTTTAGTAATCATAATTAAGGTTTAAGATAATCAAATTAGGGTTAGTACTACTAAATTAAGGTTTAAAGTTTATAATTAGGGTTGGGGTTTTGTAATCTAGGGTTAGGATTTTCTAATTAGATATTAGTGTTTCCTAACTTAGGGTTTACACATATCCCAACAAGCACAACAAAGCGTTTTATCAGTGTAAGCAAGATAAAGTAGCTTGTCAAAATAAATATATCGAAAAATCTGAATACGGAAGAAAATTTTTATGCACGACGTTGTGTAGAGAAAATTTTATTTGACCTAATTCTTCAATATAGTAAATAATAACACAATACGCATTTAGAACGGAGAGATTTTTATTGATAGATATAAAATTTACATAACCGAATCTTATTAGGGTTTTGGGATTTCACAGTGAGTCACTTTGGCTGGCTATATGGGGTTTGTAAGGCCCTTATGGGTTGCCCTAACCCCTTTACTCACCCGTTCATTCAACGGTTCGACCCACAGTTTTGGATCTTGGTTTGGGTTTATGTTTAATTCAATTCGAGCCTAACTTTGGGCTTGAATTAAATTCTTATTGGGACATGAATATATTTGTCATTGGACCTCATTCATTATTCTTTTGGTCTTGCCAATGATCAAACACCATTATCCAATAGTCATCATTGACTTTGGTTGACCAAGACTTTGACTTTACATATTCCTACCGTATAATTCTCGTATTCTTTTCATATATACTTCGTATAATATTTGTATTATAATGTGCATCATTCTTCGCATTATACTTGTACAATACATTTTGTTATACTCGTATTCTTTCCCGTACAATAACTTTTATTTATTATACTTAATCATTCTTTATTCAAAAATTTTACTTTCCCTAACATTCTCAATTTAAGTACGCATGCGAAAAATTGCGTTTGCCATAACTGAATTATTATTGGATAATCCATCTTTCCTTATAATTCTATCATTACGTATTTCCCAAAAATTCAAATATAATTACCGAGCAGAAATGGACGAATAATGTTTTTCAAAAAATTTATTAGAAAACTTTTATTTTTATCTTAAAAATTCATACACTTTATTTCTACACGTAGCCAGAATACTAACCAGATCTATTCATTCTAGGCCATAGAACGGCCTTTAACTTATTTACTCAATAATAATAAACATATAATCTCATTTTATTCAATATAATCAAATAAAATTAATTTACATTAAAGTTAGTTTTTCTCGACCGTTACAATTTCTCTTGGAGTTTTAAATTAAAAAATTAAAAGAAATTAAGAGAAACATGAAATGAAGGTGTCTTGAAGTTTTTTTAGTGAATACAAAAGAAGAATAAATATATAATTGTCTTGAAATTTGATTTGAAAGAGAAAATAAAAGAAAGTTGTAGAAAATAATAGTAATTTGGGCAAATTTTTATCACTTTTAAAAATAAAAAAAAGTGAGGAAAAAAAATAAATTAAAAAATGATATAAAATTTATTTTCCTTGGTTTTGTTTGTAAATTTACTTAAGAAAGTGTCATTATATATAGAATACGAGTGTGCAGATTTGTTTTCTTATGTTAAGTTTGAGAGTAACTAAGAAAAACAGAAAAAAAATGTACCAAGCTAATTTTTCAATCCTCAACTTGTATACGATTTTGTCCAAGAAAGTTTATAAGAAAAATTATATCTAATTTTCTTTGTTATAAAATATTATACTAAATATTAAGAACAATGATGATTAGTAGAAAAGAGAGAGCATTCTCATTCTGTTTTCATTTCTCTCATTCACTTTACAATGCTATTATTTATAGATATAAGAACATCAATACTAGAAGGTTACACAACTCAAATGTCATGAGTTTCATAACTCAATGATCATGAGAGTTTCAAAATCATTATAATCAAAGATAAGAAGAATGAATCTAGACATCTATTATATGAATATAGACATCCATTATAATTTTATAATACTCCCCCTTGGATGTCTATTGTATAGCCATACGCATTGAAAGATGTCTCATTAAAAACCTTACCAGAAAAAATCCAATGGGAAAAAAACATTGGATAAGGAAAAAAGAGTACAACGCATATTAGCTCCCCCTCATGAATGTATCCTAAGTTTTTCAGCTGTCACATTTTAATATTGTGACGTAATATTTTAAATGTTGTAGTTGGAAATGCTTCGGTGAATAAATCTGCTAGATTATCTGTTAAGCAAATTTATTGAACATCAATGTCACCGCACTTATCAAGGTCATGCGTGAAAAAGAATTTCGGTGATATGTGCTTTCTTCTATCTCCTTTGATGTATCCTCCTTTTAATTAAGTTATACATGCAGCATTGTCTTCATACAGAATGGATGGAGTTCTTTTGTAGCAATTTTCTAAGAATATGCTTCGTTAAAAACCTTACTAAATAAAAACCCAGTGGGAAAAATTTTGGCGAAGGAAAAGAGTACAATATTCTTGTATAACTTCTAGTGCCTTGAGATTGCTTGGTTAAAACCTTGCAAAGGAAAACCCAGTGGGAAAAAAATCTTAGCGAAGGAAAAAGAGTACAATCAACACATATATCCTTTTTACTCTCCTTTATAAGTACATAGTGTGATACCCCCAAAATAGGTATACACAACTCATTCTGAGTCGCCAAATACATGGTACAAAATTCAAATACAAACTTAATTATACAGATGTCGTGTAAAATAAAATAAAACATAATCTGAGAGTTTCAACACGAATATTGTCTCGTATACAATATCCAAACTAAAATGGAGTCCTCAATACATTTATTATCACACTATTTCATAGAATAGTGAAGACTACTATAGCCACCATCTCGGACCGTCACTCCATTTCCCGACCAGTCCCAGCTATATTCTCATTTCCTAAAGAGAACAATGAAAGCAAAGGGTGAGCTCAACTAGCCTAGTAAACAATATTATAACAAAGATAATACATAATAAATTATCGTTAGCCTTCAACAGTGTTAAACTGATAGAATACAAAAAATAACAAGTTTAACTGCAGCGGAACAAACAATCTATTAGCAGAGTCAAGTAAAGCATAATATCTACTATCTTCTATGATTTAAAAGTTCATCATCAATATTTTATCATTTTAACACAGCTCAATAATAATCCACATCATAGAATTATTCATGCACTACGGGCCAAGGATATTCGTTAGTATCACATCCATGAATTATTCATGCACTACGGGCTAAAAATATTCGTTAGTATTATATCCATGAATTATCCATGCACTACGGGCCAAGGATATTCATTAATCATTATTATCACATCCACGAATTATCCATGCACTACGGGCCAAGGATATTCTTAGTATCACCAGTGGTCATGATCATGCCAACAACTGTTCATCAATGCACTATGGACCAATGATGACTTTTACCATATTATTTGTAACATTACAGGTCATGATTATACCGATACATAATTATAATCATACCAATCAACAGTCCATCTATGCACTACGGGCCAAAGACCACTTTTATCATAATATAAGCATGCGGATGATAACAATGATATAAGCATCATTCAAACGAAATCAAGGATAAATATTAAAGAATTTTAATTTATCTAGAGTTTAAAAATGTCCAAATTATTAACATGACAACTGCTTTGTGAAGTAAAATTCAAGAATAATATTCATGTATCAAAAATAATTTAGACATAAAAGAAATTAATTTTTTGTCATGAATAGTTCCTCGGGTGAGTAGTACCTGAGTGAATAGTACCTTGTGAATAGTATTTCATGAATAGTACCTCGGCATGAAAAGATCAAAATTTAACAAGAATGTTCAAAAAAATATTCTTGTGAAAAGATACTAGATGAAACGCAAATTTCAAGAATATTCTACTAATTTCAAGGAGTATAGAAGCAATACTTTAACAAAATGAGTGTATAATTCGGATTCTAAAACGAAATAATATTACTTACATACTATAGAGTATGGAATAAAATATTATTTTTTACGAATATTGAACAAAAATAATATCCTTTACCTTAAAAGGAGAGTATTTCTGACTGGTATGGCGGAAATATTCTTGAAGAAAATTTGCACTATTTTCTACACTCAAAGCTTCTTTAAACTCTAAAGAAATACGCTCAATATTATAGAAAAAGAATTCTCTGATTCTGGTGTGATTTTTAATTCTAAACTAAGTACCCTATTTATAGGAGAATGACATGATAATATTTGAATTTAGAAATTCACGGGTGAACATTAAGGAAATTTACGGGCGCTTCTTCGGCCGAATCTTTAAAAAAAATTGATTTTACTATGCTGCACTATGCAGTACTATGCATAATAAAATATAATATATTCTATTTTTCATAAAAAAAACAAAACTAATATACATATATACATATATAATAATCCTTTACCTCCACGGTAAGGCGCGCACGCACACACACACACACACACACACACACACACACACACACACACACACACATATATATATATATATAAGTAATAAGAAAAATTGAGATAAATTTCTATCGACGATTTTAAAAAAAATGGGTAAGTGGGGATCCATATAATAAGCCAAATTTTAAATAAATACTTCATAAAAAAACTCCTCTATTTATCTCAACTCACTTGGCTTCACGAAACATATTTTTAACAACATTTATTCATCATTAATATTATAACTCGCAATATTAACAACCATATCATTCCCAGGAAAGAGGGGGCTTTTCGACTAGAATTTTTCCTTATTGGCACGCAATTAGGTGACCAATCCCCTTTCCTCGACAGAAATTTTTAGACATTGTCAATAATGCAAATAATAATATGAGTAACTTTGTCATCTCAATTATTGATTTAATAATATAAATATTGTGACAATAATTGAATCAATAACGTGAGATACTATGCATCAATTACTATGACAATAATTGAATAAAATTGACTTCTCATTTAAGCATCAATAATCAAAGATACTGTACAATACCGTGTGCTACTATGCAACCACGCGTATTACTGTACTTTTATCACCAGGTATTTCAACAGTTAACGGTAAAACTTTTGCCGTTATTTTTATAAAAAGTTATTTTTGTCATTTTATAACTCCGATAGTAATTCCGTTGTGGGTTCCACCAATGATTGTGCCGTCGTACGAATATTTCCTGATAAAATGAATATTTCTCGACCAAACGAATATTTTATGACAATTTGCTTACTTTGTAAAATTTGTAAATATTACTCATAACTATAACATTATATCAAATCCACACCTTATTATTAAAAAATAATATTTAGAGAAAATTAAATCTTTATTCATAAAAGTTGGGGTCTTACACATAGAATTTACATTGTTCATGGTAAAAATATCATTATGTCGAAACATGCCAATATTGTGCACCATCTTCTTCAAAATCATAATTGGTAATGACTTAATGAATATGCCAATACGTACCCATGGTAATACCATAATACCTAGAATTACATATTCACAGCGAGAAATCTAATTTAGAATAATATAAAATAATTTATTATAATTATTCCCCCAAGTCTCGCAACCTACAGTACTTAATAGATTACATAATAATATCGAATAAGGACTTTGTTAGTTCCTAGTAGGCACATAATAGATCTAGAAGGGTGGGTTGAATAGATCCTTTTAATTTCAAATACTTTTCTCGTTTATTTTGTATTGCTAATAATTTAGTATATGACAAACATAATAATCTTTTCAAGTACAACGGAATAAGTAACCGATCCCCTTCATTGATATATTCATAATAATATATACATTGTTCTTAGAGTTAGTTCAATGGTAAGCAGTTAATACATACATAGCAAGTATAGCAGTTAAGTACATAATATAAATGACATAAAGTAAAAGATACAAGGAATTTTAAGTGGTTCAGAGACTCAAGCTCCTAATCCAATCTTCTGCTTTCAACTAGCAGGATTACCACTAAGGAAGGGCAGCACCCTGAATCACTAAGATTCCTTCAAGGCCAGCAGCCATGGAACATCAGTTCACTAAGAACTCTTCAAGGCCAGCAGCCTTGGAAATTCTCTAGTTCCCTAGGAACTCTTCAAGCCAGCAGGCTTGGAACTTCATTTAGTCTCACCGGACAAGGACCCCTCAGGCCCTGGCTTCTTGTTGATGATGTTGTTTGTTTGTTGGAGGTGATGCTAAGATGTTCTTTAAGCTCTTCATCTCTGAATGCTTAGCAGCTTGACGTGATCAACCTTGAGGTGCAGTTAAGTGTTGCATGATGCTCAGCTTTTTCAAATACTCAACCACTTCTGATGATCCCTTGTTGAACTGCAGTGAAGATCATTCTTCTTGATACTTGATGGCTGCACATGATGAGTTTCTAAGATGATTGTAAGCTCTTCTGTTAGGTACTTAGAAACTTTCTCATGCTTGACACCATGATGGCGTTGGTGATCTTCTTCTTTGATACTTGATGCCTTCTCATGATGGAATTGTTAAGATGACTGTATGTTCTTCTCTCTAGTACTTAGAGTCTTCCTATGATAGACATCAAGATGAAATTGATGCTCTTCTTTCTCTTGGCAGTTCAGAACACTCTTCTTATAGTAGAACTCTCACTTCTACATAGTAAAACTCTTACTTCTACTTCTTTCTCTGTTTATCTCCAAGTGTTCTTGGTGGATCGTAAAGTGAGCTTTCAGACCTTCATTGGTCACTCACTATTTTACATTATTTAGATCAGTCCACCATTTCTCTAAACTCAGCAACTCCAGTAACCTTTGATCTTTGAAGCTCTTGTTGATTTATACTCCTTTGCAATCTTCCCGTTAGAATGTAGCCGTTGTGAGCTATTTGAATTTCTTCACAGATCTCAAGTTGTCTGAGGTAGACTGCAGATTTAACATGACATGAATTTTTGACACTGCAGTCTACTGTTTCACCTACCCTGTCAGATATATCACTTTAATGTCTCAAGAAGGTAGTCAACTTTATTTCCCCCTTCTAATTTCTCGATCAGAGGTTGTCCTTTTGCATCGATGCTCTCAATAAGCTCTGTTCGAATATCAATCGTCAGATTGAACCGTTGCCAATGCTTCAATCTTCAGACGACCGAACGCTACGATTCTGATGCATATCTTCTTGGACCTGATCATAGTGTCATACTGAATGTTGCTCCTTGATAGGTTGAGACAACACTATGATCCTAAAGAGTGTTGATTGGATCTTCAATGTAGAACACCTCTTCCTTCTTTTGTGCAGTGCTTTAACACTTCTATTTTCTTCGACTGTTCTCAGATACGTTTGACTCCTTGTTCTGGCTCCTTCTAAAGAGCAAGGCATTTCAGATTTGTGATGTATCCAGCTCGCTTTCTCCTTGTGATCTCCCGTTCACTTGTCATCAATGGACTGACCCAATGCTTAATCACTTTAACCTTGTTCCTTATAGGCTGACCAGTATCTTTGTGTACACTCCATCAGTTCCTTCTTTGTTTAGCAAACACTATGATCCTGGTTAATCCCAAGATTATTGTCTTCTATTCACTTGATAGCTACTGCACTTGCTGACTTTCCACAATCAGTTACTTTGATTGAAGTCTTCTTCTGATCAACTTGTGGAAGACTTCAACTTTAATGGCTTCAAAACTGTATCTGAATTATGATTGGGTTGGTGCTTAGATCTTCTGTTAGCTTGTATGTCATTCGTTGAGTGCTCTCTAGTTTCCTTAAGGTTGGATGTAACTTTTCAGCTTAGACCAGAGGCTTTATACTTTGGATATTCTGGGAGTGCTCATTTGTTGAGAATTGTGTTTTCTCTACGATTCTGCCTTGGCATTGTGAGCACATCTGTTGGGGCCTTAGTTCTACACTCTACGATTCAGCTTCGGCAGTGCAGACACTACGACTTCGAGATCAGATCTTGCCACTCTATGATTTCTGTCGTTATGCTTGTTGTCTTCATCTGATCTGGCTAGACTACGATCTCTGCCTCTGATATGATCAGTAGACTCTATGACTTTGAGTGTAGTCTATGATTCTTGACTTGGCTTTGGTAGATGCTCGGTTAGCTCGTAAACAGGTTGTCTCTACGATTTTGAATATGAATTCATCAGAAGACTACGGCTCCGAGGAAGTTCTTCTCAACACACTACGATCCTTCCTCATCTCTCCTGGAAGTCTACGAACTCCAAGATCTACTATCTTGCAGACTACGATTCTGCCTTGATAGCTCTCGAGTTTTCCTTGACTCTCCTAGTAGACTACGATTTCTGGTGTAGTGTTCGACGATTAGACAAGCATATCTATTACATTATAAGATCAACCTAACAAGCTTGATCTTTTTACATTTATAGTCCTTGTACATCATTTCTTTTTAAGGACTTTACAAAGCTATTTTTCTTATGTAGGATCAACCTACACATTTGATCAATTCATTCTATGTCCTTGTACATATGTTCCTATTATCTATCAGAGGACTTTACAGCTTTTCTTGATGCAAGCATACTTGCATATTTTTTCATATATATCATAATCAAATCATATATAAACAGGAATATCATTCACATGCTTATTACTGACAATCTCCTCCTATTTTATTATGACAAAAACAATAAGTGCATATGCATGTTATGAATGAATCGTATATATAGTGAGCAATTGTATTTCTAAAACACATAATTATGATTATCGTTTTATAATGATATGGAATTTTATAAGTTATGACAGTTTTACATATTGGATCCAGAACATACCTAATTAATTAGAGATGTACATCTTTGGCTCCATGTGTGCTTCCAGGATATTTGTTGATCAGTTATTCATCTGTTTGATCTCTTTGCTCCTGCTCCCCCTAGGATGGTGACTTCATTTCTTTTATCTGCTTCCCCTCAAATTCTTGATCTTCTTCTTTTTCTAGCTCCCCATCAAACTCTGCATACATAGGATCATCATCCTTTGGCTCCCCCTCTGATGATGACTCAGCTTCTACTTCTTTTATCTTATTCTTAGCCTTCTTATCTTCTTTGCTTCTTTTCTCCTTGCATCTTCTTGATTGCTTCTTTTTATGTCTCTTTTTCTCCTCCTTTTTGTCATTAATCACTTGTGAAAGCTGCTTCATGTTGGACATTAGTTGCTTCATCAAGTAAGATGAGTTACCAACCTCAATCTTGAGTTCTTGTTGGAACTGCTCAAGTTTTAGGGAGAAAGACCGATTTAGATTGTCAATCTTGTCGGAGAGGGCTTGGACTTGCTCTTCATTAGTCTTATGTGCTCGTAGAGCTTCTGCCTTCTGATCATTCATAGCCTTCAGATAGATTTGATCTCTCTCTTTGATTTTGAGAGATATATCAGAAATAGTGGCTTGAAGTCTGTCTTGAATTGCATTTCCTCCTGCATCGATCAACATCTTGGCCTCTTCAATGATGACAGACATCTTCTTGACCAAATCATCAGAATTCTTTAGTAACTCCTACTCCGTAGGAGTTTTGTCATGTTGTTGGGTAGCCTCTAGTTGAGCACCAGATTAAACTCTACAATTTTCATTCTTAGACAGATTTTCAAAAGCAGTGATAATCTGAAAAATCATTGATTGTCGATCGTTGTTGGAGGATGAAGGCATGTCTGAAAACTGTGCTTGAGCAGAGGGAAGCTCTTCAAACTGAACTTGATCATTTTTAGTGATAGAGAGAAGGGACTCTACGATCATGTCCTTGGTCATGATCCTTCTTCCGTCAGAACCCACTCTACGATCATAGAGAATATAATGGTTGCCAGCATGTCGGTAGACTTTGTAGTGAGGCTGGTCTTTGATCATTATGGTTACAAATCTCTTCACCCTTGGGAAGTTTTATGACACTAACTCCAAGCTTGGAAACTAAGAGTAACACCAGCTGAAGTAACTTCCATACTTTTTAATATATGCCTTTAACCAGGGCATCCATGGGAAGAACCATCTCATCAAAGGATCATCAGAATTGTAGAGGATAGTGGTGCAGTCTAACTCCATGTTGTTCCAATTTTTGACCATATCATGTCCAGTCATCCTTACAATCTTGAGTTGTTAATTGCCATATCTTACCCATCTTTCTGCTGATAGTTCTGCTGGTTCATCAAAAACTTCCACCACTATTCTTCTGTTGATTCTTGCTAGAGAGAGGACATGATAGTCTGCTAGTTCCTCTAATTCCTGATTTGCAGAACCATAATCTTCCTTCATTCTTTCACCTTCTGAACTTGACTCATGCTGACTTCTTTCATCAGATTCATCAGTGAATTCTTCTTGCTGATTTTCATCACTAGTCCCATCTTTAACATTTTCTTCCTTTGATTCAGATTCATCATCACTCACTTCAATGATTGCAGTAAAGTGTTCACCTTGCTTCTTGGGGACAAACTTAGCAAGTAGTCTGTTGCTCTTTCTTCCCCTTGGAGGTTCAGCTATAGGAGAGTCAGACTTTTCTTCTTCTTCTTCTTCTGAATTCGAAGCTTCTGTATCATCAGACAGACTTCCTTGATCTTTAGCAACACTAGGGGTAGGTCCTTCTTCTCTGGATTCAACATTTTTGGAAACATCATCTGAACTTGTTGGGGCATTTGCAGTAGGAGATGCAATTTTGTCATCTTGCAGCCTTTCTTCATCATCAGAGTGGATGCTCTGAGAGTTAGCCGTAGGGCTTGTACATTCTTCTTCATTTCTAGACTTAGCTCTTTCTTTCATAGAAACAACTTTTTCCTCATTGCTGGATTTGCTTCTTGAGGGCTCAATCTTGAAACTTTCAGTTCCCTTCTCATCTTCTGACTCTACGCTCTCATCCTTGGAAGATAAACTTTCTTGGGGAACTGAGGATGGCTTCTTTATCACCTTTGTTTTCTTCTTGGATGGCCCTCAGAGCAATTTATTACTTCTTCTCTTTGGGGTTTCTACATTTAAGACCCCTTCTCCTCCTACTTCCTTGTTGTCAGTAGAGAGACTTCTTGGTGGAGCCTCTGTTTTCTTCACACCCTTGGACTTCTTCTTTGCTGGTGTGGTTGCTGTGACGCCCCCAAAATAGGTCCATTCCATCCAACCCATTTTGAGTCGCCAAATACATGGTACAGAAACAACCACAACTTTTACAACCCATAAACTGTGAGTTTGAATACAAACATTGTCATCTAGACAATATACATACCCAACTATGTCCTCAATACAATTATTGATTTACTATTTTACAAAAATGGTGAGGACTACTAAACAACTCTCTCAAGGACCATCAATTCATACCCCGACTCGTACCCGCTATATTCTCGTCTCCTGAGAAGAAAAATGGAACAAAAAGGAAAAGGGTGAGCTCAACTAGCTCAGTAAAGAATAGTATGACTAAGATAATATACAACAAATTATCGTTAGTCTTCAACAGGGAAAAATCTAATAGAATACAATAGACAACAAGTTTTAAATCAATATTCGCAGCGGAAAATATTAATTCATAGAAGAGTTACGTAGAGGATGAAATCTGCTAATGTCTATGAATTTAACAGTCCATCAACAATATTTTTATCCCTGTAACATCAATCAGTACACATCTTTAATCATATATTCATCCTTGCACTACAGGCCAAGGATATTCATCTGTTGGTCATGTTCATCTAAACACCTGTTCATCTTTGCACTACGGACCAAAGATATTCATCAGAAATCATTCATCTTTGCACTACAGGCCAAAGATATTCAATAATAACATCCTTTAAGACTGAAGATGATAAAAATATTTTTAAAGAAGCAAATCCAGTGAAACAAAATGACAAGGATTAAGGATTAAGGATTCGTACTTTGTTTTGTCCATGTCCACAAATACCTCAAAAATAATCATAGTGGTGTAAAATTCAAGAATGATCAAAACATGGATACAATCAAAGCTAGTATCTACAATAGATATTTTGGACGAAAAGAAAAAAAATAATTTTTTTCTATGAATAGTGCCGTATTCGTGAATAGTGCCGTATACGTGAATAGTACCGTATACGTGAATAGTAATTCCGGCACAAAAAGTTCCAAATTTGATAAAAACGTTCACCAATATTTCGGCATAATGATATTGAAGAAAATAATATCATTTAAGAAGAAAATAACATCCCTTACCTCAAAATAGCCGTACTTCTGACTGAATTTCGGTATAGTGCTGACAGAAACTCGCACTGTATAGCAACACTCAAAGTATACTCACAAGAATACGCTCGATAATATAGAGAGAAAAAGAGAGAAAACTTTGTTTCTGGTGTGATTTTCAATTCTAACTTAGCCCTCTATTTATAGGAAAATGCTAGAACGCCAAAGGAGACTAAATTAATAAAATATATTATTATTACTTATTTCTTTTTCTCCTACGCATCCTTCCATGACCAGCCACCACAATTGAACCAAAAATTTCAGCAGCCCATGTGAATTACTCACCAACCAAAAAGTGGGTCCCACCATAATTAATAAAAAAATCATTTTATTTTCCGTAACTTTAATAATTCATAGAAAATAGCTCGGTTATCAGAAAAATTCGAAACTCGCGATTTTCCATGGGAAATTCCATTCTCTACAACTTTGCAGAAGAAAATTTTTCCAAATTCCAAACAGAAATTATCCAAAATCCACAAACGAGCGATTTTACAGTCAATAATCAATTTTCGGTCAAAAATTATGTCCACCGACACACAAAACATGTGTTAAACATTTAATGCCACAAAAATACTCTACCTTCTCATATACTCATATATCCCACATTCATTGTAAAAATATCATCGTTAATATATTATTAAAATAATATATTTAAATGAATTATTTTATCAGAAAAAGATAAAATATTAATTTTCAACAATTGTCACATTAAAAATTTTCTCCATCTATATACACATAAAATAAATATTTTCTTTATCATAATAATCAATAATTAATTATTAAAAATAATATTACCGAATCACAGTACCGACAACCAGGCCGTTCCCAGGATAGAGGGGGCTTTCCAATAAGGATTTCTCCTTACTGGCGCGCAATTAGATGACCAAACCTCTCCTTGACAGAACTTTCTAGACATTGCCAATAATGTTATCTGATAATATTATTCAAATAATATGAATTATTGATCTGATAATTGAAAATACTGTGCAATGACAATTATTAAAACAATAATAATATAAATATCAACGCAGCAATTATTGAATCAATAAAGTAATGAACAGTAACTCCTGTAGCAATTATTGAGTAGTGCCTTCTTACGTAAGGATCAATAATTCAAAATACTGTGCAATACCGTGTGCTACTGTGCAACAACGCGTATTACTGTATTTTAACCACCGGGTATTCCAACAGTGTAAACGGTAACAACTACGCCGTTATTTATAAACAGCTTATATTTGTCGTTTTCTTCCTCCAATCGCTTTCCGTTATGGGGCCCACACATGGCTGCGCCGTCGTACGAATATTCCCCGACAGTACGAATATTCCACGACCAAACGAATATTCCCCGACAACAATGAATATTTTATAACCACTTGCTTATTTTGAAACATTTGCGTATTTTACCCATAACTATCCACATTAATCAAATCAACCCTTACTATTCAAAATTAAAGGAAATTAAATTTCATTTATTAATTATTTGGGGTCTTACAACCTCCCCTCCTTATGAAATTTCGTCCTCGAAATTGACATACGTACCTGGTGTTTCGAAAAGGTGAGGATACCTCGCTTTCATTTCTGTTTCCAACTCCTAGGTCATTTCCTCTATAGCATGATTCCTCCACAAAACTTTAACTTGTGGTATTACCTTCGTGCGTAGGACATGCTCCTTCCTATCCAAGATCTTGACAGGTACCTCCTCATACGTTAAATCTTCGGCTATCTCGTCCGGTTCTAACTCAATGACGTGGTTTGGGTCTTTCACATATTTACGAAGCACAGATATATGAAAAACATTATGAACACGAGACATACTTGGAGGTAACGCGAGTCTATAGGCTACATTACCTACTCGATCAAGAATTTGAAATGGACCAATAAATCGTGGATTAAGCTTTCCTCTCTTCCCGAATCTTGTAACTCCCTTCCATGGGGCAACACGCAACAATACATGATCCCCAACACTAAATTCTACGTCCTTTCGATGAAGATCCGCATAACTCTTTTGTCGATCTTGTGCAGTTTGTATACGTTGTCGAATCGTTTGGATCTTCTCCGTAGTCATACGTACTAACTCGGGTCCCAACAATGTTGCTTCACCCACCTCGTCCCAACATACTGGAGAGCGACACTTTCGTCCATACAATGCTTCAAATGGGGCTACACCAATGCTCGCCTGATAACTGTTGTTGTAGGAGAATTCCACCAATGGTAAATATTTATCCCAACTGCCCTTGAAGTCTAGGACACAGAGTCTTAATAAATCTTCAAGAGTTTGAATAGTCCTCTCTGATTGTCCGTCCGTTTGAGGATGGTATGCCGAACTGAATCGTAACTCCGTACCCATAGCTTTTTGCAAGCTAACCCAAAATCTTGAAGTAAATCTTGGGTCACGATCCGAAACTATGGATACTGGCATGCCATGCAATCTTACAATCTCATTTACGTACATTTGAGCAAGACGTTCAAGGGAATAAGTCTCCCGTATCGGCAAGAAATGAGCAGACTTGGTTAATCTATCAACAATAACCCAAATAGCATTGATGCCTTGAGAAACCGTAGGAAGACCCGTAACGAAATCCATAGTAATGTGTTCCCACTTCCATTTCGGAATCTCAAGTGGTTGCAATGGACCCTTTGGCACTTTATGCTCCGCCTTTACACGTTGACAAGTTAAACACGTTGAAATAAACTTTGCAATCTCTCTCTTCATATTGTTCCACCAAAATGTATGTCGAAGGTCACGATACATTTTGGTACTTCCAGGATGAATTGCAAACGGTGTATTGTGTGCCTCCATCATGATCTTGTACTTCAAATCAGGATCGTTAGGAACACAAAGTCTGGAGTGGACTCGAAGTATTCCTTCTTCATCAATTCTCGCTTCTGGAATGGCACCTTCTTGTACTTTCGTCTTCATATGCATCAGCTCCGGATCGGTGGCTTGAGCAACCTTAACTTTTTCTATTAAAGTTGGCTCTATGCGTATACTTGACATCATTGCACTCATTCCTGCATATGATCTTCTACTCAATGCGTCAGCTACCACGTTCGCTTTTCCAGGATGGTATTGAATAGTGTGGTCGTAATCTTTCAACAACTCGAGCCAACGTCGTTGCCACATGTTGAGTTCTTTCTGCGTGAAGAAATATTTGAGGCTTTTATGATCTGAATATATCTCCACTTTCTCCCCGTATAGATAGTGCCTCCAGATCTTTAGCACGAAAACGACTGCTGCCAACTCTAGATCATGAGTAGGATAATTCCTCTCATACTCTTTAAGTTGTCGCGAGGCATAGGCTATGACTTTCCCACGTTGCATGAGAACACATCCTAACCCTTTGCCCGAAGCATCGCTGTAGATAACAAATCCATCCGAACCAGATGGTATTGTTAGAACAGGTGCCGAAATAAGTCTCCTCTTAAGCTCTTGGAAACTCTTCTCGCATTCCTCGCTCCATACGAATTTTGTATCCTTCCGAGTTAGCTGAGTTAATGGAGTAGCAATTCGAGAAAACCCATCCACGAATCTCCGATAATAACCAGCTAAGCCCAAAAAGCTACGTACTTCAGTAACCGACTTCGGTTGCTCCCAACTTTGTATTGCTTCAATCTTCGTCGGGTCAACAGATACTCCATTTTTTGACACCACGTGCCCAAGGAATGTTACTTCCTCAAGCCAGAACTCGCATTTCTTCAACTTAGCATATAACTTGTTTTCACGAAGCCTTTGGAGTACCAGTTTCAAATGGTGCTCATGATCTTCACGGCTTTTGGAATATATGAGGATGTCATCAATAAAGACAACAACGAATTGATCCAAATAATCCTTGAATACTCGGTTCATCATATCCATGAAAGCAGCAGGAGCATTAGTCAATCCAAAAGACATGACTAAGAATTCATAATGCCCATACCGAGTCCTGAAGGCAGTCTTTGGAATATCCTCAGTTCGAATTTTCAGCTGATGATATCCAGAACGAAGATCAATTTTTGAAAAGAATTGTGCTCCTTGCAACTGGTCAAACAAGTCATCAATACGAGGTAGAGGATACCTATTCTTAATGGTGACATGGTTCAATTCCCGATAGTCAATACAAAGTCGCATACTCCCGTCTTTCTTCTTTATGAATAAAACAGGAGCACCCCAAGGAGATGTACTAGGACGAATGAAACCGATGTCCAATAACTCCTGTAGTTGGACTTTTAACTCCTGAAGTTCAATAGGAGCCATTCGATATGGGGTTTTAGAAATGGGCTTTGTACCAGGTTCAAGATCAATAAAGAATTCAACTTCACGTTCTGGGGGTAGACCGGGAAGTTCTTCAGGAAATACGTCAGGAAAGTCAATAACAACAGGAATATTATTCAATTTTGACGTGTCTTTATTCAAATTCATAACATGGGCTAAGAAAGCTTGACATCCGTTTTTCAATAAACGAATAGCTTTATGATTAGATATGACAGTGATTGATTTTAATGGTTTAGTTGCCTGAATTCGAACAACAGGTTGATTAGGAATATGAAAACTAACAACCTTACGAAAACAATCAATTTTGGCATGATGAGTAGTTAACCAATCAATCCCTAAAATCACATCAAAAACAAGTATCTTTAAAGATATCAGGTCAACAGGTAAGGTGATGGTGCCAACTTGAATGAAACAAGATTTATAAACAGTGGATGTGATGAAAGTTTCTCCTAACGGAGTTTCCACAGATAAGTCAAAGTCTAATTTCTCCGGAGTCAAGTTTAAACGTTGAGCACAAGCAGGAGAGATAAATGAATGGGTAGCACCGGTATCAAGTAAGGTATAAACTTCGCAAGAATTTATAAATAGCTTACCCGTGATCACCTCGTTTGGGTTCCTCGCATGTTGACCAGTCACAACAAACGCTCTTCCAGGAACCATTGACTTTGGCTTTTCTGGGACAGTCTTTTGAGTCACCGTCCCCGCTGAACTAGGTTTCGCTACCGTACAATCTCGAGCGATATGTCCTTCCTTTCCATAATTATAGCATACCTTGAACTGTTGTGGGCAGTTTGGACTGATATGTCCCTCTTTCCCGCACTTATAGCATATAACCGGTGGTCTTTCTCCTCCCTTAGAACCAGTTGCTGCCGGCACTGTCGTCTTCACATGGTCATTGTTAAATCTCCTCTTTTTAAAATCTCCTCCTGACTCGCTTCTTCTATTTTCATAGCTATGATTACCACCAGAGTGGTTACCATTTTTGTCCGTCTTTTTCATTCTCCACTGGTTATTGTTGTTTTGCTGACTGCTATCTTCAGTATGATCCTGATTGTGGTACCTCGATTGACCGTACTCGTTGTCTCGCTCCAACAATTGAGCCCTGTTAACAACATCTGAATAGAGAGAAAATTTATGAGAGATGAGATATTGTCGTATGCCGGGTTTCAAACCTCTCAGAAACATCCGCGTCATACGTTCCTCATTCTCCACCAAATGAGGTGCAAACCTGGATAACTCTGCAAACTTTGCCTCGTACTGAGACACCGTCATGTTATTTTGTTCTAATCTGATGAACTCCACTTCCTTCATATGACGAACACTTTCAGGAAAGTATTTGTCATTAAATAGTTTCTGAAACGTCTCCCAAGACATGCTGAGTGCGGCTGGATGGGTACGCTTCACAGACTCCCACCAGTAGTCTGCCTCGCCACGGAACATAAAGGTGGCGAATGGAACCTTCTGTTCCTCCGTGCATCCCAAGACATCGAATATCTTGGTAATTTGCTTGACCCATGTCTCCGCCATGATCGGATCTGGCTTTCCCTTAAATTCTGGTGGTCCCAACTCTTTGAACTGCTTGGCTGTGACAACCCGTGAATTGTTATCATTTCCTCCTGTATTTTGAACACGAGTCTCCCTCGTCTGATTTTGCATGAACTGCAAAAAGCTTCTAAACATTGCGTCGTTCATCGTCTGATCAGTGGTGTTGTTCACAGGAAGAACATTACCAGTCTGTTGCACGTTCTCCTCGTTGGTAAGTACAGGCATCTCCACGGTCTCATTAACTCCATTGTTAACATTCTCGGTTGCCATTCTTAAATACTGCCATAAAACAAGGGTTAATTAAGCAAATCACATATCACATAATATCCCTATATACTGACCAACTAACAAATAAGCTTAGGTAGGACAAACTAGCGAAGGATTTACTCGTCTCTCCCCTCCTAGTTCTATTCCCCGATCTCCGCCAGAGATCATATCCCTAAGCTCTGATACCAACTGTGACGCCCCCAAAATAGGTCCATTCCATCCAACCCATTTTGAGTCGCCAAATACATGGTACAGAAACAACCACAACTTTTACAACCCATAAACTGTGAGTTTGAATACAAACATTGTCATCTAGACAATATACATACCCAACTATGTCCTCAATACAATTATTGATTTACTATTTTACAAAAATGGTGAGGACTACTAAACAACTCTCTCAAGGACCATCAATTCATACCCCGACTCGTACCCGCTATATTCTCGTCTCCTGAGAAGAAAAATGGAACAAAAAGGAAAAGGGTGAGCTCAACTAGCTCAGTAAAGAATAGTATGACTAAGATAATATACAACAAATTATCGTTAGTCTTCAACAGGGAAAAATCTAATAGAATACAATAGACAACAAGTTTTAAATCAATATTCGCAGCGGAAAATATTAATTCATAGAAGAGTTACGTAGAGGATGAAATCTGCTAATGTCTATGAATTTAACAGTCCATCAACAATATTTTTATCCCTGTAACATCAATCAGTACACATCTTTAATCATATATTCATCCTTGCACTACAGGCCAAGGATATTCATCTGTTGGTCATGTTCATCTAAACACCTGTTCATCTTTGCACTACGGACCAAAGATATTCATCAGAAATCATTCATCTTTGCACTACAGGCCAAAGATATTCAATAATAACATCCTTTAAGACTGAAGATGATAAAAATATTTTTAAAGAAGCGAATCCAGTGAAACAAAATGACAAGGATTAAGGATTAAGGATTCGTACTTTGTTTTGTCCATGTCCACAAATACCTCAAAAATAATCATAGTGGTGTAAAATTCAAGAATGATCAAAACATGGATACAATCAAAGCTAGTATCTACAATAGATATTTTGGACGAAAAGAAAAAAAATAATTTTTTTCTGTGAATAGTGCCGTATTCGTGAATAGTGCCGTATACGTGAATAGTACCGTATACGTGAATAGTAATTCCGGCACAAAAAGTTCCAAATTTGATAAAAACGTTCACCAATATTTCGGCATAATGATATTGAAGAAAATAATATCATTTAAGAAGAAAATAACATCCCTTACCTCAAAATAGCCGTACTTCTGACTGAATTTCGGTATAGTGCTGACAGAAACTCGCACTGTATAGCAACACTCAAAGTATACTCACAAGAATACGCTCGATAATATAGAGAGAAAAAGAGAGAAAACTTTGTTTCTGGTGTGATTTTCAATTCTAACTTAGCCCTCTATTTATAGGAAAATGCTAGAACGCCAAAGGAGACTAAATTAATAAAATATATTATTATTACTTATTTCTTTTTCTCCTACGCATCCTTCCATGACCAGCCACCACAATTGAACCAAAAATTTCAGCAGCCCATGTGAATTACTCACCAACCAAAAAGTGGGTCCCACCATAATTAATAAAAAAATCATTTTATTTTCCGTAACTTTAATAATTCATAGAAAATAGCTCGGTTATCAGAAAAATTCGAAACTCGCGATTTTCCATGGGAAATTCCATTCTCTACAACTTTGCAGAAGAAAATTTTTCCAAATTCCAAACAGAAATTATCCAAAATCCACAAACGAGCGATTTTACAGTCAATAATCAATTTTCGGTCAAAAATTATGTCCACCGACACACAAAACATGTGTTAAACATTTAATGCCACAAAAATACTCTACCTTCTCATATACTCATATATCCCACATTCATTGTAAAAATATCATCGTTAATATATTATTAAAATAATATATTTAAATGAATTATTTTATCAGAAAAAGATAAAATATTAATTTTCAACAATTGTCACATTAAAAATTTTCTCCATCTATATACACATAAAATAAATATTTTCTTTATCATAATAATCAATAATTAATTATTAAAAATAATATTACCGAATCACAGTACCGACAACCAGGCCGTTCCCAGGATAGAGGGGGCTTTCCAATAAGGATTTCTCCTTACTGGCGCGCAATTAGATGACCAAACCTCTCCTTGACAGAACTTTCTAGACATTGCCAATAATGTTATCTGATAATATTATTCAAATAATATGAATTATTGATCTGATAATTGAAAATACTGTGCAATGACAATTATTAAAACAATAATAATATAAATATCAACGCAGCAATTATTGAATCAATAAAGTAATGAACAGTAACTCCTGTAGCAATTATTGAGTAGTGCCTTCTTACGTAAGGATCAATAATTCAAAATACTGTGCAATACCGTGTGCTACTGTGCAACAACGCGTATTACTGTATTTTAACCACCGGGTATTCCAACAGTGTAAACGGTAACAACTACGCCGTTATTTATAAACAGCTTATATTTGTCGTTTTCTTCCTCCAATCGCTTTCCGTTATGGGGCCCACACATGGCTGCGCCGTCGTACGAATATTCCCCGACAGTACGAATATTCCACGACCAAACGAATATTCCCCGACAACAATGAATATTTTATAACCACTTGCTTATTTTGAAACATTTGCGTATTTTACCCATAACTATCCACATTAATCAAATCAACCCTTACTATTCAAAATTAAAGGAAATTAAATTTCATTTATTAATTATTTGGGGTCTTACAGTTGCTATTGCTACAGAGTCATCAGATTAAGTGTTTTCCACCTCATTTGCCTTCCTCTTCTTTGCAGAGACCTTACTGCTGCTCCCAGGTGTCAGCCTCCTGTTTTCCTTGGGATTTTTCTTCTAGTTCACAAACAGCTGTGGAGACATGACTTTATGGACATTTAGTGGTTCTTCCTCATTATCCTTGATCTTGCCTCCCAATTTCTTCTTCAGCACAATGCTTAATAGTCTTCCATGAAAAACCTTTATAAGGGGTTTATCTGTAGACTTCTTCATCTCAGCCTTTTCCACCCATTTAGAGATTTGATCGAACAAGATAACTCCAAAGTTTATTCACTTCTTCAGAACTATTGCAGACATAATCTTCAGTTGTTGATCAAGCACAGTGTCATGTGTAGTATCCTTGCATAGTATAAATTTGCCCACTATCTCAGCAAGGAACTCGAATTCTTCAGGAAACTCTTTTTTCTTCATGTCTTTCAGAGTAGGGTTTCTTTTGTATCCCATAGTCCTCTTTACTTGTTCAGTGTCGATCTCATCAAGGCTTTTCAGTCCTAGGTCAGGAAGGCCTAAGCATTGATTGATGTTAGACGAATTCAGCTTTAGAGACTGACCTTTGACCTTAGTAAAAAGGGTTTCGGAATTTATGGATGCGTTTGAGTAAAACTCCTTAACCAGTTCAGCATATACTCGAATGATTTCCTCAATTCATTCTGAGAATCCAGCCTTCTTCACAAGTTCAAGAATATCTCCGAACTTCTTTTCAGATTTCTCAAACGTCTTGGTTCTGAGCTGAATGCCAGTGATTACTCGTCAATTTGCCATTTGAAGAGTTCGAAGAATATGGGTATTTGATTTAGGAAGTTTTATAAGAGATAGTTGAATGTGATTTGGTCAAGGCTCTGGAGGGTTAATTGATTTGGGTTGTGAAGAAGATTCTTGGGTTTGAAAAAGGAGAGGGAGAGAGATTCGATAGTTTCTGATTACTGGCTTGAGATTTTAAATTTATCTTTAAGATATTTCCTTCTGACTCTGTATTATTTGTGATGTGTCAACCATTGATTGGTTGCATGATGCCCAGTAACAAACTTTAACTCCCCATAAACTTTTCAATTTGAAATTTCTTTTAAGAAAGAGGACGTCAATGACGTGGATTGACCGTTGACCTTTTTGGTTTGTAGAGTAGCTTTGTGAGGTAGCTATGGACTCTATGTTTCTTCTTTGTTGACTCAACGATCATCTTCTGAGAGAGGCTTCAGTAGATGATTTGACACTAATCCTTATCTTGAAGTTGCATGGCTTAACCACTTATGTACCCCAAGACTGTATCCGTATCTATCTCAACACGATCTGAGTAGTTGAGCAAGTATCCAATTCTTCAAAGCTCCTTATGAGCTAGTGTATCCTCTGGGCAGACTGAGATCGTCGAGTCTACTTCTATGATTGTTGAGGTTGCACTACGATCGTTGAGTTCTCTTCAAACTCTACTCTACGATCGTTGATGGTTCTAGTCCTTGAGATGAACTTGACTAAGCAATCTTTTTTGGTAAGGGTAGCTCAGGAAGGGCCAACCTCATAGAGTTAACTAAGGGTCAGGTTTGTCCCTGAGGCACTTTCTAAAAACAAAACTTTAGAAGTAATTTGCACTAATATCTCATTTGACCTTTTCTGCTGGGGAGTTCCTCTACCAACTTTAGACACTTGCATTAGTTGTAATCGTGGTATCCTCCTACTATTAAATTGTGATCATATGTTTGATCGTAGGCACTCCACAATTTTGAGTTGGGTGGTTGACAAGGTTATTAGTGGTACGTTTTGATACGTTCCTACTGAATATGGATCTTCATTTGGTTCATCAGTCACAAAGTTTTGGGACTCTGTAACTGGTATATTGCCTCGTAGTGTATTTCTGATACTTTCAGTGTTGTTGTTCCTTTTAGAAAATCACTGCTCCCCCATAGTTGATATTGTCTTCTTAGAGAGACATATTTTCTTCTTCTTCATGTGTATTAGAAGGCAACCTTGCATATCTCATTCTGGATGAAGTCATTAAATCTTCCTGTATCGTAGAAATGGGTATTTTTAGGGTTGATCATTCTATGATCTTTTGACAACACTATGAACGTAGTCTTCCTTGTCAGTGTGTACTTGTAGAGTTCTACTCCCGTAATGAGTTCCTCGTGATTGATGATCGATGATCCTCTGATGTGAGCTTCCTTGAAGATTTTTCTCATATGACATGCTTTGCATGATTGAACATATAAGACCTTTTTCATCTTTGGTTGAATGACCTGCTTCCATATAACGATCAGCAGCCATGTGAGCTTCATTTAGATTAGCTCAGCAGGTCTTCAAGGACAGGCTTTGACATATAGGAATTTTATCAGAATCATTTCTAAAAAGTCTTAAGCCTCCATGAATTAAACACCCTTTTTCTTTGATGGTTTCATCATTTGCTTGGTTATGTTCACAGAGTTTAAATGTTCACAGAGTGAGAATCAACTCTATCACTTATTTGCATCTGGTTAATTCATGGAGGTGATCAGTTTCTACGAATCTTCAAGATATTCTTGTAGAACTGATCATTCTCAATGTGTTATCAAAAACTTAGAACATATGTTTGAACATACTTACTAACTCATCAGTAAAGATTACTCCACTTAAGATTAGTTAAACCTTGATATGCTTATGACCTATTTCAGACTTCTTTCAAGATGTTATCTTCAACCTAAATCTTGGATGGAGAGAAAGTTTGTTAGCATTTGAGTTTCCAACCTCATTGTACTTTATCTCTTCCCCTTTTTAGGTAGAATATAATTTCTTGATAGAATAATGTTATAGTGTATAAGGTGGTGCAACATGATGTGCATATTTATATTAGCACCGTACCTTTCTACTGTCAGTTTCTTAACAGTCATTTAGCTTCGATATACTGAGATTAGGCATTCATGTGCATAGTTTTTCATTTGCTCCTGATAGCTTGTTGCTCTAGTTGTCCTTCAATAAATCAGTCGTGGTCTTGAAGATGTAAGCTAAGAGAATCTTGGCATCCTTAGTTCTTTGACATCCTTGAGTCCACAAGGTTTACATCCAGCTGCTGGTTGGCTAAATACATATTTGAGAAGTTCTTCTTTCTTCTCTGGATGAGCATTTCTTAGCATGTATGGCCTTTTTCATCTTTCAGGCTGGTGGATGTTGGACTCTTTTTTGTTGATGTCTCTTGAGCTTTCTCTCTTAGTCTTCAGACTACAAGATTAACTGCGGGCAAGGATTGGTCTACTTGTAATGGCATTTAAGAGCATGGACCAATCTGAGCAGCTTCAGGTGTTTACACACATTTACTTGTACACAATATTTCCAACATGTGAGCTCATCTGCATTTACAAGTTACTTACTACTAAACTAAGTTTAGAATAATGTGTGTGCCTAGGATCAGACTCAAAGTGATTAGTTTTTGAATATAGCATAAGAACCTGCTTTGATACCAATTGTTAGTTCCCAATAGGAACATAATAGATCTAGAAGGGAGGGTTGAATAGATCCTTTTAATTTTAAATACTTTTCTCGTTTATTTTGTATTGTAATGATTTAGCATATGACAAACATAAGAATCTTTTCAAGCACAGTGGAATAAGTAAAAGATCCCCTTCATTGATATATTCATAATAATACATATATTGTTCTTAGAGTTAGTTTAGTGGTAAGAAGTTAACACATACATAGCAGTTATAGCAGTTAAGTACATAATGTAAATGACATAAAGACACAAGGGATTTTAAGTGGTTCAGAGACTCAAGCTCCTAATCCACTCTTCTGCTTTCAACTAGCAGGATTTCCACTAAGGAAGGGCAGCTCCCTGAATCACTAAGATTCCTTCAAGGCCAGCAGCCTTGGAACTTCAGTTCACTAAGAACTCTTCAAGGCCAGCAGCCTTGGAACTTCTCTAGTTCCCTAGGAACTCTTCAAGCTCAGCAGGCTTGGAACTTCATTTAGTCCCACCGGACAAGGACCCCTCAGGCCCTAGCTTCTTGTTGATGATGTTGTTTATTTGTTGGAGGTGCTGCTAAGATGTTCTTTAAGCTCTTCATCTCTGAATGCTTAGCAACTTGACGTGATCAACCTTAAGCTGCAGTTAAGTGTTGCATGATGCTCAGCTTCTTCAGATACTTAACCACTTCTGATGATCCCTTGTTGAACTATAGTGAAGATCATTCTTCTTGATACTTGATGGCTGTATATGATGAGTTTCTAAGATGACTGTAAGCTCTTCTGTTAGGTACTTAAAAACTTTCTCATGCTTGACACCATGATGACGTTGGTGATCTTCTTCCTTGATACTTGATGCCTTCTCATGATGGACTTGCTAAGATGACTGTAAACTCTTCTCTCTGGTACTTAGAGTCTTCCCATGATAGACATCAAGATGACATTGATGCTCTTCTTTCTCTTGGCAGTTCAGAATACTCTTCTTGTAGTAGAACTCTCACTTCTACTTCTTGCTCTGTTTATCTTTAAGTGTTCTTGGTGGATCATAGAGTGAGCATTCGGACCTTCATTGGTCACTCACTATTTTACGTTTTTAAGATCAGTCCACCATTTCTCCAAACTCAGTAACTCCAGCAACCTTTGGTCGTTGAAGCTCTTGTTGATTTATACTCCTTCGCAATCTTCCCGTTGGAATGTAGTCGTTGGGAGCTATTTGAATTTCTTCGCAGATCTCGAGTTGTCTCAGGTAGACTGCAGATGTGACATGATATGACTTTCTGACACTGTAGTCTACTGTTTCACCTACCCTGTCAGATATGTCACTTTGATGTCTAGGGCAGGTAGTCGACTTTATTCCCCCTTTTGATTTCTCGATCAAAGGTTGTCATTCTGCATCGATGCTCTCAATAAGCTATGTTCGAATATCAATCTTCAGATTGAACCATTGTCAATGCTTCAATCTTCAGACGACCGAACTCTACGATTCTAATGCATATCTTCTTGGACCTGATCATAGTGTCTTGTTGAATGTTGCTCCTTGACAGGTTGAGACAACACTACGATCCTGAAGAGTGTTGATTGGATCTTCAATGTAGAACACCTCTTCCTTCTTTTATGTAGTGCTTTAATACTTCTGTTTGCTTCGACTATTCTCAGATACTGATGGCTTGACTCCTTGTTCTGGCCCCTTCTAAAGATCAAGACACTTCAGATTTTTGGCGTGTCCAGCTCGCTTTCTCCTTGTGATCTCTAGTTCACTTATCATCAATGGACTGACTCAATGCTTAATCACTTTAGCCTTGTTCTTTATAGGTTGACCAGTATTTTTTTGTACACCCCATCAGTTCCTTCTTTGTTTGGCAAACACTAAGATCCTGGTTAATCTCAAGATCATTGTCTTCTGTTCACTTGACAGCTACTGAACTTGTTGACTTTCCTCAATCAGTTACTTTGATTGAAGTCTTCTTCTGATCAACTTATGGAAGACTTCAACTTGAATGTCTTCACAACATAATCTGAATCCTGATTGGGTTGGTGCTTAGATCTTCTGTTAGCTTGCATGTCATTCGTTGAGTGCTCTCTGGTTTCCTTCATGTTGGATGTAACTTTGCAACTTATACCAGAGGCTTCATACTTTGGATATTCTAGGAGTACTCATTTAATGAGAATTGTGTTTGCTCTACGATTCTACCTTGGTGTTGTGAGCACATTTGTTGGGGCCTGAGTTCTGCACTCTACGATTCAATTTCGTTGTGCAGACACTACGACTCCGAGATCAGATCTTGACACTCTATGATTTCTGTCATTATGTTTGTTGTCTTCATCTGATCTTGCCCGACTACGATCTCTGCCTCTGATATGATCAGTAGACTCTACGACTCCGAGTGTAGTCTACGATTCTTGACTTGGCTTCGGCAGATGATCGGTTGGCTCGTAGACAGGCTGTCTCTACGATTTTGAACATGACTTCCTCAGCAGACTACGGCTCCGAGGAAGTTCTTTACGACACACTACAATCCTTCCTCGTCTCTCCTGGCAGTCTACTATCTTGTAGACTACGATTATACCTTGATAGCTCTCGAGTTTTACTTGACTCTCCTGGCAGACTACGATTTCTGGTGTAGTTCTCGACAATCATACAAGCCTATCTATTACATTATAAGATCAACCTAACAAGTTTGATCTTTCTATATTTATAGTCCTTGTACATCATTTCTTTTTAAGGACTTTAGAAAGCTGGTTTGCTTATGTAGGATCAACCTAACACATTTGATCAATTTATTCTAAGTCCTTGTACATATGTTCCTATTATCTATCAAAGGACTTTACAGCTTTTCTTGATGCAAGCATACTTGCATATTCATTCATATATATCATAATCAAATCATATATAAACAGGAATATCATTCACATGCTTATTCCTGACAGACTTATTACACAATCTTACTTAAGCTTAAACACAGTCTGCAAATAGTCTTAATACAACATAATAGTCTTAAACATAAAGGAACAAGCTAGTCGGTAGCCTTGTCCTTGCCCTTGTCTTTCCCAGAGATAATTCCCTGTTCTGCCTTAACTGAAAGGTTTTAAATAAGCAAGAATGAGCACAAATTGCCTAACAAGTAATGTACGACAAGGGTAAAGAGTTCTATAACACGAGTTTGAAATATCAAAGTATCATCTCTAAAATAGTTCCAGGTTTTAGAATAATATCATGAATAATGAATATCAACAATTCTTGAATAAAATTCTTGGAATATGAACGATAATTCAATATAGATTAACGGATATATATGAATTCAAAGGCTATCAATGTATCCAACTAGATAAACAATTTATATTGAGCAGTCACTAAGGACTATTGAATATCTACTAGAATTACCAATATTAAACTGATAACCCAAAAGAATCAAGTATAATGGATGATCGATTTATAATACTCTAAGTTATGCATAACTACACAGTAATATTCACGTGTGTGTTGGGGCTTCCAACAATAAACACTGTGACGCCCCCAAAATTAGATATACATCACCCATCTTGGGTCGCCAGATACATGGTACAGAATTTATATACAACTTACTAATACAACTGTCGTATACAATACGACAAAACATAAACTGTGAGTTTGAATACAAATATTGTCTACTAGAGATTATACAAAATCAAAAGGAGTCCTCATTATAATTATTATCACTCTATTTCACAGAATAGTGAGGACTACTAATGCTATCCTCTGGACCATTACTCCGTTCCCCGACTCGTCCCAGCTATATTCTCATTTCCTGAAGAGAACAGTGAAAGAAAGGGTGAGCTCAACTAGCCTAGTAAGAAATATTATGACTAAGATAATGCAGAATAAATTATCATTAGCCTTCAATAGTGTTAAACTGATAAAATATAATAAACATCAAGTTTAACTGCAGCGGAACCAGCAATCCATTAAAAGAGTCAAGTAGAAAATAAAATCTACTATCTTTTATAATTTAAAAGGTTTTTCATCACTATTATAGCTGAGACTCAGCTTAATAAATATTCTACATCATCGAATCACTCCTGCACTACGGCCAAGGATATTCTTTAGTATCACGACCACAATTATCCATGCACTACGGGCCAAGAATATTTGTGTATTCATTAATGGTCATGATCATGGCAACAACTGTCCATCAACGCACTACGGGCCAATGAGGATTTTTACCACATCATTTGTAAAATTACGGTCATGATTACACCGAATAATCCCTGGTCATAATCATACCAAGTCCATCTATGCACTACAGGCCATATATGACTTTCAAAAAATATAAATATGAGGATGATGACAATGATATAAGAATTCAATAAAATAAGTTCAAGAATTAATTTATCCAGGAACCAATAACATCCAAACTGTCAACATGATACTTCTTTGTAGAGTAAAATTCAAGAATACTTAGAAGAATATTTCCATGAAAGGATACTAGATGAAGCGCAAATATCAAGGATATTCCACTAATTTCATGGAGTATAGAAGTCAAAGTTTTAACCAACTGAGTATAATAAAGAATTTAATCGATGAGCATAAGTAGGAGAAATAAAAGAATGGGTAGAACCGGTATTAAATAAAGTATAGACTTCGTTAGAGTTTATGATAAGCTTACCCGTGTTGACCTCATTCGGGTTCCTTGCTTTCTGGGAGGTCACAACAAACGCTCTCCCTTGCACTACCGACTTTGACCTTTCTGGGACGGCCTTTGGTGCCTCCATCCTAACTGAATTTGTCTTCAATGAACGACAAAATTAGGCTAAGTGACCTTCTCTTCCACAATTATAACATGCTTTGGACGGCATTGCGCAATTTGGACTGATGTGTCCCTCCCCTCCGCATTTGAAGCATATAATAGGCGGTCTTTCTCCTTCCTTAACAACGGGTGCTGGTGCTGACGTCTTTCCATCATTGTTGAATCTCCCCTTCTTGAAATGTCCATTCTTATTGTTTTGGCCCTGATAACCACCGAAGTGGTTACCATTTCTGGCTCCACTAACTAAGCCCTATTTACAACATCTGAATACAAACACAGTTTATGAGAAATAAGATGTTGACGTATCTTCGGCTTCAAACCTCTTAAAAACATTCGCGCCATTCTCTCTTCATTATCCACCAAGTGGGACGCAAACAGGGATAACTCCACAAATTTTGCCTCGTATTGCGACACGGTCATATTATTTTGTTCCAACTTTATAAACTCCACCTCCTTCATGTGGCGAATACTTTCGGGAAAATATTTGTCGTTGAACAACTCCTGGAACTTCTCCCAAGATATCTTCAGTACAGCAGGTTGAGTACGTTTTACCGATTCCCACCAGTAATCTGCCTCTCTGCGCAACATAATGGCGGCAAAGGGAACCTTTTGCTCCTCGGAGCATCCCAAGACATCAAATATCTTGGTGATCTGCTTTATCCATGCTTCCGCCATTAGTGGTTTTGGGTCTCCCTTAAACTCCGGTGGTCCCAACTCCTTGAACTGTTTAACGGTGACCGCCCGAGAGTTTCCAGTATTTCCACCTATATTTTAGATAGGAGCCGCTCTCGCCTGCTATTGCATGAATTGCATAAAGCCTCTGAACATTTGATCATTCATCATTTGGTCAGTGTTGTTGTTTGCATGAGGATTGTCGCCTTCCTGATGCACATTATCCTGATTATTGATATGTGGTGAATCAACGGTCGCCTGTGCTCTATTGCTATTCTTAACATTCTCAGATGTCATTTTCAGATACTGCCACAAAAAAAAGGTTAATTGACATGTAACATATTATCCCTATATTCTGACCGACCAATAAAATAGCACATAAACTTAGGTAGGTCATACTAGCGAAGGAATTCCACGTCTCTCCCCTCCTAGTACTATTCTCACATCTTAGCCAGGGATCATATCCCTAAGCTTTGATACCAACTGTGATGCCCCCAAATTTAGGTATAGATCACCCATCTTGGGTCGCCAGATACATGGTACAGAATTCAAATACAACTTACTAATACAACTGTCGTGTACAATATGACAAAACATAAACTATGAGTTTGAATACAAATATTGTCTACTAGAGATTATACAAACTCAAAAGGAGTCCTCATTACAATTATTATCACACTATTTCACAGAATAGTGATGACTACTAATGCTATCCTCTGGACCATTACTCCGTTCCCAAACTCGTCCCAGCTATATTCTCATTTCCTGAAGAGAACAGTGAAAGAAAGGTTGAGCTCAACTAGCACAGTAAGAAATATTATGACTAAGATAATGCAGAATAAATTATCATTAGCCTTTAACAGTGTTAAATTGATAAAATATAATAAACATCAAGTTTAACTGCAGCGGAACCAGCAATCCATTAAAAGAGTCAAGTAGAAAATAAAATCTACTATCTTTTATGATTTAAAAGGTTTTTCATCACTATTATAGCTGAGACTCAGCTTAATAAATATTCTACATCATCGAATCACTCCTGCACTACGGCCAAGGATATTCTTTAGTATCACGACAACAATTATCCATGCACTACGGGCCAAGAATATTTGTGTATTCATTAATGGTCATGATCATGGCAACAACTGTCCATCAACGCACTACGAGCCAATGAGGATTTTTACCACATCATTTGTAACATTACGGTCATGATTACACCTAATAATCCCTGGTCATAATCATACCAAGTCCATCTATGCACTACAGGCCACATATGACTTTCAAAAAATATAAATATGAGGATGATGACAATGATATAAGAATTCAATAAAATAAGTTCAAGAATTAATTTATCCAGGAACCAATAACATCCAAACCGTCAACATGATACTGCTTTGTAGAGTAAAATTCAAGAATACTTAGAAGAATATTTCCATGAAAGGATACTGGATGAAGCGCAAATATCAAGTAAATTCCACTAATTTCATGGAGTATAGAAGTCAAAGTTTTAACCAACTGAGTATAATAAAGAATGAAATAACAAAAGAAATCACCATGCATGCGATAGACCGCACAGGCGGGTTATTCCAACAGAATAATAAATAACGGAACCAGGTCCGTCGTAAAATGCACAGACAGGATATTCCAACAGAATAATAAAGAATGGAACCAGGTCCGACGTAAAACACACAGACATGATGTTCCAACAGAATAATAATAAAGACGGAACCAGGTCCGGTGTAAAACACAAAGACAGGATGTTCCAACAGAATAATAATAAGACGGAACTAGGTCCGGTGTAAAAGACACAGACAGGATGTTCCAACAAAATAATAGAAGAATGTCACCAAGTATAGGGTAAACCGCGTATACAGGTTATTCCAACGGAATAATAAGAAATGGAATAACAACAGTTCTCTTCATGACTAAGAAAGAATAACACCCCTTACTTTAGTAGGAGATTGAATACTGCAGTAGTGTAGTAACAGAATACGCTTCTTCTTTTTCTCTTATTCTCTCTATACTTTCTCTCTCTATAGCTTGAATGAATTCGTAAAAAATAATGAAGCACTAGGCCTCTATTTATAGAAGATTTCTAGCTTAGCACTTGCCATGTTAAAAGGCGAGTGGCTTGACGACTGGTGATGTGAAAAGAAAAGTGGTTTGACGCCTGTAATGTGAAACGACAATTGGTTCAACGCCTGTAATGTGAAACGACAAGTGGTTTGACGACTGGTAAAGGTAATTACTATTGACGAAGAGACTCTTAGATGATGACATATGGGCCCCCCCATAAAATAACCAAACTTACCACAAACGTCTCATAACAGACTCTTTATATACATCAAGGATTGAATAAATATTACCACAAATCATTTTATTTTTAATCAACACATATTTAATCTTTCAACAATTATTAATCATTTATAACTTGTCGTCTCAATTATTGATTTAATAATATAACATATTATACAGATGATACTGTGATAATAATTGAATCAATAATATAAGAGATATGATGCAGCAATTACTGTAGCAATAATTGAGTATAGCTGAGTGACTTCTCACGTAAGCATCAATAATCAATAATGTGTGCTATTATGCAACCACGCGTATTACTGTACTTTTATTACCGGGTAGTTCAACAGTTTTAACGGTAATACCTCCGCCGTTATTTTTATAAAAAAATAATTTTGTCATTTTCTAACTACGACAATACTTTTGTTGTGGGGTCCACCAATGATTGAGCCGTCGTTATTTATATTCCCCGAAAAAAAGAATATTCCTCAACCAAATGAATATTTTATAACAACTTGCTTACTTTGAAAAATTTATAAATATTACCCACAACTATAACATTATATCAAATTTATTCCATAATATTCAAAAATAATATTTATAGAGAATTCATCTTTATTTATAAAAGTTGGGGTCTTACAAACACTCCCCTTACCATAAGGGCTGTTTAACTCAGTTTTCAAGATTTTCGCACCAGTCAATTGGTTTGGACAATTTTATAAACATGCATATAGTCTAGCTGAATCAAATGGCATAGACACTTTCATAATATTCCAGAACAATACCAAGTTCAGTTATGAATAATAGTTTTCTCAAGAGTTTAACATACTAGCTCAATTGAACGAGACAGTAAGATAACTTGCATTCAAAGAGATAAGGTTTGTCCGTTGAATAAAGTAATGCAAGGGTTTAGGATATTTGCATTCAATAAATGAATCACATGAAATTTAAGAACTTGCACAAAATCCAAAGTTGTGTAAGTTAGGAAACTTGCCTTAAGCGTAGTCTATCCACGTAATTTAACCAACACTTTTGAATCATATTACAGTGTATTATATGTATAGGATGCCCATTAGTTATATAAACTCATATAGGTACGTTCAACGTACACATAAATGTCTAACTTAGTTGTAACTTCATACACATCACATGTCCTATATTTTCATCACACAAATCAGTTTGTAAGACATCACAAATTCAAACAACATATTATTGCTTTATATCATGTAAACATTCTTTTGGACTTAACATTTGAAAGTCATGATTATCATTCATCTCTATCACATAACATGCTTCTTAACACATTACATAGCATATTGGTCATATATTACAAGTTAAAGTAATCATATAAGCATACTTCAAACATCAGATCAAAAATAGAAATCATTCATGACTGCAGGATGGCGAGATGCGCCCTGTATAGGCTTAGGGATGGCACAGCTGCGATGTCCCCTAACCAGACTAAGGTTGAGCTTTGTGTAAGACCCCAAATTTTATGAAATAAAAGTATTCAATTTTCTTATAATTATTATTTTATTTAGTAAATGGTTAAATTGATAAAAGGCTAAAGTTAAGGGTGATATTTGAAAAAATTTTAAAGTAAGCAAGTTGTCATAAAATAATCGGTGGTAAAAGTATAGTAATACGCGTGGTTGCATAGTAGCACACGGTATTGATTATTGATGTTTACGTGAGAAGTCACTCAGTTTTATTCAATTATTGTCACAGTATTTTATATTATTAAATCAATAATTGAGATGACAAGTTATTCATATTATTATTTGCATAATTAACAATGTCTAGAAGTTCTGTCAAGGAGAGGTTTTGTCACCTAATTGCACGCCAATAGAAAGAAATCCTTATTGGAAAGCCCCCTCTTTCCTGTGAACTATCTGGTTGTTAATATTGCGATTTATAATAATAATGAATAAATGTTATTAAAAATCGAATTTGAGTTCAGAGTTGAATTTGGAGATGCGGACGTGATATTTGAGTTTGGAATGATGAAATTAGTAAATATAGACTATAAACACAAAATTTGTCGATGTTGACTTTTTGGTCAAAAAGTCAGCAGTTGACTTTTTCAGAAAAAGTCAGACTTCGAAAATTCAAAAATGAAAATGTTGTTAAAAATATTGAGGGGGTTTTTATGATGTATTTGTGGTAAATATTTCTCATTTTATGGACCCCCATTTATCCATTTTTCAAAATAATCGGTAGAAATATTTTTAATATAATAAAGGTGGGGCCCACATGTGGGGGCCACAGGTGGGACCCATATGTGTTGAAAAATTGATTCTGGAAATGGGGGAGGGGTGGAGTTACGTAGGATGAAGGGAAGGTATTATTATTATTATTATTATTATTATTATTATTATTATTATTATTATTATTATTAATATTATTATTATATTATAATAAGTTTTGTTTTTTATGAAAAATAGAATATATTATATTATATATAAAGTTATTTGTTTTACTTGAATATTATAATATTTTTAAAAAAACATACGTCTGAAAATTTATAAGACTTCAGCACGTGAAATTTCGATTATTTCGTCCGTGAATAAATTCAAATAGTATCATTTATATTCTCCTATAAATAGGATGCTTAGTTAGAATTGAAAATTACACTAGAATCAGAAAATTTTCTTCTATAATCTTGAGCGTATTTCTTTAGAGTTTTAAGAAGTTTTGAGCGTAGAAAACAGTGAAATTTTTCTTCAAGAATATCCCCGCTATACTAGTTGGAATACTCTTCTTTTTGATGTATGGGTTATTATATTTTTCATATTCTGAAGAGATATTATTTTCGTTCAATATTTGTAAGGAGTATTATTTCTTTCGTATTCATGAAGAGAGTTATTTTTTTTTCAATACTCGTAAGGGTTATTATATTTTTCATATTCTGAAGAGATATTATTTTTCGTATTCGTATGAATATTATTTTCGTTCAACCGTTGTAAGTAAGGGTTTCTGCCAGGGGCAGTTTCATAATTTTTTCGACCTTCAAAAATTCTGAAAAAAATTGAAATGATAATTTGATCAGTTTTCTAGATTGTGTCCAAAAATAGCGATTTTTGGATGTATATATTAGGAGTTATGAATTTTATAGAAAAAGACTATTTTAAAAATAAACCCTTATAACTCCTTGTGGTTAACTCCAAAATTGGTTAAATTTTTATTGGAACTACATGTATATAACAACAGTATACCCTGTAAATTTTGTAATTGTAGGACAAAAGTGCAGTTTATGATAAATGTCTAAATATTCGGCAATTTTGGCCATATGAAAAATAGTAAATGAATTTTAAAAATTTTGAGAAAAATATATGTTCAATATGGGACTATATTCTGCTAAATCCCAAAAAAGAAAATTTTTGGGTCTGATTTGGTATTTTTCATGAAAATGGACTAATTATGAGTAAATGAATTAAATATGTTATGTGAAATAAAAAATTAAAAAATAGGATTTTATGGCTTGGGAATCCTATATAAGGTATATGTAGTTTTTTTATTAGGGTTTTGGTTATTGGTGATAAAATCTTATGAGTTTGGTATTTTAGGATGATTAAATGCATTAATTAGTAAAGTGTAAAAAAAGTAAAATAAATAATATTAATATTAATAATATTAATATATTGTTATAATATTAATAATATTAATATATTGTTATAATATTAATAATATTAGATTATGAGATTATTAAGTGATTGATAACATTTGGATTAAGGTGTTATGAAATCATTGATTTAAAATATTATTTAATGATTAATAATATTAGTAAATGAATTTAATGTTAATATATAATGAAAAATATTAAATGGAGTTTATAATATAATGAATAATGTTATTATCTTCATTAAATATTCGTTAAAATATTATTTTCTGTTTAAGTCATTTTTGATACAATATTATTCTTGAATTTTACTCCACAAAGCAGTATCATGTTGACAATCTGGATATTATTGAATTCTGAATAAATTAAATTGTTAAAGTCTTTAATATTTTTCTTTTACTTTTATTTGATTGAATTATTATATCATTGTCATCATCCTCATTATTATATTATGATGAAAGTCATTTGTGGTCGTAGTGCATAGATGGACTTGGTATGATTATGACCAGGGATTATTCGGTATAATTGTGACGCCCCCAAAATAGGTATACATCACCGATTCTGAGTCGCCAAATACATGGTACAAAATTAAAATACAACTGTCGTGTAGAATACGACAAGACATAACTGAGAGTTTTAATAAGAATATTGTCATCTAGATAATATCCACACTCAATGAGGTCCTCATTACATTTATTGTCACACTATTTAACAGAATAGTGAGGACTAATAATGCTATCATCTGGACCATCACTCTGTTCCTCGACTAGTCCCGGCTAAGTTCTCATTTCATGAAGAGAACAGTGAAAGAAAGGGTGAGCTCAACTAGCCCAGTAAGAAATATTATGACTAAGATAATGCAGAATAATTTATCGTTAGCCTTCAACGGTGTTAAACTGATAAAATATAACAAAAATCAAGTTTAACTGCAGCGGAACAAGCACTACGGCCAAGGATATTCATTAGTATCACGACCATAAATTATCCATGTGCTACGGGCCAAGGATATTCGTGTATTCATTAATAGTCATGATCATGCCAACAACTGTCCATCAATGCACTACGGGCAAATGAGGACTTTTTCCACATCATTTGTAACATTACGGCATGATTATACCGGATAATCCCTGGTCATAATCATACCAAGTCCATTTATGCTCTACAGGCCACATATGACTTTCAACATAATATGAACATGATGATGATGACAATGATATAAGAATTCAATAAAACAAGTTCAAGAATTAATTTATCCAGGAACCAATAACGTCCAAATTGTCAACATGATACTTCTTTGTGGAGTAAAATTCAAGAATGCTCAGAAGAATATTTCCATGAAAAGATACTGTATGAATCGCAATATCAAGGATATTCCACTAATTTCATGGAGTATAGAAGTCAAAGCATTAACCAACTGAGTATAAGAGAATATATGAAACTGCAAATGGATTTTCGTTCACCATGTGGTAATCCACTTAAACAGATCATTTCCACAATTTAATAAGAAATTAATACAAAGGATCATTCACCATGCATGTGATAATCTACATAGACAGGTTATTCCAACAAAATAATAAAGAATGGAAAACAGAAGAAATCACCATGCATGCGATAGACCACATAGACAGGTTATTCCAACAGAATAATAAAGAATTGAACCAGGTCATGCGTAATCCGCACAGACAGGATGTTCCAATAGAATAATAAAGAATGGAACCAGGTCATGCATAAACCGCACATACAGGATGTTCCAACAGAATAATAAAGAATGAAACCAGATCATGCGTAAACGCATAGACAGGATGTTCCAACAGAATAATAAAGAACGGAACCAGGTCATGCGTAAACTGCACAGACAGGATATTCCAACAGAATAATAAAGAATAGAATAACAGAAGAATATCACCATGTATACGGTACTTCACATAGACAGGTTATTCCAACATAATGATAAAGAATGGAATAACAGAAGTTGTGACTCCCCCAAAATAGGTATACAACACCCATTCTGAGTCGCCAAATACATGGTACAGAAACAACTACAACTTTATTAATACAACTGTCGTGCAAAATACGACAACACTTAAACTGTGAGTTTAAATACAAATATTATCATTTAGACAATATCCACACTCAAATAAGTCCTCATTACAAATATTGATACACTATTTTACAAAATAGTGAGGACTACTAAAACAACTTCTAGAACCATCATTCCACACCCCGACTAGTACTCGCTACATTCTCGCCTCCTCAGAAGAAAAATGGAACAAAAAGGAAAAGGGTGAGCTCAACTAGCCCAGTAAAGAACATTATGACTAAGATAATATAGAACAAATTATCGTTAGTCCTCAACAGGAAAAAATCTAATAGAATACAATAGACAACAAGTTTTAAATCAATATTCGCAGTGGAAATAATAATTCATTAGAAGAGTTAAATAGAGAATAAAATCTACTATCTTCTATATAGGAATTTAAAAGTACATCACCAATATTTTATCCCTGTAACATCAATCAACATATATCCAGAATCAAATATTCATCTGTGCACTGCAGGCCAAAGATATTCATCATTTGGTCATGTTCATCTAAACACATGTTCATCTTTGTACTAGTAGCCAAAGATATTCATCAGAAATCATTCATCTTTGCACTACAGGCCAAAGATATTCAGTAATATCATCATTTAGGACTGACGATGATGAAAAATATTTTAAAGAAAACGAATCCATTGAAGCAAAAGAACAAATATTAGGGATTCGTATTACAGTTTTATCCAAGTTCAACAATACTCCATAATAACCAATTTTGAAGTAGAATTCAAAAATAAAGATCAAAACATGGATACAATCAAAGATAGTAAACATAATAGATATCTTGGACAAAAAGAAGAAAATTCTATTTTTTTCGGTGAATAGTGCTATATTCGTGAATAGTGTCGTACACGTGAATAGTGCCGTATATGTGAATAGTAACCCCGACACAAAAAAGTTCCAAATTTGATAAAAACTTCAGACCAATATTTCGGTATACTGATATTGAAGAAAATAATATCATTTAAGAAGAAAACAACATCCCTTACCTCGAAAAAACAGTACTTTTGACTAGAATACCAGATATAGTGCTTAAGGGAATTTGTACCGTATAGCAACACTCAAAGTCTCAAAATACTAACAAGAATACGCTCGATAATATAGAGAGAAAAAAAAACTTGTTTCTGGTGTGATTTTTAATTCTAACCTAAGCACCCTATTTATAGGAAAATGCTTAGAACACCAAAGCAGAAAATTTAATATAATAATAATTTATTTTTCTCAAAATTCCTACGCACACCAATATAGTCTAGACATCAGCCACACCTCAATAACAACCACAAAAAATGTTTTTCTCAATTAATTTATTTAAAACTCCAAATAATAATAATTAATTAATCCAGAACTTTAATAATTCATAATAAATAGCCATTTTTGTCAGAAAAATTCGAACCTTATATCTTTCTATAGGAAAATCTATTATCTACAACTTTGCAGAAGAAAGTTTTTTCAAATTCCAAATAGAAATTGACCGAAATCCACAAACGGACGATTTTACAGGCTATAAACAAATTTCAGTCAAGAAATGGGCCCACAGCCATGTTTAACATGTTTTAAATAACTTTTACAACAAAAATACCATTCCTCCTCATATACTCAGAAATCCCACATTCATTGTAAAAATATCACCATTATTATATTATTAAAATAATATATTTAAATAAATTATTTATCAGAAAAAGATAAAATAATAATTTTCAACAATTGTCACATTAAAAATTTTCTTCATCTATATCCACATAAAATGAATATTTTCCTTATCTTATAAATCAATAATTAATTTTTCATAAATAATATTACAGAATCACAATACTGGCAACCAGGCCGTTTCCAGGAAAGAGGGGGCTTTCCAATAAGAATTTCTCCTTACTGGCGCGTATTTAGGTGACCAAACCTCTCCTTAGACAGAACTTTCTAGACATTGCCAATAATGTTATCTAATAATATTATTCAGATAATATGAATTATTGCTTTAATAATGGAAAATACTGTGTAGTGACAATTATTGAAATAATAGTAATATAAAATATCAACGTACCAATTATTGAATCAATAAAATAAAATATTGAACAGTAATTACTGTAACAATTATTGAGTAGTGTCTTCTTACGTAAGAATCAATAATTGGTGCAATACCGTGTGCTACTGTGCAACAACGCGTAATACTGTGTTTTAACCACCGGGTATTCCAACAGTATTAACGGTAACAACTACGCCGTTATTAATAAACAACTTATACTTGTCGTTTTTTTCATCCAATCGCTTTCCATTATGGGGCCCACAAAAGGCTGCGCCGTCGTATGAATATTCCTCGACAGGAAGAATATTCCACGACCAAACGAATATTCCCCGACAATAATGAATATTTTATAACCACTTGCTTATTTGAAATATTTGCGTATTTTACCCATAACTAACCACATTAATCAATTCAACCCTTACTATTTCAAAATAATAAATAGAGAAATTCAATTTCATTTATAACAAGTTGGGGTCTTACAACCTCCCCTTCTTATGAAATTTCATCCTCGAAATTGACGTACGTACTTGGTGTTTCAAAAATGTGAGGATACCTCGCTTTCATTTCCGTTTCCAACTCACAGGTCATTTTCTCTATAGCATGGTTCCTCCATAAAACTTTGACTTGTGGTATGACCTTTGTGCGTAGGACATGTTCTTTCCTATCCAAGATCTTGACAGGTACCTCTTCATACGTTAAGTCTTCGGCTATCTTGTCCGATTCTAACTCAATAACGTGGTTTGGGTCTTTCACATATTTACGTAGCACAAATATATTAAAAACATTATGAACACGAGATATACTTGGAGGTAATGTGAGTCTATAGGCCACATTTCCTACTCGGTCAAGAATCTGAAATGGACCAATAAATCGTGGATTGAGTTTTCCTCTCTTCCCGAATCTTGTAACTCCCTTCTATGGAGCAATACATAATAATACATGATCCCCAATGTCAAATTCCACGTCCTTTCGATGAAGATTCACATAACTCTTTTGTCGATCCTGTGCTGTTTGTACACGTTGTCGAATTATTTGGATCTTCTTTGTAGTCATTCGTACCAACTCTGGTCCCAATGATGTTGCTTCTCTCACCTCATCCTAACATACTGGAGAGCGACATTTTCGTCCATACAATGCTTCAAATGGAGCTACACCTATACTTGTCTGATAACTGTTGTTGTAGGAGAATTCCACCAATGGTAGGTACTTATCCCAACTCCCTTTGAAATCTAGGACACAAAGTCTTAATAGATCTTCAAGAGTTTGAATAGTCCTCTCTGATTGCCTGTCAGTTTGAGGATGGTATGCCGAACTGAATCGTAAATCCATGCCCATAGCTTTTTGCAAGTTAACCCAAAATCTTGAAGTGAATCTTTGGTCACGATCTGAAACTATGGATATTGGCATGCCATGCAATCTCACTATCTCATCTACATACATACGAGCAAGACGTTCAAGGGAATAAGTCTCCTGTATCGGCAAGAAATGAGCAGACTTGGTTAATCTATCAACAATAACCCAAATAGCATTTATGCCTTGAGAAACCGTTGGAAGACCAGTAACAAAATCCATGGTAATGTGTTCCCACTTCCATTTCGAAATCTCAAGTAGTTGCAATGGACCCTTTGGTACTTGATGCTCCGCCTTTACATGTTGACAAGTGTTGGGTAAAATCTAATTACGCACAACACACAAGTATACGTGGTCAACAAGTAATAAAGTGAAAGTAGAGTATCGTTCCCACGAGAAATTGTTTAATAAAAATCACCAAGTACTAACCCGTAACCAACTCAATCTTATTTAAACGAATGAATTTCAAATTATATAAATTAAACTACTATTGAATTCCACTAGTTAAATTAAGATAACGGAGATTTAAGATCACAATTTCACTTATTGCTTCATTTAAGTTAACACACTTCTCATCAATTATTCTCTATCCTGAATTGTTAATCAAGAACACTAAAGCAGATAAAACCACCTCTCGATGCATAATACTCATATTAACGTCAATCCACAATTAAGATAGAAATCCGTTAAACACCTTAATCAACTAACCCACAATATCTCTATGTGAATTATAATTGAAGAAGGTTGAAGAATAAGTTCTCTATCCGATTACATGCGATGTTAAGCATATCTCTACCTTAACAATAATCAAAAATCTGCTATTGACAAAATTCATGACACATGCTATCATGATAAGATCTAAATCAATACTTCATCTCTCGAGTTCATATTGATTATCACGGTAATTGATGGCCAATCAATTAAACAATTAAGTCCAAATCACAATAGATAATCCTCACAATATAACATAATAATTGATAGCGAGACATATTAAAATAAACTACACAATAAGATCCATTGTAATCTCAAACAAAGAATTAGTTCATTGAATTAAAACTAAGAATCCACACTTGAAATAACATTAAAGGATAAAAATAAGAGTAGAGTAAAGAATAAATCTGTTGTCAGCAAATCTCCATCTTCCTCAAGCTCCTGCTCTTGATCTTCAATGGTCATCAAGTTGTTTCAATCTCCAAATCTAATTAGAACTAGTGTTTTGATCTAATTTACTCTAATCTAATTGAATCCTCTATCTAGTCTCTAATCTCCCCTAATCCTTGTGATTCTCCTCCTTTTATAAGTCTCTTCATATGTCTTTAAGTCCTCTTGGAAGTTCTCTTGGAGGTCCTTGTGTAAATCAGATCGAAACAATCCTTCCTGGACTCAAATTGGACCAAAATTAGCACTTTTCGTGCATTTTCTAGGCTACCCCCACCCCGGGGGGTTTATTCTTGATTTGGGCCAGCCTCAGCGGGCTAGGGTTCTGATTTGTGGCTGGTACGCCCACCCCGGCGGTGGTTTTGTGACGGAAAATCTTTTGCTCTAACGTCCCTTGGGAAAATGGCCATAACTTTTGATCTGGAAATAGTTACAAGGCCTTCCACCTATCTAATCGAAGATATCGACGAGATCTACAACTTTCATTCTTTAAGATTTCAGAAATAATGAACGGATGAAGGTCGAAATTGGTCTGGAAGTGACTGCTATGAAAATGGCCACCCAAAACAGTGACGTTCAACGTCCGTTGGTACAAATGTCATAACTCTTGCATCCGAACTCCGATTTTGATAATTCAAGATTTTATGGAAAGCTAAGAAGAAGCTCTACAATGTTATCCAAGTTCCAAATCAAGAACATGAAATAAACATAAAAGCCCAAACGATGTCCGGATTACTTTTCTTTGCGTTTTCATACCAATTCTTTGCGATTTCAACTCCCAAGCATATAATCTACAAAACGAACACAAAATGCATGAAAAGTAACTAAGAAACATGAGATTAAGCAACTAATTCAAGTAACAGATACCGAATAAGTAGGTATAAAACCTACTTATCAAATACCCCCAAACTTAAACCTTTGTTTGTCCTCAAGCAAAAAATCAAAACAATAATGCAATGCAACTAATCTACATGCCTACGAATCCAGCAGTAATGACAGAAACAAGTCTATTCAACCAGCCTTAGAGAAATCAAGTAAACATAATAATACATCATATCAAAACAAATCAATAATTTCCTAGTCAATCATCACGTCTTAAACTGTTATTACTAATATAGTACGTGTGTGCTCCACAACAATGTTAACTGATATAAAATCAAATTTAACACATAACAAGTCTCTGCGAAGGAATCATACAGTGTAAACTCATGAAATCCAAAAATAAGCTAGATCCAACTAAAATCAAACAATTACCAATATCGAGGGTCAACATAGGATACTTATGCTTCATTTTTCATCTACGGGGGCTTTTTACTCTTATTTCTCGTTTTATTTATTTATTTACTTTTTCTATTTTTTTTGGATAGTGAGTGTGTTTTACGCTCCATCTCACGCCTGTGTTTATGAGAAGTGCATTTCACGCTTCTTCTCGACCCACCACAGGACTCAATTTATTCAACTCAATATCTTTTTTTAGAAGCTTATACACCCCATTTTTTCCCCCAAACTTAGGTTCTTGTGTAACTTTAGCCATCACTACTTGTTCTTGTCATTCTTTCATTCAAACTAGCATTATCCTTTAGAATCCCATTATGTATCAATTTAAACTCAATCAATCAACAAGTTGTTTTTACTGTGTTATCCTTATTATACCAGTTTCAAATAGAAAATGACTCAATTCATAATAAGAAATCACATCAAAGCTCTAATAGTCAGTACTATACTTGTCTACCCAATTCCAATCTCATCATTGGCCAAAATAAATTGTAACTATCTAACAGCTGGAATCATGTAAGACTACTCTACTATGCAAACTATTATGCAATTACACAACATGAATGCAAACATAAATAACCCTAAATTATTTAACTCCCCCAAACTTAACAATTACAATGTCCTCATTGTAAAATAAAGCATAAAGTGGACGAGGACTTCCCTGTAATCATTTAAGCTTGTGGTGATGGTGGCGCTGGCGGCGACGATCATTTTCCTATCCATTGAACCTCCAATACCTGCAATGAAGAGAGACAACATGGATTAGAATAACACTTGGATTCCTATCTACTAAATAAACTAGGAAATCATATAAATAAATAAAAAAATTCCTGGGTTGCCTCCCAGTTAGCGCTTGAATTATAGTCTTTCAGCCTGACTTTGTCTGGTCAACGCTATCCAATTCCTCTACGATAGTTGAGGAACCCTCCATCCATCGGAAATAATGTAGCTTTTGGTAGGTTCCCAATTGTGATAGTCATTTCATTAAAGTCACCTAGCATGCTCTAATTTAGTATGCTCTCAATCAAGAACATCTCATAGCTAGGTGTTTAATTTTCTCCTTTGTGTATGTGATCACTTTGGGGCATGAAAGCTTGTCACACACAATGGGCTCTTCTTCTATCTTCTCTTTCTCTTCCCACCATGGATTTAAAATTGTACTCGCTCTTATGTCATCAAGAGCTTCGCCAACGACATGACTACCAAGTGAGCATGATTTTGCAAATCTGACTGCCTCTTTGATCATTGGTGGAGACCCATTTAGATCTTCATCGACCTCTATTTCATTATCCCCAATTGTCTCCACACTTTTGATATCTTGTGGTTCATCCAGTTGTAGATTTGGGTCGTGCACTTCATTAGTCTCGGAATCCTCGTCATAACACCAATTATTTTGTGGAGAGTTATTCAAGGCTTTGAGTATTTGATCTATCTGGTTCTGCACATTGTGAATTGAACGCTCTTGATTTATCCTCCTCTCCTCATTTGATGATATGAACTTGGACAAAAATTCCTTTAACTTTGACTTTTCTTCTTTTAATGGAGGTTGATATGAGAAATCTGGTGTGTATGTTGGATCTGGAATAGAGTATTGGTCTTGATAGTTGTAGCTCCATGAAGAATACAGGTGATACCCCCAAACTTGATCATAATTATCATATGTATATTGATTTAGGTAGTTACCACCATACTGTACCGCCCCAAGATTGATGGTGCATTGATTACTCGGGTGGTTGCCAGCACAATAGTCACAACTAACTGCAATCCTTCGACTCCATTGGGCTGCAAAAACGTCCAACTTCCTCAAAATTTCTTCAATCTGTGCTGACATTACAAAAAGTGTCGCGAATCTGTCAATCTTTGATCCCCTTGGCTGAGTTATTCTTGCCATCCTTCGACTCCGTTGGGCTCGAATAACCTCCAACGTCTTCGAAGTTGCCTCAATTTGTATTGGCTCTATAGAAGATGTATTAAGTCCATCAATCCCTGTTTCCCTTGGTTGAGTCATGTTCGTGTATGGCCATTGATACACAAGGTCATCCATGGTACATGAAAAGAAAGAAAAATTGGAAGAGAATTAAATAAAAAGTAAAAAAAAAGTTTAAATTAAGACTAATTTGATTGAAGCTAATATTGGCAAAAATATATTAACTAATTCCCTGGCAACGGCACCAAAAACTTGTTGGGTAAAATCTAATTACGCACAACACGCAAGTATACATGGTCAACTAGTAATAAAGTGAAAGTAGAGTATCGTTCCCACGAGGAATTGTTTAATAAAAATCACCAAGTACTAACCCGTAACCAACTTAATCTTATTTAAACGAATGAATTTCAAATTATATAAATTAAACTACTATTGAATTCCACTAGTTAAATTAAGATAACGGAGATTTAAGATCACAACTTCACTTATTGCTTCATTTAAGTTAACACACTTCTCATCAATTATTCTCTTTCCTGAATTGTTAATCAAGAACACTAAAGCTGATAAAACCACCTCTCGATGCATAATACCCATATTAACGTCAATCCATAATTAAGATAGAAATCCATTAAACACCTTAATCAACTAACCCACTATATCTCTATGTGAATTATAATTGAAGAAGGTTGAAGAATAATTTCTCTATCCGATTATATGCGATGTTAAGCATATCTCTACCTTAACAATAATCAAAAATCTGATATTGACAAAATTCATGACACATGCTATCATGATAAGATCTAAATCAATACTTCATCTCTCGAGTTCATATAGATTATCACGGTAATTAATGGCCAATCATTTAAATAATGAAGTCCAAATCACAATAGACAATCCTCACAATAGAACATAATAATTGATAGCGAAGCATATTAAAATAAACTACACAATAAGATCCATTGTAATCTCAAACAAAGAATTAGTTCATTGAATTAAAACTAAGAATCCACACTTGAAATAACATTAAAAGATAAAAATAAGAGTAGAGTAAAGAATAAATCTATTGTCAGCAAATCTCCATCTTCCTCAAGCTCCTGCTCTTGATCTTCAATGGTCATCAAGTTGCTTCAATCTCCAAATCTAATTAGAACTAGTGTTTTGATCTAATTTACTCTAATCTAATCTAATTGAATCCTCTATCTAGTTTCTAATCTCCCCTAATCCTTGTGATTCTCCTCCTTTTATAAGTCTCTTCACATGTCTTTAAGTCCTCTTGGAAGTTCTCTTGGAAGTCTTTGTGTAAATCGGATCGAAACAATCCTTCCCGGACTCAAATTGGACCAAAATTTTCACTTTTCGCGCATTTTCTGGTCTACCCCCACCCCGGCGGGGGTTTATGCTTGATTTGGGCCCGCCCTGGCGGGATAGGGTTCTGACTTGTGGCTAGTACGCCCACGCCGGCGGCGGTTTTGTGACAGAAAATTTTCCGCTCTGACGTCCCTTGGGAAAATGGCCATAACTTTTGATCCGGGAAGAGTTACGATGCCTGCCACCAATCAAATCGATGATATCGACGAGACCTAAAACTTTCGTTCTTTAAGATTTCAGAAATAATTAACGGACGAAGGTCTAAATTGGGCTGGAAGTAACTACTATGCAAATGGCCACCCAAAACAGCGACGTTCAACGTCCGTTGGTACAAATGTCATAACTCTTGCATCCGAACTCCGATTTTGATGATTCAAGATGTTCTGGAAAGCTAAGAAGAAGCTCTAAAATGTAATCCAAGTTCCAAACCAAGAACATGAAATAAACATAAAAGTACAAACGATGTCCGGATTGTTTTTCTTTGCATTTTCATACCAATTCTTTACGATTTCAACTCCCAAGCATATAATCTACAAAACGAACACAAAATGTATGAAAAGTATCTAAGAAACGTGAGATTAAGCAACTAATTCAAGTAACAGATACCAAATAAGTAGGTATAAAACCTACTTATCAACAAGTTAAACATCTCGAGATAAACTTCGCGATCTCTCTCTTCATATTGTTCCACCAAAAATGTATGTCGAAGATCATTATACATTTGGGTACTCCCATGATGGATTGCAAACGGTGTGTTGTGTGCCTCCATCATATTTCTATGCTTCAAATTAGAATCGTTAGGAACACAAAGTCTGGAGTGTACTCGAAGTATTCCTTCTTCATCGATTCTTGCTTCGAGAATAGTACCTTCTTGAACTTTCTTCTTCATATGCATCAGCTCCATGTCCGTAGCTTGAGCAGCTTTAACTTTATCGTTTAAAGTCAGTTCTACTCGTATGGTTGATATCATCATGTGGGTACTTAGAGCCTTTATCTCTATCTACATCCTTTGCAAGTCATACAAAATGGGCCTTTATGTTAACAACATTGCACTTGTACCTGCATATGATCTTCTACTCAATGCGTCAGCTACCACGTTTGCTTTTCCAGGATTGTATTGGATGGTATGGTCATAATCTTTCAACAACTCGAGCCAACATCGTTGTCGAATGTTGAGTTCCTTTTGGGTAAAGAAATATTTGAGGCTTTTATGATCTGTGTAGATCTCCACTTTCTTCCCATATAGGTAGTGTCTCCAGATCTTCAACGCGAAAACGACTGCTGCCAACTCTAGATCATGAGTAGGATAATTCCTCTCATATTCTTTGAGTTTTTGTGAGGCATAAGCTATGATTTTTCCATGTTGCATGAGAACACATCCTAACTCTTTGCCCGAAGCATCACTGTAGATAACAAATCCATCCGAACCAGACGGTATTGTCAGAACAGGTGCCAAAATGAGTCTCCTCTTGAGATCTTGGAAACTCTTCTCGCATTCATCGCTCCATACGAATTTTGTATCTTTACAAGTCAGCTGATTTAACAGAGTAGCGATTCGAGAAAATCCTTCCACGAATCTTCGATAATAACCAGCTAAGCCCAGAAAGCTACGTACTTCGGTCACCGACTTCGGTTGCTCCCAACTTTGTATTGCTTTAATTTTTGCCGGATCAACAGATACTCCATATTTTGACACCATGTGCCCAAGGAATGCTACTTCCTCAAGCCAGAACTCAGATTTCTTCAGCTTGGCATATAGCTTGTTATCATGAAGCCTTTGCAGTACCAGCTTCAAATGGCACTCATGATCTTCACGGCTTTTGGAATAGATGAGGATGTCATCAATAAAGACAACAACGAACTGATCCAAATATTCCTTGAATATTAGGTTCATCATATCCATGAAAGCAGCAGGAGCATTAGTCAATCCAAAAGACATTACTGAGAATTCATAATGCTCGTACCGAGTTCTGAAGGCTGTCTTTGGAATATCCTCAGTTTTAACCTTCAGCTGATGATATCCAGAACGAAGATCGATTTTTGAAAAGAATTGTGCTCCTTGCAATTGGTCAAACAGGTCATCAATACGAGGTAGCGGACACTTATTCTTGATGGTGACATGGTTCAATTCTCGATAGTCAATACTAAGTCGCATACTCCCATCTTTCTTCTTTATAAATAAAACGGGAGCACCCCAAGGAGATGTACTAGGACGAATGAAACCAATGTCCAACAACTCCTGTAGTTGGACCTTTAACTCCTGAAGTTCAATAGGAGCCATTCGATATGGGGTTTTAGAAATGGGCTTTGTACCAGGTTCAAGGTCAGTAACGAATTCAACTTCACGTTCTGGGGGTAGACCGGGAAGTTCTTCAGGAAATACGTCAGGAAAGTCAATAACAACAGAAATATTATTCAAATATGACGTGTCTTTATTCAAATCCATAACATGGGCTAAGAAAGCATGACATCCGTTTTTTAATAAACGAATAGCTTTATGACTTGATATAATAGTGATTGATTTTAATGGCTTAGTTGCTTGAATTCGCACAACAGGTTGGTTAGGAATATGAAAACTAACAACCTTACTAAAGTAATCAATTTTGGCATGTTGAGTAGTCAACCAATCAATCCTTAAAATCACGTCAAATACAAGTATCTTTAAAGAGATAAGGTCAACATGTAAAGTGATGGTGCCAACTTGGATCAAACAAGATTTATAAACAGTGGATGCAATGAAAGTTTCTCCTAATGGAGTCTCCACAGATAAGTCAAGGTCTAATTTCTCCGGAGTCAAGTTTAAACGTTGAGCACAAGCAGGAGAGATAAAAGAATGGGTAGAACCGGTATCTAATAAGGTATAAACTTCGTAAGAGTTTATGATTAGTTTACCCGTGATCACCTCGTTTAGGTTCCTTGCACTTTGACCAGTCACGAAAAATGCTCTTCCAGGAACCGTTGACTTTGACTTTTCTGGGACAGCCTTTTGAGTTACCATCTCCACTAGACTTGGTTTCGCTACCGTACAATCTCGAGCGATATGTCCTTCCTTTCCAAAATTATAGCATACCTTGAACTATTGTGGACAGTTTGGGCTGATGTGTCCCTCTTTTCCACATTTATAGCATACGATCGGTGGTCGTTCTCCTCCCTTAAAACCAATTGCTGCTGGTGCTGACGTCTTCACAGTGTCATTTTTGAATCTCCTTTTTTGAAAATCTCCCCTCGACTCGCTTCTTCTATTTTCATGGCCACGATTACCACCAGAGTGGTTACCGCTTTTGTCCAAATGTTTTCCTCCTCGCTGGTTTTCATTGCTCCGATGACTGCTGCCACCGGTATGACCCTGGTTTTGGTCCCTCGGTTGAACATACTCATTATCTCACTCTAATAATTGAGCCATGTTTACAACATTTGAATATAAAGAAAATTTATGAGAGATGAGATATTACTAAATCTCGGGTTTAAACCTCTCAGAAACATCTTCGTCATTTGTTCCTCATTCTCTACCAAATGAGGTGCAAACCTGGATAACTCTGCGAACTTCGTCTCGTATTGGGACACCGTCATGTTATTTTGTTCTAATCTAATAAACTCTACCTCCGTCATATGGCGAATACTTTCAGGAAAGTACTTATCGTTGAAAAGTTTCTGAAATATTTCCCAAGACATGCTGAGTGCGGTAGGCTGAGTATGCTTCACAGATTCCCACCAATAGTCTGCCTCGCCACGGAACATAAAGGTGGCGAATGGAACCTTCTTTTCCTCCGTGCATCCCAGGACATCGAATATCTTGGTAATTTTTTTAACCTACGTCTCTGCCTTGATCGGATCCGACTTTCCAATAAATTTCGGTGGTCCCAACTCTTTGAACTGCTTGGCCGTGACAAGCCGTGCGTTGCTATCATTTCCACCCATATTTTGTACACGAGTCTCCCTCGTCTGGTTTTGCATAAACTGCAAAAAGCTCCTAAACATCACGTCGTTCATCGTCTGCTCAGTGGTGTTGTTTACAGGAGGAACATTGCCGGCCTGTTGCACGTTCTCCTCATTGATGAGTAAAGGTGTCTCCATAGTCTCATTCATTCCACTGTTAATATTCTCAGCTTCCATTCTTAAATACTGCCATAAAACAAGGGTTAATTAAACATATTAACATATCACATATTAATCAGATGCTCCGACTGACCAACAAATAAGCTTAGGTATAACACTAGCGAATGATTTACTCGTCTCTCCCCTCCTAGTATTATTCCCTGATCTCCGCCAGAGACCATATCCCTAAGCTCTGATACCAACTATGACGCCCTCAAAATAGGTATACAACAACCATTCTGAGTCGCCAAATACATGGTACAGAAACAACTACAACTTTATTAATACAACTGTCGTGCAAAATACGACAACACTTAAACTGTGAGTTTAAATACAAATATTGTCATGTAGACAATATCCACACTCAAATAAGTCCTCATTACAAATATTGATACATTATTTTATAAAATAGTGAGGACTACTAAAACAACTTCTAGAACTATCATTCCACACCCCGACTAGTAGTCACTACATTCTCGCCTCCTGAGAAGAAAAATGGAATAAAAAGAAAAAGGGTGAGCTCAACTAGCTCAGTAAAGAACATTATGACTAAGATAATATAAAACAAATTATCGTTAGTCCTCAACAGGGAAAAATCTAATAGAATACAATAGACAACAAGTTTTAAATCAATATTCGCAGCGGAAATAATAATTCATTAGAAGAGTTAAATAGAGAATAAAATCTACTATCTTCTATATACGAATTTAAAAGTACATCGTCAATATTTTATCCCTGTAACATCAATCAACATATATCTGGAATCAAATATTCATCTTTGCACTACAGGCCAAAGACATTCATTAGTTGGTCATGTTCATCTAAACACCTATTCATCTTTGCACTACTAACCAAAGATATTCATCAGAAATCATTTATCTTTGCACTACAGGCCAAAGATATTCAGTAATATCATCATTTAGGACTGAGGATGATGAAAAATATTTTAAAGAAAATGAATTCGGTGAAGCAAAAGAACAAATATTAGGGATTTGTATTACAGTTTTATCCAAGTTCAATAATACTCCATAATAACCAATTTTGAAGCAGAATTCAAAAATAAAGATCAAAACATGGATACAATCAAAGATAGTAACCATAATAGACATCTTGGACAAAAAAAAGAAAATTTCATTTTTCCGATGAATAGTGCCGTTTTTGTGAATAGTGTCGTATACGTGAATAGTAACCCCGACACAAAAAGTTCCAAATTTGATAAAAAGTTCAGATCAATATTTCGGCATAATGATATTGAAGAAAATAATATCATTTAAGAAGAAAACTGTGAAACCCCAGATTTTATGAATAAAGAATTAATTTTCTCGAAATAATTTTTTTATATTATGGTGTGAATTTGAGATAATGTTATAGTTGTGGTTAATATTTATAACTTTTGCAAAGTATGCAAGTTGTCATATTATATTCAATTGGTCGGGGAATATTCGTTTTAAACAGGAAATATTCGTACGACGGCACAATCATTGGTGGACCCCACAACGAAATTATTGTCGGATTGAGAAAACGACAAAAATATTTTATTGAAAATAACGACAGAAGTTTTACCGTTGATACTGTTGAACTACTTGGTTGTAAAAGTACAGTAATACACGTTGTTGCATAGTAGCACACGGTATTGATTATTGATATTTATGTGAGAAGTCACTCAGTTTTGTTCAATTATTGCTACAATAGTTGTTGCATAGTATCTCACATTATTTAATTCAATTATTGTTGATTTAGAAGTTTTGTTTTATTCGTATTATTAACGTAACAAAATAGAAACATCTTTTTATATAAAACAGAATACTTTATTAAAGTTATTCTATAAATAGAATATATTATATTCTATTATGCATAGTATTTTGCATAGTAAAATCTTTTTATATAAAATAGAATACTTTATTAAAGTTATTCTATAAATAGAATATATTATATTTTATTATGCATAGTGTTTGCATAGTGCCCGCATAGTGTTTGCATAGTAAAAATATTTTTATATAAATAGAATATATTATATTTTATTTAAAAAAATTTTCTTTAAATATGAACTATCAGACTAAAGTAAATCAATCAGGACCGTTCATGGATTAGTTACTATGCATTCCATTTTCCTATAAATAGAAGTTCATTCCTTCATTATTTTCTTACGAATTCACTGAACTCTAGAGATAGAAACTATAGAGAGAGACTATAAAGAGATAGAAGAAAAGTTTTCTGCTACTTCACTACTCTTTTATCAAGTATTATTTTACGGTAAGGGATATTATTCTTTTGTATTCACGAAGAGAACTTTTGTTATTCCATTTCTTTATTATTATGTTGGAATAACATGTATACGCGGAATACCCTATACTTGGTGACATTCTTCTATTATTCCGTCTTTATTATTCTATCGGAATATTCTGTCTGTGCTATACGCCGGACCTGGTTCCATTTTTATTATTCCGTCTTTATTATTCTGTCAGAATATCCTTTCTGTGCTATACGTCGGACCTGATTCCATCATTTATTATTCCGCATTTATTATTCTGTTGGAACATCCTGCCGGTGTGAATTGCACGGACCTGGTTCCGTTATTATTATTCTGTTGAAATAACCGTCTATGCGAAGTACCGCATGCATGGTGATATCTTTTGTTATTCCATTCGGTATTATACTCAGTTAATTAAAATTTTGACTTCTATACTCCATGAAATTAGTGAAATATCCTTGATATTTGCGCTTCATCTAGTATCTTTTCATGAAAATATTCTTCTGATCATTCTTGAATTTTATTCTACAAAGAAGTATCATGTTGACAATTTGGACGTTATTGGTTCCTGGACAAATTAATTCTTGAACTTATTGTATTGAATTCTTATATCATTGTCATCATCCTCATGTTTATATTATGTTGAAAGTCATCTGTGGCCTGTAGTGCATAGATGGACTTGGTATGATTATGACCAGGGATTATTCGGTATAATCATGACCGCAATGTTACAAATAATGTGGAAAAAGTATTCATTGGCCCGTAGTGCATTGATGGACAGTTTTTGGTATGATTATGGCTATGGATTCTCTTCGGCCAAGGGTGCAAAGATGAATTGTTTTATGGCATGATCAGGATCATTGATGAAAACACGATTATCTTTGGCCCGTAGAGCATGGATAATTCGTGGTCGTGATACTAAAGAATATCCTTGGCCGTAGTGCAGGGGTGATTCAATGATGTGGAATATTTATTAAGCTGAGTCTCAGCGATAAAAGTGATGAAAAACTTTTTAAATCATAAAAGATAGTAGATTATATTCTCTACTTGACTCTTTTAATGGATTGCTTGTTCCGCTGCAGTTAAACTTGATGTCTATTGTATTTTTATCAGTTTAACATTGTTGGAGGCTAATGATAATTTATTCTGCATTATCTTAGTCATAATATTTCTTACTGGGCTAGTTGAGCTCACCCTTTCTTTCACTGTTCTCTTCAGGAAATGAGAATATAGCTGGGACGAGTCGGGGAACGGAGTGATGGTCCAGAGGATAGCATTAGTAGTCCTCACTATTTTGTGAAATAGTGTGATAATAATTGTAATGAGGACTCCTTTTGAGTTTGTATAATTTCTAGTAGACAATAATTGTATTCAAACTCACAGTTTATGTTTTGTCGTATTGTACACGACAGTTGTATTACTAAGTTGTATTAGAATTTTATAACATGTATCTAGCGACCCAAGATGGGTGATGTATACCTAATTTTGGGGGCGTTACAGTTGGTATCAAAGTTTAGGGATATGATCCCTGGCTAAGATGTGAGACTAGAACTAGGAGGGGAGAGACGGGGAATTCCTTCGCTAGTATGACCTACTTTAGTTTATTTGGTATTTGATTGGTCGGTCAGAGTATAGTTATAATATGTTGCATGTCAATTAACCCTTGTTTTGTGGCAGTGTTTGAAAATGGCATCCGAGAATGTTGAGAATAGCAATAGAGCACAGGAGACTGTTGATTCTCCACAGATCAATAATCAGGACAATGTGCAACAGGATGGCGATAATCCTCCTGTAAACAACAATATTGATCAATTGACGAATGACGGTACGTTTAAGAGCCTTTTAGAATTCATACAACATCAAGCGAAGGCGGCTCCTGTTCATAATGCAGGTGGAAACAATGGTAACCAGCGGTTGGTCACCCCTAAGCAGTTCAAGGAGCTGGGACCACCAGAGTTTTTGGGAAAGCCAGAACCACTTAAGGCAGAGACATGGATAAAGTAGATTACCAAGATATTTGATGTCTTAGAATGCTCAGAGGAGCAAAAGGTTCCATTCGCCACCTTTATGTTGCGTGAAGAAGGAGATCATTGGTGGGAATATGTAAAACGTACCCAGCCTGACGCACTTAAGATGTCTTGGGAGAAGTTCCAAGAATTATTCAACGACAAGTACTTTCCTAAAAGTATTCGTCACATGAAGGAGGTAGAATTCATCAAGCTGGAGCAAAACAATATGATCGTGTCGCAGTACGAGGCTAAGTTTGTGGAGTTATCCCGGTTTGCATCCCATTTGGTTGATAATGAGGAGCGAATATCGCGAATGTTTTTGCAAGATTTGAAACCCGATATACGTCAATACCTCATTTCTCACAAACTTTGTTTATATTCAGATGTTGTAAATAGGGCTCAGTTATTGAAGTTAAATAATGAGTCAGTACAACCAAAAGGCAACGACCAACAATACGATAATAATCATACCGGTGGCAACGGTCATTGGAACAACGATAACCATCGTGGGGGATATTATCATGCCAAGAATGGTAACCATTTCGGTGGTAATCATGGCCAAGATAATAAGAATGGACATTTTAAGAAGAGAAGGTTCAACAATGACGTGAAGACATCGGCACCAGCACCCGTTTCAAAGGAAGAAAAACGACCATCGGTCGTATGTTTCAAATGCGGACAAGAGGAACATATTCGTCCAAACTGTACGCAACAATCCAAAGCGTGTTTAAATTACGGAAGAGAAGGTCACCTAGCTCGATTTTATCGTATGGTGAAGTCAAGTCCAACTGGGATAGTGATGCCAAAGGATGTCCCAGACAAGCCAAAGCTGGAAGTTTAAGAGAGAGCATTTTTTTTCTCGTGACGAGGAACCTGAATAAAATTATCACGGGTAAGTTAATCATAAGCTCTTACGAAGTCTATACCGTGTTAGATACCAGTTCTACTCACTCTTTTATTTCACCTAGTTGTGTTCAATGTTTGAATTTAACTCTGGAGAAGTTTGATTTTGATTTATCTGTTGAAACTCAGTTGTGAGAAACCTTCGTTACATCCACTATTTATAAATCTTGTTTAATTCAAATTATCACTTTCACGTTACCTGTCAATCTTATCTCTTTGAAAATACTTTCCTTTGATGCGATTTTAGGAATCGATTGGTTAACTACTCATCATTCTTTTCGTAAGGTTGTTAGCTTTCATATTCCTAACAAACCTGTTATGCAAATTCAAGTAACCAAACCACTAAAGTCAATCATTGTCATATCAAGCCATAAGTAAAGAGCCCCAGTCCTTTCGTTGTTGACTTCCTTGTGTGTAATGCACCGAAGCCAGACTTTCTATAGTCGACGTAGTGAATGACGATGGCAAGTTGATAGGTATCAATGTGACGTACTATCCAAGTCTTGGATGAGAGTAACAATTTTTAATGATATTTCTGTTGTTAATAAATTTTCTGACGTATTTTTGAAGATTTCTTAGCCTACCCCTAGAGCATGAAATTGAATTTTGTATTGACCCCAGTACAAAACTCATTTCTAAAACCCTCAAATATTTTTTTCACCCAAAACAAACGTGTAATGTGCCAAAGACGTTGGCTTGAGCTGATGAAGATTACGATCGTACCATTCAATATCATCGTGGGAAAAACGAACGTGGTAGCTGACGTGTTGAGTAGAAGATCGTATGCATTTACGAGTGCGAATATACAAACCTACGTGAAGATAACGAATATATGATTAGAACCGACTTTAGTCGATAATGTTAAAGCTGCTAAAGCTACAGATCCGGAGCTAATGAATACAAAGAAGAAGGTTCAAGAGGGCGTTATTCTAGAAGCAAGAATCAACGAAGAGAGAAAATCTCAACCCTCGATTTAATTAGCCCATTTGAAATCCTCGATAAAGTAGAAATTGTGGCTTATAGACTCATTTTACCGCCAAGTATGTCGCGTGCTCATAACGTTTTTAACGTGTCAATGTTACGTAAATATGTGGATGACCCGAACCACATTATTAATTTAGAATCAAACGAGATAGCGGATGATTTAACGTATGAGATCTCGTGTTAAAATCTTGCATATGAAGAATCGTATTCAACACTCAAAGGTTATACCTCAAGAGTTAGAATCTGAAATAAAATTGAGGTATCCTGACCTCTTCGGCATACCAGGTACGTACGTAAATTTCGAGGGCGAAATTCCATAAGGAGGGGAGATTGTGAAACCCCAGATTTTAAAAATAAAGAATTAATTTTCTCGAAATAATTTTTTTTATATTATGGTGTGAATTTGAGATAATATTATAGTTGTGGGTAATATTTATAAATTTTGCAAAGTATGCAAGTTGTCATATTATATTCGATTGGTCGGGGAATATTCGTTTTAAACAGGAAATATTTGTACGACGGTACAATCATTGGTGGACCCCACAACAGAATTATTATCGGATTGAAAAAACGACAAAAATATTTTATTGAAAATAACGACGGAAGTTTTACCGTTGATACTGTTGAACTACTTGGTAGTAAAAGTACATAAATACGCGTTGTTGCATAGTAGCACACGGTATTGATTATTGATATTTATGTGAGAAGTCACTCAGTTTTGTTCAATTATTGCTACAATGGTTACATCATAGTATCTCACATTATTTAATTCAATTATTATTGATTTAGAAGTTTGTTTTATTCGTATTATTAACGTAATAAAATAGAAACATCTTTTTATATAAAACAGAATACTTTATTAAAGTTATTCTATAAATAGAATATATTATATTCTATTATGCATAGTGTTTTGCATAGTAAAATCTTTTTATATAAAACAGAATACTTTATTAAAGTTATTCTATAAATAGAATATATTATATTTTATTATGCATAGTGTTTGCATAGTGCTCGCATAGTGTTTGCATAGTAAAAATATTTTTATATAAATAGAATATATTATATTTTATTTAAAAGATTTTTCTTTAAATATGAACTATCAGACTAAAGTAAATCAATCTGGACCGTTCATGGATTAGTTACTATGCATTCCATTTTCCTATAAATGAAGCTCATTCCTTCATTATTTTCTTACGAATTCACTGAACTCTAGAGAGAGAAACTATAGAGAGAGACTATAAAGAGATAGAAGAAACGTTTTCTTCTACTTCACAACTCTTATATCAAATATTATTTTACGGTAAGGGATATTATTCTTTTGTATTCACGAAGAGAACTTCTGTTATTCCATTTCTTTATTATTCTGTTGGAATAACATGTATACGCGGAATACCCTATACATGGTGACATTCTTCTATTATTCCGTCTTTATTATTCTGTCAGAATATCCTGTCTGTGCTATACGCCGGACCTGGTTCCATTTTTATTATTCTGCCTTTATTATTCTGTCGAAATATCCTGTCTGTGCTATACGCCGGACCTGGTTCCATCATTTATTATTCCGCATTTATTATTCTGTTGGAACATCATGTCGGTGTGAATTTCACCTGACCTGGTTATGATATTATTATTCTGTTGAAATAACCGTCTATGCAAAGTACCGCATGCATGGTGATATCTTTTGTTATTCCATTTGGTATTATACTCAGTTGATTAAAATTTTGACTTCTATACTCCATGAAATTAGTGAAATATCCTTGATATTTGCGCTTCATCCAGTATCTTTTCATGGAAATATTCTTCTGATCATTCTTGAATTTTATTCTACAAAGAAGTATCATGTTGACAATTTGGACGTTATTGGTTCCTAGACAAATTAATTCTTGAACTTGTTTTATTGAATTCTTATATCATTGTCATCATCCTCATGTTTATATTATGTTGAAAGTCATCTGTGGCCTGTAGTGCATAGATGGACATGGTATGATTATGACCAGGGATTATTCGGTATAATCATGACCGCAATGTTACAAATAATGTGGAAAAAGTATGCATTGGCCCGTAGTGCATTGATGGACAGTTTTTGGTATGATTATGGCTATGGATTCTCTTCGGCCAAGGGTGCAAAGATGAATTGTTTTATGGCATGATCAGGATCATTGATGAAAACACGATTATCTTTGGCCCGTAGAGCATGGATAATTCGTGGTCGTGATACTAAAGAATATCCTTGGCCGTAGTGCAGGGGTGATTCAATGATGTGGAATATTTATTAAGCTGTGTCTCAGCGATAAAAGTGATGAAAAACTTTTTAAATCATAAAAGATAGTAGATTCTATTCTCTACTTGACTCTTTTAATGGATTGCTTGTTCCGCTGCAGTTAAACTTGATGTCTATTATATTTTTATCAGTTTAACATTGTTGGAGGCTAATGATAATTTATTCTGCATTATCTTAGTCATAATATTTCTTACTGGGCTAGTTAAGCTCACCCTTTCTTTCACTGTTCTCTTCAGAAAATGAGAATAGCATTAGTAGTCCTCATTATTTTGTGAAATAGTGTGATAATAATTGTAATGAGGACTCCTTTTGAGTTTGTATAATCTTTAGTAGACAATAATTGTATTCAAACTCACAGTTTATGTTTTGTCATATTGTACACGACAGCTGTATTAATAAGTTGTATTTGAATTCTGTACCATGTATCTGGCGACCCAAGATGGGTGATGTATACCTAATTTTGGTGGCGTCGCAAAAACAACATCCCTTACCTCGAAAAGACAATACTTCTTACTGGAATACTGGATATAGTGCTGAAGGAAATTTGTACCGTATAGAAACACTCAAAGTCTCAAAATATTCACAAGAATAAGCTTGCTAATATAGAGAAAGAGAGAAAAAAAAAAAGAAAACTTAATTCTGGTGTGATTTTCAATTCTAACCTAAGCACCCTATTTATAGGAAAATGCTTAGAACATCAAAGCAGAAAATTTAATATAATAATAATTTATTTTTCTCAAAATTCCTACGCACACCAATATAGTCTAAATATCAGCAACACCTCAATAACAACCACACAAACGTTTTTCTCAATTAATTTATTTAAAACTCCAAATAATAATAATAATTAATTAATCCAGAACTTTAATAATTCATAATACATAGCCCTTTTTGTCAAAAAAATTTGAACCTTATGTCTTTCTATAAGAAATTCCATTATCTACAACTTTGCAGAAGAAAGTTTTTCCAAATTCCAAACAGAAATTGACCAAAATCCACAAACAGGCGATTTTACAAGCTATAAACAAATTTCAGACAAGAAATTGGCCCGCAGACATGTTTAACATGTTTTAAATAACTTTTGCAACAAAATACCCTTCCTCCTCATATACTCAGATATTCCACATTCATTGTAAAAATATCACCGTTATTATATTATTAAAATAATATATTTAAATGAATTATTTATCAAAAAAATTTAAAATAATAATTTTCAACAATTGTCACATTAAAAATTTTCTCCATCTATATCCACATAAAATGAATATTTTCCTTATCATATAAATTAATAATTAATTATTCACAAATAATATTACAGAATCACAATACTGGCAACCAGGCCGTTCCCAAGAAAGAGGGGGCTTTCCAATAAGAATTTCTCCTTACTGGCGTGCAATTAGGTGACCAAACCTCTCCTTAGACAAAACTTTTCAGACATTGCCAATAATGTTATCTAATAATATTATTCAGATAATTTGAATTATTGCTTCGATAATAGAAAATATTGTATAGTGACAATTATTAAAACAACAGTAATATAAAATATCAACGTAGCAATTATTGAATCAATAAAATAAAATATTGAACAGTAATTATTGTAACAATTATTGAGTAGTGTTTTCTTACGTAAGAATCAATAATTGGTGCAATACCGTGTACTACTATGCAACAACGCGTATTACTGTGTTTTAACCACCGGGTATTCTAACAGTATTAACGGTAACAACTACGCCGTTATTAATAAAAAACTTATACTTGTCGTTTTTTCATCCAATCGCTTTCCGTTATGGGACCCACAAAAGGTTGCGCCGTCGTATGAATATTCCCCGACAGGAAGAATATTTCACGACCAAACGAATATTCCCCGACAATAATGAATATTTTATAACCACTTACTTATTTGAAATATTTGTGCATCTTACCCATAACTAACCACACTAATCAATTCAACCCATACTATTTCAAAATAATAAATAGAGAAATTCAATTTCATTTATAATAAGTTGGGGTCTTACAGAAGTTCTCTTCATGAAGACGAAAGAAATAATACCCCTTACGGGTACAACAAATAATATCCATTACCTTAGAAAAAACTGGATATAGGAGTAGTGAAGTAGCAGAATATTTTTTTTCTTTCTCTCTATACTTTCTCTCTCTAGAGTTTCAGTGAATTCGTAAGAAATAATGAAAGAATGAACTTCTATTTATAGGAGAATGGACTGAATAGTAACTAATTCATGAACGGTCCAGATTGATTTACTTTTAAACGGACGGTCCATATTGATTTACTATGCAGTATTAATAAAATATTCTAATAAAACAAAATCTTTTAAATAAAATATAATATATTCTATTTATAATCTAATATAACGAATAACTTTATAAAAGTATTTTATTTTATATAAAAAGATTTTACTATGCAAACACTATACAGGTACTATACAAACACTATGCATAATAGAATATTATATATTTTATTTATAGTCTAATAAAACAAATAACTTTTAAAAGTTTTCTATTTTATATAAAAAGATTTTACTATGTAAACACAATGCATAATAGAATATCATATATTCTATTTATAGTCTAATAAAATAAATAACTTTATAAAAGTATTCTGTTTTATATAAAAAGTTTTCTGTTTTATTACATTTATAATAATAATAAAACAAAACTTATCACTTTTATTAAAATTCACAATATTAATCGACCAAGTCGCTCCTAGGAAAGAGGGGGCTTTTCAATAAGGATTTCTCCCTATTGGCGTGCAATTAGGTGACCAAACCTCTCCTTGATAGAACTTCTAGACATCGTTAATATTGTAAATAATAATATTAATAACTTTATCGTCTCAATTACTGATTTAATAATATATAAAATATTGACAATAATTGAATCAAATAACGTGAGATACTATGTAGCAATTACTGTAACAATAATTGAACAAAACTGAGTGACTTCTCACGTAAGCATCAATAATCAATATCGTGTGCTACTAAGCAACCACGCGTATTACTGTTGTAAGACCCCAACTTATTATAAATAAAATTAAATTTTCTTTATTATTTTGAAATAGTAAGGGTTGATTTGATTAATGTGGTTAGTTATGGGTAAAATGAGGACATATTTTAAATAAGCAAGTGGTTATAAAATATTCATTTTTATCGGAGAATATTCGTTTGATCGTGGAATATTCTTACTGTCGGGGAATATTCGTACGATGGCGCAGCCTTGTGTGGGCCCCATAACGGAAAGCGATTGGATGAAGAAAATGACAATTATAAATTGTTTATAAATAACGGCGTAGTTGTTACCGTTAATACTGTTGGAATACCCGGTGGTTAAAATACAGTAATACGTGTTGTTACACGGTAGCACACGGTATTGCACCAATTATTGATTCTTACGTAAGAAGGCACTACTCAATAATTGTTACAGTAATTACTGTTCGGTATTTTATTTTATTAATTCAATAATTGCTACGTTGATATTTTATATTACTGTTATTTTAATAATTGTCACTACACAGTATTTTTCATTATCGGAGCAATAATTCATATTATCTGAATAATATTATTAGATAACATTATTGGCAATGTCTATAAAGTTCTGTCTAAGAAGAGGTTTGGTCACCTAATTGCGCGCCAGTAAGGAGAAATCTTTATTGGAAAGCCCCCTCTTTTCTGGGAACGGTCTGGTTGCCAGTATTGTGATTCTATAATATTATTTGTGAATAATTAATTATTAATTTATATGATAAGGAAAATATTCATTTTATGTGGATATAGATGGAGAAAATTTTTAATGTGACAATTATTGAAAATTAATATTTTATCTTTTTCTGATAAAATAATTCATTTAAATATATTATTATATTTTAATTATATAATAATGAAGATATTTTTACAATGAATTTGGGATATATGAGTATATGAGGAGGAAGAGTATTTTTATTGCAAAAGTTGTTTAAAACATGTTAAACATATTTGTGGGCCCATCCTGTAAAATCGCACGTTTGTGGATTTCGGTCAACTTCTGTTTGGAATTTGGAAAAAAATTCTTCTGCAAAGTTGTAGAGAATGAAATTTCCTAACATGAGTTTTGAATTTTCTGACAAAAGGGCTATTTATTATGGATTATTGAAGTTCCGAAATAATTGATTTTTGAAGTTTTAAATAATTTTTAAAAGAAAAATGTTTTTTTCATTTGTGGGCATGTGTTAAATGGTTGAAATCAGCTGGTAAGGTGTGCGTAGGATTTTAATTTATAAATATTATTATTTTATTCAATTTTCTGCTTTGGTGTTCAAAGCATTTTCCTATAAATAGGGTGCTTAGGTTAGAATTGAAAATCACACCAGAAACTGAAGTTTTCTCTCTCTTTCTCTCTCGATATATTGAGCGTATTCTTGTGAGTATTTTAATACTTTGAGTGTTGCTATACGGTGCAAGTTCAAGTCATAGCCTATATTCGGTGTTTCAACTAGAAGTACTGTCTTTATGAGGTAAGGGATAATATTTTTTTTTAAAATGATATTAATTCTTTCAATATCATTATACCAGAATATTGTGAGTATTTTTCTTGTAAAATTCATGTCTTTTAGTGTCGGGATTACTATTAACGTATACGGCACTATTCACGTATATGACACTATTCACGAATACGAAACTATTCACAGAAAAATTAAATTTTTGTTTTTTGTCCAAAATATCTATTATGGATACTAGCTTTTATTGTATCCATGTTTTGATCATTCTTGAATTTTACTCCACTATGATTATTTATGAGGTATTTTTGGAAATGGAATAGTTGAAATACGAATCCTTAATATATTTTCTTTTGTTTCACTGGGTTCGTTTTCTTTAAAATATTTTTCATCATCCTCAGTCCTAAATGATGATATAATTGAAAATTGTTGGCCTGTAGTGCAAAGATTAATGATTTTTGATGAATATCTTTGGCCCGTAGTGCAAAGATGAACATGTGTTTAGATGAACATGACCAACTGGTAAATATCTTTGCCCTGTAGTGCAAAGATGAATATTTGATTCCAGATATATGTTGATTGATGTTACATGCATAAAATGTTGACGATGGACTTTAAAATTCATATATAAAAGATAGTAGACTTTATTCTCTATTTAATTCTTCTAATAAATTATTATTTCCGCTGCGAACATTGATTTAAAACTTGTTGGCTACTGTATTCTATTTGATTTTTCCCTGTTGAAGACTAACGATAATTTGTTATATATTATCTTGGTCATAATATTCTTTATTGGGCTAGTTGAGCTCACCTTTTTCCTTTTTGTTCCATTTTTCTTCTCAGGAGGCGAGAATGTAGCAAGTACTAGTCGGGGTACGGAATGAAGGTTCTAGAAAGTCATTTTAGTAGTCCTCACCATTTTTATAAAATAATGTATCAATAATTGTAATGAGGACTTATTTGAGTGTGAATATTGTCTAGATGAAAATATTTGTATTTAAACTCACAATTTTTATGGTGTACTAATAAAGTTGTGGTTGTCTCTGTACCATGTATTTTGACGACTCAGAATGGGTGTTGTATACCTATTTTGGGGGCGTCACAACTGTACTTTTAACAATGGGTGTTTCAATAGTTAACAGTAAAACTTCCGCCGTTATTTTCATAAAATATTTTTGTCATTTTCTCAATCCGATAATAATTCTGTTGTGGGGTCCACCAATGATTGTACCATTGTACGAATATTCTCTGTTAAAACGAATATTCCCTGACTAAACGAATATTATATAACAATTTACGTACTTTGCAAAATTTATAAATATTACCCACAACTATAATATTATATCAAATCCACACCATAATATTTAAAAAAAAATTGAGAAATTTAAATCTTTATTCATAAAATTTGGGGTCTCGCAATCTCCTCTCCTTATGAAATTTCGTCCTCGAAATTTATGTACGTACCTGGTATGCCGAAGAGATGAGGATACCTTGACTTCATTTCAGATTCTAACTTTTGAGGTATAACCTTTGAGTGTTGAATACGATCCTTCTTATCCAAGATTTTAACACGTATCTCCACATACGTTAAATCTTCTGTTATCTCGTTTAGTTCTAATTTAATAACGTGGTTCGGGCCATCCACATCTTTACGTAACATCGATACGTGAAAAACGTTATAAACACGCGAAATACTTGGCGGTAAAACGAGTCTATAAGCCACAGTTCCTACTCAATCGAGGATTTCAAATGGGCCAATTAAATCGAGGGTTGAGATTTCCTCTCTTCAGAAACTCTTGCTTTTAAAATAACGCCCTCTTGAACCTTCTTCTTTGTATTCATCAGCTCCGGATCTGTAGCTTTAGCAGCTTTAACATTATCGACTAAAGTCGGTTCTAATCATATATTCGTTATCTTCACGTAGGTTTGTATATTTGCACTCCTAAATGCAGACGATCTTCTACTCAACGCATCAGTTACCACGTTCGTTTTTCCCACGATGATATTGAATGGTACGATCGTAATCTTCAACAGCTCAAGCCAACGTCTTTGGCACATTACACGTTCGTTTTGGGTGAAAAAAATATTTGAGGGTTTTAGAAATGGGTTTTGTACTGGGGTCAATACAAAATTCAATTTCACGCTCTAGGGATATGCTAAGAAGTCTTCAAGAATACATCAGGAAATTTATTAATAATAGAAATATCATTCAAAACTGTGACTCTCATCCAAGACTTGGATAACACGTCACATTAATACCTATCAACTTGTCATCGTCATTCACAACGTCGCCTACAAAAAGTCTGGCTTAGGTACATTCCACACAAGGAAGTTAACAACGAAAGGCTCGGGACTATTTACTTATGGCTTGATATGATAATGATTGACTTTAGTGGTTTAGTTGCTTAAATTCGCATAACATGTTTGTTAGGAATATGAAAGCTAACAACCTTACGAAAAGCATGATGAGTAGTTAACCAATCGATTCCTAAAATCACATCAAAGGCAAGTATTTTCAAAGAGATAAGATTGACAGGTAACATGAGGGTATCGATTTGAATCAAACAAAACTTATAAACAGTGGAGGTAACGAAGGTTTATACTAACGAAGTTTCAACCAATAAGTCAAAGTCTAACTTCTCCGGAGTTAAATTTAAACGTTGAGCGCAAGCAAGAGAGATAAAAGAATGGGTAGAACCGGTATCTAATAAGGTATAGACTTTGCAAGAATTTATAATTAACTAACCCGTGATAACTTCATTCGTATTCCTCGTCACAAAAAAAACACTCTCTTTTAAACTATCGATTTTGACTTGTCTGGGACATTCTTTGGCGTCACCATCTTAGCTAGAGTTGACTTTGCTATAGAGGACATTCAACCATTAATTGCTTCATCACATTCCTGATCCATGATTTGAATCATTACTCTCTGAACCATATCAAATTGGGGTTGACCGCTCTACACAGGGTAATTCTGAACTCGATGTTGGATTCTACTAATTGCTGTCCAAAAAGCAAAATCTATTTCATCTATTTTGGCTTTATTGGATCGGACGTCTTTTTCTACAATATCAACGAGTCGTGCGACTTTTACCCATGCATCCTCCATTCTCATTCGTTTAGTTGTTTCTTCTTTCAATAGAACATTGATCATAGCATTATTAGATTCCAGCTCTAATATCTTATATTCTAACAAAGAGTGCTTTTGTTCAAGTATCACACATCGGGTAACACAATTTTGAATTGTTACATCTCTTTGCTCCATGACCGCTTGTCGTTCTTCAGCCTGCTCTTCTAACTCATGAATACGATTTTGTAATTCTAAATTTCGATCATAAAATTCTTTTAATAAATTATCCTCTTCTTCCTCTTCTTCCTCACTCTCAGTTGCTACCTCTGCGACTAGCTCGGGTGCAACTATTAGTTCTTCATTCACCACGTAGATATCTCTAATTTCTTCTTCGTTTGACATCACATTAACGTGTTTGGTGATTAAAGGTGTCTCAACGGTCTCATTCACTCCATTGCTAACATTTTCAGCTGTCATTTCAAACACTGCCACAAAATAAGGGTTAATTAATATGTCACATATTATTCCTATACTCTGACCGACCAATTAAATACCAAATAAACTTAGGTAGGTCATACTAGCGAATGAATTCCCCGTCTCTCCCTTCCTAGTTCTTGTCTCACATCTCAGCCAGGGATCATATCCCTAAGCTTTGATACCAACTGTGACGCCCCCAAAATAGGTATACATCCCCATTTTGAGTCGCCAAATACATGGTACAAAATTCAAATACAACTTAATAATACAACTGTCATGTAGAATACGACAAGACATTTTAATAAGAATATTGTCATTTAGACAATATCCACACTCAATGGGGTCCTCATTACATTTATTGTCACACTATTTAACAGAATAGTGAGGACTACTAATGCTATCATCTGGACCGTCACTCCATTCTCCGACTAGTCCCGGCTAAGTTCTCATTTCCTGAAGAGAACAATGAAAGAAAGGGTGAGCTCAACTAGCCCAGTAAGAAATATTATGACTAAGATAATGCAGAATAATTTATCGTTAGCCTTCAACAGTGTTAAACTAATAAAATATAACAAACATCAAGTTTAACTGCAGCGGAACATGCAATCCATTAGAAGAGTCAAGTAGAGAATAAAATCTACTATCTTCAATGATTTAAAAGGTTTTTCATCACTTTTATCGCTGGGACTCAGCTTAATAAATAAACCACATCAACCTTGCACTACGGCCAAGGATATTCATTAGTATCACGACCATAAATTATCCATGCACTACGGGCCAAAGATATTCGTGTATTCATCAATGGTCATGATCATGCCAACAACTGTCCATCAATGCACTACGGGCCAATTAGGACTTTTTTCACATCATTTGTAACATTACGGTCCTGATTATACCGGATAATCCCTGGTTATAATCATACCAAGTCCATCTATGCTCTACAGGCCACAGATGACTTTCAACATAATATATACATGAGGATGATGACAATGATATAAGAATTCAATAAAACAAGTTCAAGAATTAATTTATCCATGAACCAATAACGTCCAAATTGTCAACATGATACTTCTTTGTGGAGTAAAATTCAAGAATGCTCAGAAGAATATTTCCATGAAAAGATACTGGATGAAGCGTAAATATCAATGATATTCCACTAATTTCATGGAGTATAGAAGTCAAAGCTTTAACCAACTGAGTATAAGAGAATATATGAAACTGCAAATGAATTTTCGTCCGCCATGCGGTAATCCACTTAGTCAGATCATTTCCACAATTTAATAAGGAATAAATACAAAGGATCATTCCCAATGCATGTGATAATTCACATAGACAGGTTATTTCAACAGAATAATAAAGAATGGAATAACATAAGAAATCACCATGCATGTGATAAACCGCACAGACAGGTTATTCCAACATATTAATAAAGAATGGAACCAGGTCATACGTAATCCACACAGACAGGATGTTCCAACAGAATAATAAAGAACGGAACCATGTCATGCGTAAACCGCACAGACAGGATGTTCCAACAGAATAATAAAGAACGGAACCAGGTCATACGTAAACCGCACAGACAGGATGTTCCAATAGAATAATAAAGAACATAACCGGGTCATGTGTAAACGCACAGACAGGATGTCCCAATAGAATAATAAAGAACAGAACCAGGTCATGCGTAAACCGCACAGACAAGATGTTCCAACAGAATAATAAAGAATGGAATAACAGAAGAATTTTATCATGTATGTGGCACTTCGCATAGACGGGTTATTCCAACATAATGATAAAGAATGGAATAACAGAAGTTCTCTTCTTGAAGACGAAAGAAATAATACCCCTTACGGGTACAACAAATAATATCCCTTATCTTAGAAGAAACTGGATATAGGAGTAGTAAAGTAGTAGAATACTTTTCTTCTTTCTCTCTATAGTTTCTCTCTCTAGAGTTTCAGTGAATTCGTAAGAAATAATGAAGGAATGAGCTTCTATTTATAGGAGAATGGACTGAATAGTAACTAATTCATGAACGGTCCAGATTGATTTACTTTTAAACGGACGGTCCATATTGATTTATTATGCAGCATTAATAAAAATATTCTAATAAAACAAAATCTTTTAAATATAATATAATATATTCTATTTATAATCTAATAAAATAAATAACTTTATAAAAGTATTCTATTTTATATAAAATGATTTTATTATGCAAACACTATGCATAATAGAATATTATATATTCTATTTATAGTCTAATAAAACAAATAACTTTATAAAAGTATTTTATTTTATATATAAAGATTTTACTATGCAAACACTATGCATAATAGAATATCATATATTCTATTTATAGTCTAATAAAACAAATAACTTTATAAAAGTATTCTGTTTTATATAAAAAGTTTCCTGTGTTTATTACATTTATAATAATAATAAAACAAAACTTATCACCTTTATTAAAATTCACAATATTAATCGACCAGCTCGTTCCCAAGAAAGAGTGGGCTTTCCAATAAGGATTTCTCCCTATTGGCACGCAATTAGGTGACCAAATCTCTCCTTGACAGAACTTCTAGACATCATTAATATTGCAAATAATAATATTAATAACTTTGTCGTCTCAATTATTGATTTAATAATATATAAAATATTGACAATAATTGAATCAAATAACGTGAGATACTATGCAGTAATTACTGTAACAATAATTAAACAAAACTGAGTGACTTCTCACGTAAGCATCAATAATCAATACCGTGTGCTACTATGCAACCACGTGTATTACTGTACTTTTAACACCGGGTGTTTCAACAGTTAACGGTAAAACTTCCGCCGTTATTTTCATAAAATATTTTTGTCGTTTTCTCAATCCGACAATAATTCCGTTGTGGGGTCCACCAATGATTGTGTCGTTGTACAAATATTCCCTGTTAAAACGAATATTCCCCGACCAAACGAATATTATATAATAACTTGTGTACTTTGTAAAATTTATAAATATTACCCACAAGTATAATATTATATCAAATTCACACCATAATATTTAAAAAAAATATTTCGAGATATTTATATCTTTATTCATAAAATTTGGGGTCTCACAATAATCATGACCGTAATTGTAAGACCCCAACTTATTATGAATAAAATTAAATTTCCTCTATTATTATTGTGAATAATAAGGTGTTAAATTGATATAATATTTTGGTTATGGGTGAAATGTGCAAAATTTGCAAGTGGCTATAAAATAATCATTGTTGTCGGGGAATATTCGTTTGGTCGTGGAATATTCTTGTTAATGGCGCAGGCATTTATGGACCCCATAACAGAATAACTATCGGATGAAGAAAATGACAAGTTTGAGTTTTTATAAATAATGGCGTAGTTGTTACCGTTAACACTGTTGGAATACCCGGTGGTTAAAATACAGTAATACGCGTTGTTGCACAGTAGCACGCGATTTTTTCATAGTATTTTTGAATTATTGATTCTTACATAAGAAGGCACTACTCAATAATTGTTACAGTAATTACTGTTCAATATTTTATTTTATTGGTTCAATAATTGCTGCGTTGATATTTTATATTATTGTTGTTTCAATAATTATCACTGCACAGTATTTTCCATTATCAGATCAATAATTCATATTATTTGAATAATATTATGAGATATCATTATTGACAATGTCTAGAAAGTTCTGTCAAGGAGAGGTTTGGTCACCTAATTGTGCGCCAGTAAGAAAAAATTCTTATTGGAAATCCCCTCTTTCCAGGAAACTGCCTGGTTGTCATAATTGTGATTCTGTAATATTATTTGTGAATAATTAATTATTGATTTATATGATAAGAAAATATTTATTTGATATGGATATAAATGATACACTTATTTATTTATGTGGTTATAAATAAAGGAATTAATGCTGATGTGTTTTATCAGTATTTTGTCGGAGTGGAGGTATTAAAAATCATCCGTTTGTGGATTTCGGAAATTTTCTGTTTGGAATTTGGAAAAACTCAAAGCTATAAAGTTGTAGAGAATTCGATTTCGTGTGGAATGGACATAAAATTCATATTTTTCTGAAAAACGGGCTATTTTCTATGAATTACTAAAGTTTCGAAAAATAAAATAATTTTTATTAAATTATGGGTGGGACCCACTTTTGTTAAAAAAACATGTGGGCTGAAAATTTGGTTCAAGGTGGCTGGCTACTAATTTCAAAAGTTCAGTATGCGTAGAGAAAAATGAAATAATAATATTTTATTATTTTAGTCTTCTTTGGCGTTCTAGAATTTTCCTATAAATAGGCGCTTAGGTTAGAATTGAAAATCACACCAGAAACAAGTTTTCTTTCTTTCTAGATTATCGAGCATATTTTTGTAAGTATTTTGATACTTTGAGAGTTGCTATTCAGTACAAGTTTCTGTCAGCACTATATATGAAATTCAGTCAGAAGTACGGTTATTTTGAGGTAATGGATGTTATTTTCTTCATAATGATATTATTTCTTTCCATATCATTATGCCGAAATATTGGTCTGAATTTTTTTATCAAATTTAGAACTTTTTGTGTCGGGGTTACTATTCACGTATACGACACTATTCACATATACAACACTATTCACGAATACGACACTATTCACCGAAAAATGAAGTTTTCTTCTTTTTGTCCAAGATGTCTATTATGGTTACTATCTTTGATTGTATCCATGTTTTGATCTTTATTTTTGAATTCTGCTTCAAAATTGGTTATTATGGAGTATTATTGATCTTAGATAATCTGTTATACGAATCCCTACTATTTGTCCTTCTGTCTCATTGGATTCATTTTCTTTAAAATATTTTTCATCATCCTCAGTCTTAAATGATGATATTACTGAATATCTTTGGCCTGTAGTGCAAAGATGAATAATTAACTGATGAATATCGTTGGCCCGTAGTGTAAAGATGAACAGCTGTTGAGATGAACATGACCAACTGGTGATACAAATGAATATCTTTGGCCTGCAGTGCAAAGATGAATATTTAATTAAAGATGTATATTGATTGTTGTTACAGGGATAAAATATTGATGATGAACTTTTAAATCTTAGAAGATAGTATAAACCATTCTCTACTTGACTCTTCTAATGGATTGATGTTTCCGCTGCAGTTATTGATCTAAAACTTGTTGTCTATTATATTTTATCAGATTTTTCCATGTTGAAAACTAATGATAATTTGTTGTATATTATCTTAGTCATAATATTCTTTACTGGTCTAGTTGAGCTCACTCATTTCCTTTTTGTTCCATTTTTCTTCTCAAGAGGTGAGAACATAACATGATCTAGTCGGGGTATGGAGTGATGGTTCTAGAAAGATGTTTTAGCAGTCCTCACTATTTCTGTAAAATAGTATTTGAATAATTGTAATTAGGACTTATTTGAGTGTGGATATTGTCTAGAAGACAATATTTGTATTTAAACTCACAGTATGTGTTGTCGTATTTTGCACGACAATTGTATTATTGAAGTTGTAGTTTATTTTCTGTACCATGTATTTGGCGACTCAGAATGGGTGTTGTATACCTATTTTGGGGGCATCACAGTTGGTATCAAAGCTTAGGGATATGGTCTCTAGCGGAGATCGGGGAATAGAATTAGGTGAGGAGAGATGAGTAAATCCTTCGCTAGTGTGTCCTATCTAAGCTTATTTGTTGGTCGGTCATAATATAGGGATATTATGTGATATGTTAATTTGTTTAATTAACCCTTGTTTTATGGCAGTATTTAAGAATGGCTGCTGAGAACGTTAACAATGGAGTGTATGAGACTGTGGAACAACCTTTAGTTACAAACCAGGATAACGTACAACAGGAAGACAATATTCCTCCTGTAAACAACACTACCAAGCAAACAATGAATGATGGAATGTTTAGGAGCTTTTTGCAGTTCATACAAAATCAGACGAGGGAAACTCGTGTACAAAATACGGGTGGAAGTGATAGCAATGCGCGGTCTGTCACAGCCAAGCAGTTCAAGGAGTTGGGACCACCAAAATTTATTGGAAAGCCGGATCCGATCAAGGCGGAAACATGGGCCAAGCAAATTAGCAAGATATTCGATGTCTTGGGATGCATGGAAGAACAGAAGGTTCCAATCGCCACCTTTATGTTCCGCGGTGAAGCAGACTACTGGTGGGAGTCTGTGAAGCGTACCCAACCTGCTGCACTCAACGTGTCTTGGGAAACGTTTGAGAAACTATTCAATGACAAGTACTTTCCTGAAAGTATTCGTCATATGAAGGAGGTAGAGTTTATCAGACTAGAACAAAACAACATGACGGTGTCCTAGTATGAGGCAAAGTTCGCTGAGTTATCCAGGTTTGCACCTCATTTGGTAGAGAATGAGGAACAAATGACAAGGATGTTTCTGAGAGGTATATACCTTATCTCTCATAAATTTTCTCTGTATTCAGATGTTGTCAACAGGGCTCAATTATTAGAGCGAGATAGTGAATATGTTCAACCGAGGGACCACAACCAGGGTCATACCAGTGACAGCAGTCAATAGAGTGATGATAACCAGCGAGGAGGGAAAAATACGAACAAAGGCGATAACCACTTGGGTGGTCATCGTGGCCATGATAATAGAAGAGGTGAGACAAGTGGAAATTTTAAAAAGAGGAGATTCAACAATGACGGGAAGACATCAGCACCAACACCAACAACAAATTCTTGGGGAGGAGAATGACCACCAGTCGTGTGTTATAAATGTGGGAAAGAGGGACATATCAGTCCAAACTGTCAACAACAATCCAATGTATATTATAACTGTGGAAAGGAGGGACATATAGCTCGAGACTGTTCTATAGCAAAACCAAGTTCAGCAGGGATGCTAACTCCAAAGGTTGTCCCGGATAAGTTAAAATCAGCAGTTCCTGGAAGAGCGTTTGTCGTGACTGGCCAAAACATGAGAAACCCGAACGAGGTGATCACGGGTAAGCTAATCTTGAATTCTTGCAAAGTTTATACCTTACTAGATACCGGTTCTACCCATTCTTTTATCTCTCCTGCCTGTGCTCAACGTTTAAACTTGACTCCGGAGAAATTAGACTTTGATTTATCAGTGGAGACTCCGTCAGGAGAAACTTTCGTTACGTCCACTGTTTATAAATCTTGCTTAATCCAAGTTGGCACTATCACATTACCTGTTGATCTTATCTCTTTAAAGATACTTGCTTTTGATGTGAATTTAGGAATTGATTGGTTAACCACTCATCATGCCAAAATTGATTGTTTTCGTAAGGTTGTTAGTTTTCATATTTCTAACCAACCTGTTATGTGAATTCAAGCAACTAAACCACTAAAATCAGTTACTGTCATATCAAGCCATAAAGTTATTCGTTTATTGAAAAATGGATGTCAAGCTTTCTTAGCCCATATTATGGATTTGAACAAAGACAAGTCAGATTTGAATAATATTTCTGTTGTTAGTGAATTTCCTGATGTATTTCCTAAAGAACTTCCCAGTCTACCCCCAGAACGTGATGTTGAATTATTTATTAACCTTAAACCGGGTACAAAACCAATTTTTAAAACCCCATATCGAATGGCTCCTATTGAACTTCAGGAGTTAAAAGTCCAACTACAGGAATTGTTAGACATCGATTTCATTCGTCCTACTACATCTCCTTGGGGTGCTCCTGTTTTATTCGTAAAGAAGAAAGACGGGAGTATGCAACTTTGTATTGACTACCGAGAATTGAACCATGTCACCATCAAAAATAGGTATCCGCTACCTCGCATTGATGACCTATTTGACCAGTTATAAGGAGCGCAATTCTTTTCAAATATTGATCTTCGTTCTAGATATCATCAGCTGAAGATTAAAACTGAGGATATTCCAAAGACTGCCTTCAAAACTCGGTACGGGCATTATGAATTCTTAGTTATGTTTTCTGGATTGACTAATGCTCCTGCTGCTTTCATGGATATGATGAACCATGTATTCAAGGAATATTTGGATCAGTTCGTTGTTGTCTTTATTGATGACATCCTCATCTATTCCAAAAGCCGTGAAGATCATGAGCACCATTTGAAGCTGATACTTGAAAGGCTTCATGAAAATAAACTATATGCCAAGTTGAAGAAATGCGAGTTCTGGCTTGAGAAAATAACATTCCTTGGGCACGTGCTGTCAAAACATGGAGTATCTGTTGACCCGACGAAGATTGAAGCAATAAAAAGTTGGGAGCAACCGAAGTCGGTGACCGAAGTGCGTAGCTTTCTGGGCTTAGCTGGTTATTATCGGATATTCGTGGAAGAATTTTATCGAATCGCTACTCCGTTAACTCAGTTGACTCGGAAGGATATAAAATATGTATGGAGCGAGGAATGCGAGAAGAGTTTCCAAGAGCTTAAGAGGAGACTCATTTCGGCACCTGTTCTGGCAATACCATTTGGTTCGGATGGATTTGTTATATATAGTGATGCTTCAGGCAAAGGGTTAGGATGTGTTCTTATGCAACATGGGAAATTCATAGCCTATGCCTCACGAAAACTCAAAGAATATGAGAGGAATTATCCTACTCATGATCTAGAGTTGGTAGCAGTTATTTTTGCGTTGAAAATCTGGAGACACTACCTGTATGGGGAAAAAGTGGAGATCTATACAGATCATAAAAACCTTAAATACTTCTTCACCCAAAACGAACTCAACATACGGCAACGGCGTTGGCTCGAGCTGTTGAAAGATTACGATCACACCACTCAATACCATCCTGGAAAAGCAAACGTAGTAGCTGATACATTGAGTAGAAGATCGTATGCGGGTACGAGTGCGATGTTGTTAACACAAAGACCCATTTTATACGATTTACAAAGGATATAGATTGAGTTAAAGACTCCAGGGACCCACGTGATGATGGCGAATATACGAGTAGAACTGACTTTAATCGATAAAGTTAAAGTTGCTCAAGCTACGGACTTGGGGCTGATGCGTATGAAGAAGAAAGTGCAAGAAGGTTCTATTCCAGAAGAAAGAATCGATGAAGAAGGAATACTTCGAGTCAACTCTAGACTTTGCGTTCCTAACGATTCTGACTTGAAGCATAGAATCATGATGGAGGCACAAAACACACCGTTTATAATCCATCCTGGGAGTACCAAAATGTATCATGATAGTCGACACACATTTTGGTGGAACAATATGAAGAGAGGGATCACGGAGTTTACCTCGAGGTGTTTAACCTGTCAACGTGTAAATGCGGAGCATCAAGTGCCAAATGGTCCATTGCAACCACTTGAGATTCCGAAATGGAAGTGGGAACACATTACCATAAATTTCGTTACAGGTCTTCCCAAAGTTTCTCAAGGCATAGATGTGATTTGGGTTATTGTTGATAGATTAACCAAGTCTTCTCATTTCTTGCCAATACGTGAGACTTATTCCCTTGAACGTCTTGCTCGTATGTACGTGAATGAGATTGTGAGATTGCATAGCATGCCAGTATCCATAGTTTCGGATCGTGACCCAAGATTCACTTCACAATTTTGGGTTAGCTTGCAGAAAGCTATGGGCACAGATTTATGATTTAGTTCAGCATACCATCCTCAAACAGACGGGCAATCAGAAAGGACTATTCAAACCCTTGAAGATCTATTAAGACTTTGTGTCCTAGATTTCAAAGGAAGTTGGGATAAGTACTTACCACTGGTGGAATTCTCCTACAACAACAGTTATCAATCAAGTATAGGCATGGATCCATTCTAAGCATTGTATGGACGAAAGTGTCGTTCTCCAGTATGCTGGGACGAGGTGGGAGAAGCAACGTTATTGGTACCAGAATTAGTACGCATGACTACAGAAAAGATCCAAATGATTCAATAACGTATTCAAACCTCATAAGATCGACAAAAGAGTTATGTTGATCTTCATCGAAAGGACGTGAAATTTAATATTGGAGATCATGTACTATTATGTATTGCTCCATGGAAGGGAGTTACAAGATTTGGGAAGAGAGGAAAGCTCAATTCACGATTTGTTGGTCCATTTGAGATTCTTGACCGAATAGGAAATGTGGCCTATAGACTCGCATTACCTCCAAGTATGTCTCGTGTTCATAATGTTTTTCACATATCTATGCTTTGTAAATATGTGAAAGACCCGAACCATATTATTGCTTTAGAACCAGACGAAATAGCCGAAGATTTAATGTACGAAGAGGTACCTGTTAAGATCTTAGATAGGAAAGAGCATGTCCTACGCACCAAGGTTATACCACAAGTTAAGGTTTTGTGGAGAAACCATGCTATTGAGGAAATGACCTGGGAGTTGGAATCGGAAATGAAAGCGAGGTACCCTCACCTTTTCGAAACACCAGGTACGTACGTTAATTTTGAGGACAAAATTTCATAAGAAGGAGAGATTGTAAGACCCCAACTTAATTTGAATAAAATTGAATGTCCTCTATTATTATTGTGAATAATAAGGTGTTAAATTGATATAATGTTTTTGTTATGGGTGAAATGTGCAAATTTTGCAAAATAAGCAAGTGGTTATAAAATAATCATTGTTGTCGGGGAATATTCGTACGACGGCGCAGTCATTTGTGGGCCCCATAACAGAATAACTATTGGATGAAGAAAATGACAAGTTTGAGTTTTTATAAATAACGGCGTAGTTATTACCATTAACACTGTTGGAATACCAGGTGGTTAAAATACAGTAATACGCGTGGTTGCACAGTAGCACACAGTTTTTGCATAATATTTTTGAATTATTGATTCTTACGTAAGAAGGCACTACTCAATAATTGTTACAGTAATTAATGTTCAATATTTTATTTTATTGGTTCAATAATTACTGCGTTGATATTTTATATTATTGTTGTTTCAATAATTGTCACTGCATAGTATTTCCCATTATCGGATCAATAATTCATATTATTTGAATAATATTATGAGATAGCATTATTGGCAATATCTAGAAAGTTCTGTCAAGGAGAGGTTTGGTCACCTAATTGCGCGTCAGTAAGGAAAAATTCTTATTGGAAAGCCCCCTCTTTCCTGGAAACTGTCTGGTTGTCATAATTGTGATTCTGTAATATTATTTGTGAATAATTAATTATTAATTTATATGATAAGGAAATATTTATTTGATGTGGATATAAATGATGCATTTATTTATTTATGTGGTTATAAATGAAGGAATTAATGCTGAGGTGTTTTATCAGTATTTTGTCAGAGTGGAGGTATTAAAAATCATCCGTTTGTGGATTTCAGATATTTTCTGTTTAGAATTTGGAAAAACTCAAAGCTACAAAGTTGTAGAGAATTTGATTTCGTGTGGAATGGACATAAACTTCATATTTTTTTGATAAACGGGCTATTTTCTATGAATTACTGAAGTTTTAGAAAATAAAATAATTTTTATTAAATTATGGGTGGGACCCACTTTTGTTAAAAAACATGTGGGCTGCAAATTTGGTTCAAAGGTGGTTGGCTACTGATTTCAAAAGTTTGGCATGCGTAGAGAAAAATGAAATAATAATATTTTATTATTTTAGTCTCCTTTGGCATTCTAGCATTTTTCTATAAATAGGCGCTTATGTTAGAATTGAAAATCACACCAGAAACAAGTTTTCTTTCTCTCTAGATTATCGAGCGTATTTTTGTGAGTATTTTGATACTTTGAGAGTTGCTATTCAGTATAAGTTTCTGTCATCATTATATCTGAAATTCAGTCAGAAGTACGGTTATTTTGAGGTAAGGGATGTTATTTTCTTCATAAATGATATTATTTCTTTCAATATCATTATGCCGAAATATTGGTCTGAACTTTTTATCAAATTTGGAACTTTTTGTGTTGGGATTACTATTCACGTATACGACACTATTCACGAATACGGCACTATTCACCGAAAAATGAAGTTTTCTTCTTTTTGTCCAAGATGTTTATTATGGTTACTATCTTTGATTGTATCCATGTTTTGATCTTTATTTTTGAATTCTGCTTCAAAATTAGTTATTATGGAGTATTATTAATCTTGGATAAACTGTTATACGAATCCCTACTATTTGTCCTTCTGTATCACTGGATTCGTTTTCTTTAAAATATTTTTCATCATCCTCAGTCTTAAATGATGATATTACTGAATATCTTTTGTAAAATCTCAAATTTTACGAATAAAGATTTAATTTTCTCAAAATATTTTTTTTAATATTATGGTGTGAATTTGAGATAATATTATAGTTGTGGGTAGTATTTATAAATTTTGCGAAGTATGCAAGTTATTATATAATATTCGATTGGTCGGGGAATATTCTTTTTGTCGGAGAATATCCATACGATGGCATAATCATTGGTGGACCCCACAACGGAATTATTGTCGGATTGAGAAAACGACAAAAGTATTTTATTGAAAATAACGGCGGAAGTTTTACCATTAATACTATTGAACTACTCGGTAGTAAAAGTTCAGTAATATGCGTGGTTTCATAGTAGCACACGGTATTAATTATTGATGCTTACGTTAGAAGTCACTCAGTTATACTCAATTATTGTTATAATAATTGTTGCATCATATCTTTCATATTATTGATTCGATTATTGTCACAGTATCATCTGCATTATATGATATATTATTAAGTCAATAATTGAGATGACAAAGTTATTCATATTATTAAATTAAAATATTTACGATGTCTAGAAGTTCTGTCAATGAGAGGTTTGGTCACCTAATTGCGGGCCAATAGGGAGAAATCTTTATTGGAAAGCCCCTCTTTCCTGGGAACGACCTGGTTGATAAATATTATGAGTTATAATATTAATGATGAATGTTATTAATATTGAAGTTGTGCTCGGAGTTGAATTTGGAGACGCGGACGTGATATTTGAGTCCGGAACGATGAAATTAGTAAAAATAGACTATAAACACAAAATTTGCCTATTTTTACTATTTGGTCAAAAGGTCAACAGTTGACTTTTTTGGGAAAAGTCAAACTTTAAAATTTCAAAATTTATATTTTTGATAAAAATAGTTTCATTATGTTGGAATTATTTTTGTTAGTGAAAATCGACATTTATTTCGATAAAAATTGATGTCTGGAGGTTATTTTGACCAATCAGGTATTTAACCGGATAAATGAGCAATTGATTGCTATTATTTCACATGATTATAACTATTTGTTCACATGTGTATACTATTGTTTCACATTCTTGTTACTATTAAGGGAGTTGGTGCAAGATTGATAATACTTACATGACTAAGTTAAAAATGGAGGTATAGATGGAGGTACTATACTGTAATTCGTATTTTTACATGTCTAGAACTATTGATTCACATGATTTACTATTAGGGGAGGTGGTGTAAGTTTGATAATACTTGCAGGACTAAATTAAAAATGAAAGAAAAGTTGGAGGTATTATTCTGTAATTTTTTCGAGCCCCAAAATGTGCAATTATCAAAATTATATTTTTTTATAAATAGAAGCTCATTCTTCGTTCATTTCTCACTAATTCACTAAAACTATAGAGCATTTATTATAGAGAGAAATTATAGAGAGAAGCTATAGAGAGAAAATCTATAGAAGAAGAGAAGCCTGCTACTTCACTACTCCTATATCCAGTTTCTTTTACTGTAAGGGGTGCTATTTCTTTTGTATTCAAGAAGAGAACTTCTGTTATTCCATTCTTTATTATTCTATTGGAATAACATGTATACGCGGGCTACCCTATACTTGGTGACATTCTTCTATTATTCTGTCTTTATTATTCTGTTGGAATATCCTGTCTGTGCGTTTTACGTCGGACCTGATTCTGTCTTTATTTTTCTGTTGGAATATCATGTCTGTGCGTTTACACCAGACCTGGTTCCATCTTTATTATTGTTCTGTTGGAATATCCTCTCTGTGCATTTACGCCGGACCTGGTTCTGTCTTTATTATTTTGTTGGAACATCCTATCGGTGCGACTTTCGCCTAACCTGGTTCCGTTACTTATTATTCTGTTGGAATAACCTGTCTATATGAAGTACCACATGCATGGTGATTTCTTTTGTTATTCCATTCGTTATTATACTCGTTTGGTTAAAGTTTTGACTTCTATACTCCATGAAATTAGTGGAATATCCTTGATATTTGCGCTTCATCCAGTATCTTCTCATGGAAATATTCTTCTGAGCATTCTTGAATTTTACTCTACAAAGTAGTATCATGTTGACAATTTGAATGTTATCAATTCCTGGATAAACTAATTCTTGAACTTGTTTTATTGAATTCTTATATCATTGTCATCATCCTCATGTTTATATTTTGTTGAAAGTCATATGTGGCCTGTAGTGCATAGATGGACTTGGTATGATAATTTGTGGTCGTGATACTAAAGAATATCATTGGCTGTAGTGCAGGGGTGATTCGATGATGTGGATTATTTATTAAGCTGCGTCCCAGCGATAAAAGTGATGAAAAACCTTTTAAATCATAGAAGATAGTAGATTTTATTCCCTACTTGACTCTTCTAATGGATTGCTTGTTCCGTTGTAGTTAAACTTGATGTTTGTTATATTTTATCAGTTTAACACTGTTGAAGGCTAACGATAAATTATTCTGCATTATCTTAGTCTTAATATTTCTTACTGGGCTAGTTGAGCTCACTCTTTCTTTCATTGTTCTCTTCAGGAAATGAGAACGTAGCTGGGACTAGTCGGGGAACAGAGTGATGGTCCTAGATCGTGCATTAGTAGTCCTCACTATTCTGTGAAATAGTGTGATAATAATTGTAATGAGGACTCCTTTTGAGTTTGTATAATCTCTAGTAGACAATATTTGTATTCAAACTCACAGTTTATGTTTTGTCGTATTATACACGACAGTTGTATTATTAAGTTGTGTTTGAATTCTATACCATGTATCTGGCGACTCAGAATAGGTGATGTTTAACTATTTTTGGGGGCGTCACATCTTTGGCCTGTAGTGCAAAGATGAATGATTAACTGATGAATATTGTTGGCCCGTAGTGCAAAGATGAACAAGTGTTGAGATGAACATGACCAACTAGTGATACAAATAAATATCTTTGGCCTGCAATGTAAAGATGAATATTTGATTAAAGATGTGTATTGATTGTTGTTACAGGGATAAAATATTGATGATGGACTTTTAAATCTTAGAAGATAGTAGAACTCATTCTCTACTTGACTCTTCTAATGTATTGTTGTTTCCGCTGCAATTGTTGATCTAAAACTTGTTGTCTATTATATTTTATCAGATTTTTCCCTGTTGAAAACTACTGATAATTTGTTGTATATTATCTTAGTCATAATATTCTTTACTGGGCTAGTTGAGCTCTCTCTTTTCCTTTTTGTTCCATTTTTCTTCTCAGGAGGTGAGAACATGGAAGGATCTAGTCGGGGTATGGAGTGATGATTCTAGAAAGATGTTCTAGCAGTCCTCACTATTTCTGTAAAATAGTGTTTGAATAATTGTAATGAGGACTTATTTGAGTGTGGATATTGTCTAGAAGACAATATTTGTATTTAAACTCACAGTATGTGTTGTCGTATTTTGCACGACAATTGTATTATTGAAGTTGTAGTTTGCTTTCTGTACCATGTATTTGGCGACTCAAAATGGGTGTTTTATACCTATTTTAAGGGCGTCACAGTTGGTATCAAAGCTTAGGGATATGGTCTCTGGCGAAGATTGGGGAATAGAACTAGGAGGGTAGAGATGAGTAAATCCTTCGCTTGTGTGTCCTATCTAAGCTTATTTGTTGGTCGGTCATAATATAGGGATATTATGTGATATGTTAATTTGTTTAATTAACCCTTATTTTATGGCAGTATTTAAGAATGGCTGCTGAGAACGTTAACAATGGAGTGTATGAGACTGTGGAACAACCTTTAGTCACAAACCAGGAGAACGTACAACAGGAAGGCAATATTCCTCCTGTAAACAACACTACCAAGCAAACGATGAATAATGGAATGTTTAGGATCTTTTTGCAGTTCATGCAAAATCAGACGAGGGAAACTCGTGTACAAAATACGGGTGGAAGTGATAGCAACGCGCGGTCTGTCACAGCTAAGTAGTTCAAGGAGTTGGGACCACCAGAATTTATTGGAAAGCCGGATCCGATCAAGGCGGAAACATGGGTCAAGAAAATTACCAAAATATTCGATGTCTTGGGATGCACGGAGGAACAGAAGGTTCCATTTGCCACCTTTATGTTCCGCGATGAGGCAGACTACTGGTGGGAGTCTGTGAAGCGTACCCAGCCTGCTGCACTCAACATGTCTTGGGAAACGTTTGAGAAACTATTCAATGACAAGTACTTTCCTGAAAGTATTCGTTATATGAAGGAGGTAGAGTTTATCAGACTTGAACAAAACAACATGACGGTGTCCCAGTACGAGGCAAAGTTCACTGAGTTATCCAGGTTTGTACCTCATTTGGTAGAGAATGAGGAATGAATGAAAAGGATGTTTCTGAGAGGTCTAAAACCTGAGATTCGTCAATACCTTATCTCTCATAAATTTTCTCTGTATTCAGATGTTGTCAACAGGGCTCAATTATTAGAGCGAGATAGCGAGTATGTTCAACCGAGGGACCACAACCAGGGTCATACCGGTGATAGCAGTCATCAGACCTATGATAACCAGCGAAGAGGGAAAAATACGAACAAAGGCGGTAACCATTCGGGTGGTCATCGTGGCCATGATAATAGAACAGGTGAGAAAAATGGAAATTTTAAAAAGAGGAGATTCAACAATGACAGGAAGACATCAGCACCAACACCAACAACGAATTCTAGGGGAGGAGAACGACCACCAGTCGTGTGTTATAAATGTGGGAAAGAGGGATATATCAGTCCAAACTGTCAACAACAATCCAATGTATATTATAACTGTGGAAAGGAGGGCCATATAGCTCGAGACTATTCTATAGAAAAAGCAAGTTCAGTAGGGATGCTAACTCCAAAGGCTGTCCCGGATAAGTCGAAATCAGCAGTTCTTGGAATAGCTTTTGTCGTGACTAGCCAAAACGCGAGAAACCCGAACGAGGTGATCACGGGTAAGCTAATCTTGAATTCTTGCGAAGTTTATACCTTACTAGATACCGGTTCTACCCATTCTTTTATCTCTCCTGCCTATGCTCAACGTTTAACCTTGACTCCGGAGAAATTAGACTTTGATTTATCAGTGGAGACTCCGTTAGGAGAAACTTTTGTTACGTCCACTATTTATAAATCTTGCTTAATCCAAGTTGGCACTATCACATTATATGTTGATCTTATCTCTTTAAAGATTCTTGCTTTTAATGTGATTTTAGGAATTGATTGGTTAACCACTCATCATGCCAAAATTGATTGTTTTCGTAAGGTTGTTAGTTTTCATATTCCTAACCAACATGTTATATGAATTCAAGCAACTAAACCACTAAAATCAATCACTGTCATATTAATCCATAAAGCTATTCGTTTATTGAAAAACGGATGTCAAGATTTCCTAGCCCATATTATGGATTTAAACAAAGACAAGTCAGATTTGAATAATATTTCTGTTGTTAGTGAATTTTCTGATGTATTTCCTGAAGAACTTCTCGGTCTACCCCCAGAACGTGATGTTGAATTCTTTATTGACCTTGAACGGGGTACAAAACCAATTTCTAAAACCCCATATCGAATGACTCCTACTGAACTTCAGGAGTTAAAAGTCCAACTACAGGAATTGTTAGACATCGGTTTCATTCGTCCAACTACATCTCCTTGGGGTGCTCCTGTTTTATTCGTAAAGAAGAAAGACGGGAGTATGCAACTTTGTATTGACTACCGATATTTGAACCATGTCACCATAAAGAATAGGTATCCGCTACCTCGCATTGATGACCTATTTGACCAGTTGCAAGGAACACAATTCTTTTCAAAGATCGATCTACATTTTGGATATCATCAACTGAATATTAAAACTGAGGATATTCGAAAGACTGCCTTCAGAACTCGGTACGGGCATTATGAATTCTTAGTTATGTCTTTTGGATTGACTAATGCTCCTACTGCTTTCATGGATATGATTAACCTTGTATTCAAGGAATATTTGGATCAGTTCGTTGTTGTCTTTATTGATGACATCCTCATCTATTCCAAAAGTCGTGAAGATCATGAGCACCATTTGAAGCTGATACTTGAAAGGCTTCGTGAAAACAAGCTATATGCCAAGCTGAAGAAATATGAGTTCTGGCTTGAGAAAGTAGCATTCCTTGGGCAAGTGGTGTCAAAACATGGAGTATCTGTTGACCCGACGAAGATTGAAGCAATACAAAGTTGGGAGAAACCGAAGTCGGTGACCGAAGTACGTAGCTTTCTGGGCTTAGCTGGTTATTATCAGAGATTTGTGGAAGGATTTTCTTGAATCTCTACTCAGTTGACTCATAAGGATACAAAATATGTATGGAACGAGGAATGTGAGAAGAGTTTCCAAGAGTTTTAGAGGAGACTCATTTCGGCACCTATTCTGGCAATAACATCTGGTTCGGATGGATTTGTTATATACAGCGATGCTTCAGGCAAAGGGTTAGGATGTGTTCTCATGCAACATGGGAAAGTCATAGCATATGCCTCACGATAACTCAAAGAATATGAGAGGAATTATCCTACTCATGATCTAGAGTTGGCAGCAGTCGTTTTCGCGTTGAAAATATGGAGACACTACCTGTATGGGGAAAAAGTGGAGATCTATACGGATCATAAAAGCCTCAAATACTTCTTCACCCAAAAGGAACTCAACATGCGGCAACGACGTTGGCTCAAGCTGTTGAAAGATTACGATCATACCATTCAATACCATCCTGGCAAAGCAAACGTAGTAGCTGACACATTGAGTAGAAGATCGTATGCGGGTACGAGTGCGATGTTGTTAACACAAAGACCCATTTTATACGATTTACAAAGCATGGAGATTGAGTTAAAGACTCCAGGGACCCACGTGATGATGGAAAATATACGAGTAGAATCGACTTTAATCGATAAAGTTAAAGATGCTCAAGCTACGGACCTGGGGCTGATGCGTATGAAGAAGAAAGTGCAAGAAGGTGCTATTCCAGAAGCAAGAATCGATGAAGAAGGAATACTTCGAGTCAACTCTAGACTTTGCGCTCCTAACAATTCTGACATGAAACATAGAATCATGATGGAGGCACACAACACACCGTTTGCAATCCATCTTGGGAGTACCAAAATGTATCATGATATTCGACACACATTTTGGTGGAACAATATGAAGAGAGAGATCGCGTTGTTTACCTCGAGGTGTTTAACCTGTCAACGTGTAAATGCGGAGCATCAAGTGCCAAAGGGTCCATTGCAACCACTTGAGATTCCAAAATAGAAGTGGGAACACATTACCATGGATTTCGTTACAGGTCTTCCCAAAGTTTCTCAAGGCATAGATACGATTTAGGTTATTGTTGATAGATTAACCAAGTCTGCTCATTTCTTGCCAATACGTGAGACTTATTCCCTTGAACGTCTTGCTCGTATTTATGTGAATGAGATTGTGAGATTGCATGGCATGCCAGTATCCATAATTTCGGATCGTGACCCAAGATTTACTTCACGATTTTGGGTTAGCTTGCAGAAAGCTATGGGCACAGATTTACGATTTAGTTCAGCATATCATCCTGAAACGGACGGGCAATCGAAAAGGACTATTCAAACCCTTGAAGATATATTAAGACTTTGTGTCCTAGATTTCAAAGAAAGTTGGGATAAGTACTTGCCACTGGTAGAATTCTTTTACAACAACAGTTATCAAGCAAGTATAGGCATGGCTCCATTCGAAGCGTTGCATGGACGAAAGTGTCGTTCTCCAGTATGCTGGGATGAGGTGGGAGAAACAACGTTTTTGAGCTGAGTCTCAGCGATGAAATATTAATTTATGGATGTGATAATAATGAATATCCTTGGCCTGTAGTGCATGGATAATTCATGGATGTGATACTAACGAATATATTTGGTCGTAGTGCAAAGATGACCTGTTGTTGAATATCTTTGGCCTGTAGTGCAGAGATGAACTATTGATGAACATCTTTGGCCCGTAGTGCAAAGATGAATTTATTAGTATGATTATGAACAGGAACTGTGATTTGGTACAACCATGTCTTTGATGTTTCAGGTAAAGACAGGTGATGAAAATTATCTTCGTCCAGGGTGCGAAGAAGAATTTAGAACCACAATTATGATTATGAGTTATTCACAAGATTGTGGATAGAAACTGTTGATTGATGTTACAGGGATAAAACATTATTGGTGGACTTTTAACATGGAGAAGATATTAGACTTTATGGTCTATTTGACTCTTCTAATGGATTTCTCGTTCCGCTGCTACTATGGTTAAAAAGTTTTATCATCTACCATATGTTCTAAATCTCTGATTTATCACTAACGAAGGCTATTGATAATTTAATTATCTTTAGTCATGATATTCTGTAGCATCCCCATTTTCAGGTACTTTTTACCATGAATCTGGTATACTAATACTATAATTATTGCGAAAGATATAAACATAAATTGTTTATACATTAAACTTTTTCACATCATTCCCAAGGTCTACAACCTTAACTTAATACATACATTCAATATCTTAAATGTTTACAATACTATTTTTGTCAGAAGATTTAATAGATCTAAATGCACCATAATTTAATCTTACACTCTGACTTTGCCTCTGTCCTTATTCAAGCTTTCATCTTAATCTGAAAATTTTATCATGATATAGCAAGGGTGAGCAACAAATTTGCCCAGCAAGTTTTACATACAATGGAGATATATATCATGATTGAAAAGAATGAATAAGCTTTCAAGTTTTCAACAATATGATAATTGTAAAATAACATGAGTCAAGTTTCAATAATTGCATGACTGAATCAATAATGTTTGAAAATCAACAATGACTATGAACAATTTAACTGAACCTTATGGTAATGAAGGTGATCAGCCATTCATACCTGATGAACATATGCAACATGCACTAAGTGCGAATCAATAATCAGTATAGACGTGAATAATCATCAATAATCATTCACTAACATGCTTTGTAATATAACTCGAGTTTGAGTTAAGAAAACTTGCCTGAAGCATTGATTACCGCTATGCAATCTAATTTAATATTTTATGAAAGACCTATCATTAATAAGATCGATCCTACAATTAGCATAATACATTTTATCTCACAACACTATTACTCAAATAATAAATTAGCTAACATTTAGCCACATAATTAAACATTGAATAATTCTTTAACTCATTAGTAATATTATTATCCCTTAATAATATTACTATCACTTAACCATTATCTTAAACTTTTGTCTAATATTTTTTAATCATTAATAGAATATTTATCATTCACAAATATTATTAATCATTTAATAATATTTAAATCCTTTACTAATATTATTAATTATTTAATAATATTTTAATCACCTTCTAATATTATTAATCATGTAATAATATTTTACTTGTTTCATAAATAATAAAGGCCTCACACCTTTTAAGATGCAAATATTTTACATTTTGAAGCTTAAACCAATTAAATTACATTTCAAAAATATCTTTTACCTTTACTCGCAAATTTGGGGATTAAATAGCTAATACAATGCTTTTATAGTAAAACTCAACTTACTATATTATTTCTTTAATTTAAATAATTTTTACATCAGTTTGTGCATTCATGAGTCAACACTGACTATTGCCTCATATATAAACATTTTATCTCACTAGCACATTCACTTTATTTTTCATTTTACGATTATTCGCATTTTTGCTTCGTTACGTAAATCTCAGCTCAAAAAAACACATTTTGAGAATTGAAAATCTCAAAATATCATTTTTATGATTAATACAATTTTTCAAAGATTTTACATTTTCGTTGCACCACAAAATAATTTTACAGTAACAATTTTTTTTTACTTAAATATGTAATTTTTATTAATTACATATTTTTATTGCTTTATTTATGCCCGAAAGGAAGTTTCTCGGCATAAAATATCACTTATAGTCAAATCGCGTTCCGTAGGACTTTATTTGATTTATTATGACTTATTATTTTGTCGTTACGCGATTCGGGACGTCGAACGTCAAAGTCGCTCAACGCACCGATTCTCACGTTCGCTCGTTTACAAGTTCTGACATGCCTATTCGCTCATTTTTAATTCTCAAATCATGAGTCATATAACAGCGAAATTTCAGGCGTATTATAGACCCCATGGCATTGTATTTTAGAAAAATTCCACACCGCAAAAATGGATCTCGGAAACTAATCAAAACGGTGTGCGAAAAGCATGTCAGGCAGCTGCCCAGCAGTGCAGCGCGGCGCCGCACGCCCAGTGCGCGCACGTTGCTGCCAAGCGGCGTTGCCGCTCCGCCGCTCGCATACCAAATACGCTATTTTACGAATTTCGTACGCGTTGCTCGTAACTCCGATTAATCTGATTTTTGGATATGTTATACATGGTATACCCAACTATTTTTAAAAAATATCAGGGCTGGGTTTCAGGTATGATAGGCTACCCAAACAGAGAGCCAAAAGTGTGCGTTCATCACAGTTTTCAACTTTCTGCCAGATTTACCCTCTCTCGCTAAAATAGTCATAACTTTTTCGTTTCAAAACATTTTTGAGTGATTCTTGAGCCCACGCGAAGTTAACTTCAGGAACTACAACTTTTATTCTCTGACCTTTCCCAGATTCCGAACATATCAGCCCAGAAATTTACGCAAAGTGACTGAACCGAAATGAGTTTTCCAGTTTTGACTTCGCTACTTTAAAATAGCATAACTCTTTGCTCCGAAGTCGGAATTAGTCCGTTCCAGAGTCTATGGAAAACTTATTCAATGTACTACAACATACCAAAAGTCCAGAATTTTCTGAACAACCTAACTAATCCCGAAATTACCCTTTTGTGGTAGCAGTCCACTAATTTTTCTAAATTTTAAAAAACTTCTTTGCTCTTCTTTCTTCCAATCAAACTTTTAACACCTAAAATGTTTAGACCTACACATACCAAACCACAAAACATGTAGATCTAAAGTTTTGAAGTTCAAGAAACATAGCTTTATTTTGACAAAATCCATCACAATAAATCATATTAACTAACTAGAGTCTTAAAATAGGAGAACTTTTAAACCTTTTTGTTTTGATGACTTTTCTTCCTCTCCATCCAAGGGTGATTATGGAGCTTGAAGGCATGAAAACTTCTCTTCCCTCTTCCCACAAGAGGGCTGCCGAACCAACACTCTCCTCTCTCTTTCTATTTCTTTTGCTAGCTCTTTGGTGGAGAATAGAAAGTAAAGTAACTTCTTCTTTTTTTATGTATACGTAGAATGCATGTATATAAATTTAGCAAATCTTGCAAAGTCTTGATAATTATTAAAGAAGCTATGCTAGGAGGACACATGGGCTAGGAAGTGGTTGAACCACCCTTTGAAATAAGAGAAAAAAAATGAAAAGAACCATGTGCTTAAAATCCCTTACATTACCCGGCCATATCTCATAATTTTTTTTTTGGCTATTTTTGATTTATTTTTAATTTGCTTAATTTGGCTTAATAAAATGACATAAAAGTCCCACAATAATTGGGCCAAAATTTGGGTCATTTAATTTATTATTTGGGCTTCCTAATGTAATTGTTTTCTCTCCTTTAGCTTGCTTGCAAATCTTCCAAAATAATATGGCTTGAATAAAATAGTGACACATAAGCACACAAAATATATAAATTGATTTTGTCCATGAGTTAATTCCCCCTACACAATACCGGCACCTGCTCCCAATTTGACTCAATTGTGATTTATTTTATTTACCCAATTTACTTTAATTAGGGTTCCACTACACCTTCGTAAACAAATTCCTTACTCATGCCTTTTTTAATTTCATAATCCAAATTAGACTTGGTTATAAAATTAATTATTGGAGATATATAAAATAAATCTCTTAATGTCAGTATATACATTTATATACTAATATTCTCCCATATTATAACCTCTAAGGTTATTTAATTATCACACCTAATATATATATTACGTTACATAACTTAATTCTTAATTCACTCCTATATACAAAATAAATGTATTCACATTATATAATGTATATTTATTTAATCATATCCATAATTCACATAATCATAACATATTTCACTTCTCACACTAATTTTGACTTTTCTCCATAAAAAGTCAACTGTTGACTTTGACCAAAAGTCAACCTTTACACATTTTATGTTTACGGTCCATTTTGACTACACGTGACATTCCGGACGCAACCGAGCAGTCCATACTTCAAAATTCTATCTCTAACTCAACTTTTGAGTTTTAAATTACTACATTCTCATTGCTAATCGTATTAATTAACGACTTTATACTTCTTTCAATTCTTATTTGTCATTCAAGGCCAACACTCAAGCTATGTTAATTACTAACATAGTTTTATCTTATTCATTATGTCATTAACTTAATCCATCATTCCTCTTGCTAAAATATATATAACATCTTACTAAGTATATATATTTCTATACATATACTCATCTTCGTTTAACCTCATAGCATCTCTTCATGTGAAATCTTATCTCCAATAATAAAATTTCATATGTACTTATATAACACTTCTTAGACTATTCTGTTCACATCGAACTTACAGGTATCATAATACCTTATTCTTGATATTCCTTCAAGTACATATTAATTCATTTCTAGAGTTTAGAAATTTTATAACCCATATTTTCTTTATTCTCATTCGAATATCAAACCATATAGGTTTTACTTGAAAAAAATTTAAATAAATTCTCAAATTCTCATCTAGGTTTTATTCTTTAACATTTATTCTAATCATTCAAGATTTTAGAATTTTTCGGGTTGTCACATTCACCCCTTCTTCTAAGAATTTCGTCCTCGAAATTAAAGCATACTAATCTCTGCTTATTCTCTTGATCAAAACTAGGTTTTCAACTTAACCTTTACAATTTCCTCATTCGAGGATTTCTCTTTCTATCATCACATTTCACCATAACTACTCACTAGGAGTTTACATCTTCTAAACATTCATCAAAGCTAGGTTGTCATAATAACCTATATTTAATCATCTCAGATTCTACTCGTACACAACAAGTTTACATTTTTTTTATATCAATCATCACATTCTACCACAACATTACTCTGAAGGGTTTAAAAAAAACTTTTCATATCTGTCTGAGGGATCATAAAAATTTTGAACTTTGAGGTTTAGGGGTATTTCTACCTGCTACCTCTTTCAATTAAGAAAGAAAGGTACTCTACCTCTGAAACATTTCTTTAATAGGTATGTTTACAATCACGAAGAAGGTAAACTACCGATGCAGGTACTTTAGCTGGTCAGTCTATTGTACCATAGTAAACGGAACGACTATATGCGTTCTTAGATTGGAATATTTTATCCAACTGTAGCATCCCCATTTTCAGGGTTGTTCACCTCAGACTTATCATAAGATTCCGCACCAAAATAATTTGGTTCGGCATAAGCTTTTAAAGAATACTTTGAATTTCATAAACATTTGTCTAGCTGAATCAAATAGCTTAGACGCATATCAATAATTCAAAATTCAATCGAAATATTTCTGGCCAAATTCAGTTGGCAATAAATTATCTTTAAAAGTCTTAAAATCATTTTGACGTCATTATACTGCACTGTATTTACAGTCCGTTGAGGATTTTGTCATTTTGTGACTTTGTCATACTACATCATACTATAGTGGGCTGACGATTCTTAGATCACATCCAACACTAAGTAATTCTGCATTGATAACTCCATCATTTTTATCATCTTTGCACCAGATTGCATGATGCATTAATGATATAAAAATACATTTTGACATCTCAAATCATTTCTGTCTAGCCGAAATAATTAGCATAGACTATTCTTTAAATAGTTCAAAAATCTTTGCAAATCAGTTTTATCATCTCAACAGGTAACGAGGTGTCGGTAGCCCGAAGTCCACGCATACACAATGTTCACCAGGAGTTGAGAATAAAAATTCATTTTTCAAAAGCATATAGTGCGTATTTAGCTTGATGTCAAAAACTTCGAAGTCTAGCATAGCTAGAAGATTTGGAATATCTATGCTTCCATCATCAACTTCACTTTCTCTACTGATCCATTGCTTAATAAATTTATCTATTCTTATAATCCTCAATGCTTCATTCATAACTTTTCTATACCCTAGTACATCAAACTTACCACACATTATGAGTTCAGTAACTTGCCACAATCATATGGGTTTAAGAACTTATCCTAGCCAGACCATAGGCGTCCATTCGCTAAGGGGTTCAAAACATACCATATGATTATGAGTCATGAACTTACCATAAGTATGAGTTTTAAGAACTCGCAACTTAACCTTATATCCTCTACCTATTCGTTATACACATAAGAAAAGAATCACCTTCTCAACATGCATATAGCAAATAGCGCGACATTAGGTTCCAATGATTATCAATGTTAGAAACTAAGTGGTTGTTAACCAAACTCAGCCACTAATCAATATAGGAAGCTAAGCGGACAATTCCCCGCCCATACAAAGAATTGGTCAACCTAACCACTATATCGACCAGGAAGCTAAGTGATTCTAAAACCAAGTAAAAATTCACCGCCCATACAAGGAATCATACAACTCAGCTACTGACATGAGTCCTCAATTAAAACCCACATACTCTTAACTTTCTCTTTTCATAATACGAATTTTCTTTAATCCGTATCTTAACATTTACCACTCTTTTCTGAGTTTACATTGTACCATTTCATAGTACCTTCTCTTTATAGCATTAAGCTATAACATTTCAATCACTTAACATATCATATGTTATTCAATGATTTAATCTGATCACGTCGTGATCTTATTTTTTGAAATCATTTCTCCTTATGCTTACGATCGTTTTATTTTACGATCTTCCTATTCTTCTCTTTAATCATATTATATTATGATTTTATTAGCATTTTTCATCTTGTAGACACCGTCTATTTAGTATCACTTTTCATCTCTATTACTGGAGTCAGGTAACTCTGGATTCTTATCCTTATAACTCTTTAAGATCCTTCTTTGAATCTTCTTTATCTTTCTCTTTACTTAATGATGAATTTCCATAAATTCATCTCTTATCGCTTAAACTCTATTCGAGTTTATTACTTATCATCTTCGCGGTTATAGCCTAAGGTACGCCTACCTAAGGTTTATAACCTACAGCTCTGATACCAACTGTAGCATCCCCATTTTCAGGTACTTTTTACCACGAATCTGGTATACTAATTCTATAATTATTGCAGAAGATATAAACATAAATTGTTTATACATTAAACTTTTTCACATCATTCCCAAGGTCTACAACCTTAACTTAATACATACATTCAATATCTTAAATGTTTACAATACTATTTTTGTCAGAAGATTTAATAAATCTAACTGCACCATAATTTAATCTTACACTCTGACTTTGCCTATGTCCTTATTCAAGCTTTCATCTTAATCTGAAAATTTTATCATGATATAGCAAGGGTGAGCAACAAATTTTCCCAGCAAGTTTTACATACAATGGAGATATATATCATGATTGAAAAGAATGAATAAGCTTTCAAGTTTTCAACAATATGATAATTGTGAAATAACATGAGTCAAGTTTCAATAATTGCATGACTGAATCAATAATGTTTGAAAGTCAACAATGACTATGAACAATTTAACTGAACCTTATGGTAATGAAGGTCATCAGTCCATTCATACCTGATGAACATATGCAACATGCACTAACTGCGAATCAATAATCAGTATAGACGTGAATAATCATCAATAATCATTCACTAACATGCTTTGTAATATAACTCGAGTTTGAGTTAAGAAAACTTGGCTGAAGCGTTGATTACCGCTATGCAATCTAATTTAATCTTTTATGAAAGACCTATCATTAATAAGATCGATCCTCCAATTAGCATAATACATTTTATCTCACAACACTATTACTCAAATAATAAATTAGCTAACATTTAGCCACATAATTAAACATTGAATAATTCTTTAACTCATTAGTAATATTATTATCCCTTAATAATATTACTATCACTTAACCATTATCTTAAACTTTTGTCTAATATTTTTTTATCATTAATAGAATATTTATCATTCAAAAATATTATTAATCATTTAATAATATTAAAATCCTTTACTAATATTATTAATCATTTAATAATATTTTAATCACCTTCTAATATTATTAATCATGTAATAATATTTTACTTGTTTCATAAATAATAAAGGTCTCACACCTTTTAAGATGCAAATATTTTACATTTTGAAGCTTAAACCAATTAAATTACATTTCAAAAATATCTTTTACCTTTACTCGCAAATTTGGGGTTTAAACAGCTAATACAATGCTTTTATAGTAAAACTCAACTTACTATATTATTTCTTTAATTTAAATAATTTTTACATCAGTTTATCCATTCATGAGTCAACACTGACTATTGCCTCATATATAAACATTTTATCTCACTATCACATTCACTTTATTTTTCATTTTACGATTATTCGCATTTTTGCTTCGTTATGTAAATCTCAGCTCAAAAAAACACATTTTGAGAACCGAAAATCTCAAAATATCATTTTTATGATTAATACAATTTTTCAAAGATTTTACATTCTTCGTTGCACCACAAAATAATTTTACAGGCAACAATTTTTTTTTATTTTACTTAAATATGTAATTTATATTTATTACATATTTTTATTGTTTTATTTATGCCCGAAAGGAAGTTTCTCGGCATAAAATATCACTTATAGTCAAATCGCGTTACGTAGGACTTTATTTGATTTATTATGACTTATTATTTTGTCGTTACGCGATTCGGGACGTCGAACGTCAAAGTCGCTCGACGCACTGATTCTCACGTTCGCTCGTTTACAAGTTCTGACATGCCTATTCGCTCATTTTTAATTCTCCAATCATGAGTCATATAACAGCGAAATTTCAGGCGTATTATAGACCCCATGGCATAGTATTTTAGAAAAATTTCACACCTCGAAAATGGATCACGGAAACTAATCAAAACGGTGTGCGAAAAGAATGTCAGGCAGCTGCCCAGCAGTGCAGCGCGGCGCCGCACGCCCAGTGCGCGCACGTTGCTGCCCAGCGGTGTTGCCGCTCCGCCGCTCGCATACCAAATCCGCTATTTTACGAATTTCGTACGCGTTGCTCGTAACTCCGATTAATCTGATTTTTGGATATGTTATACATGGTATACCCAACTATTTTTAAAAAATATCAGGGCTGGGTTTCAGGTATGATAGGCTGCCCAAACAAAGCGCCAAAAGTGTGCGTTCATCACAGTTTTTCAACTTTCTGCCAGATTTACCCTCTCTCGCTAAAACAGACATAACTTTTTCGTTTCAAAACATTTTTGAGTGATTCTTGAGCCCACGCGAAGTTAACTTCCGGGACTACAACTTTTATTCTTTGACCTTTTCCAGATTCCGAATATATAGCCCAGAAATTTACGCAAAGTAACTGAACCGAAATGAGTTTTCCAGTTTTGACTTCGCTACTTTAAAATAGCATAACTCTTTGCTCCGAAGTCGGAATTAGTTCGTTCCGGAGTCTATGGAATACTTATTCAATGTACTACAACATACCAAAAGTCCAGAATTTTCTGAACAACCTAACTAATCCCGAAATTTCCCTTTTGTGGTAGCAGTCCACTAATTTTTCTAAATTTTAAAAAACTGCTTTGCTCTTCTTTCTTCCAATCAAACTTTTAACACCTAAAATGTTTAGACCTACACATACCAAACCACAAAACATGTAGATCTAAAGTTTTGAAGTTCAAGAAACATAGCTTTATTTTGACAAAAACCATCACAATAAATCATATTAACTAACTAGAGTCTTAAAATAGGAGAACTTTTAAACCTTTTTGTTTTGATGACTTTTCTTCCTCTCCATCCAAGGGTGATTATGGAGCTTGGAGGCATGAAAACTTCTCTACCCTCTTCCCACAAGAGGGCTGCCGAACCAACACTCTCCTCTCTCTTTCTATTTCTTTTGCCTAGCTCTTTGGTGGAGAATAGAAAGTAAAGTAACTTCTTTTTTTTTATGTATACGTAGAATGCATGTATATAAATTTAGCAAATCTTGCAAAGTCTTGATAATTATTAAAGAAGCTATGCTAGGAGGACACATGGGCTAGGAAGTGGTTGAACCACCCTTTGAAATAAGAGAAAAAAAATGAAAAGAACCATGTGCTTAAAATCCCTTACATTACCCGGCCATATCTCATAAATTTTTTTTTGGCTATTTTTGATTTATTTTTAATTTTCTTAATTTGGCTTAATAAAATGACATAAAAGTCCCACAATAATTGGGCCAAAATTTGGGTCATTTAATTTATTGTTTGGGCTTCCTAATGTAATTGTTTTCTCTCTTTTAGCTTGCTTGCAAATCTTCCAAAATAATATGGCTTGAATAAAATAGTGACACATAAGCACACAAAATATATAAATTGATTTTGTTCATGAGTTAATTCCCCCTACACAATACCGGCACCTGCTCCCAATTTGACTCAATTGTGATTTATTTTATTTACCCAATTTACTTTAATTAGGGTTCCACTACACCTTCGTAAACAAATTCCTTACTCATGCCTTTTTAATTTCATAAACCAAATTAGACTTGGTTATAAAATTAATTATTGGAGATATATAAAAAAAATCTCTTAATGTCAGTATATACATTTATATACTAATATTCTCCCATATTATAACATCTCAGATTATTTAATTATCACACCTAATATATATTACGTTACATAACTTAATTCTTAATTCACTCCTATATACAAAATAAATATATTCACATTATATAATGTATATTTATTTAATCATATCCATAATTCACATAATCATAACATATTTCACTTCTCACACTAATTTTGACTTTTCTCCATAAAAAGTCAACCGTTGACTTTGACCAAAAGTCAACCTTTACACATTTTGTGTTTACGGTCCATTCTGACTACACGTGACATTCCGGACGCAACCGAGCAGTCCATACTTCAAAATTCTATCTCTAACTCAACTTTTGAGTTTTAAATTACTACATTCTCATTGCTAATCGTATTAATTAACGACTTTATACTTCTTCCAATTCTTATTTGCCATTCAAGGCAAACACTCAAGCTATGTTAATTACTAACATAGTTTTATCTTGTTCATTATGTCATTAACTTAATCCATCATTCCTCTTGCTAAAATATATATAACACCTTACTAAGTATATATATTTCTATACATATACTCATCTTCGTTTAACCTCATAGCATCTCTTCATGTGAAATCTTATCTCCGATAATAAAATTTCCATATGTACTTATATAACACTTCTTAGACTATTCCGTTCACATCGAACTTACAGGTATCATAATACCTTATTCTTGATATTCCTTCAAGTACATATTAATTCATTTCTAGGGTTTAAAAATTTTATAACCTATATTTTCTTTATTCTCATTCGAATATCAAACCATATAGGTTTTACTTGAAAAAAATTTAAATAAATTCTCAAATTCTCATCTAGGTTTTATTCTTTAACCTTTATTCTAATCATTTAAGATTTTAGAAATTTTCGGGTTGTCACATATTCTTTACTGGGCTAGTTGTGCTCACCCTTTTGCTTCACAATTCCTTTCAGGTAATAAAAGTGTAGCTGGGTCGAGCGGGGTAACAGGGGAATAGAACGATGGTCTATAGCTGTTGAGGTTCTCCCTAAATAGTATGGAAATAATTTTATTGAGAACTTTAGATAAGTGTGTTGTATTTTATACGTCATTTAATAGTTATATTTGGTGAATCAAATAGGGTGAGGCGAACCCAACTTTGGAAGGGTGTTTTGCCACTATCATACAAGATGTCTAATGACATACGACTTCGTGTTATCATAAGACAGGGTTGTGCACATCCACTTGCTGAGTATATCTACGAGCACTAACTATATAATCTTGGAGTTTAGTTAAAATATAATTCTCAATTGGAGATAATGGAGATAAATATATGTCAAGAGAAGACTCGCCATTGGAAAGAACATGATAGTAATCTTCTCATTTTTCTTTGGGGACTATTGGGTCAACCAAGGATAATTCTGTGGATTTATGATATCTATTATAACTTAGACGTATGCTCTCCCATGTACGAAGGTTTCCTTGAGCATTTTCCAAAGATTTTAATTTTTAAAACAGTTATTAACTGTACCTTTATGTAAGGTACCATTGTAAGGTGTTGTGGTCGAGGCACCATGAGAGTTACATATAATTATATTAAAACTCATAGTTTAACTGTGGTCGTATTTTGCACGAAAGTTGTATAAATAGAGTTGTCAGTAGTGTATTTTTTGGCCATCCAAGATGGGTGATGTATACCTATTTTAGGGGCGTCACACTTTGTACTTCCTGTTTCTGTCCAATTCTTACACACCTATGTATTAATACTCTATCATATATACATGTTAGAGGTGCTCACATAAGCACATGACCATTCTTGAGTTTATTTGTACAAGTTTTAGCTTACAACTTACATGGTATTAAAGCATAGCAAGATCATGTAGCTACCATGTTTTATAACTTGGCTATATGTCCAAATAGAGATATATCAATCTGTTAATACACATGCTTATAGTATTCATATTGTTTGTTCATAACTATCATTGATTAACACTTCGAATCATGCTTTAAACTCATGTTTGGTTTAGTTATCATCATGTTCAATACCTATAAATCATATCTAGGGATATTATAGACATAACATGACATATTAACCCTTTAGAATCTAGATATCCATGTGATGCAACTAGATTTTGAAAATATGTTCAAGTTTGCTTTTGAAACCATTTTAAACTTGAATAATGCAATTTAGCACATACAAGACAACTTTAAAGCTTTTATCATGTGTAGTCAAGTCATGTTAACATGCTCGCAAGATCATAATGTATATCAAGTAGCATTTATGCACCTTAGTTCTATTATACCAAGTTTAATCAAAAACTTCTCTCACACAAGGTCTAACGAGTTTGATTATGAACAAAGGAACTATGTACACTATAGCATGCTCATTTATGTGTAAAAGCAGACATGTGTATAGACTACCAAGCTCAAAATTTGTAGAACATAAATTTCAACAAAGTTTATTTTCAAGACTTAAAGTCTTTGTTAAAGACCTTCTACTAAATCATGTTGGACACTTCCTAACTCATAAGGAAACCTTATAACACAAGTTATACCTTTTTTGTAGGTGTACATAAGTCATAATACCAAATTAGCAACAACCTAGCATAACAGAATCCAGTAATTGGTTCTGAGGTACGGCGCAACTGCGTTGCACCCTAGTACAAACAGGGCGCAGTTATGCAACATCGAAGTCAGAAGCAGTAAGCAGACTCTATTTTGCAGAGTGTTACCCAACTTCATTTCCCTTGATTCAAACATGTTCTAAACCATCATTAAAAAGTTTATACATGTTAGTAAACTTCTTAAACACATTATAACATGTTAATTCCTATCAATTAACATATAAATTCAAGCAATTTCAAGAACTTCATAAGTCCCATTTCAAGAACATAACTAGGGTTTATACCTTCTCAAGCTTGAATTGGACTTCCTACCCTCTAAGTATGCTTCTATAGTAGCTCAGCAACTTATAACTCTCCAATTATACTATCAAACAACTTCTAGCAATCACAAAAACTGAATTTAAGCTTGTATTTATTAGAAGGAACTTGGACTAAATTTTGGGTTTGCATGAAAGGTAGTATCCATGGTGTTTTGGAAGGAAACAATGGTTATTCAAGGGTTGGTCAACCACCCAAATGCTCAGTCATCATCACCTAAGTCTAGCCTTTTGGAAAATACGTGTTTTAGCTTCAAGTCATTATTCATGTACTTTGTGACACTCAATTTGCACAAGAGAAAAAAAATCTCAACAATCTTGTTATCTAGGCTTGGTTTGGTTTATTTAATTCCCATAATGTAATCTTAAGGTACAATTGCTACCAAATTAGGAAGTTAAGGATTAGTTACATACTCTCATCATATAATCCATGTACATTAAATACACGCAATAAAATAAAACAGTTAGGTATTATTGTCCAGGTATCCCCCATAATTATTTTTACTACTCACATAACCACATTATAACATTATTTAATATTAATGTTTATTTAAACACTTAATTTCCTTCATAGTTCCTAGAATACACATATATTTAATTATTTTTGTATTACAACTACATGGGATTTCATTGTACTACTAGGTACCCCATGTCATTGAAATATACTTCTATCGTATGGTTTTATTAATGTCATGCATAATGCATAAGTGTCCTATTTCATTTTATAGAAGAAAACCAAGTTTCTCCAACTGACCACTGGCGCAACTGTACCAGTTTGTAATGTTGGGAGGGCACAGTTGCGTCGTACCTTGGCAGTGCCAAACTAGTTTAACTTCAAGCTAGTTCCAACTTCTATCGCCATATTAGTTTTACATGACATGAATTAATGTCCACATGAGTGATATTGTTAATCTAAGAGTGTATTCATTCCTTATATGAAATCACATAATCATACACGATTAATCTTCCTAATTCTCTTTAACTCACTTAGTGAATTTCCTCATTTCACATTATGCCACACTGCCACACAAGGCACTTTACGAATGTTCATCACAACTTCAGACTTATAACTTCAATTTACACTAATTGAATCATTCATTTCACAACACATCAATATTTATATATAAATACTCACTTTCTTATTATATCAAAATAATTATTTAAATCATGAAATTCACGGTTCTTACAAAATATATCAACCAAATTATCACATGATCATATAGACTTGATATCAATATCGCCATTCTTCTAGGGCTCGTGTGTATAAAATAATTTTGGTGCAATATGCTTGGTTCTATCACCCTTTGGATAAAATAATCCTAAATCAATAGTCGCACGAAGATAACGTAAAATATGTTTAATTTCATTACAATGTCTTCGAGTTGGTGCATAATTATATATTGCTAGTAAGTTAACTGCAAATGTTATATCAGGACTTGTCAAATTTGCAAGATACATCAAAGTACCAATTATATTAAGATATAGTACTTCAGAACCAAAACAACAATTTCACGAAGATATGGTACTTCAAGAACAAAAGTTTCTCCATCATTTTTTTGTGGTTAAAACGGATATTTCTTGATATCAAGTGACCAACCCATCATTGAAGTACTCAAAGGATTAACATTATCCATGAAAGTTATTTCAGGATTTTTTCTGTGTATGTTGATTGATGAACAAGAATTCCATAGTTCAATTTGTAGGCCAAGACAAAAAATTATCTTACCAATATCTTTCATCTCAAATTTGTTGTTTTTGTCAACTCTTCTGAAGAAAGATCTTTCATCAATAAATATAGTAATAATAGCAAATCCAGCTCATGATCTTTTGATAAAAATGCATGCACAAATTGGATTATTATCAAATTCTTCTTTCAAAAGATATCCACTCAGACGAGTATACCACAATATGCATCTAGATTGCTTTAACTCATATAAGAATCTTTGTAGCTTAATAGAATACATATTTTGAGGTGTAGAATTTATGCTTCATGCATTTTATATCCTTCAGGGATTTTCATGTAGATATAATTATATAATGATCCATATAGGTATGATGTAACAACATCCATTAATTTTTCTTGCTACTAAGCTAATTAAACATTTGAATGTAATTGTAACATTCCAGAATTTTAATTGTAATATTAAATATTTATTGATTTATATAAATATTTAATGGATGTCATTATCGTTGAATAAATATTTGTTTAATCGATTTAATTTTATTTGGTTAATTATTTGTTAAATAAATAATTAATTAATTAAGGAAATTATTAGTATATTGATATTTCAATTTAATGGATAATTATTTGTATTAAGTTATGTGATTAAATGATTAATTTAATTAATTGTAATGTGAATTAATTAAATTAAATATGAAAGCTTGACTAAATAGAGTGTGACAAATAACTATATTATAAGGAGTTATTAAAATAAATTAAAGTAGTTTAATTTAGTTTTTAACAAACAAGGCTTAATATATTAATTCTTTAAATTTAAAGGGTTTTGCCGAACAAGCCTTATGGCTTTTGGGATTTCTAATTTCTTTTTAATAAAACAAATAAAATAATAAATATAATATATTTATATTATATACGTTTATGTTATAATTGTAATATCATTAGTATGCGTATTAAGGTGTCAGCTTTCTTTTACGTATTATGTGTCTATAATTGCTAAAGCTTAGAGAAGAGAAGAGTTTAAGAGTTCAGAGAATTACAGAGGTAATTGTGAGAGTTTGAGAGTGAAACTTGAGAAAATTGTCTACAATTGCAGGTTGTGAAAGCGAATTAAAGGTATGTTCCATAATCTCTATAGTAGAAGTATGTATATGTATTTGACGGCAAAATTCTATATACTCTGTGAATCCAAATTCTCTTGGCTTGTTGTACAAACTGAGTTGTTGCAAATTATATGTAATTTATAATACTAGAGTTTATGGCTAAACCAGAATTTGTATGCTAATTACAGTTAATAGTAGTAAAATTTTGTCAGTATATATGTTTTCATATGTAGCTATGTAAGTATCAATTTTAGTGGCCAATTAGTGTGTGAAAGTATAAATTAAAGCTTGTATATGTTAGTTCATTGAGATATGAACATAACGTAATTTGAATGAGATGATTTGATCATGTATTGAATTCACAGTGATGATTTTTAGGATGAATGTCAAGAAAATTGAGTTTTTATGAAAAACATGAAAAGTGAGAAATTAAAATAGTTCTAGTTGTTGATAAATTGTGCAAATTGGTTGTAAATGTTAGCAAACATATTTATGATACTGTTATATTTATCTTACGTGTTATTATCACTGTTTGGTGGATAAAATTTGTGTTAGTTGGCTTAAGAAAAGTGCCGAAGCTCTGTCTGCAAAACTGAGTTCTGTACGTCGCGCAGCCGCGCAGCCCTTTGGCGCGGGCGCGCAGTTGCCGCCCGGGCGCGTCGCATCCAAGTATAAAACTGGTGTGGTCGCTCCAGTGCCCATTTCCAGACACTGAAGTCTGCTAATTCTACAGACTTTGGTCGTTCTTTGTAGCTTAACTAAAGGTTATGGTAATGTGTCCAACATGTAACAACAAGGCTAAAACAGAGTTGTGTTATATGTACTATGAGTTTAAAGTTGTAAAAGTGATTAGTAGGTTACAAACGCATTGTATGATAACTTAGTTTATACTGTGAATGTTAGATAGGTGTTGTGATGTTAACACTTAGGAATTCTGAAATATATATAGTAGCATAAGACTTGTGCTAAGATGATAAGCTTAGCTAGAAATGTATATGTTATGGTATGTTAGCATATCTAATAGACAATGTGACTCTAAACCAATGTGTAGGTGAACGTGAGTTTAATATTGTAGCTTACGCTCGAGGCAAATATCTAAACTTTCTTTTTACATTGAGCAAGTTTTCTAACTTTACACTTTCGTTGAGTTAGTTCTATTACTATATTGTGTAACTTTATTCTTTTGATTGAGCAAGCTTTTTATCTTAACTGTTATTGAATAAGTCAATTGTTCCTCAAATCCATTCGAGCAAACTCTAACTCTAATGTTATTGGAAATTCTTATTTGATTGATTCATTCTAACTTGTTTACAGTTAAGAAAGTTTCTTAAGTTCAGGAATTTCATTTCTAATGTCATAAGACTCGAACCTTGGCTTATTTTACTGTTCAAGCAAAGGTTAACCATTTTATTCATTTTATTGAATGCTTATGCTCTATAGTTATTTCAAGCATGAGTTTGATATGTATAATCAGTTCATTTATGATTCTCAAATGTTCTAAGTTATGTTGTTATTAAACAACTATTGTGTTATCAAGCATTGTTGATTCAACTAGTTCCCTAGTTGATGATCATTAAACTTCAATTACCCTTGAAAGCTTATCCAAACCAAACTTTCTTTGGTGCAGACTTGTACTCTAAATACTGAGATGAACAACCCTATGTTTAGGGGTTTACGCTTAGCATTGAAATGGTTGTGCACAATACATTGTACGAAGGATTGACCCCCCTAAGTACGTGGAGTCCTTATAGTCATATGACTGTTAAAGTTAAAGTTAAAAGATTACTTATAACTGTGGACATGGTTTGTGGTCATTAGACCCTCAATGTTATATTTGAGAATGTTAATAGAACATATCATTAAGTTCTACTGAGCCTATGATTTGGCAAATGTTGTAATGTTAATAGAATATATCATTCAGTTCTATTGAGCCTATTATTTGGCAAATGCTGTAAAGATATTTATTCTTATTTCAAGTGAGCTTTGTTTGCTCACTCTTGCATATTTATATACTTATTACAGCTATGGTTGAGAAGGTAGATAAACCTACAACTAGCAAAGGAAAGGAAAAAATGTACAAGTAATGAAGACTTATAATTTTACTTTATGGTTATAATGATAGACTTTTAATAATGATGTGATGTAATAATTTTATTTTCGCACTTATATGATGTTTAAAGGTTAGAAAACCTGGGAGATAATGTTTTTATTAATATAATTATGTATGGGCAGGTTTTATTATTCAATTTAATATGATTGGGTAGTTAGATATGAATATTTTGATTACGTGAACACCAAATCTTGAGGTAATGAAGTACCAGGATTTGGGGGTGTCACAAGTTGGTATCAAAACTTTAGGTTATGAACCTTAGGTGGGGAAAATCTTTAGGAAGTAACCTTTGAAAAGATAGTGGTGATTAACTCTTATTGAGTTTTAAGGAAGGAGTAATAAAACACTTATGTGCTTATGTGTTTATAACTTATGTGCTCGTGAGTGTCGAGTAGTAATGATTAATAATTGAAACTTAAAATTTTGTTGTCAGGATGACTAATGTCGGAGAATCCAGTCAAGCTAAGGAGGATAGACCTCAGATGCCTATAGAGGAGGAGCCTCGCGACATTCAGGTTATTTGGGAACAACTACTACCACGGGAGTCAGCCCCGTTGGTCACAGTGGTTGAAGATGAGGATGATGGTGTGGATACGGATGAGGAGGATCCCGTTGAGTTGGCACAAGAGGATAAGGATGACAAGGACGAGGAGGTAGAGACTCCACTAACCTCGATAGTTGCTCGTATGTACGATGAAGTCTACGACCGTAACGTGGAACTTCAGGATACAGTCGAGGAATTGCAAGAGATAATAGCTGAACAACAGACTGCAATGACACGAAAAGACGATGAGATCCAGGATCGTGAGGAATGATTGACTAATGTCGAGGAGAAGCTAGAACAGAATGAAGGAGAGAAAGAACAATTGATCAAGGAGGTAGCAGAACTGAAGAACAAACTGAAGGAAGAAGCTACTAAGAGGGCAAGAGCCGAAGAAGCATACCAGGAAGTGTTTCAACGAGCCGGGATAGTAGTGAAAGACGCACATGCAAAGAGAATGAAGATGGAAGAGATGAATAGAGTATTCAACACCGTGGTTAATCGAGCTTATGATCGGGTCATGGCTTATCCGATTCAGTTCGAGACGCTGCCATCGTATGTATTAGATCGCAGAACAATGTTCCGGATTATGGAGGAAGAGCGTAGTAAGGCTAAGCAGTATCTTAGTAGAACATCGTAGTGTGATGCGAGTGATAAATATTAAATAAATTATAAATCCTGAGTGTTATATAACCTATGGGATATGAGGATGATGTTGTCTTGAAACCTTTGTAGTTCAGGAAAGTAATGTAAATAGCAGTGATGCTATTGTTTTATATTTTCAAAAAGGTTATGAATAAATAAAAGTTATTATTTTATTCAAAGTGTTATGTGGTTATGTGGCTATTTCTTTTATGGAGGCAAGTTAAGTAGAAATTACTTAAAAGAGTTGAATAATAACCTAATGAGTGTATTTTTAATAGAAAATACCTCCCAGACGTCAACCACCATGACAAAGAACCACCGAAGGAACCAACAATAATGACAATATTGATGATAACCCCGTTCAATAATTAGTGACGTTACTGACAGAAGCGTTACAGAATCAACCACAGAACAAAGGAACAACGTTTAAGGAGTTTAAGGCGGTTGGACCACTTGAATTTCGTGGGTCCGTGAATCCAGTCGAGGCACGGACTTGGATTATGGAGATAGAAAAGGTGTTCGATGTTGCTAGGGTAGGGGATGATCAGAAGACTGCTTTTACAACATTCATGTTGAAAGCAGAGGCTAGTTATTGGTGGCAGGCCAATAAAACTTGAGAAGAACCAGGGATGATGACTTGGGATATGTTTAAGGAGATATTCTTCGAGGCCTATTTTCCCGAGAGTTTGAAGGGTCAGCTGGAAGTGCACTTTTTGGAACTAAAGTAGGGAACGATGACGGTATCCGAGTATGCCGCTAAATTCAACGAGTTGGCAAGGTTTGTGCCTTATCAAGTCAGCACGGACAAACGCAAGGCGAAGAGGTTTGAACAGGGACTGAAGCCCTGGTTGTACAATAGGGTTTCCCTGTTCCAATTAAAGACATTCGCAGCAGTGATGGAGAAAGAAATACTCGCTGAAGGTGGGGTCGAGGCAGTGACAAAGTTCAATCAGGAACAGAAGAAGAAGAAGAAGAATGAGGTGGAGATTAAGAATGGAGGTGGTAGTGGTGGAAATAACAACAACAACAACAACTTGAAGAGGAAGTGGAATGGAAACGTGGGTGCTGGAAATCAACAGGGTAACCAGCAAAATAAGAAGTTTGAAGCATGTGCTACATGTGGGAAGTTTCACAAGGGTGCGTGCTTGATGGGAAACGAGTATGCTTCAATTGTGGCCAGGAGGGTCACATCGCCCCAAATTGAACTCAACCTAAGAAGAATGTGTGCTTCACGTGCGGATCCAAGGATCACTTTGCTCGTGAATGCCCTAAGAAGAAGGCTGGAGAGATAACCAGAAACAATGGAGGTAACAGTGGAAGTACAACATCAAACAAACCCACAGCTAGAACTTTCAACATGACTGTGCAAGATGTTATGCAATCAAAAGAGGTGGTGTTAGGTATTATCCCAATCAATGATATAAATGATTATGTATTATTTTATTCGGGTGCTACTTGCTCGTTTATCTCTGATGAATTTGCTAAGAGGTTAGAATTGCCTAGAGAAGAACTGAATTTCCTTTTGAACATAGAAATTGCGAATAAGGAGATAATCCCTGTTAGATTCGTATACAAGAACTGTAGGGTGAACATTAAGGAGAATATGTTGATGGTAGATTTGATTTCGATTAGACTTGGAGAGCTTGATGTTATTTTGGGAATGGATTAGTTGTTCAAATATGGAGCGGTAATTGATTGTCAATAGAAGTGTGTAAACCTTATGACCCCGTCAAAGGTATGGTAGCAAGTCACCTAGACAAATGAAATGTTTGACGATTATGCAGGCCAAGAAATTGTTGAGTCAAGGCTGTGTGGGCTATTTAGCTTACATAGTTGATACTCATAAGAAGAATGTGAAACTGGAAGAGATACCAGTTGTGTGGGAATTTGAGGATGTGTTTTCAGAGGATTTTCTAGGACTTCCGCCCGACAGAGAAATTGAGTTCGTGATCGATTTAGCGTCGGGAACAGCACCGATATCGAAGGCCCCATACAGAATGGCTCCAGTAGAAATGAAAGAACTGATGGTACAGTTACAAGTTGCTAGACAAGAAATATATTCAACCAAGTGTATCACCGTGGGGAGCGCCGGTGTTATTCGTGAAGAAGAAGGATGGGTCAATGCATCTTTGTATTGATTATAGAGAATTAAACAAAGTCACTATTAAAAATAAATATCCACTGCCAAGAATAGATGACTTGTTTGATCAGTTAAAGGGTGCTAAATACTTCTCGAAAATTGATTTGAGAAGTGGGTATCACCAATTGAAAGTGAGGAAGGATGATATACCTAGAACGGCATTCAGAACTAGGTATGGACATTACGAGTTTCTGGTGATATCTTTTGGTTTAACCAATGCACCTGCTGCATTCATGGATTTGATGAATAGGGTGTTTAAACCATTCTTAGACAAGTTTGTAGTGGTATTCATCGATGACATTCTGGTGTATTCAAATACTCAAGAAGAACACGTGGAACACTTACATTTGACATTGGAAACACTAAAAAAGAAAAGTTGTACGCAAAATTTCTAAGTGCGAATTTTGGCTAGATCGGGTGCAATTTCTTGGGCATGTGATTGTCAAGGATGGAATTTCAGTGGATCCATCAAAAGTGGAAGCTGCAATCAATTGGGAACAACCAAGAACACCATCGTAATTGATGAGTTTCTTGGGACTGGCCGGTTATTACAGACGATTTATTCAAGATTTTTCTAAGATAGCCACTCCATTAACAAATTTGACAAGAAAAATTGTGAAATTTGTTTAGACGGAGAAATGTGAATAAAGTTTCCAGGATTTGAAGAAGAAATTAAGCATGACACCTGTGTTGTCATTACCAGATAGTATAGGTAACTTTGTGGTGTATAGTGATGCCTCACATAAAGGGTTAGCATGTGTTCTTATGTAGAACGGAAAAGTAATTGCGTATGCATCAAGACAACTGAAGGATTATGAGAAAGGTTATCCGACTCATGATTTGGAATTGGTTGTAGTAGTATTTGCTCTCAAGATATGGAGACACTATCTCTATGGAAAGAAATGTGAAATCTACACATACCATAAAAGTCTGAAGTAAATTTTCACACAGAAGGACCTGAATATGCGACAAAGAAGATGGATGGAATTGATAAAGGATTACGATTGTGAGATTTTTTATCACCCGGGCAAAGCGAATGTGGTTGCAGATGCTTTGAGCAGGAAAGGTCGGGAGAAGTTGATGCTGATTACCACTCAGGAGGAGCTTATTTTAGCAATGACAAAGCTAGAGTTGGAAATTAAATTTCCAAAGGAATCCGATGAACAACTATTCCAGATAGATGCTAGTCCAACTTTGGTGAACAAAGTGAAGAATGATCAACTACAAGATAAAGAATGTGAAAAAATCAAAGAGAAAGTGATTGACGGTAGTGATGTAAAATACAAGATCGATACTGAAGGACTACTACGGTTCAAGGAAAGAATTGGGGTTCCAGCAGTGCCAGAGCTTAAAGGCAAAATCTTAACTGAAGCACACAACACAAGATATTTGATTCATCTAGGAAGTACAAAGATGTATCAAGATTTGTGGTGACATTTTTGGTGGCCAAATATAAAAAGAGATGTTGCTGAATATGTGGCAAAATGCTTGACATGTCAAAGAGTCAAGGCCGAACATCAAAGACCAAACGAATTTCTTCAACCGTCAGAAAAACTAGAATGGAAATGGTAACACATCCAATGGATTTTGTGGTGGGTCTTCCAACGACTCAGAAAGGATACGATGCGATATGGGTAATAGTGTACTTTTTGCCAATAAAGATTAGATTTAATCTTGATCAGCTAGCGAAACTGTACGTTAAAGTGATCGTGTCAAGACATGGAGTTCCAGTGTCAATTGTATCAGATAGAGATCTAAGGTTCACATCAAACTTCTAGAAGAGACTATAAGAATGTATGGGAACACAGTTGCGAATGAGTACAGCATAACATCCGCAAACCAACGGGCAAAGCGAACGAACAATCCAAACATTGGAAGATATGCTGAGAGCATGCATCATGGATTTTAAAGGAAGCTGGGATGAACATTTACCGTTGGTAGAATTTGCCTACAACAACAGTTGCCATGCGAGCATCGGCATGCCGCCTTATGAGGCATTATAAGGTAGAAAGTGTAGAACTCCACTGTGTTGGGATGAAGTCGGTGAATGCTAACTGTTAGGACCATAACTGGCACAACAAACTGCTGAAGTTGTCAAACTCATCAGAACAAGATTGGTAGCAGCCCAAGACAGACAAAAAAAGTATGTTGATCAACATAGGCAGAATCGCGAATTTGAAGTAGGTAATTTCGTTTTCCTAAAAGTTTCTCCTTGGAAGGGAAAAATTTAATTTGGCAAGAAAGGAAAGCTCAGCCCAAGATTTATTGGACCTTTCGAAATACTACGAAGAGTGGGGGAAGTGGCTTATGAGGTAGCTCTACCTCCAGAGTCGGAAAACATTCATAATATTTTTCACATTTCGGTGTTACGACAGTATAAATCATATTACAAGCACGTGATCGAGTACGAACCATTGCAATTTGATAAAGATTTGTCTTATGAAGAGATTCCTATCCAGATTGTCGACATGAAAGAACAAGTGCTCAGGAATAAAGTGATACCTTTTGTGAAGGTGATATGGAGAAACCACAATGTTGAAGAGACAACGTGGGAACTCGAAGCTGAAAAGATAAAAAATTACCCTGAGTTATTTGTTTAATCTATGTCTTCGATTCTGGGAATAGAATCTTTGTAAGTAGGGAGGAATGTGACGATTTGATTGTTTGAATTATGATTCTGATGACAAAATCCTTTTAAAGAGAGAATGATGTAACATTCCAAAATTTTAATTATAATATTAAATATTTATTGATTTATATAAATATTTAATGGATGTGATTATCGTTGAATAAATATTTGTTTAATCGATTTAATTTTATTTGGTTATTTATTTGTTAAATAATTAATTAATTAAGGAAAATATTAGTATATTGATATTTTAATTTAATGGATAATTATTTGTATTAAGTTATGTGATTAAATGATTAATTTAATTAATTGTAATGTGAATTAATTAAATTAAATTAAATATGAAAGCTTGACTAAATAGAGTGTGACAAATAACTATATTATAAGGAGTTATTAAAATAAATTAAAGTAGTTTAATTTAGTTTTTAACAAACAAGGCTTAATATATTAATTCTTTAAATTTAAAGGGTTTTGCCAAACAAACCATATGGCTTTTGGGATTTCTAATTTTTTTTAATAAAACAAAAATAATAATAAATATAATATATTTATATTATATATGTTTATGTTATAACTGTAATATCATTAGTATGCGTATTAAGATGTCAGTTTTCTTTTACGTATTATGTGTCTATAATTGCTAAAGCTTAGAGAAGAGAAGAGTTTGAGAGTTCAGAGAATTACAGAGAGAATTGTGAGAGTTTGAGAGTGAAACTTGAGAAAATTGTCTGCAATTGCAGGGTGTGTAAGCGAATTAAAGGTATGTTTTATAATCTCTATAGTAGAAGCATGTATATGTGTTTGACGGCAAAATTCTATATAATCTGTGAATCCAAATTCTCTTGGCTTGTTGTAGAAACTGAGTTGTTGCAAATTATATGTAATTTATAATACTAGAGTTTATGGCTAAACTAGAATTCGTATGCTAATTACAGTTAATAGTAGTAAAATTTTGTCAGTATATATGTTTTCATATGTAGCTATGTAAGTATCAATTTTAGTGGCCAATTAGTGTGTGAAAGTATAAATTAAAGTTTATATATGTTAGTTCATTGAGATACGAACATAACGTAATTTGAATGAGATGATTTGAAAATGTATTGAATTCACAGTGATGATTTTTAGGATGAATGTCAAGAAAATTTAGTTTTTATGAAAAACATGAAAAGTGAGAAATAAAAATAGTTCTAGTTGTTGATAAATTGTGCTAATTAGTTGTAAATGTTAGCAAACATGTTTATGATACTATTATATTTATCTGATGTGTTATTATCACTGTTTGGTGGGTAAAATTCGCGTTAGTTGGCTTAAGAAAAGTGTTGAAGCTCTGTCTGCAAAATTGAGTTGTGTACGTCGCGCGGCCGCGCGGCCTTTAGGCGCGGATACGCAGTTACCGCCCGGACGCGCCGCATCCCAGTATAAAACTGGCGCGGCCGCGCCAGTGCCCATTTCCAGACACTGAAGTCTTCTAATTCTGTAGACTTTGGTCGTTCTTTGTAGCTTAACTAAAGGTTATGGTAATGTGTCCAACATGTAACAACAAGGCTAAAACAGAGTTGTGTTGTGAGACCTCGAATTTTATGAAATAAAAGTATTCAATTTTTTTATATTTTGGTAAATAGCACGGTATTGATTATTGATGCTTAAGTCACTCAGTTTTGTTTTATTTGTATTATTAATATAATAAAACAGAAAAGCTTTTTATATAAAACAGAATACTTTTATAAGTTATTCTATAAATAGAATATATTATATTCTATTGTGCATAGTATTTTGCATAGTAAAATCTTTTTATATAAAACAGAATACTTTTATAAAGTTATCTGTTGTATTAGACAATAATTAGAATATATTATATTTTATTATGCATAGTGTTTGTATAGTGCCTGCATAGTGTTTGCATAGTAAAATCTTTTATAAAGTTATTCGTTTTATTAGATTATAAATAGAATATATTATATTTTATTTAAAATATTTTGCTTTAAATATGGACCGTCAGATTAAAGTAAATCAATCTGGACCGTTCATGAGTTAGTTACTATGCAGTCCATTTTTCTATAAATAGAAGCTCATTCCTTCATTATTTTTACGAATTCACTGAAACTCTAGAGAGAGAAACTATAGAGAGAAATAAGAAAAGTGTTCTGCTACTTCACTACTTCTATATCCAGTACTCTTCTTTCTAAGGTAGGGAATATTATTTGTTGTACTCGTAAGGGGTACTCTTTCTTTCTTATTTATGAAGAGAACTTTTGTTATTCCATTTTTTATTATTCTGTTGGAATAACCTGTATACGCGGGCAACCCTATACTTGGTGAAATTCTTCTGTTATTCCATTCTTTATTATTATGTTGGAATAACCTGTTTATGCGAAGTACCGCATACATGGTGAAATTCTTCTATTATTTCGTTCTTTATTATTCTGTCGGAATATCCTGTCGGTGCGTATTACGCCTAACTTGGTTCCATTAATTATTCTGTTGGAATAACCTGTCTGTGCGGTCTGTCGCATGCATGGTGATTTATGTTGTTATTCCATTCTTTATTATTCTGTCGGAATATCCTGTCTGTGTGTTTACGCCGAACCTGGTTCCATTATTTATTATTCTGTTGGGAATAACATGTCAGTGCAGTCTATTGTACGCATGGTGAATCCTTCTGTTATTCAATTCTTTATTATTCTGTTGGAATAACATGTCTATGTGGATTACCACATGCATGGTGAATGATCCTTCGTATTCATGTAAATAGTATTTTCATTAAAAAAGGGTTTCTGCCAGGGGCAGATTTATAATTTTTCTGATCCTCAAAAATTCTGGAAATATTTAAAATGATAATTTAATGAGTTTTCTAAATTGTGTCCAAAAATGACGATTTTTGGATGTATAGATTAAGAGTTATGGATTTTATGGGAAAAGACTATTTTTAAAAGTAAACTCGTATAACTCCTTGTGGTTAACTCCAAAATTGGTGAAATTTTTATTATGAATACATGTATATAACAGGAGTATACCCTGTAAATTTCGGAATTTTTGGACAAAAGTACAATTTATGATAAATGTTTAAATATTCGGCAGTTTTATCCATATGAAAAATTGTAAATGGATTTTAAAAATTCTGAGAAAAATATATGTTCAAGATGGGACTATATTCTGCTAAATTCCAGAAATTAAATATTTTTGAGACTGATTTAGTATTTTTCATAAAAATGAACTAGTTATGATTAAATGAATTAAATATGTTATGTGAAGTAATAAAATTGGAAAATAGGATTTTATGGCTTGAGAATCCTATATAGGGTATATGCAGATTTTGATGAGGGATTTGATCATTGATTATGAAATCTTATGAGTATGGCATTTTTGAGTGATTAAATGCATTATTTGATAAAGTGTAAACAATTGAAATAAATTGTTTATAAGTTTAAGAAATGATTAAAATATTGTTACAATATTAATGATATTAGATTATGAGATTATTAAGTGATTGATAATATTTGGTTATTATTGAACGATGGATAAATTGTATTATAAATGTTAAATATTTATCCTTTATCTCATTTGATTGATTCTTATATCATTGTCATCATCCTCATGCTTATATTGTGTTGAAAGTCATCTGTGGCCTGTAGTACATAGATGGACTTGGTATGATTATGACCAGGGATTATTCGGTATAATCATGACCGTAATATTATAAATGATGTGGAAAAAGTCCTCATTGGCTCGTAGTGTATTGATGAACAGTTTTTGGTATGATTATGGCTATGGATTCTCTTCGGCCAAGGGTGCAAAGATGAATTGTTTTATGGCATGATCAGGACCGTTAATGAAAACACGATTATCTTTGGCCCGTAGTGCATGGATAATTCGTGGTCGTGATACCAATGAATATCCTTGGCCTGTAGTGCAGGGATGATTCGATGATGTGGATTAATTATTGAGCTGAGTCTCAGCGATGAAATATTAATTCATGGATGTGATAATAATGAATATCTTTGGCCGTAGTGCATGGATAATTCAGTGATATGGATTGATTATCGAGCTGAGTCTCAGCGATGAAATATAAATTCATGGATGTGATATTAACGAATATCCTTGGCCGTAGTACAGGGGTGATTCGATGATGTGGATTATTTATTAAGCTGAGTCTCAGCGATAAAATATTTATTATACACTTTTAAATGCGTAAAAGATAGTAGATATCATGTTCTACTTTACTCTTCTAAAATACAGTTGTATGTCTTTGGCATGTAGTGTAAAGATGAATTGTTAATGAATATCTTTGGCCGTGGTGCAAAGATGAATTTATTAGTATGATTATGAGCCGGAATTCTGATTTGTTATAAGCATGATTTTTGATGTTTCAGGTGAAGATAGGTGATGAGAATTATCTTCGTCCTAGTTGCGAAGAGTAATTTAGAACCACAATTATGATTATGAGTTATTCATATGATTGTGGACAGGAACTGTTGATTTATTTTACATGGATAAAACATTATTGGTGGACTTTTAATATAGAGAAGATAATAGACCTTATGGTCTATTTGACTCTTCTAATGGATTGCTCGTTCCGCTGCAACTATGGTTGAAAAGTTTTATCATCTACCATATGTTCTAAATCTTTGATTTATTATTGATGAAAGCTATTGATAATTTAATTATCTTTAGTCATGATATTCCTTACTGGACTAGTTGTGCTCACCCTTTCTGCTTCACAATTCCTTTGAGGTAATAAGAGTGTTGCCGTAAGAGTGTTGCCGGGTCGAGCGGGGATAACAGGGGAATAGAACAGTGGTTTCTAGCTGTGGAGGTTCTCCTTAAACAGTATAGAAAAGTGTGTTGTATTCTATACAACATTTAGTAGTTATATTTGGTGAATCAAATAGGGTGAGGTGAACCCAACTTTGGAAGGGTGTTTTGCCACTATCATACAAGATGTCTAATGACATACAACCTCGTGTTATCATAAGACAGGGTTGTGTGCATCCATTTGCTGAGTATATTTACGGACACTACCTATATGATCTTGGAGTTGATTTAAAATATAATATTCACTTGGAGACAGTGGAGATAGTTATATGTCAAGAGAAGACTCACCATTGGAAAGAAGATGATAGTAATCTTCTCGTTTTTCTTTGGGGTCTATTGGGTCAACCAAGGATAATTTTGTGGTCATATGATATCTATTATAACCTAGACGCATGGCCTCCCATGTACGAAGGTTTCCTTGAGTACTTCCCAAGGATTTTAATTTCTAAAAAAGTCTTTGACTATACTTTTATGTACAGTACCATTGTAAGGTTGTGGTCGAGGCACCATGAGATTACATACATTTGTATTAAAACTCACAGTTAACTTTGGTCGTATTCTACACGACAGCTCAATAGTTGTATAAATGAAGTTGTATTTAAATTTTGTACCATGTATCTGGCGACTCAGAATGGGTGATGTATACCTAATTTTGGGGGCGTCACATGTGTTATATGTATTATGAGATCAAAGTTGTAAAATTGATTAGTAAGTTACGAACGCATTGTATGATAACTTAGTTTATACAGAGAATGTTAGATAGGTGTTGTGATGTTAACACTTGGGAATTCTGAAATATATATAGTAGCATAAGACTTGTGCTAATATGATAAGCTTAGCTAGAAATGTATATGTTATGGTATATTAGCATATCTAATAGACAATGTGATTCTAAACCAATGTGTAGGTGAACGTGAGTTTAATATTATAGCTTACGCTCGAGGCAAGTATCTAAACTTTCTTTTTACATTGAGCAAGTTTTCTAACTCTACACTTTCGTTGAGTTAGTTCTATTACTATATTGTGTAACTTCATTCTTTTGATTGAGCAAACTTTTTATCTTAACTGTTATTGAATAAGTCAATTGTTCCTAAAATCCATTCGAGAAAACTCTAACTCTAATGTTATTGGAAATTCTTATTTGATTGATTCATTTTAACTTGTTTACAGTTAAACAAGTTTCTTAAAGTTCAGGAATTTCATTTCTAATGTTATAAGACTCGAACCTTAGCTTATTTTACTGTTCAAACAAAGGTTAACCATTTTATTCATTTTATTGAATGCTTATGCTCTATAGTTATTTCAAGCATGAGTTTGATATGTATAATCAGTTCATTTATGATTCTCAAATGTTCTAAGTTATGTTGTTATTAAACAACTATTGTGTTATCAAGCATTGTTGTAATACCCGGTGGTAAAAGTACATTAATATGTGTGGTTGCATAGTAGCACACGGTATTGATTATTGATGCTTACGTAAGAAGTCACTCAGTTACACTCAATTATTGCTACAGTAATTGCTGTATAGTATCTCATATTATTGATTCAATTATAATCACAGTATCATCTACATAATATTTTATATTATTAAATCAATAATTGAGACAACAAATTTATTCAAATTTTTTTGCAATATTGACGATGTCTAGAAAATTCTATCGATGAGATGTTTGGTCACCTAATTGCGCGCCAATAGGGAGAAATCCTTATCGGAAAGCCCTATCTTTCCTAGAAATGATCTGGTTCTTAAATATTGTGAGTTATAATATTAATGATGAATAATTATTAAAAGATTAAATATGTGTTGATTGAAGATAAAATAATTTGTGGTATTATTTATTCAATTTTTTGATGTAAATAAGAAGTCTATTATGAGACGCCTGTGGTAAGTTTGGTTTATTCTATGGGGGACCATATGTCACCATCTAAGAGACGCTTTCGTCAATAGTAATTGCCTTTACCAGACATCAAACCACTTGTCATTTCATATTACAGGCGTTGAACCAATTATCGTTTCACATTACAGGCGTCGAACCAATTTTCATTTCACATTACAGGCATCAACCCGCTTGTTGTTTCACATTACAGGCATCAAACCACTTGTTTTTTTACATTACAGGTGTCAACCCACTTGTTGTTTCACATTACAGGCGTCAAACCACTTTTCTTTTCACATCACCAGTCGTCAAGCCACATGCCTTTTCACATTGTAAAGGCTAAGCTAGAAATCTTCTATAAATAGAAGCTTAATTATTCTTTCATTTTCACCAATTCACTACGAATCACAAGAGAATTCTATAGAGAGAGAATCGGAGAGAAAGAAGAAGAGTATTCTGTTACTACACTATTTTAGTAGTCAATCTCCTACTAAGGTAAGGGGTATTATTTCTTTCGTATTTGTAAGTGATATTATTCTTGTTCAATATTCGTAAGAAATAATATTTTCTTTCATACTTTGTAATATGTAAGTAATATTATTTCTTTTCATATTCCTAATTCTACACTTATGTTGATAACTATTGCTTCTATACTCCATGAAATTAGTAGAATATCATTTATATTTGCGCTTCATTTAGTATCGTTTCACAATGATATTTTTCTGAACATTATTGTTAAAGTTTAATCTTTTCATGTCGGAGTACTATTCACGAAGTACTATTCACGGGGTACTATTCATGAAAAAAAAAATCTGTCCAAATTATTTTTTATACAATATTATTCTTGAATTTTACTCCACAAAGCAGTATCATGTTGATAATTTGGACATTATTGAATTCTGGATAAATTGAATTATAAATCTTTAAAATTTATCCTTGCTCTCGTTTAATTGAATTCTTATATCATTGTCATCATCCTCATGCGTATATTATGATGAAAGTCATCTTTGGCCGTAGTGCATAGATGGACTATTGATTGGTATGATTATGACCAGGGATCATTCGATATAATCATGACCCTAAATGTTACAAATGATGTGGTAAAAGTCCTTATTGGCCCGTAGTGCATTGATGGACAGTTGTTGGTATGATCATGACCATTGGTGATAATAATGAATATCCTGGGAATTGGAAACGGAAATAAAAGCGAGGTATCCTCACCTTTTTGAAACACCAGGTACGTACGTAAATTTCGAGAAAAAATTCATAAGGAGGGGAGGTTGTAAGACCCCAAATTATTAATAAATAAAATTTAAATTCCTCTATTTATTATTTTGAAATGGTAAGGGTTGATGTGATTAATATGATTAGTTATGGGTAAAATGCGCAAATATCTTAAATAATCAGGTGGTTATAAAATATTCATATTTTGTCGGGGAATATTCGTTTGGTCGTGGAATATTCTTGCTGTCGGGGAATATTCGTACGACGGCGCAGCCTTGTGTGCGCCCCATAACGGAGAGCGATTGGATGAAGAAAATGACAAATATAAGTTATTTATAAATAACGGCATAGTTGTTACCGTTAATACTGTTGAAATACTCGGTGGTTAAAACACAGTAGCACACGGTATTGCACCAATTAATGATTCTTACGTAAGAAGGCACTACTCTATAATTGTTACAGTAATTACTATTCAGTAGGAAAATTTAATTTATATATTAATATTATATTAAATTTTCTACTTTGGTGTTCTAAATATTTTCCTATAAATAGGGTGCTCATGTTAGAATTGAAAATTACACCAGAAACTGAAGTTTTCTCTATATTTCTCTCTCTATATATTGAGCGTATTCTTGTGAGGATTTTGATACTTTGAGTATTGTTATACGGTACAAGTTTCCTTCAGCACCATACCCAGTATTCCAGCTAGAAGTACTAATCTTTCGAGGTAAGGGATATTATTTTTTTTAAAATGATATTATTTCTTCCAATATCATTATGCCGAAGTATTGATCTGAAATTTTAATCAAATTTTGAACTTTTTATGTCGGGGTTATTATTCACGTATACGGCACTATTCACGTATACGGCACTATTCATCAAAAAAAAAAAAAAAATTCGTCCAAAATATCTATTATGGATACTAGCTTTGATTGTATCCATGTTTTGATCATTCTTGAATTTTACACCACTATGATTATTTATGAGGTATTTTTGGACATGAAATAGCTGAAATACGAATCCTTAATGTTTATTCTTTTGTTTCACTGGATTCGATTCTTTTAAAATATTTTTCATCATCCTCAGTCCTAAATGATGATATACTTGAATATCTTTGGCCTGTAGTGCAAAGATGGTTGATTCTATTATGATTATCTTTGGCCGTGGTGCAAAGATGTACAGGTGTTGAGATGAACATGACCAACTGATGAATATCTTTGGCCTGTAGTGCAAAGATAAACATTTGACTCAAAATGTGTATTGATTGATGTTACAGGGATAAAATAATGATGATGGACTGTTAAATTCATAGATATTAGTAGATTTCATCCTCTACGTAACTCTTCTATGAATTATTATTTCCGCTGCGAATATTGATCTAAAACTTGTTGTTTAGTGTATTCTCTCAGATTTTTCCCTGTTGAAGACTAACAATAATTTTTTGTATATTATCTTAGTCATAATATTCTTTACTGGGCTAGTTGAGCTCACCCTTTTCTTTTTTGTTCCATTTTTCTTCTCAGGAGCCGAGAATATAGCGAGTACTAGTCGGGGTATGGAATGAAGGTTCTAGAGAGAGTTGTTTATTAGTCCTCACCATTTTTGTAAAATAATGTATCAATAAATGTGATGAGGATTTATTTGGGTATAGATAATGTCTAGAAGATAATATTTATATTTAAACTCACAGTTTTATGGTTGTATTAATAAAGTTGTAGTTGTTTCTGTACCATGTATTGACAATTCAGAATGGGTGATGTATACCTATTTTGGGGGCGTCACAGTTGGTATCAGAGCTTAGGGATATGATATCTGACGGAGATCGGGGAATAGAACAAGGAGAGGAGAGACGAGTAAATACTTCGCTAGTGTGTCCTACCTAAGCTTATTTGTTAGTTGGTCAGTATATAGGGATATTATATGATATATTGATTTCATTAATTAACCTTTGTTTTATGGCAGTATTTAAGAATGGCAATCGAGAATGTTAACAGTGGAGTAAATGAGACCGTGGAGATGCCTGTACTTACCAACGAGGAGAACATGCAACAGGCTGGCAATGTTCCTCCTGTGAACAACACCACTGAGCAGATGATGAACGACGGGATGTTTAGAAGTTTTTTACAGTTCATGCAAAATCAGACGAGGGAGACTCGTGTTCAAAATACAGGAGAAAATGATAGCAATTCACGGGTTGTCACAGACAAGCAGTTCAAAGAGTTGGGACCACCAGAATTCTGGGGAAAGCCGGATCCGATTAAGGCGGAGACGTGGGTCAAACAAATCACCAAGATATTCGATGTCTTGGGATGCACGGAGGAGCAGAAGGTGTCATTTTCCACCTTTATATTCCGTAATGAGGCAGATTACTGATGGGAATCTGTGAAGCGTACCCACCCAGCCGCGCTTAGCATGTCTTGGGAGACATTTTAGAAACTATTTAATAACAAATGCTTTCCTGAAACTGTTCGTCATATGAAGGAGGTAGAGTTTATTAGACTGGAGCAGAATAACCTGACGGTGTCTCAGTACGAGGCAAAGTTTGCAGAGTTATCCAGGTTTGAACCTCATTTGGTGGAGAATGAGGAACGTATGACGCGGATGTTTCTGAGAGGTTTGAAACCCGACATACGTCAGTATCTCATTTCTCATAAATTTTCTCTCTATTCAGATGTTATAAACAGGGCTCAATTGGTAGAGCGAGATAACGAGTACGTTCAACCGAGGGACCACAACCAGGATCATACCGGAGATAGCAGTCAACAGAATAACGATAACCAGCGGAAAAAGAAAAAGACGGACAAAAATGGTAACCACTCTGGTGGTAATCATGGCCATGAAAATAGAAGAAGCGAGTCGGGGGGAGATTTTAAAAAGAGGAGATTCAACAATGACAATGCGAAGACGTCAGCACTAGCAGCAACTGGTTCCAAGGGAGGAGAAAGACCACCGGTCATATCTACAAATGCGGGAAAGAGGGACATATCAGCCCAAACTGCCCACAACAGTTCAAGGTATGCTATAATTATGGAAATGAAGGACATATCACTCGAGATTGTACGGTAGCGAAACCAAGTTCAGCGGGGACGGTGAGTCAAAAGGCTGTCCCAGAAAAGTCAGAGTCAACAGTTCCTGGAAGAGTGTTTGTCGTGACTGGTCAAAATGCAAGGAACACAAACGAGGTGATCACGGGTAAGCTAATCAAAAATTCTTGTGAAGTTTATACATTACTTGATACCGGTGCTACCCATTCATTTATCTCTCCTGCTTGTGCTCAACGTTTAAACTTGACTCCAGAGAAATTAGACTTTGACCTATCTGTGGAAACTTTGTTAGGAGAAACTTTCATCACATCCACTGTTTATAAATCTTGTCTAATCCAAGTTGGTACCATTACATTACCTGTTGACCTTATCTCTTTAAAGATACTTGCTTTTAATGTGATTTTAGGGATTGATTGGTTAACTACTCATCATACCAAAATTGATTGTTTCTGTAAGGTGGTTAGTTTTTATATTCCTAACCAACATGTTGTACGAATTCAAGCAACTAAACCATTAAAATCAATCACTGTCATATCTAATCATAAAGCTATTCGTTTATTGAAAAACGGATGTCAAGCTTTCTTAGACCATGTTATGGATTTGAATAAAGACACGTCAAAATTGAATAATATTCCTGTTGTTATTGACTTTCCTGACGTATTTCCTGAAGAACTTCCCGGTCTACCCCCAGAACGTGAAGTTGAATTCTTTATTGATCTTGAACCTGGTACAAAGACCATTTCTAAAATCCCATATCGAATGGCTCCTATTGAACTTCAGGAGTTAAAGGTCCAACTACAGGAATTGTTGGACATCGATTTCATTCGTCCTAGTACATCTCCTTGGGGTGCTCTTGTTTTATTTGTAAAAAAGAAAGACTGGAGTATACGACTTTGTATTGACTATTGGGAATTGAACCATGTCACCATCAAGAATAGGTATCCACTACCTCGTATTGATGACTTGTTTGACCAGTTGCAAGGAGCACAATTCTTTTCAAAGATCGATCTTCGTTCTGGATATCATCAGCTGAAGATTAGAACTGAGGATATTCCAAAGACTGCCTTGAGAACCCGGTACGGGCATTATGAATTCTTAGTCATGTCTTTCGGATTGACTAACGCTCCTGCGGCTTTCATGGATATGATGAACCGAGTATTCAAGGATTATTTGGATCAGTTCGTTGTTGTCTTTATTGATGACATCCTCATATATTCCAAAAGCCGTGAAGATCATGAGCACCATTTGAAGTTGGTACCCCAAAGGCTTCGTGAAAACTAGCTTTATGCCAAGTTGAAAAAATGCGAGTTCTGGCTTGAGGAAGTAGCATTCCTTAGGCACGTGGTGTCAAAACATGGAGTATCTATTGACCCGGCAAAGATTGAAGCAATACAAAGTTGGGAGCAACCGAAGACGGTGACTGAAGTACGTAGCTTTCTGGGTCTATCTGGTTATTATCGGAGATTCGTGGAAGGGTTTTCTCGAATCACTACTCCATTAACTCAGCTAACTCGGAAGGATACAAAATTCTTTTGGAGCGAGGAATGAGAGTAGATTTTCCAAGAGCTTAAGAGGAGACTTATTTCGGTACCTGTTCTAACAATACCATCTGGTTCGGATGGATTTGTTATCTACAGCGATGCTTCGGGCAAAGGGTTAGGATGTGTTCTCATGCAACGTGGGAAAGTCATAGCCTATGCCTCGCGACAACTTAAAGAATATGAGAGGAATTATCCTATTCATGATCTAGAGTTGGCAGCAGTCGTTTTCACGCTAAAGATCTGGAGGCACTATCTATACGGGGAGAAAGTGGAGATATATTCAGACCATAAAAGCCTCAAATATTTCTTCACTCAAAAAGAACTCAATATGCGGCAGCGACGTTGGCTCGAGCTATTGAAAGACTACGATCACACTATTCAATATCATCCTGGAAAAGCGAACGTGGTAGCTGACGTGTTGAGTAAAAGATAATATACAGGAACAAGTGCGATGATGTCAAGTATACGCATAGAGCCAACTTTAATAGAGAAAGTTAAGGTTGCTCAAGCCACCGACCCGGAGCTGATGCATATGAAGAAGAAAGTACAAGAAGGTGCTATTCCGGAAGCGAGAATCGATAAAGAAGGAATACTTTGATTCCACTCCAGACTTTGTGTTCTTAACGACTCTAATTTGAAGTACAAGATTATGATGGAGGCACACAATACACCATTTGCAATTCATCCTGGAAGTACCAAGATGTATCGTGATTTTTGACATACATTTTGGTGGAACAATATGAAGAGAGAGATTGCAAAGTTTATCTCGATGTGTTTAACTTGTCAACGTGTAAAGGCGGAGCATCAAGTGCCTAAGGGTCCATTACAACCACTTGAGATTCCGAAATGGAAGTGGGAACATATTACCATGGATTTTGTTACGGGTCTTCCTACGGTTTCTCAAGGCATAAATGTTATTTGGGTTAATGTTGATAGATTAACCAAGTCTGCACATTTCTTGCCGATACGGGAGACTTATTCCCTTGAACATCTTGCTAGTATATTTGTAAATGAGATTGTGAGGTTGCATGGCATGCCAGTATCCATAGTTTCGGATAGTGACCCAAGATTCACTTCAAGATTTTGGGTTAGCTTGCAAAAAAGCTATGGGCACGGATTTACAATTCAGTTCGGCATACCATCCTCAAACGGACGGACAATCGGAGAGGACTATTCAAACTCTTGAAGATCTATTAAGACTGTGACGCCCCCAAATCTGTGTAACATCGATTACAGGACTTGGTGCTCACGATACAACATACAACATCCTCTATCTAAGTAAACTTTAACAATAATAATAATATTATATTACCCATTACACAAATAGTCGAAATAAAATCTCAAGTCTTTACAACCTTAAGACATACTGGAACTTAGTCTTAGCGTTTATCGCTATATTCCCTTGTCCTTGCCCGAACCCTCGGCCTTCTCACCCTTAACTGAAAGGTTTAAACAAGAATGAGCACAAATTGCCCAGCAAGTATACGGAATAAATGGGAAATATACATCTGGATAAAGGCATTTGAATTACTAGATCTCTACTGTTGAAAGAATGTCAAGTGTTAAATAGGAACATCAAGAATGGAAATTTAAGAATTTTCAATATCATACTAAGGGGTGTAAAAATACCCTGAACATATTTCTTTCATCAAAAAAAAACATCAGACGAATTAACAATCAAATAGACTGTAAACTGTCTCTGCAAGTACGCCAGGTGATCAGCCCATTGTACCCTACATTGTGCACATGTATTAAGTTTAAAATGCATAAGCATAAATGGGACTATTTGCCCAACATCTGTTTTTCCCGTTCATTCGGGTTGTTCATCTTAATAATCATGCGAGACCTCACCAAGGCAACTTGGATTGGTAAACATTCAATAGCTTCGAAAGATGTGTTTTAAATCATTTTTCATCAATAAAAACTAGCCAGAACCAAAGGCTAGGAACATACTTAGAACAATTTGATAATGAAATAAAACTTAAACATATGGCAGTTAAAATATTAACTGAATAATCATCGATAAGCTTGCAAGATAATTGGAGTTTGTATGACTTTTCAACGAAGAAACTTGCATGAATAACTAACACAAGTCCAATAGTTACCCTTACTGCGATAAGATTAGTAAGGATTTAATGTACCCAAAAGAAATTAGGGTTAGGAAACTTGCCTGATGAGCCTGCTACAATACACGCTAGTAATTAACCTTCACGTAACCTAATTACATGTGTCTCGTTAATCACCATTCATACACAATCTAGTTTGAAGTACAAGGGTCTCCTATTGGATATGCTATAAACATCATAAGAGAATATATTTAGAAAATATATGCCACCCATTTTAGACATCATAGGCAGCCCAAAACAGAAATTAAAAGTGCCCAATCATAACAGTTTTTACATTTTTTTTCAGCTTTACCATATCTCGCTAAAACAGGCATAACTAATGCGTTTTAAAACATTTTTGAGCGATTCTTGAGCCCACGCGAAACTAACTTCTGGGGCTACAACTTTTGTTCATGGACCAACTTCAAATTCCAAGCACAAAAGTCCAGAAAATCCGTGCAAGAGGACTGCACCGAATTTGTTGGACAGATTTGACACAACTACTTTGAAAAGTCATAACTCCTTGCTCCGAAGTCGGAATTAGTCCGTTCCGAAGTCTATGGAAAGCTTATTCAGTGTACTATAATAATCCAAAAGCCCGTAATTTTCTAGAAATTGTAGCTAGTACCGAATTTTGTCTTTAGGGTCAGCAGTTCACAGTTTTTTTTTTCTTTTCGGTTTTTAACATGATTGCTTACGATTTTCATATCTCACTCAAAATAGCTTCGATCCAAACAAAATTTGGACATGTTATACCTCATGCTACATAATATTTTACAAAATTATTACATGCACCAAATAGATTGTCTAAGACATGATTTCGAGTGACCAAAAATCCTAAAAAAAATCATGCAAACTAGTTTAACCCAACTTTTGAGAAAATCATGATTTTGATTCTAGCATGCATGGATTTGATTCCTATTATCTAGACCACTTCTAATAACATATATATACATGTTACAACCATTCAATTATCTAACTTTTCATATTTTCATCAAATTAGCATCTAAGAGGCATTTTATCAATTAGCTAGCATACATGGCAAGATTTCTTGACTTTCTATGAATTAGAGCATGTACTTAACCAGAATTTTCACTCTCTACTACCACATATCATAAACAAACCCTAGCATGACATTACAAAGTCAAAACAAACCATCTACCATGCTTATACAATAATTTTCTTACTAGTTTTCTCATAACATAAGAAATGGTTTGAAGCTTACCTTTTGGACGAAATTTTCTCTTGGTTTAATCTTGCTAGAGTCTCACCCCTTTGCTTGCTAACTCCTTTGCAACCTCCAAAATTCTTAGGCCACCTAGCACCACTCTCAACTCCCAATATTTTTCTCTCTCTCGGTTGGAACTTGTTGTGAAAGGAAGAAAAACTTTGATGGAATGCACATATATATGATGTATTCAACTAAACTCTGTAGCCCCTTGTAACTCCCCCATGATTAGATATCATTATGTTACCATTCATTCCTCTAATTATTAGCCTAGTTATGGAGGGGGTTTAGAAAATGAAAAGGTTTGAGTTTAGAGAATAAACTAGCTCCCTCCTCTTCTATCTTACTATATACGTATATACTCATTACTTTTTGTCCCAATATGCAGGTCACATGGCCCCAGCTATTGTTCATATGAACTTAAAAATATTATTTTAATCATTTAATCAGTTAAATAATTATTTTGACCATTTTGCCCCTCGTAGTCAAATGTGTCCGATACTTATATCGATTCCTACTAAAGTCGACGTCCCGAACTTCTTGGGAGTATCCGTTTCGTCAAACTCAACTCATATTTGTAAGTCATCCCACGGAATTAATTAGAATTAATTCCATATTTAAATAATTGGCCTAACCGTAACAACCATTAATATGCATCTTATCACATAACATATAAAAAAATAAAATATATAATTCATCTGAAAATAATTGTCATCTAAAAATAATTGTCACGTAAGAATTTCACATAAGTTTGTTTATTGAAATTATTTAATTACATGGAAAAATCTAGGATATTACATTCACCCTCCCTTATAAGGATTCCGTCCCCGGAATCATTACACATTAAACAAACAGATTAGGATAGTTTTTCATCATTTTCTCCTCGAGTTCCCACGTAGCCTCCTCGGCGTTGTGGTTCCTCCATAGTACCTTAATAGAAGGTATTATTTTATTTCTTAACACTTGCTCTTTTCAATCAATTATCTGCACTGGAACCTCTTCGTAAGTTAAGTCTTTTTCGAACTGAATGGGTTCATACTCTATGACATGTTTGTAGTCCTGCTTATATGGTCTTAAGACTGAAATGTGGAATACATTGTGTATATGTTCTAGCCCCGGAGGTAAAGCTATTTCATAAGCTACCTCACCGACTCGTCTCAGAACTTCAAAGGGTCCTATGAATCTGGGACTAAGTTTTCCCTTCTTCCCAAATCTCATTTTCCCTTTCCAAGGTGATACTTTCAAAAACACATAAGTGCCGACGTTGAAGTCTCGTTGTTGTCGGTGTTGATCAGCATATTTCTTCTGTCGATCCTGAGCCGTCACCAGCCTCGCTCGAATAGTTTTGATCACATCCGCAGTCTGCTGTACCAATTCTGGCCCTAGCAGTTGACGTTCTCCTACTTCATCCCAACACAATGGCGTTCTGCATTTCCTTCCATATAAAGCTTCATAAGGTGGCATCCCGATGCTCGCATGGTAGCTATTGTTGTATGCAAATTCCACCAACGGTAGGTGGTCATCCCAACTCCCTTTGAAATCCATCACACATGCTCTCAGCATATCCTCTAACGTTTGAATAGTTCTCTCGCTCTGCCCATCTATTTGAGGATGATACGTGGTGCTCAACCTCAGATGCGTTCCCATGCGTTCTTGAAAACTTCTCCAGAAGTTCGCTGTGAACCGCGGATCGCGATCTGACACAATTGAAACTGGTACATCGTGTCTGGAAATGATCTCTTTGATATAAAGTTTAACCAACTGATCCAAGGTATATCTGATCTTGATTGGCAAAAAATGCGCTGACTTGGTCAATCGGTCGACGATCACCCACACTGCATCGTAACCCTTCTGCGTAGTTGGAAGTCCTACCACAAAATCCATCGTGATATGCTCCCACTTCCATTCCGAAATTTCTAACGGTTGAAGTAACCCGCTCGGTTTCTGATGTTCTGCCTTAACCCGCTGGCACGTTAAACACTTGTTGACGAACTCTTTGACTTCTCTTTTCATATTGGGCCACCAATAATATTGACGAAGATCCTGATACATTTTTGTGCTTCCTGGATGGATTGAGTAACTTGAACTATGAGCTTCCTGCAAGATTTCTTCCTTTAACTCAGATAACGCTGGCACCCAAATTCTCTCCTCAAATTTTAACAGACCATCACCACCCATGTTGAATTTAAGTTCCTCTCCGTCGGAAATTCTTTTCTTCATTTTCTCACATTCTTCATTACCGCCTTGTGCTTCCTTGATCTTGTCCAATAGAGTCGGACGAACCTCCACTGCGAACAATTTCCCATCTGGCTCTCTCGACCTCTTTATCTCTAGCTCCAAACTGGCCATCTTCTTGATTAACTCCTCCTGAGCTGTTAGCATTGCCAATCTACCACTGCCTTTTCTACTTAACGCGTCCGCTACCACGTTCGCTTTTCCCGGATGATACAAAATATCGCAATCGTAATCCTTTATTAGCTCCAACCATCTCCTCTGCCTCATATTTAACTCCTTTTGCGTGAAGATATACTTCAGACTTTTATGGTCCGTGTATATTTCACACTTCACACCATATAAATAGTGCCTCCAGATCTTGAGGGCAAATACTACCACTGCCAACTCCAGGTCATGGGTAGGATATCCCTTCTCATAATCTTTCAACTGGCGCGATGCGTACGCAATGACTTTACCGTGTTGCATAAGCACACAGCCAAGCCCCTTGTGTAACGCATCACTGAAAATCACGAAGTCACCTGTATCGTCTAGTAACGACAACACCGGTGCCTCACTCAATCTCTTCTTGAGTTCTCGAAAACTCTCTTCACACTTCTCAGTCCAGACAAACTTCACCGACTTCTTCGTTAAATTAGTCAATGTTCCTGCTATCTTCGAAAAATCTTGAATGAACCGCCTGTAGTAGCCCGCTAATCCTAAGAAACTTCTTACCTCCGTCGGTGTCTTTGGTTGTTCCCAATTCTGAACCGCTTCCACCTTTGTTGGATCCATAGAGATTCCGTTCTTGTCGATCACGTGACCCAGAAATTGAACTTTTTCTAACCAGAACTCGCACTTCAAAAATTTTGCATATAATTTATCCCTTCTCAACGCCTCCAATACCAACCTTAAATGTTCAGCATGATCTTCCTGAGTCCTGGAATAGATTAGGATATCATCTATGAACACAACTACGAATTTATCTAAGTACTGTTTGAATACCCGATTCATCATGTCCATAAATGTTGCTGGCGCGTTTGTTAACCCGAACGACATTACCAGAAACTCATAGTGACCGTAACGAGTTCTGAACGCTGTCTTAGGTACATCCTCCTTTCTCACCTTCAACTGGTGATACCCCGTCCTCAAATCGATTTTGGAAAAATATTTCGCTCCCTTCAACTGATCAAACAGGTCATCTATCCTAGGTAACGGGTATTTGTTCTTGATCATCACCTTGTTTAGCTCTCGATAATCGATGCACAGTCTCATCGACCCGTCCTTGTTCTTTACAAACAACATTGGTGCTCCCCAAGGAGACACACTCGATTGAATATACTTCCTATCTAACAATTCCTGCAACTGTACCATCAGCTCCTTCAACTCTGCCGGTGCCATTCTGTACAGGGCTTTCGAGATCGGCGCCGTTCCCGGTACTAAATCTATAACGAATTCGACCTCTCTATCCAGCGGAAGACCTGGCAATTATTCCGGAAATACATCTGGAAATTCATTCACTACTGGTATTAGTCCCATTTCTAACCCTACTTTCTGAGTATCGACGATATGGGCCAAATAACCTACACATCCCTTTTTTAGTAACTTCCTCGCTTGCATCATCGTCAGACAACTCGAGAGTCTTGGCGACCTACTCCCATAGAACACTACCTTTGACTGCTCGGGAGTCTTAAGGTTTATACACTTTTTCTGGCAATCTATCATCGCTCCATGGTTAAATAACCAATCCATCCCTAGAATTACATCAAATTCTCCTAATTGAATTGGGATTAAGTCCACAGGTAACTTAAATCCCCTGACATCTACAACGCAATTCCTATGGACATGGTTAACGGGAATGACTTCCTTATTAGCAACTTCTATGTTCATAGGATATTCTAATTCTTCCTGAGGTAAGTTTAGTCGTTGGGAGAATTCATGCAAAACGAAGGAACAAGTAGCACCCGAATCAAATAATATGTAAGCAGATATATCATTGATCGGAATGATACCTGAAACCACGTCCCTGGATGCAACCGCATCCTGAACCGTCATGTTGAAAGTCCTTGCTATTGGTCGATTCTGAGTTGGTGGTCCACCAATTGTGAGAGTTCCACCGCTTGGTCCCCTCCCTCCATTTCCTCCTGCTGAGTTTTTCTTTGGGCAGCTCCTCGCCTGATGATCTAATGCTCCACAGTTGAAACATCCATTTCTCTTCGGTGCAGAGCAGTTGGGAGAGATGTGCTCCTCCTGCCCGCAATTGAAACAGACATTCTTCCCTTTTAGACATGCCCCGGAGTGATTCCTTCCACACTCCTTGCACGCCTCAGCCCTCTTCTTTGTTTCCCCTGGTTTGCCCCCAGAGTTTCCCGAGTTGACATTATTGTTGTTGTTGTTATTGTTGTTACTGTTCCACTTCCTCTTATTTGCACCGTTGCTGCTGCTGCCTTCTCCACGGTTTCCTCCTTCAGTCTTCTTCTTTTTCTCCTTGTTGAACTTCATTAGGGCTTCACTTCCGCCCTCAGCGATTATAGCTTTCTCCAGGAGAGTCGCGAAACTATTCGTCTGCAGCACTGAAAGTCTGCTGTATAGCCATGGTTTGAGGCCTTGCTCAAACCTCCTCGTCTTTCTCTCCTCAGTGTTGACCTGATGAGGTGCGAACCTCACCAGCTCGTTAAACTTTGCAGCGTACTGCGGTACCGTCATATCTTCTTGTTTCAGCTCTAGGAATCGCATCTCCATGCGACTCTGCATACTAACAGGAAAATAGTTCTCGAAAAAGTTTTTCTTGAACCCTTCCCAAGGTATCACACCTTCTCCAGCTCGGGTCTGATTTGCCTCCCACCAGTAGTTGGCTTCACCTTTCAGCATATACGTGGCGAAGATAGTTTTCTGGTCGTCTCCTACTCAGGTGATAGCGAATGCCTTTTCGATTTCCTTAACCCAAGTTTGGGCTTCGATGGGTTCAGTAGTTTCTTTAAACTCAGGTGGTCCCGCGCTTTTGAGGTCTTTAAAGTGTGCCACAGGGGCCACTAGAGGGTTGTTGACATTCGGGGTTCGATTTTGAAGTGCCCCCACTAACATGTCTACAAACTGCTGCATAGGGTTCGGTGGATCCCCAACATTACCGTCTGACCCCTCGGGTGCTTGGCGACGTCTTCCTCTAGCCATCTATCTGTTCAAAATGAACTTAATATTATTCTCTCATAATTTACTCTACAGTATATAAAATTCATAAAAACTGAACCATCACATCCATACTTATATAATAACATATTTATTTATAAACATAATACTCAAAGTATTTCATCGTCTTATGGCATTACGCCATTTACATCACGTGGCATCAATCACTTGGTAAAAATAGAAACCAAGCTTTTTATTACATAGATAAGCATTTTATTTACTACTAGGAAAAAGTTTATCATAATAACTAAAGACCCCGCCTAATGGCGTCCTTATGCTCCTCATCCGCTATCTCTTTCACTAGCTCTCAGCTTATAACCCGGCCAGACCGGCGCTTCTCACGTGGAAAGTGACGCACCCTATGCTGGAACCTTCTATGTGCCGACTTAAACACGTATTTCATCTTGTCTATCTTAACCTTCTTGTCTCTAACTTCTCCCTCCAACTCTCCAGTTAGCTTCTCTGCCCTAACACGATCTCTTCTCTCATCTCCCCAGAAAGTGGTAATAATCTGTTTGTCAAGTTGGAGACTCAAAATCCTCGACTCCAACCCATTAATAGTATGTCCCAAGTGGATTCTGATAGCATCCCTCTCATCCTTCAGCCTAACCGACTTCTGGCCTTCAACCCGCAGCTTATCAGCCAGATCCCCATTCCTAATTACCAAGTGCTCCACCAATGCTCCCAGCAAAGCTGCAGCTTGTTGTTCCCCTTGATACAGCTCCTCTAACTCATGGACCTTGTAGTCCAGTTCAACGATCCTGTCCATCAACTCATCTAGCATAGTGTCTTCAGGTACCTCCTCGGGGTCCTCTTCCTCTTCCGGATACTCCTCGGGGTCTGACTCAGCTGCTGCCTCAGCTATAGGCTCAGGTACAGCTGTCACTAACTGCTCACTTACTACATGAATATCTCTAACTTCCTCTTCTCCTGACATCCTATAATCAAAACACAAAGCAACTCAATTAGAAAAATAGATATTGATTTTGTTTATAGAAAATAGATTTGACACTACACATATAACTCTATGTGAGTTCATCTCCCTATCATCTCCACTAACTCTCTCTAAGGTTATAGCCCAAGGTTCCCCACCTAAGGTTTATAACCTAAGGCTTTGATACCAACCTGTGACGCCCCCAAATCCGTGTAACATCGATTACAGGACTTGGTGCTCACGATACAACATACAACATCCTCTATCTAAGTAAACTTTAACAATAATAATAATATTATATTACCCATTACACAAATAGTCGAAATAAAATCCCAAGTCTTTACAACCTTAAAACATACTGGAACTTAGTCTTAGCGTTTATCGCTACATTACACATATGCGGAAATAATTAACTTATTACATAATCATTAGCATCACTTCATCTTGGACTTTCCCTTATCCTTGCCCGAACCCTCAGCCTTTTCACCCTTAACTGAAAGGTTTAAACAAGAATGAGCACAAATTGCCCAGCAAGTATACGGAATAAATGGGAAATATACATCTGGATAAAGGCATTTGAATTACTAGATCTCTACTGTTGAAAGATTATCAAGTGTTAAATAGGAACATCAAGAATGGAAATTTAAGAATTTTCAATATCATACTAAGGGGTGTAAAAATACCCTGAACATATTTCTTTCATCAAAAAAAAACATCAGACGAATTAACAATCAAATAGACTGTAAACTGTCTCTGCAAGTACGCCAGGTGATCAGCCCATTGTACCCTACATTGTGCACATGTATTAAGTTTAAAATGCATAAGCATAAATGGGACTATTTGCCCAACATCTGTTTTTCCCGTTCATTCGGGTTGTTCATCTTAATAATCTTGCGAGACCTCACCAAGGCAACTTGGATTGGTAAACATTCAATAGCTTCGAAAGATGTGTTTTAAATCATTTTTCATCAATAAAAACTAGCCAGAACCAAAGGCTAGGAACATACTTAGAACAATTTGATAATGAAATAAAACTTAAACATATGGCAGTTAAAATATTAACTGAATAATCATCGATAAGCTTGCAAGATAATTGGAGTTTGTATGACTTTTCAACGAAGAAACTTGCATGAATAACTAACACAAGTCCAATAGTTACCCTTACTGCGATAAGATTAGTAAGGATTTAATGTACCCAAAAGAAATTAGGGTTAGGAAACTTGCCTGATGAGCCTGCTACAATACACGCTAGTAATTAACCTTCACGTAACCTAATTACATGTGTCTCGTTAATCACCATTCATACACAATCTAGTTTGAAGTACAAGGGTCTCCTATTGGATATGCTATAAACATCATAAGAGAATATATTTAGAAAATATATGCCACCCATTTTAGACATCATAGGCAGCCCAAAACAGAAATTAAAAGTGCCCAATCATAACAGTTTTTACATTTTTTTTTCAGCTTTACCATATCTCGCTAAAACAGGCATAACTAATGTGTTTTAAAACATTTTTGAGCGATTCTTGAGCCCACGCGAAACTAACTTCTGGGGCTACAACTTTTGTTCATGGACCAACTTCAAATTCCAAGCACAAAAGTCCAGAAAATCCGTGCAAGAGGACTGCACCGAATTTGTTGGACAGATTTGACACAACTACTTTGAAAAGTCATAACTCCTTGCTCCGAAGTCGGAATTAGTCCGTTCCGGAGTCTATGGAAAGCTTATTCAGTGTACTATAATAATCCAAAAGCCCGTAATTTTCTAGAAACTGTAGCTAGTACCGAATTTTGTCTTTAGGGTCAGCAGTTCACAGTTTTTTTTTCTTTTCGGTTTTTAACATGATTGCTTACGATTTTCATATCTCACTCAAAATAGCTTCGATCCATACAAAATTTGGACATGTTATACCTCATGCTACATAATATTTTACAAAATTATTACATGCACCAAATAGATTGTCTAAGACATGATTTCGAGTGACCAAAAATCCTAAAAAAAATCATGCAAACTAGTTTAACCCAACTTTTGAGAAAATCATGATTTTGATTCTAGCATGCATGGATTTGATTCCTATTATCTAGACCACTTCTAATAACATATATATACATGTTACAACCATTCAATTATCTAACTTTTCATATTTTCATCAAATTAGCATCTAAGAGGCATTTTATCAATTAGCTAGCATACATGGCAAGATTTCTTGACTTTCTATGAATTAGAGCATGTACTTAACCAGAATTTTCACTTTCTACTACCACATATCATAAACAAACCCTAGCATGACATTACAAAGTCAAAACAAACCATCTACCATGCTTATACAATAATTTTCTTACTAGTTTTCTCATAACATAATAAATGGTTTGAAGCTTACCTTTTGGATAAAATTTTCTCTTGGTTTAATCTTGCTAGAGTCTCACCCCTTTGCTTGCTAACTCCTTTGAAACCTCCAAAATTCTTAGGCCACCTAGCACCACTCTCAACTCCCAATATTTTTCTCTCTCTCGGTTGGAACTTGTTGTGAAAGTAAAAAAAACTTTGATGGAATGCACATATATATGGTGTATTCAACTAAACTCTGTAGCCCCTTGTAACTCCCCCATGATTAGATATCATTATGTTACCATTCATTCCTCTAATTATTAGCCTAGTTATGGAGGGGGTTTAGAAAATGAAAAGGTTTGAGTTTAGAGAATAAACTAGCTCCCTCCTCTTCTATCTTACTATATACGTATATACTCATTACTTTTTGTCCCAGTATGCAGGTCACATGGCCCCAGCTATTGTTCATATGAACTTAAAAATATTATTTTAATCATTTAATCAGTTAAATAATTATTTTGACCATTTTGCCCCTCGTAGTCAAATGTGTCCGATACTTATATCGATTCCTACTAAAGTCGACGTCCCGAACTTTATGGGACTATCCGTTTCGTCAAACTCAAATCATATTTATAAGTCATCCCACGGAATTAATTAGAATTAATTCCATATTTAAATAATTGGCCTAACCGTAACAACCATTAATATGCATCTTATCACATAACATATAAAAAAATAAAATATATAATTCATCTGAAAATAATTGTCACGTAAGAATTTCACATAAGTTTATTTATTGAAATTATTTAATTACATGGAAAAATCTAGGATATTACAAAGACTCTGTGTCCTAGACTTCAAGGGCAGTTGGGATAAGTATTTACCATTGGTGGAATTCTCCTACAACAACAGTTATCAGGCAAGTATAGGTGTGGGTCCATTTGAAGCATTATATGGACGAAAGTGTCGCTCTACAATATGTTGGGACGAGGTGGGTGAAGCAACATTGTTGGGACATGAGTTGGTACGTATGACTACGAAAAAGATCCAAATGATTCGATAATGTATACAAACGGCACAAGATCGACAAAAGAGTTATGCGGATCTTCATCGAAAGGACGTAGAATTTAGTATTGGGGATTATGTATTGTTGCGTGTTGTCCCATGCAAGGGAGTTACAAGATTTGGGAAGAGAGGAAAGCTCAATCCACGATTTATTGGTCCGTTTCAAATTCTTGACCGAGTAGGAAATGTACCCTATAGACTCGCATTACCTTCGAGTATGTCTTGTGTTCACAATGTGTTTCATATATTTGTACTTCGTAAATATGTGAAAGACCCGAACCACGTTATTGAGTTAGAACCGGACGAGATAGCCGAAGACTTAACGTACGAAGAGGTACCTGTCAAGATGTTGGATAGGAAAGAGCATGTCCTACGCACGAAGGTCATACCACAAGTTAAAGTTTTGTGGAGAAACCATGCTATAGAGGAAATGACCTGGGAATTGGAAACGGAAATGAAAGCGAGGTATCCTCACCTTTTTGAAACACCAGGTACGTACGTAAATTTCGAGGACGAAATTTCATAAAGAGGGGAGGTTGTAAGACCCCAAATTATTAATAAATAAAATTTAAATTCCTCTATTTATTATTTTGAAATAGTAAGGGTTGATGTGATTAATATGATTAGTTATGGGTAAAATGTGCAAATATCTTAAATAAGCAGGTGGTTGTAAAATATTTTGTATTTTGTCGGGAAATATTCGTTTGGTCGTGGAATATTCTTGCTGTCGGGGAATATTCGTACGACGGCGCAGCCTTGTGTGGGCCCCATAACGGAAAGCGATTGGATGAAGAAAACGACAAATATAAGTTATTTATAAATAACAGCGTAGTTGTTACCATTAATACTGTTGAAATACTCGGTGGTTAAAATACAGTAGCACACGGTATTGCACCAATTATTGATTCTTACGTAAGAAGGCACTACTCTATAATTGTTACAGTAATTACTGTTCAGTAGTTTATTTTAATTGATTCAATAATTGATGCGTTGATATTTTATATTCCTGTTGTTTCAATAATTGTCATTACACAGTATTTTCCATTATTGGATCAATAATTCATATTATTTGAATAATATTATTAGATAGCAATATTGGCAATGTCTAGAAAGTTCTGTCTAAGAAGAGGTTAGGTCATCTAATTGCGCGTCAGTAAGGAAAAATCCTTATTGGAAAGCCCCCTCTATCCTGGGAACTGTCTGGTTGTCAGTATTGTGATTCTGTAATATTATTTGTGAATAATTAATTATTAATTTATATGATGAGAAAAATATTGATTTTATGTGGATATAGATGGAGAAAATTTTTAATGTGACAATTGTTAAAAATTAATATTTTATCTTTCTCTGATAAAATAATTCATTTAAATATATTATTATATTATTATAATATAATAACGGTGATATATTTATAATGAATATAGGATATATGAGTATATGAGGAGGAGGAGTGTTTTTATTACCAAAAATATTTAAAACATATTTTTCATGTCTATAGACCCCATTTCTTGACTGAAATTTGATTATAGCCTGTAAAATCGTTCGTTTGTGGATTTCGGTCAATTTTTGTTTGGAATTTGGAAAAACTTCCTTCTGCAAAGTTGTATATAATGGAATTTCCTATGGAAATTTACGAGTTTCGAATTTTTCTGACAAAGGGGCTATTTATTATGAATTATTGAAGTTCCAAAGCTTCGAAATAATTAATTTTTGGAAGTTTAAAATATTTTATATAACAAAAACGTTTTTTTCATTATGGTGTGTTACACATGTGTGTTGAATGAGCTGAATTCAGTTCTTGGAAGGTTGGCATAGGAAAATTTAATTTATATATTAATATTATATTAAATTTTTTGCTTTGGTGTTCTAAGCATTTTCTTATAAATAGGGTGCTTAGGTTAGAATTAAAAATTACACCAGAAACTGAAGTTTTCTCTATATTTCTCTCTCTATATATTGAGCGTATTCTTGTGATGATTTTGATACTTTGAGTATTGTTATACGGTGCAAGTTTCCTTCAGCACTATACCCAATATTCCAGCTAGAAGTACTAATCTTTCGAGGTAAGGGATATTATTTTTTTTTAAATGATATTATTTCTTCCAATATCATTATGCCGAAGTATTGATCTGAAATTTTAATCAAATTTAGAACTTTTTGTGTCGGGGTTATTATTCACGTATACGGCACTATTCACGTATACAACACTATTCATCGAAAAAATAAATTTTTTCCTTTTCGTCCAAAATATCTATTATGGATACCAGTTTTGATTGTATCCATGTTTTGATCATTCTTGAATTTTACACCACTATGATTATTTATGAGATATTTTTGGACATGAAATAGCTGAAATACGAATCCTTAATGTTTATTCTTTTGTTTCACTGGATTCAATTCTTTTAAAATATTTTTCATCATCCTCAGTCCTAAATGATGATATACTTGAATATCTTTGGCCTGTAGTACAAAGATGGTTGATTCTATTATGAATATCTTTGGTCGTGGTGCAAAGATGTATAGGTGTTGAGATGAACATGACCAACTGATGAATATCTTTGGCCTGTAGTACAAAGATGAACATTTGACTCAAAATGTGTATTGATTGATGTTACATGGATAAAATAATGATGATGGACTGTTAAATTCATAGATATTAGTAGATTTCATCCTCTACGTAACTCTTCTATGAATTATTATTTCCGCTGCGAATATTGATCTAAAACTTGTTGTTTAGTGTATTCTCTCAGATTTTTTCCTGTTGAAGACTAACAATAATTTGTTGTATATTATCTTAGTCATAATATTGTTTACTGGGCTAATTGAGCTCACCCTTTTCCTTTTTGTTCCATTTTTCTTCTCAGGAGGCGAGAATATAGCGAGTACTAGTCGGGGTATGGAATGAAGGTTCTAGAGAGAGTTGTTTAGTAGTCCTCACCATTTTTGTAAAATAATGTATCAATAAATGTGATGAGGATTTATTTGGGTATAGATATTGTCTAGAAGATAATATTTGTATTTAAACTCACAGTTTTATGGTTGTATTAATAAAGTTATAGTTGTTTCTGTACCATGTATTGACAACTCAGAATGGGTGATGTATACCTATTTTGGGGGCGTCACACCAAAAGCCGTGAATATCGTTAGAAACACTTGAGGCTAATACTCCAAAAGCTTCGTGAAAACAAGTTATATGCCAAGTTGAAGAAATATGAGTTCTGGCTTGAGGAAGTAGCATTCCTCAGGCACGTGATATTAAATCATGGTATATCTATTGACCCGACAAAGATTGAAGCAATTCAAAGCTGGGAGCAACCTAAGTCAGTGACCGAAGTACGTAGCTTTCTCGGCTTAGCTGGTTATTATCGGAGATTCGTGGAAGGATTTTCTCGAATCGCTGCTTCATTAACTCAGCTGACTCGAAAAGATACAAAATTCGGTTGGAGCGAGGAATATGAGAAGAGTTTTCAAGAACTCAAGAGGAGACTCATTTCAACACCTGTTCTGACAATACCATCTGGTACGGAGGGATATGTCATCTACAGCGATGCTTCAGGCAGAGGTTCTACTCATGATCTAGAGTTGGCAGCTGTCGTTTTAGCACTTAAAATCTGGAGGCATTACCTGTATGGGGAGAAGGTGGAGATCTTTACGGATCGTAAAAGCCTCAAATATTTCTTCACTCAAAAGGAACTCAATATGCGACAACGACGTTGGCTTAAACTATTGAAAGATTATGATCATACTATTTAATACCATCCTGGAAAAGCGAACGTGGTAGCTGACGCATTGAGTAGAAGATCATATACGGGTACGAGTATGATATTGTCAACGCAAAGGCCCATTTTGTATGACTTGCAAAGGATGGAGATATAGATAAAGACTCCAGGGACCCATGTGATGATTGTGACGCCCCCAAAATTAGGTATACATCACCCATCTTGAGTCGTCAGATACATGGTACAGAATTCAAATACAACTTACTAATACCACTGTCGTGCATAATACGACAAAATACAACTGTGAGTTTGAATACAATAATTGTCTACTAGAGATCATACAAACTCAAAAGGAGTCCTCAATACAATTATTGTCACACTATTTAACAGAATAATGAGGACTACTAATACTATTCTCTGGTCCATCACTCCGCTCCCCGACTCGTCCCAGCTATATTCTCATTTCCTGAAGAGAACAGTGAAAGAAAGGGTGAGCTCAACTAGCCCAGTAAGAAATATGATGACTAAGATAATGCAGAATAAATTATCATTAGCCTTCAACAGTGTTAAACTGATAAAATACAATAAACATCAAGTTTAACTGCAGCGGAACCAGCAATCCATTAAAAGAGTCAAGTAGAAAATAAAATCTACTATCTTTTATGATTTAAAAGGTTTTTCATCATCGTTATAGCTGAGACTCAGCTTAATTAATATTCCACATCATCGAATCACCCCCGCACTACGGCCAAGGATATTCTTTAGTATCACGACCACAATTATTCATGCACTACGGCCAAGAATATTTGTGTATTCATTAATGGTCATGATCATGCCAACAACTGTCCATCAATGCACTACGGGCTAATGAGGATTTTTAATTTTTACATCATTTATAATATTACGGTCATGATTACACCGAATAATCCCTGGTCATAATCATACCAAGTCCATCTATGCACTACAGGCCACAGATGACTTTCAACAAAATATAAACATGAGGATGATGACAATGATATAAAAATTCAATAAAACAAGTTCAAGAATTATTTTATCCAGGAATTATTAACGTCCAAATTTGTCAACACGATACTGTTTTGTGGTGTAAAAGTCAAGAATGATCAGAAGAAGATTTTCATGAAAGGATACTGGATGAAGCGCAAATATCAAGGATATTCCACTAATTTCATGGATTATAGAAGTCAAAGTTTTAACCAACTGAGTATAATAAAGAATGAGATAACAAAAGAAATCACCATGCATGCGATAGACCGCACAAGCAGGTTATTCCAACAGAATAATAAATAACGGAACCAGGTCCAGCGTAAAACGCACAGACAGGATATTCCAACAGAATAATAAAGAATGGAACCAGGTCCGGTGTAAAACACACAGACAGGATATTCCAACAGAATAATAAAGAATGGAACCAGGTCCAGTGTAAAACACACAGACAAGATATTCCAACAGAATAAAAAAGAATAGAACCAGGTCCGGTGTAAAATACACAGACAGGATATTCCAACAGAATAATAAAGAATGGAACCAGGTCCGGTGTAAAATACACAGACAGGATATTCCAACAGAATAATAAAGAATGGAACCAGGTCCGGCGTATAGCACAGACAGGATATTCCGACAGAAATGTAAAGACAGAATAGTAAATGGATGTCACCAAGTATAGGGTATTCCGCGTATACCGGTTATTCCAACAGAATAATAATGAATGGAATAACATAAGGATTTCACCAAGTATAGGGTGTACCGCGTATACAGGTCATGTATAGGGTATGCCACTTTTACAGGTTATTCCAACAGAATAACAAAGAATGGAATAACATAAGTTCTCTTCAAGAAGAAAGAATAACACCCCTTACTTTATTTAGGAGATTGAACACTGCAGCAGTGTAATAACCGAATACTCTTCTTCTTTTTCTATTACTCTCTCTATACTTTCTCTCTCTATAGCTTGAACGAATTCGTGAAAAATAATGAAGCCCTAGGCCTCTATTTATAGAAGATTTATTACTATTTACGAAGGTAATTACTATTTACGAAGGTAATTACTATTTACGAAGGTAATTACTATTTACGAAGGTAATTACTATTTACGAAAATAATTACTATTTTACGAAGGTAATTACTATTTACGAAAGTAATTACTATTTACGAAGGTAATTACTATTTACGAAAGTAATTACTATTTATGAAAGAGACTCTTAGATGATGACATATGGCCCCCCATAAATAATTAAACTTACCACAAACGTCTAATAATAGACTCTTTATATACATCAAGGATTGAATAAAAATTACCATAAATTATTTTATTTTTAATCAACACATATTTAATCTTTCAACAATTATTAATCATTATAACTTGTCGTCTCAATTATTGTTTAAATAATATAACATATTATACAGATGATACTGTGACAATAATTGAATCAATAATATAAGAGATATGATGCAGCAATTACTGTAGCAATAATTGAGTATAGTTGAGTGACTTCTCACGTAAGCATCAATAATCAATACCGTGTGCTACTATGCAACAACGCGTATTACTGTACTTTTACTACCGAGTAGTTCAACAGTTTTAACGGTAACACCTCCGCCGTTTATTTTATAGAAAGATAATTTTGTCGTTTTCTAACTACAATAATACTTTCGTTGTGGGGTCCACCAATGATTGTGCCGTCGTACGAATATTCCCCGACAAAAAGAATATTCTCCGACCAAACGAATATTTTATAACAACTTGCGTACTTTGCAAAATTTATAAATATTACCCACAACTATATATTTTATCAAATTTATTCCATAATATTCAAAAATAATAATTATGAAAATTCATCTTTATTTATAAAAACTGGGGTCTTACAACCTCCCCTTCTTATGAAATTTCGCCCTCGAAATTAGGGTACGTACCTGGTATGTCAAAGAGGTAAGGATACCTTGATTTCATTTCAGATTCTAACTCCCAAGTCATTTCCTCAACATCGTGGTTTCTCCACAAAACTTTGACTTGAGGTATAACCTTGGAGCGTAGAATATGTTCCTTCTTATCCAAGATTTGAACAGAAATCTCTTCATACGTCAAATCTTCCGCTATTTCGTCCGGTTCTAACTCAATAATGTGGTTCGGGTCTTTCACATATTTTCGTAACATGGATATGTGAAAAACGTTATGAACACGAGACATACTTGGCGGTAAAGCGAGTCTATAGGCAACCGTTCCTATTCGAACGAGGATTAAAAATGGACCGATAAATCGAGGATTGAGTTTTCCTCTCTTTCCAAATCTTGTAACTCCTTTCCATGGAGTAACACGTAACAACACATGATCTCCTATATTGAATTCCACGTCCTTTCGATGAAGATCAACATAACTCTTTTGTCGACTTTGTGAGGTTTTTATACGTTGTCGGATCATTTGAATCTTTTCCGTAGTCATACGTACCAACTCCGGTCCCAACAACGTTGCTTCACCCACCTCATCCCAGCATACTGGAGAACGACACTTTCTTCCATACAACGCTTCGGATAGAGCCACGCCAATACTTGCTTGATAACTGTTGTTATAGGAAAACTCCACCAATGGTAAGAACTTGTCCCAACTTCCCTTGAAATCAAGGACACAGAGTCTTAATAGATCTTCAAGAGTTTCAATAGTCCTCTCCGACTGTCCGTCCGTCTGAGGATGATATGCCGAGCTAAATCGTAAGTCTGTGCCCATAGCTTTTTGCAAACTAACCCAAAATCGTGAAGTAAATCTTGGGTCTCGATCAGAAACTATGGATACCGGCATACCATGCAGTCTTACAATCTCGTTTATGTACATACGAGCAAGACGTTCAAGTGTATAAGTTTCTCGTATCAGTAAGAAATGAGCAGACTTGGTCAATCTATCAACAATAACCCAAATCGCATCTATGCCTTGAGAAACCTTAGGAAGACCGGTAACGAAATCCATGGTAATGTGCTCCCACTTCCATTCTGGAATTTCAAGTGGTTGCAATGGACCTTTTGGTACTTGATGCTCCGCTTTAACTCGTTGACAAGTTAGACACCTTGAGATAAACAACGCTATCTCTTTCTTCATATTACTCCACCAAAATGTATGACGAATATCATGATACATTTTGGTACTCCCAGGATGGATTGCAAACGGTGTATTGTGCGCCTCCATCATGATTTTATACTTTAAATCAGGGTCGTTAGGAACACAAAGTCTGGAGTTGACTCGAAGTATTCCCTCTTCATCGATTCTTGCTTCCAGCATGGCACCTTCTTGCACTTTCTTCCTCATACGCATCAGCTCCAGGTCTGTAGCTTGAGCAGCTTTAACTTTATCGATTAAAGTCGGTTCTACTCGTATATTCGCCATCGTCACATGCGTCCCTGGAGTCTTTAACTCTATCCCCATCCTTTGCAAGTCACACAAAATGGGCCCTTGCGTTGACAATATCGCACTCGTACTTGCATGTGATCTTCTACTCAATGCGTCAGCTACTACGTTCGCTTTTCCAGGATGGTATTGGATGGTATGATCATAATCTTTCAACAGTTCAAGCCAACGTCGTTGTCGCATGTTGAGTTCCTTTTGAGTGAAGAAATATTTGAGGCTTTTATGATCCGTAAAGATCTCCACTTTCTCCCCATACAAGTAATGCCTCCAAATTTTAAGTGCAAAGACAACAGCTGCCAACTCTAGATCATGAGTAGGATAATTCTTCTCATATTCTTTGAGTTGTCGCGAGGCATAGGCTATGACTTTTCCATGTTGCATGAGAACACATCCCAGCCCTTTGCCCGAAGCATCACTGTAGATGACAAATCCCTCCGAGCCAGATGGTATTGTCAGAACAGGTGCTGAAATGAGTCTCCTCTTGAGTTCTTGAAAACTCTTCTCACATTCTTCGCTCCAACCGAACTTTATATCTTTCCGAGTCAGCTGAGTCAATGGAGTAGCGATTCGAGAAAATCCTTCCACGAATCTCCGATAATAACCAGCTAAACAGAGAAAGCTACGTACTTCGGTCACTGATTTAGGTTGCTCCCAGCTTTGAATAGCTTCAATCTTTGCTGGGTCAACAGATATTCCACGACTTGATACCACGTGCCCAAGGAATGCTACTTCCTCAAGCCAGAACTCGCATTTCTTCAACTTGGCATAAAGCTTATATTCACGAAGCTTTTGGAGTGTCAGCCTCAAGTGTTGCTCATGATCTTCATGGCTTTTGGAATAAATAAGGATGTCATCAATAAAGACGACCACAAAATGATCCAAATATTCCTTGAATACTCGGTTCATCATATCCATGAAGGCAGCAGGAGCATTAGTCAATCCAAAGGACATGACTAAGAATTCATAATGCCCGTACCGAGTTCTGAAAGCCGTCTTTGAAATGTCATCGGTTCTAATCTTCAATTGGTGATACCCGGAACGAAGATCGATCTTTGAAAAGAATTTGGCTCCTTGCAACTGGTCAAACAAGTCATCAATACGTGGCAATGGATACCTATTTTTAATGGTGACATGATTCAACTCCCGATAATCAATACAAAGTCGCATACTCCCATCTTTCTTCTTCACGAATAGAACAGGAGCACCCCAAGGAGAAGTACTAGGACGAATAAAACCAATGTCTAACAATTTCTGCAGTTGGGTTTTTAACTCCTGAAGTTCAATAGGAGTCATTCGATATGGGGCTTTAGAAATGGGTTTTGTACCGGGTTCAAGGTCGATACAAAATTCAATCTCACGCTCTGGGGGTAGGCCAGGAAGTTCTTCGGGGAATACGTCAGGAAATTCATTAACAATAGAAATATCGTTCAAAACTGACGTATTTTTGTTTAAATCTGTGACATGAGCTAAGAAAGCTTGACATCCGTTTTTCAATAAACGAATAGCTTTATGTCTTGAGATGACCGTGATTGATTTTAATGGTTTGGTCGCTTGAATTCGCATAATATGTTGATTAGGAATATGAAAGCTAACAACCTTATGGAAACAATCAATTTTTGCATGATGAGTAGTTAACCAATCAATCCCTAGAATCACGTCAAATGCAAGTATTTTCAATGAAATAAGATCTACAGGTAATGTGAGGGTACCGATTTGAACCAAACAAGACTTATAAACAGTGGATGTAATGAAGGTTTCTCCCAATGGAGTTTCCACAGATAAGTCAAAGTCCAATTTCTCCGGAGTCAAATTTAATCGATGAGCGCAAGTAGGAGAAATAAAAGAATGGGTAGAACCGGTATCAAATAAAGTATAGACTTCGTTAGAGTTTATGATAAGCTTACCCGTGATGACCTCATTCGGGTTCCTTGCTTTCTGGGAGGTCACAACAAACGCTCTCCCTTGCACTACCGGCTTTGACCTTTCTGGGACGGCCTTTGGTACCTCCACCCTAGCTGAATTTGTCTTTGGTAAACGACAAAATCGGGCCAAGTGACCTTCTCTTCCACAATTATAACATGCTTTGGACGGCATTGCGCAATTTGGACTGATGTGTCCCTCCCCTCCGCATTTGAAGCATATGATAGGTGGTCTTTCTCCTTCCTTAACAACGGGTGCTGGTGCTGACGTCTTTCCATCATTGTTGAATCTCCTCTTTTTGAAATGTCCATTCTTGTTATTTTGGCCCTGATTACCACCGAAGTGGTAACCACTTCTGGCCTGCTGATTCCCTCCACGCTTGTTGTCACCGCTTCGATGACCACTCTCGCTGGTATTATAATTTTGTCGGCTGCTCTCTTTTAGTTGAGTTGACTCGTTATCGCGCTCCACTAACTGAGCCCTATTTACAACATCTGAATATAAACACAATTTATGAGAAATAAGATGTTGACGTATCTCCGGCTTCAAACCTCTTAAAAACATTCGTGCCATTCTCTCTTCATTATCCACCAAGTGGGACGCAAACCGTGATAACTCTGCAAATTTTGCCTCGTATTGCGACACGGTCATATTATTTTGTTCCAACTTAATAAACTCCACCTCCTTCATGTGGCGAATACTTTCGGGAAAGTATTTATCATTAAACAGCTCCTGGAACTTCTCCCAAGATATCTTCAGTACAGCAGGTTGAGTACGTTTTACTGATTCCCACCAGTAATCTGCCTCTCCGCGCAACATAAAGGCGGCAAAGGGAACCTTTTGCTCCTCGGAGCATCCCAAGACATCAAATATCTTGGTCATCTGCTTTATCCATGTTTCCGCCATAAGTGGTTTTGGCTCTCCCTTAAACTCCGGTGGTCCCAGCTCCTTGAACTGTTTAGCGGTGACCGCCCGAGAGTTTCCCGCGTTTCCATCTACGTTTTGGACAGGAGTTGCTCTCGCCTGCTGCTGCATGAATTGCATAAAACCTCTGAACATTTGATCATTCGTTATTTGGTCAGTGTTGTTGTTTGCATGAGGATTTTCGCCTTCCTGATGCACATTATCCTGATTATTGATATGTGGTGAATCAACGATCGCCTGTGCTCCATTGTCATTCTCAATATTATCAGATGTCATTTTCAGATACTGCCACAAAACAAAAGGTTAATTGACATGTAACATATTATCCCTATATTCTGACCGACCAATAAAATAGCACATAAACTTAGGTAGGTCATACTAGCGAAGGAATTCCCCGTCTCTCCCCTCCTAGTACTATTCTCACATCTTAGCCAGGGATCATATCCCTAAGCTCTGATACCAACTGTGACACCCCCAAAATTAGGTATACATCACCCATCTTGAGTCGTCAGATACATGGTACAGAATTCAAATACAACTTACTAATACCACTGTCGTGCATAATACGACAAAATACAACTGTGAGTTTGAATACAATAATTGTCTACTAGAGATCATACAAACTCAAAAGGAGTCCTCAATACAATTATTGTCACACTATTTAACAGAATAATGAGGACTACTAATACTATTCTCTGGTCCATCACTCCGCTCCCCGACTCGTCCCAGCTATATTCTCATTTCCTGAAGAGAACAGTGAAAGAAAGGGTGAGCTCAACTAGCCCAGTAAGAAATATTATGACTAAGATAATGCAGAATAAATTATCATTAGCCTTCAACAGTGTTAAACTGATAAAATACAATAAACATCAAGTTTAACTACAGCGGAACCAGCAATCCATTAAAAGAGTCAAGTAGAAAATAAAATCTACTATCTTTTATGATTTAAAAGGTTTTTCATCATCGTTATAGCTGAGACTCAGCTTAATTAATATTCCACATCATCGAATCACCCCCGCACTACGGCCAATGATATTCTTTAGTATCACGACCACAATTATTCATGCACTACGGCCAAGAATATTTATGTATTCATTAATGGTCATGATCATGCCAACAACTGTCCATCAATGCACTACGGGCTAATGAGGATTTTTAATTTTTACATCATTTGTAATATTACGGTCATGATTACACCGAATAATCCCTGGTCATAATCATACCAAGTCCATCTATGCACTACAGGCCACAGATGACTTTCAACAAAATATAAACATGAGGATGATGACAATGATATAAAAATTCAATAAAACAAGTTCAAGAATTATTTTATCCAGGAATTATTAACGTCCAAATTTGTCAACACGATACTGTTTTGTGGTGTAAAATTCAAGAAAGATCAGAAGAAGATTTTCATGAAAGGATACTGGATGAAGCGCAAATATCAAGGATATTCCACTAATTTCATGGATTATAGAAGTCAAAGTTTTAACCAACTGAGTATAATAAAGAATGAGATAACAAAAGAAATCACCATGCATGCGATAGACCGCACAAGCAAGTTATTCCAACAGAATAATAAATAACGGAACCAGGTCCGGCGTAAAACGCACAGACAGGATATTCCAACAGAATAATAAAGAATGGAACCAGGTCCGGTGTAAAACACACAGACAGGATATTCCAACAGAATAATAAAGAATGGAACCAGGTCCGGTGTAAAACACATAGACAGGATATTCCAACAGAATAAAAAAGAATAGAACCAGGTCCGGTGTAAAATACACAGACAGGATATTCCAACAGAATAATAAAGAATGGAACCAGGTCCGGTGTAAAACACACAGACAGGATATTCCAACAGAATAATAAAGAATGGAACCAGGTCCGGTGTATAGCACAGACAGGATATTCCGACAGAAATGTAAAGACAGAATAGTAAATGGATGTCACCAAGTATAGGGTATTCCGCGTATACCGGTTATTCCAACAGAATAATAATGAATGGAATAACATAAGGATTTCACCAAGTATAGGGTGTACCGCGTATACAGGTCATGTATAGTGTATGCCACTTTTACAGGTTATTCCAACAGAATAACAAAGAATGGAATAACATAAGTTCTCTTCAAGAAGAAAGAATAACACCCCTTACTTTATTTAGGAGATTGAACACTGCAGTAGTGTAATAACCGAATACTCTTCTTCTTTTTCTATTACTCTCTCTATACTTTCTCTCTCTATAGCTTGAACGAATTCGTGAAAAATAATGAAGCCCTAGGCCTCTATTTATAGAAGATTTATTACTATTTACGAAAGTATTTACTATTTACGAAGGTAATTACTATTTACGAAGGTAATTACTATTTACGAAAATAATTACTATTTTACGAAGGTAATTACTATTTACGAAAGTAATTACTATTTACGAAGGTAATTACTATTTACGAAAGTAATTACTATTTATGAAAGAGACTCTTAGATGATGACATATGGTCCCCCATAAATAATTAAACTTACCACAAACGTCTAATAATAGACTCTTTATATACATCAAGGATTGAATAAAAATTACCAGAAATTATTTTATTTTTAATCAACACATATTTAATCTTTCAACAATTATTAATCATTATAACTTGTCGTCTCAATTATTGTTTAAATAATATAACATATTATACAGATGATACTGTGACAATAATTGAATCAATAATATAAGAGATATGATGCACCAATTACTATAGCAATAATTGAGTATAGTTGAGTGACTTCTCACGTACGCATCAATAATCAATACCGTGTGCTACTATGCAACAACGCGTATTACTGTACTTTTACTACCGAGTAGTTCAACAGTTTTAACGGTAACACCTCCGCCGTTTATTTTATAGAAAGATAATTTTGTCGTTTTCTAACTACAATAATACTTCCGTTGTGGGGTCCACCAATGATTGTGCCGTCGTACGAATATTCCCCGACAAAAAGAATATTCTCCGACCAAACGAATATTTTATAACAACTTGCGTACTTTGCAAAATTTATAAATATTACCCACAACTATATATTTTATCAAATTTATTCCATAATATTCAAAAATAATAATTATGAAAATTCATCTTTATTTATAAAAACTGGGGTCTTACAATGATGGCAAATATACGAGTAGAACTGACTTTGATCGATAAAGTTAAAGTTGATCAAGCTACGGACCTGGAGCTGATGCGTATGAAGAAGAAAGTGCAAGAAGGTGTTATTCCAAAATAAAGAATTGATGAAGAAGGAATACTTCGAGTCAACTCCAGACTTTTTGTTCCTAACGACCCTGATTTAAAGTATAAAATTATGATGCAGGCGCGCAACACACCATTTACAATCTATCCTGGGAGTACCAAAATGTATCATGATATTCGACATACATTTTGGTGGAGCAATATGAAGAGAGAGATAGCAGAGTTTATCTCAAGGTGTTTAACGTGTCAAGGCGGAGCATCAAGTGCCAAAAGGTCCATTGCAACCACTTGAAATTTCAGAATGGAAGTGGGAGCACATTACCATGGATTTTGTTACCGGTCTTCCCAAAGTTTCTCAAGGAATAGATACAATTTGGGTCATTGTTGATAGATTGACCAAGTCTGCCCATTTCTTACCTATACGAGAAACTTATACACTTGAACGTCTTGCTCATACGTACATAAATGAGAATGTAAGACTGCATGGTATGCCAGTATCCATAGTTTCTGATCAAAACCTAAGATTCACTTCACGGTTTTGGGTCAGTTTGCAAAAAGCTATGGGCATGGATTTACGATTTAGTTCGGCATATCATCCTCAAACGGATGGACAATCGGAGAGGACTATTCAAACTCTGGAAGATCTATTAAGACTATGTGTCCTTGACTTCAAAGGAAGTTGGGACAAGTTCTTGCCATTGGTGGAATTCTCCTACAACAACAGTTATCAAGCAAGTATCGATATGGCTCCGTTCGAAGCCTTGTATGGAAGTAAGTGTCATTCTCTAATATGATGGGATGAGGTGGGTGAAGCAATGTTGTTGGGACCGAAATTGGTATGTATGACTACAAAAAAGATTCAAATGATCCGACAACGTATAAAGACCTCACAAAATCGACAAAAGAGTTATGCTGATCTTCATCGAAAAGACGTAGAATTCAATGTTGGAGAACATGTGTTGTTACGTGTTGCTCCATGGAAATGAGTTACAAGATTTGGAAAGAGAGGAAAGCTCAATCCTCGATTCATTGGCCCATTTGAAATCCTTGATCGAGTAGGAACTGTGGCTTATAGACTCGCTTTACCGCCAAGTATGTCTCGTGTTCATAACATTTTTCACATATCCATGTTACGTAAATATATGGAAGATCCGAACCACATTATTGAGTTAGAACCAGACGAGATAGCGGAAGATTTAACGTACGCAGAGGTACCTGTTAAAATCTTGGATAAGAAGGAATATATTCTACGCTACAAGGTTATACCTCAAGTCAAAGTTTTGTGGAGAAACCACGATGTTGAGAAATGACCTGAGAGTTAGAATCTGAAATGAAGTCAAGGTATCCTCACATCTTCGATATACCACGTATATACCCTAATTTCGAGGTCGAAATTTCATAAGAAGGGGAGGTTGTAAGACCCCAACTTTCATAAATAAAGATTATTTTTCTCTAAATATCATTTTAAATATTATGGTGTGGATTTGATATAATGTTTTAGTTGTGTGTAATATTTATAAATTTTGCAAATTAAGCAAGTTGTTATAAAATATTCGTTTAGTCAGAGAATATTCGTACGATGACACAATCATTGGTGGACCCCCACAACAGAATTATTGTCGGAGTTAAAAAACGTCAAAAATATCTTTTTATAAAAATAACGGCAAAAGTTTTATCGTTAACTGTTGAAATACACGGTGGTAAAAGTATAGTAATACGCATGGTTTCATAGTAGCACACGGTATTGATTATTGATGCTTACGTAAGAAGCCACTCAGTTATACTCAATTATTGCTACAGTAATTGCTGCATAGTATCTCATATTATTGATTCAATTATTATCACAGTATCATCTACATAATATTTTATATTATTAAATCAATAATTGAGACGATAAAGTTATTCATATTATTATTTGCAATATTGACGATGTATAGAAAATTATGTCGAGGAAAGGTTTGGTCACCTAATTGCACGCCAATAGGGAGAAATCCTTATCGGAAAACCCCCTCTTTCCTGGGAATGATATGGTTGTTAAATATTGTGAGTTATAATATTAATGATGAATAATTGTTGAAAGATTAAATATGTGTTGATTGAAGATAAAATGATTTGTGGTATTATTTATTCAATCATTGATATAAATAAGAAATCTATTATGAGACGTCTGTGGTAAGTTTGGTTTATTCTATGGGGGCCCATATGTCATGATCTAATAGTCACTTTCGTCAATGGTAATTGCCTTTACCAGACGTCAAACCACTTGCCGTTTTATATTACAAGCGTCGAACCAATTTTTGTTTCACATTACAGGCGTCAAACCAATTGTCGTTTCACATTACAGGCATCAAACCACTTGTTGTTTCACATTACAAGCGTCAAACCACTTGTTGTTTCACAATACAGGCGTCAATCCACTTTTCTTTTCACATCACCAGTCGTCAAGTCACTTGCCTTTTCACATTACAAGAGCTAAGCTAGAAATCTTCTATAAATAGAAGCTTAATTATTCTTTCATTCTCACCAATTCACTACGACTCACAAGAGAATTCTATAGAGAGAGAATCATAGAGAAAGAAGAAGAGTATTCTGTTACTACACTATTTCAGTAGCCAATCTCCTACTAAGGTAAGGTGTGATGCCCCAAAAATAGGTATACATCACCCATCTTGAGTCGCCAAATACATGGTATAAAATTCAAATATAACTTAATTATACAACAGTCGTGTAAAATACGACAAAACATAATCTAAGAGTTTTAATAAGAATATTGTCATCTAGATAATATCCACACTCAATGGAGTCCTCATTACATTTATTATCACACTATTTAACAGAATAGTGAGGACTACTAATGCTATCATCTGGACCCTCACTCCGTTCCCCGGTAAGTCCTGGCTACGTTCTCATTTCCTGAAGAGAACAGTGAAAGAAAGGGTGAACTCAACTAGCCCAGTAAGAAATATTATGACTAAGATAATGCAGAATAAATTATCATTTGCCTTCAACAGTGTTAAACTAATAAAATATAATAAACATCAAGTTTAACTGCAGCGGAACAAACAATCCATTAGAAGAGTCAAGTAGAGAATAAAGTCTACTATCTTCTATGATTTAAAAGGTTTTTCATCACTTTTATCGCTGAGACTCAGCTTAATAAATAAATCACATCATCCCTGCACTACGGGCCAAAGATATTCGTGTATTCATCAATGGTCATGATCATGCCAACAACTGTCCATCAATGCACTATGGCCAAGGATATTTGTGTATTCATCAATGGTCATGATCATGCCAACAACTGTCCATCAATGCACTACGGCCAAGGAGGACTTTTACCACATCATTTGTAATATTACAGTCATGATTATACCGAATAATCCATGGTCATAATCATACCAAGTCCATCTATGCACAACAGGACACATATGACTTTCAACATAATATAAGCATGAGGATGATGACAATGATATAAGAATTCAATAAAACAAGTTCAAGAATTAATTTATCTAGAATTCAACAACGTCCAAATTGTCAACATGATACTGCTTTGTACAGTAAAATTCAAGAATGCTCAGAAGAATATTTCCATGAAAAGATGCTGGATGAAGCGCAAATATCAAGGATATTCCACTAATTTCATGGAGTATAGAAGCCAAAACTTTAATCAACAGAGTATAATAAAGAATGTAATAGCAAAAGAAATCACCAGGCATGCGATAGACCGTACAGACAGGTTATTCCAACATAATAATAAATAACAGAACCAGGTCATGCGTAAACGCACAGACAAGATATTCCAACAGAATAATAAATAACGGAACCAGGTCATGCTTAAACGCACAGACAGGATGTTCTAATAGAATAATAAATAACGGAACCAGGTCATGCATAACGCACAGACATGATGTTTTAACAGAATAATAAAAATTGAATAATAGAAGAATTTCACCATGTATGAGTCACTTCGCATAGACAGGTTATTCCAACATAATGATAAAGAATAGAATAACAGAAGAATTTCACCAAGTATAGGGTAGTCCGCGTATACAGGTTATTCTAACAGAATAATAAAGAGTGGGATAACAAAAGTTCTCTTCATGAATACGAAAGAAATAATACCCCTTACCTTAGAAAAATTGGATACTGGAATAGTGAGGTAGCGGACTTTTCTTCTTCTTTCTCTCTATAATAATTGCTCTAAAGCTTTTGTGAATTGGTGAGAAATGAAGGAAGATTGAGCTTCTATTTATAGGAAAATATAGTTTCTATAATTGGACGTTTTGGGGCTCGAAATATTACAATACAATACCTCCAACTTTTCTTTCATTTTTAATTTAGTCCTGCAAGTATTATCAAACTTGCACCACCTCCCCTAATAGTAAATAATGTGAATCAATAGTTCAATCATATGAATCAATAGTATAATCATGTGAAAAATACGAATTACAGTATAGTACCTCTATCTATACCTCCATTTTTAACTTAGTCATGTAAGTATTATCAATCTTGCACCAACTCCTCTAATAGTACATGAATGTGATTCAATAGTACACAAATGTGAACAAATAGTTATATAAGCATGTGAATTAGTATCAATTAATTGCTCATTTATCCGATAAATTACCCAATTTATCAATATAACCCCCAGACATCAATTATCATCGGAATAGATGTCGATTTCCACTAACACTAATAATCCCAACACAATGAAACTATCAAATTCATCTTTAATCAACACGAACTTATTCATCATTAATATTATAACTCACAATATTTAACAACCAGATCGTTCCCAGGAAAGAGGGGGATTTTCGATAAGGATTTCTCCTTATTGGCGCGCAATTAGGTGACCGAACCTCTCCTTGATAGAACTTCTAGACATTGTAAATATTACAATTTAATATTATGAATAACTTTGTCGTCTCAATTATTGATTTAATAATATATCATATAATGCAAATGATACTATGAAAATAATCGAATCAATAATATGAAAGATATGATGCAGCAATTACTATAGCAATAATTGAGTATAACTGAGTAACTTCTCACGTAAGCATCAATAACTAATACCGTGTGCTACTATGCAACCACGCGTATTACTCTACTTTTACTACCTGGTAGTTCAACAGTTTTAACGGTAACACTTCCGCCGTTATTTTTATAAAAAGATAATTTTGTCGTTTTCTTACTACAACAATACTTTCGTTGTGGGGTTCACCTATGATTGTTCCGTCGTACGAATATTCTCTGTTAAAACGAATATTCCCCGACCAATCGAATATTATATAACCACTTACTTACTTTGCAAAATTTGTAAATATTACTCACAACTATAACATTATATCATATCCACACCAAAATATTCAAAAATATATTTCGAGAGAAATTAATCTTTATTCATAAAATTTGGGGTCTTACATAAGGGGTATTATTTCTTTCGTATTTGTAAGTGATATTATTCTTGTTCAATATTCGTAAGAAATAATATTTTCTTCCATACTCTGTAGTATGTAAGTAATATTATTTCGTTTCATATTCATAATTCTACACTTATGTTGATAAGTATTGCTTCTATACTCCATGAAATTAGTAGAATATCCTTGATATTTGTTCTTCTTCTAGTATCGTTTCACAAGGATATTTTTCTTAACATTCTTGTTAAAGTTTAATCCTTTCATGCCGGAGTACTATTCGTGGGGTACTATTCACGAGATACTATTCATGACAAAAATTGATTTTTTCTGTCCAAATTATTTTTTATACAATATTATTCTTGAATTTTACTCCACAAAACAGTATCATGTTGACAATTTGGACATTATTGAATTCTGCATAAATTGAATTATAAATCTTTAAAATTTATCCTTGCTCTCGTTTAATTGAATTCTTATATCATTGTCATCATCCTCATGCTTATATTATGATGAAAGTCATCATTGGCCGTAGTGCATAGATGGACTATTGATTGGTATGATTATGACCATGGATCATTCGGTATAATCATGACCCAAAATGTTACAAATGATGTGGTAAAAGTCCTCATTGGCCCGTAGTGCATTGATGGACAGTTGTTGGTATGATCATGACCATTGGTGATAATAATGAATATCCTTGGCCCGTAGTGCATGGATAATTCAGTGATGTGGATTATTTATTTAGCTGAGTCTCGGCGATAAAATTGATGATAAACTTTTTAAATCATAGAAGATAGTAGATATCATGCTCTACTTGACTCTTCTAATGGATTGCTTATTCCGCTGCAGTTAAACTTGATATTTATTATATTTTATCAGTTGAATACTATTGAAGGCTAATGATAATTTATTCTGCATTATCTTAGTCATAAAATTTCTTACTGGGCTAGTTGAGCTCACCCTTTTGATTTCATTGTTCTCTTCAGGAAATGAGAATATAGCAGGGACGAGTCAGAAAATGGAGTGACGGTCCAAATAGATGGCTATAGTAGTCCTCACTATTATGTGAAATAGTGTGATAATAATTGTAATGAGGACTTCATTTGAGTTTGTATACTCTCTACGAGACATTATCCGTGTTGAAACTCTCAGCTACGTTTTGTCGTACTGTATAAAATAAGTTTGTATTTAAATTCTGTACCATGTATTTGGCGACTCAAGATGGGTAATGTATACCTATTTTAGGGGCGTCACAATATAATTTCATTTTTCTTATTTCGTACAAATACTCATTTGTATTCAGCAAGAATCACACCTTTAGGTGTTCGGACTACAAGTCCAAAAAATTCATATTTATTTTATAAATTTAGTTCTATTTGAATCGCTTCTTTTCACATTAGCCAAATATTTCTACATTCATCAACGATTTATGGTTCATATACATGATCATCACTTTTGGTAATATCAAGAACAATTTATACGAAAATATGTTGTCGACAACAATTTTATTTCTATCCAATATATATGTCTCCTGTATATACATAATGTATCGAGATCTCGTTATTTTCAGGTACCTGATCCTCTTCAGGAGATAACTCATCCTCTTCAGGGGATAACTCTTCAAGAGTTTTATTTACAAGAGATTTTTGTTCATAAATTTTAGATAGATCAAAAAAAATTGTAACATGTTTCATGGGTATAGCCTCTTTATAGGCTGCAACTTGTTTTTTTTATACTTTCTTCTTCTGGGAATTTTATCTTTAACACCGATCATTGTTTCACGTTTTAGGTGTGACTTTGATTCAATTTGCTACTGTATTAACTGATTGTCCTACAGGGACTTCAATCCTTCCTGGAGTATTAGCAGCTAGAATGTGGGATTTCACTATTTACTTATTATCGGTGAATAATTATGGTAATTGATTTGCAATTCATTGCAAATGAATAATCATTTGAACTTCTAGTTCATATTGATTTGTATGAGGATCAAGATTAAATATCGTTGAAACATTCTAATTAATCTCCCGTTGCGCTTCAGGCAACGATCTCACGTCGTGCTTCAGGCAACGATTTTTCTCACCCTAATGGTGGGAAGACTGTTTCATTAACAAGGACAATCCTCGAAACGTGCTTTAAAAAAACATCACATGTTAAGGTTATGATGCAGCATGTAAAATAGCATGACCTCAAGTATAAACAGGTAATTTTGATTTCACAATCAAAGGTCAAGCAATAATTTAAAATATCTTAAAATTTGATTCAGCTATACCACTTTGAGTATGTGTATGGGCAACATGATGTTTAACATAAATTCCAATTAACATGCAATATTCATCTAAAACTTGATATGTGAATATTAAAAGTATTATCGAAATAAAATTTCCTAGTTATATAATCAGGAAATTGTACTCGCAACCTAAATATTTGAGCAAAAAGTATAGGAAATGCAATATTTCTAGTTAAAAGTAAACATACATGTGATCATCTGGTTAATGTATTAATTAAAACCATAAAATACTTGAATGAACCACACATGGTGCGTGTATTGGTTCAAATAGATCACCTTGAATTCTTTCTAAGAAATATGAACACTCAATAATAATCTTTAAATGTGATGATTTGGTAATTAATTTACTTTGATATAATCAACAGGTAAAGAAATCTTCTGGTTCTATAAGGGATGTTCATGAGAGTTTTCAATAATTCAACGCATCATTATTGATCCTGGATGATCAATATGATCATGCCAAATCATAAAAACCTTTGGATCTAAACACTTCTGGTGTATTGCACACTTTTGGTGTATTACAACATTTGTTTTAATTGTTCTCATTGAAGTATAATATAACCCAGATGAAAAAATAAATAGGTTTTCTAATATGAGCTTCTGACCCAATACTATTGAAGTAATATAAATAAATTCTTCACTGTCTTTGTTATTGGTTTCAATATAATAACCATTATAATGTATATCCTTAAAGCTGAGCAAATTTCTGCTTGTTTCAGAAGAAAATAAATAATCATCAATACAAAGTTTTGTGCCCTTTGACAACATTATAATCGCTCTTCCAGAGAATTTAATTAAGTTTGATGAATAATCACTCTTCCAGAGCCTTTAATTAAGTTTGATGAGTTTTTGGCACATACATCTTTATATATGCAAAAACATAAATTTAACTTTATTACTTGAAACCTAAATAAAACATATAATAAAAATACTTATTATAATGCCATAATACAATGAAATAAAAATAATTAATTGGTACGAACATTTCTATCAACATCATCAAGGAAATCAGAGATATCAAAATTAGTTATATCCACTCCATTTGAAAAGTCAAAATAATTCATGGGATCTTCAGGATCATTATGATCAATAAAGTTTATTTCAATTCCATTTCCTTTTCTTTTTATGGAGTCTTGGTACAAATCTACTAAATGTTTAGGAGTACGACAAGTACATTCCCTTTTCTATATTGATTATTCTTTTCACGCCCATGACCACAACCATAATTTCCTATATGTTTATCAAATGAAGTTTCATTCACTTCGAGGAATGGAGTAGAACCAATCGGGTGAGATTGATGGTTTTTCAGCAAAAACTCATTATTTGTTCAACCACTAGAAGAAATGATATCACTTCTAGGATTATAATTTCCTTTATCGCTTCAGGGAATATTTTCTGAACTAACACACTCAATATTGCTGCCGCAGGAGCATATTCGAGGCATGAAATATAATAAATATTTTTTCTAACATGTCTTTATCAATATTTTTTTTCATGGAGATGATGGCGAATAAAAATAATTGATTTTACATGATCTTGCAAGGATGCATGTTTGTCAATCTTAATTATATCTTCAAAATTGTCTTTATATGAAAATCAATATCAAGAGTCCATGACAAGTAATTCTTCCTCGATATATATCAAGGACAACAAATTCAAATTCATAATATTTGACATCTATATAAATATATAAATACGTAAGAAATTAAATAACTAAGTATAAATTTATAAGAAGACAATAAAAATATTTACCCTTCTTTAGTAACTTTTAAAGTGGGAGAATTGGGAGGTGGAATGATTATTTGTTTATACTAATACTACTACATCACAAAAGTAGTGTACTTACGTAATTTGTATTCTCAAAAACGTCAGATTTGTCCATTATCATTATTGTCTCGTGCGTCTTTTGTTAAACAAAATGTTTATATGTATATCAAATTTAATTGTAATGAAACAATACTTACAGTGAGTTGAGAGACCCTTTTTTTTCTTCCCAAAATTCCAAAAATTGGGTAGAGCTTCGTGCTGATAACGTGTTATAAAAGATTATACTAAATATTAAGAACAATGATGATTAGTAGAAAAGAGAGAACGTTCTCATTGTATTTTCATGTGTCTCACTCACATTACAATGCTATTATTTATAGATATAAGAATATCAATACTAAGAGGTTACAAAACTCAAAGGTCATGAGTTTCATAACTCAGTGGTCATGGGAGTTTCAAAATCATTATAATAAAATATAAGAAGAATGAATCTAGACATCCATTATATGAATCCAGACAGTGGCGGAACCAAAACCTATTTTAAGGGGGGCAAAATAGGTGATGGCGAACCTGTGCTGGCTCAGGTCGTATGGGTTGTACTTTCTTAATTTAATGTATTAAACCATCTTAATTTTTATAATTAAAAATAAAATCAATTATTCCTAAATTAACAGAAAATCAATTAAAAATAAAATCAATTTTTATTCTTTTTCTTATATCCCTAAATTTATTTGTCAATTGTCATCATCAAAATTACATACAAAGTGGAGACCTAATTAACAGGAAACATTAATAGTTTACATAGTTAGGCTAAATTAAAATTAATAGTACCAAATTTGAAAGACATTTAGGCTAAATTAAAATTAAAAATTAGTTAAATTACTTACCAAACCAAAGTCCAAAACAGGCGGCGGACAAGGGATGGAGGTTGGCGGTGACTGGCGACAGGCGGCGGCAGCAGTGGCGGGAGGGAAGAGTCGAAGTCTCGAAGAGATGAAAAGCAGAAGCTGCAGAAGAGACTAGAGAGGCGGGAGGGAACTGGGAAGAGATGAAGAGAGGAATAGAAGAATTAAGACCCATAGGCCATACCTAATAATAAAAAAAATAAATTTTTTTAATGAAACGACATCGTTTCATGAGAGTTTAAAAAAATGAAGAAGAGAAGAATTACTGAAGAACTGTTCGCTGGTACAGCGGTACTGCTCACTGCTCAGTCTACAGACTCCGAGCCTCTGACTTCCGAGCCCCTCGCCCCTGTTGCTTGCTAGCCTTCCACTGCTGCCTACCGGGCCACCGGGGGCAGCTGCCCCCTTACCTAGTTCCGCCACTGAATCCAGACATCCATTATAATTTTATAACATTCTTCACATTTTTAGCGCTTTATTTAATAAAAAAACTTATAAACAAAAGATTTTAAAGAATAATTAGATTTTTCCCCCTACCATTTCCTCAACGTGTTGATTTTTTCCCCTACCCGTTCGACAATGACTTATTTTTAAATGACTTAAAATAAAAACATATGTGGACTTATAAGTTATTTTAAGTTGTGATTTATAAGTAAAAATGTTCGGCATTAATTTAACTTATAAGTCAGAAATTAAGTTTAAACAAGTTATAAAAGTGTTCGACTCATAATGACTTATAAGTTAAAATTAAAGTTGTAAACGAGTCAAACAGTTCGAGCTTGACTCGAAAAAATACGAGCCATAATCGGATTCGTTAATAATATGATCCAAATCTGAGCATTAAAAATAGTTCGAATAAAAAATGAGTAAAATCTAAGCAAGGTTATACTCGACTCGTTTAAAATTCAAACTAATTGAATTCTTAATTGTGTTTCGATACATATTCGATTAGATGCTCGATACATTCTCTTATAATATATACACATTTAAAACAAATTAGGATAATTAATTATTATTATTTTGTTTTGTTTTTAATTTTAATTATAATTTTATATTTGTAAAGTGTAATAGTAAATATATTTTTTCATTTCTAAATAAAATAACAAATTCAATTTATAATTATATTTATTATAAAACTAGTTATTATGTGGAGACTCGAATTCGAGCTTGAATTTGAAGCTCGCGAGTAGTTTGAATATAATTTGATCCGAGTCGGATCGGATTCGAGTAATAAATATTCGAGTTGAGTCAATCCGAGTAGAACTTTTTAAATATAATTCAAATTCGAGTCGAATTCGAGCAATACTTTGTTCGCTTCTATTCGACTCGCTTATAGCCTTAGTTAAAATCAAATGTCAAGATTACAAAAAAGGATACTAATAAAAAGAGGGACAAAATATATATTACATCTGGTCAAACAAACTTATTTTAAAATGACTTATAAGTCATTTTAAAATAAGTTACAAATACTTTCTTATTTTTTAATTGAAAAATCAACTTATAAGTAAAAAAATAAGTCATTGCCAAATAAAAGAATAGTGACAAATGACTTATAAATTAGTTTGCCCACCTTATAAGTCACTGCCGAACAGACTCTAAAAAAGTTTAGATTAAATGTAAAAAATGAAAAAAGCCACAAAATACAAATATTATTTGTAAGAATTTATCATCAATATATTCAATACTTTGTTTTTATCATTTTATTCTTTTGCCTCTCAAACCAAGTATTCTGTCCATTCTATATTATTTAATTATCATTAATTTTTTAAAATTAACTCAACATATTTTTAAATTCGAAATTGACATATACTGTTTTAATTTAAATCAACATAGTGATAAATATTGTAAATTATCTAATAACTATTAGTTATTGTAAGTTTTATTATGTCATAGTTTTTAGGCTTAAATATAAATTATTATCTTAAACTATAGACCATATTTCACTTCGGTTATTCACCTTTCAATTTTGTCAATTAGATGATTGAACTATTAATTTTTTTTCCACTTTCATTTAATTGGGTCTGCCACGTCAGAAATTGATGACATGGCTTAAATACATGGCATGATAGTGCTTATGTGTCAAAATTGAGTCATTTTTCAAATTTTCTTTTATCATTATATACAAGTAATAAGGGCAAAATAGTATATTAATAATAAAACAAAATATAAATAAACCCATCCTCTCTCTCTCACTTTAGATTTCGCTTTTTACCGAATACCCAAATCAAAATGATAAATCAGGGCTATGAAGAAGAAGAATCCCAACAATGGCTGAATTATGGTTGGCAAAGATGATAAAACCTCGAGCGCTAAGTTTCATTTGAACGTGAAAGCTGAACCGGATCCACGGTTCGTGTTTCAGTTCGACGGCGAGCCAGAGTGTAGTCCACAAGTTTTTGAGATCCAAGGCAACATTCGTCACCAGTTTTTACTTGCAAATTCAGTTTCCGGAGAACGGGCGACTGCAATCAAAGAACAAGGTCACTCTTCTTCCTTCATTCTCGTTAATGATTTTGAAGAGGAAGAGGTCGACAAAGCTCGATTTTTCGGTGGCGGTTTTGAGCTTTGGGTGTGATTTGGTTGTTGGCAACGACGACTTTGAGCTTTGTGTGACGCCCCTAAAATAGGTATACATCACCCATCTTGAGTCACCAGATACATGGTACAGAATTCAAATACAACTTAATAATACAACTGTCGTGTACAATACGACAAAACATAAGTTGTGAGTTTGAATACAAATATTGTCTACTAGAGATTATACAAACTCAAAAGGAGTCGTTATTACAATTATTATCACACTATTTCACAGAATAGTGATGACTACTAATGCTATCATCTGGCCCGTCACTCCGTTCCCCGACTAGTCCCTGCTACGTTCTCATTTCTTGAAGAGAACAATGAAAGTAAAAAGGTGAGCTCAGCTAGACCAATAGGAAATATTATGACTAAGATAATGCAGAATATATTATCGTTAGCCTTCAACAGTGTTAAACTGATATAATATAACAACCATCAAGTTTAACTGCAGCGGAACAAACAATCCATTAAAAGAGTTAAGTAGAGAATAAAATCTACTATCTTTTATGATTTAGAAGGTTTTTCATCACTTTTATCACTGGGACTCAGCTTAATAAATAATCCACATCATCAAATCTCCCCTGCACTACGGCCAAGGATATTCTTTAGTATCACGACCATAATTATCCATGCACTGCGGGCTAAGAATATTTGTGTATTCAATAATGGTCATGATCATGCCAACAACTGTCCATCAATGCTCTACGGGCCAATGAGGATTTTTTCCACATCATTTGTAACATTACGGTCATGATTACACCGAATAATCCCTGGTCATAATCATACCAAGTTCATCTATGCACTATAGGCCACAGATGACTTTCAACAAAATATAAACATGAGGATGATGACAATGATATAAGAATTCAATAAAACAAATTCAAGAATTAATTTATCCAGGAACTAATAACGTCCAAATTGTCAACATGATACTGCTTTGTAGAGTAAAATTCAAGAATGCTTAGAAAAATATTTCCATGAAAAGATACTGGATGAAGTGCAAATATCAAGGATATTCCACTAATTTCATGGAGTATAGAAGTCAAAACTTTAACCAACTGAGTATAATAAGGAATGGAATAACAAAAGAAATCACCAGGCATGCGATAGACCGCACAGGCAGGTTATTCCAACAGAATAATAAATAATGGAATCAGGTCCGGCGTAAAACGAACAGACAGGATATTCCAACAAAATAATAAAGACGGAATCAGGTCCGACGTAAAACGCACAGACAGGATATTCCAATAGAATAATAAAGATAGAACCAGGTCCGGCGTAAAACGCACAGACAGGATATTCCAACAGAATAATAAAGACGGAACCAAGTCTGGCGTAGAGCGCACAGACAGGATGTTCCAACAGAATGATAAAGAATGGAACAACAGAAGAATTTCACCAAGTATAGGGTAGCCCGCGTATACAGGTTATTCCAACAGAATAATAAAGAATGGAATAACAGAAGTTCTCTTCATAGATAAGAAAGAAATAATACTCCCTACGAGTACAACAAAAAATATTCCATACCTTTAGAAAAACTGGATACTAGAATAGTGAGGTAGCAGACTTCTCTTCTTCTTTCTATAATTTCTCTCTATAATAATCGCTCTAAAGCTTTTTGTGAATTGGTGAGAAATGAAGGAAAAATGAGCTTCTATATATAGAAAAATATAGTTTCGATAATTGCACATTTTGGGGCTCGAAAAATTTTAGTATAATACCTCAAACTTTTCCTTTATTTTTAATTTAGTCATGGAAGTATTATCAAACTTGCACCACCTCCCCTATTAGTAAATAATGTGATTCAATAGTAAATTATGTGAATCAATAGTTCTAGACATGTGAAAATATGAATTACAGTATAGTACCTCCATCTATACCTCTATTTTTAACTTAGTCATGCAAGTATTATCAATTTTGCACCAACTCCCCTAATAGTAACAAGAATGTGAAACAATAGTATACACATGTGAACAAATAGTTATAATCATGTGAAATAATAGCAATCAATTGCTCATTTATCCGGTTAAATACCTGATTGGTCAAAATAACCTCCAGACATTAATTATTATCGAAATAATTATCTATTTTCACTAACACAAATAAGTCTAACACAATGAAACCATTTTTATAAAAAAATATAAATTTTGAAATTTCAAAGGTTGACTTTTCCCGAAAAAGTCAACTGTTGACTTTTTGACCAAATAGTGAATTCCGAAAAATTTTGTGTTTATAGACTATTTTTACTAATTTCATCATTTCAGACTCAAATATCATGTCTGCGTCTCCAAATTTAACTCCGAACACAACTTCAATTTTAATAACATTCATCATTAATATTATAACTCACAATATTTATCAACGAGGTCGTTCCCAGGAAAGAGGGGGCTTTCCAATAAGGATTTCTCCCTATTGGCGCGCAATTAGGTGACAGAACCTCTCCTTGACAGAACTTCTAGACATTGTAAATATTGCAATTTAATAATATGAATAACTTTGTCGTCTCAATTATTGATTTAATAAAATAACATATTATGCAGATGATACTACGACAATAATCGAATCAATAATATGAGAGATATGATGCAGCAATTACTGTAGCAATAATTGAGTATAACTAGGTGACTTCTCACGTAAGCATCAATAATCAATACCGTGTGCTACTATGCAACCACGCGTATTATTATGTTTTTACTACCGGGTAGTTCAACAGTTAACGGTAAAACTTCCGCCGTTATTTTCATAAAGTATTTTTGTAGTTTTCTCAATCCGACAATAATTCCGTCGTGGTTTGGTTGCTTGAATTCGCATAATAGGTTGGTTAGGAATATAAAAACTAGAAACCTTACAAAAAGCATGATGAGTAGTTAACCAATCGATTCCTAAAATCGCATCAAAGGCAAGTATTTTCAAAGAGACAAGATCAACATGTAACGTGAAAGTGTTGATTTGAACAAGATTTATAAATAGTGGAGGTAACGAAGGTTTCTCCGAACTGAGTTTAAACAGATATATCAAAGTCTAACTTCTCCGGAGTTAACTTCAAACATTGAACACAACTAGGTGAAATAAAAGAGTGAGTAGAACCAGTATCTAACACGGTATAGACTTCACAAGAGTTTATGACTAACATACTTGTGATAATTTTATCCAGGTTCCTCGTCACGAAAAAAAAAGCTCTCTCTTAAACTACCGGCTTTGGCTTGTCTGGGACATCCTTTGGCATCACTATCCCAGCTGGAATTGACTTCACCATATGACAAAATCGAGCTAAGTGACCTTCTCTTCCGCAATTAAAACACGTTTTGGATTGCTGCGTACAGTTTGGATGGATGTGTCCCTCCTGTCCGCATTTGAAACATACGACCGGTGGTCGTCTTCTTCCATTGAAACAGGTGCTGATGCAGACGTCTTCACGTCATTGTTGAACCTTCTCTTCTTAAAATGTCCATTCTTATTATCTTGTCCATGATTACCAGCGAAATGGTTACCATTCTTGGCATGATAATATCCCCCACGATGGTTATCGTTGTTCCGATGACCATTGCCACCGGTATGATTATTATCGTGTTGTTGGTCGTTGCCTTTTGGTTGTGCTGACTCATTATTGCGCTCCAATAACTGAGCCCTGTTCACAACATCTGAATATAAACAAAGTTTGTGAGAAATAAGGTATTAACGTATATCGGGTTTCAAACCTCACAAAAACATTCGCGTCATTCGCTCCTCATTATCGACCAAATGGGATGCAAACCGGGATAACTCCGCAAACTTAGCCTCGTACTGTGACACGGTTATATTGTTTTGCTCCAGCTTGATGAATTCTACCTCTTTCATGTGACGAATATGTTCAGAAAAGTACTTGTCGTTGAATAATTCTTAGAACTTCTCCTAAGACATCTTGAGTGCGTCAGGCTGGATACGTTTTACAGATTCCCACCAATGATCTCCTTCTTCACGCAACATAAAGGTGGCGAATGGAACCTTTTGCTCCTCTGAGCATTTCAAGACATCAAATATCTTGGTAATCTGTTTTATCCATGTCTCCGCCTTAAGTGGTTCTGGCTTTCCCAAAAACTCCGGTGGTCCCAGCTCCTTGAACTGCTTAGCGGTGACCAACCGTGGGTTGCCATTGTTTCCTCCTGCATTATGAACAGGAGCCGCCTTCGCCTGATGTTGCATGAATTCTAAAAAGCTCTTAAACGTATCGTCGTTCGTCAATTGATCAGTGTTGTTGTTTACAGGAGGATTATCGCCATCCTGTTGCACATTGTCCTGATTATTGATCTGTGGAGAATCAACAGTCTCCTGTGCTCCATTGCTATTCTCAACATTCTCGAATGCCATTTTCTAACACTACCACAAAACAAGGGTTAATTGACATGCAACATATTATCACTATACTCTGACCGACCAATCAAATACCAAATAAACTTAGGTAGGTCATACTAACGAAGAAATTCCCCGTCTCTCTCCTCCTAGTTCTAGTCTCACATCTTATCCAGGGATCATATCCCTAAGCTTTGATACCAACTGTAACGCCCCCAAAATTAGGTATACAGCACCCATCTTGAGTCGTCAGATACATGGTACAGAATTCAAATATAACTTGATAATACAACTGTCGTGTACAATACGACAAAACATAAACTGTGAGTTTGCATACAAATATTATCTACTAGAGATTATACAAACTCAAAAGGAGTCCTCATTACAATTATTATCACACAATTTCACAGAATAGTGAAGACTACTAATGCTATCCTCTGGACCATCACTCCGTTCCCCGACTCGTCCCAGCTATATTCTCATTTCCTAAAGAGAACAGTGAAGAAAGGGTGAGCTCAACTAGCACAGTAAGAAATATTATGACTAAGATAATGCAGAATCAATTATCATTAGCCTCCAACAATGTTAAACTGATAAAATACAATAAACATCAAGTTTAACTGCAGCGGAACAAGCAATCCATTAAAAGAGTCAAGTAGAGAATAAAATCTACTATCTTTTATGATTTAAAAAAATTTTCATCACTTTTATCGCTGAGACTCAGCTCAATAAATAATCCACATCATTAAATCATCCATGCACTACAGGCCAAGGATATTCTTTAGTATCACGACCACGAATTATCCATGCACTACAGGCCAAAGATAATCGTGTTTTCATCAACGGTCCTGATCATGCCATAAAAGAATTCATCTTTGCTCCCTTAGCCGAAGAGAATCCATAGCCATAATCATACCAAAAAACTGTCCATCAATGCACTACGGGCCAATGAGGACTTTTAATTTTCACATCATTTGTAACATTACGGTAATGATTATATCGAATAATCCCTGGTCATAATCATACCGAGTCCATCTATGCACTACGGCCCACATATGACTTTCAACATAACATAAACATGAGGATGATGACAATGATATATGAATTCAATAAAACAAGTTCAAGAATTAATTTATCCAGGAACTGATAACGTTCAAATTGTCAACATGATACTGCTTTGTAGAGTAAAATTCAAGAATGCTCAGAAGAATATTTCCATGAAAAGATACTGGATGAAGCGCAAATATCAAGGATATTCCACTAATTTCATGGAGTATAGAAGTCAAAACTTTAACCAACTGAGTATAATAAAGAATGAAATAACAAAAGATATCAACATGCATGCGGTACTTCGCATAGATGGTTATTCCAACAGAATAATAATAATAACGGAACCAGGTCAGGTGAAATTCACACTGACAGGATGTTCCAACAGAATAATAAATACGGAATAATAAATGATGGAACCAGGTCCGGCGTATAGCACAGACAGGATATTCTGAGAGAATAATAAAGACGAAATAATAAAAATGGAACCAGGTCCGGCGTATAGCACAGACAGGATATTCCAACAGAATAATAAAGACAGAATAATAGAAGAATGTCACCAATTATAGGGTATCCCGCGTATACAGGTTATTCCAATAGAACAATAAAGAAATGGAATAACAGAAGTTCTCTTCTTGAATACAAAAGAATAATATCACTTACCGTAAAATAATATTTGATATAAGAGTAGTGAAGTAGCAGACAACTTTTCTTCTATCTCTCTATAGTCTCTCTCTATAGTTTCTCTCTCTAGAGTTCAGTGAATTCGTAAGAAAATAATGAAGAAATGAGCTTCTATTTATAGGAAAATGGAATGCATAGTAACTAATCCATAAACGGTCTAGATTGATTTACTTTAATCTAACGGTCCATATTTAAAGAAAAATCTTTTAAATAAAATATAATATATTCTATTTATATAAAAAGATTTTTACTATGCAAACACCATGCATAATAAAATATAATATATTCTATTTATAGAATAACTTTAATAAAGTATTCTGTTTTATATAAAAAGATTTTACTATGCAAAATACTATGCATAATAGAATATAATATATTCTATTTATAGAATAACTTTAATAAAGTAATTTGTTTTATATAAAAAGATATTTCTATTTTATTACATTAACTAGCTTTAACCCGTGCCTGAAGGCACGGCGTAACGAAAAATTAAATTAAAATTTAAAAAATATTACATTATCTAAAGACATATACTACCACAACAATTAATACAAACCCAATCATCAATACATATATAACCACCAAAACATCGAGCTATTTGGTAGCGATAACCCGTACCTGAAGGCACTGTATAATTCTCAAAAAAAGTAAAAATAAATTATGAACAAAAAGAATTGAAATGAGAGTTATTTTGCTGCAACATGTGATATCTGGGACTTGCACTGCTCTTTCTTAACAAACACATGCTCCTATAAAAAATTTGGGACCAAAAATTTGGGCAACATGCGATAACAAAAAATTAAATTAAAATTCAAAAAATATTACATTATCATTAAAGACTCATACCACCACAACAATTAATACATACTCAGTCATCAATACATATCCAACCACCAAAACAGCGAGCTAGTCGATACTAATTTTAAGAAATTTCAACATAATTTCATTTAAAGTAACAAAAGAGAGCAGAAGGAGTAGAGTAGATGTTCAATTGCTCGTGCCTGAAGACACGATATAACAAAAAATTAAATTTAAATTAAAAAAATATTACATCTTTACAACCTAAAATAATTTATAATCAAACATAACAATTATCATAATCTAACCCCCAAAACAATTATCATAACAATTATCGACACAATAATTAATACATACTCAATCCTCAACACATCCAACCACCAAAACATCAAAAATAGATATCTTCGAAAATAGATTTCAACAAAAATCTAAATTTGTCTACAAAACTTGCAATCATCAATACATATTCAAACCACCAAAACAACCATCATTCCATACCCAGAATCATCATAATCATGTATAATTAGTTAACTTTACAAAATACGGAACACAAAAAATACACATGCAGAAATTAATACATCAAGTTAGTCGCTACTAATTTTAAAAAATTTCGACAAAATTTTCTTTAAAAATAGATATCCAGACAAATTTAAATCTGTCTACAAAACTTACAATCATTTATACATATCCAAACTACCAAAAAAACCATCATTTCATAACCAAAATCATCATAGTTATGTATAATTAGTTAACTTTAAAAAATACGAAACACAAAAAATATAACATGCATAAATTAATATATACTCAATCATCAACACATATCCAAATACCAAAACATCAAGCTAGTCGCTACTAATTTCAAAAAAATTCGACAGAGATTCCTTTAAAAATAGATATCTAGACAAATTTAAACCTGTTTAAGAAACTTACAATCATCCATACATATCCAAACAACCAAAAAACCATCATTCCATACCCAAAATCATCATAAACATGTATAATTAGCTAACTTTACAAATGACGGAACACAAAAATACATACATGCAAAAAATAGATAAATAACATGTTGAGCATAACCCTTTACTTTACAGTTTACATCAAGTATATTCTTTACAGCTTACACTAAGCATCCTTCAATATATACCTAGAAATATTTGAAATTTAAAATTTATCGAAATATGTGAGTCAAAATAAAACAATTGTAAATCCGAAACATAAGACCTTACTTTACCTTGAATTATCTAAAAAACAAATGAGCACACGTATTTGTATGTAGTGGGGGGAATGATTTAGATTGATATAAGTAAGAATTTAGAGAGATTATAATAAATAATCAATTTATTTAGGAAAAGATATGGACTTATAATCAAATAAAGTTTTCTTAGTACCATTTCAACAAACGGTTCATTTGCTTAATGATTTAAATCATTAATATATATTGATGGCAGTCAAAGTCATTGGTTGAAGACGGGACTTTTTATTTGATTCTCGTTCTAGACATACTCGGCGACGACGACTCGGTGGTAAAGAAGGAAAAAATCTAGGCTAAACAGGGACAGAATGTTTTGATCGCTCTCATTCGTGATGTGCAAGTTGTCCCAATTGACGTTTGGAGCACTTATTTTCTTTCCCAGCATTACGCATTTATGCAGCAAGCCTTACACATTGCAGCAATGTTGATTTTGATATAACATTATAGTTTGGTGCCTAAACCACAAACTCATAAAAAAGTAATTATTATTTTGTTGATTTAACGTGCAAGTTGTCCTAGTTGCCTTAATTGACATGACAATAAAGTGTTGCATTAACAAAACTATCTACCTAACCATCTATGAACATTATAATTATAATAAAAGTTTTATTTGATGCAAAAATAAAACAACACAGCCACAGGCCCACAGTTGCATCCAACATATTGTTTACTAATGTTCTATAGTAATATACTCAATCAATAGCATATTGAATTTAACAACTTGAAAGGTATGCTATAAATAAGATCAAAATATGTTTTAAACTACTGAGAAGGGTTGAGGTTTTACTATTGATCGATGCTTCAAATTATGGAATGTTCAAAAGAATTTGAGTTAAAAAAAAATAGGACCCAACAAAAGATTCAAATTCCATGTCATAACAAAAATTAACCCAAAGTTGGCTTAACAACCCAAAAGTTAGATGCCCTCCTTTGATAATGGTGAAACTATCAATTAAATTATAGAGCCAAAATGGCTCATCAACACAGCCAAAGCTGTTACTGATGATTACTACTTGGTGCTGTAATTGGGCAGCATCTTCTTTTCTGACCTTCTCATTTCACCGATTTATAACTTGCAATATATTATAACCTTCCTATTATATAAAATAACAACCATACATTTTAGGTAAATAACACATCATTTGAGAGCGCAAAGGAGGCCCCCACACGCTGCCCTAACGCGAGCTGCTGCTGCCCATTGCTGCTACAACACAACACATTATACTCAATTTTTTAGTCACATTGATCAAGTTAAATTTCTAACTCATATCTTGGATTACATCCCTTTTTGAACATGATAAACATAACGTATAAAACTACTATTACAATAGCATTTGGAACCGAAGGCGACCTCCATCTTTGATGCAATTCGAGGAAATGGTGGTTTTCAAGCCAACCAAGTTTCAACTTTCTCTAGTACTCGTGTACAGTGTGTATTAAAAATTGGACGTCCCTTATTTGATTTTATTTTTTGAGAAGAAAATTTTTTAAAATTTCTTTCCAAGCTTGAAAAGATTTGCAACGGAATTTTTTAAAGACTTGGTTAATAATATTATGCACTTACATAAAAAGAAAGTAAATAATATTATGCACAAACATAAAAAGAAGTAAATTTCTTTTCATTCACTCTCCTCTCTAAGTTTTAAATTTCTTTCTTTCTCCTCCTCCCAAATTCATAAACATAATGTTGCTAGAATAAAATAATTATGTAATGAATATCATGTCATTTAATAGTCTTAAAAGGGTGCATGTTTTTTAGAATAGAGTATATATACAATTTAAAAAAGAATAGAGTATCTTTAACTAACAAAAGATTATAAATGAAGACCATGGTTTATCAAAACAGTCCATAGCAACCAACTATTTAGTAAACTAATTGATTTAAAAAACTCCGACTTTCAAACTTTTAATATGAGGAACTGATTTTCAAAATTATTTACATACAAACTGACTTTTTCCTTTTTTACTTTACCTTCAATTAAAACATAATGAGCAAATAAACCCCCCCCCCCCTCCCAAAAAAAGAAGAAAGAAGTAATAAAGTAAAAAAAAAATTGAAAATAAAACAAATTTGCAATATGCAACTGTGCAAACAAAATGAGCAAATATGCAGATTTCTACAGTAAAATTTCAAAGAAAAATAAAGAAAGCTAAAAATTTATGCAACTGTGCTAGCAAATGTCTAATTGAGGTGCCCTAATTAAGTAGGTGCCCTAATTAAAGCTAAAAATTTCAAGAGTAAAACATGAGAATCTTGTGAAAGTGAGTGTTATAAAATTGAATAAACAAACCTGGGGGCAATAAAGGAATCGGGAGGTGACGATACGGATGTTGTCAACTGCCATGACCAACCTCTCCCTCCTCTGACAGAAGTGCTCTCTCTCTATTCATTTCCCAAATTTTGCCAAATTCCAGAGAGGAGATAGAGAAGAAAAGATTAGGGAGAGTTTCACCAAATTCCAGAGAGAAGATAGAGAGAAAAGATTTGGGTGGGATAGCATGTAAGGGAGAGAAGAAAAGATTAGGGAGGGTTAGCGTGTAGGTGAAGGGTGTGTTTGGGCGGGATTTGTTTTTAGCCTAAGATGTAATATGAGCCATTAGATTAAGTGAGATGAAATCTGAGTCATTGTTGTGGCTTCTCAAATGATAAAATTTGAATTGGGTTATGTTTTATTATTACAGAACATGTTTACATGCCTCTGACAATTGCCCACATCTCAAGTTCAGATAACAGATTAATTAATCAAACATGAGATTAGGCAAATGTGGCAATGTAGGATCGAATATGGAGCTGCATAATGTTTGGAAAAATTTTAAGCACTGGAAAGAAAATGACCACAATGATATAAATAAAATTCTCTGTTGCATAAAGATTAAGGGAATGTAAAGCTTACATGTTAATCAGGGAATGTAAGCTTTTGGTCTTATGCAAGATGACGGGAAGCCTTTGGTTGATGAGCAGCAGGAAACAAATGATAAAGGGAGTTAATAAAAAAAAACTCGTTTAGTGACAATTTCAAACATGCAAAAAGGAAAATGTATGCAAAGAAATATGACAATAAAATTGTGTTGAGTACCTTGAATCTTTCCAAACAGGGTTCACTTCTAGATGTGGAATAACAAGAGTGGCATTCAATATTTTAGCAACAACAACTGCATCACAAATAGTTTTGGAGGAAGCAGTGCAACATATTAGTAGATAACTAAACAAGTTGTCATAAACTGAATCAAGGGTGTCAGTGCTTCAAATTTAAAAGACTAACTAATAGTATGAATATAAGTTTTTCCTATATACCTACCCCCATTCTCTGCTGGTTCAACCCACCGTCAAGGAACACTTGGACATATCCCATAGAGTTTTCAGGTAAGTGTGGCGGTGGTGCTGCTGCAATTAAGGGAGAGATCCATGAGGGGAAAATCAAGAAATTGTAAAAACATGAATAGAAATCATCAAGACTTGGAACTACAATCAATTTATAGCTAACATTAAACTCTTCCATTTGTAGGACTAATTCTCATCACTTACTCGCAGTGGTTGATTCAACACAGGTTTTCCATAGATCAAATTGCTGTTAATTTGACTATGAGAGAAAGAGAGAGAGCACAGAAAGTTTTAACTATTCAGAATTTCGCATAAAAGCACAACAAATATACAGCTCAATCAACTCTTACTCACAGTTTGACGTTGTACAGCACTCCTAAGCAGACGCAAGTGTCTAGGTTTTGGAGCATTAAATTTCTGCACAAGCAAATCAGACTATAAGCTAGTGGAGTACAACTAACCCTCAAAATTCATTTTTAATATGCAAGGTGAATAATCACGTCAGAACTGAATTAACTTGCTACCAATTTAGAAAAGGCACAAGACTTAATGCTCTAATTGTCAACCCTCAAAAGATTTGCTGAACATTGCCCAAACATTCATTCCTTTGGGCTTTCATTTCTTAGTATTTTTGTTAAGGAATGTAGTCAATTTTAAGTCATTGACCATCATAAATCAAACCACTACCAAATTATTGGTATTTATTATTCACAATGGAGAAGGCCCGAATTGTTCCCTTTGCCATTTTCAGTAATACCTTCAAAATTTAGTAAAGCACTGACTTTCCTTGTTCCCAACATGCAGATTTTCATCTACTAATAGACCAAACAATAAAATATGAACCTGGGACTACTATACTAACTATTTATAAATAATTAAAAAAAATACTACTATAATGCAAAAATAACCACAAATTCATCAGATGGAAATTATGCTTTACACAAAAATTGAACAGTTTCACAATAAAATATCCACCAAAACTATAGAAGGCCTTGAATAAGGTAAAAGAAAATTCTTCACAAGAAGTTATATTCTAAATCTCTAACCAAAACAAACAAGCACAGAACACAAAAACAATAGGAAAAGAAAAACTAATTACTATTCCCGTAAACGAAAATCATACATAAAAAAAATGCATAAAGCAGATACAGAGAAAATGGACGGGGAGGCATGGCTCAAGGGAGTGAAAAGGGTGGGGAATTAAACAGGTAGAAGCAGCACAAATACACCAGCAAGAGCCCCTCTTCATGCTCCTCCCCTGTAATTGTGGTGCTGAACCTTATTTTCTTCTTCTTCTTCTTCAGATATCTCTGTAATTAAACTATGGACAATATGGACAATTAAAAATTTTTGGGTAAAGTCATAAACCACTGAAATTCAATCAATCTCAAAAAAATACCTCAAATGTGATCTTGAGTGGCTCATCAACTGCAATAAAAGAGAAAAACAAAAAACAAAAAGTAAATGTTAGGGTTTTGGACATCTGATCACCATTTCTCTCAAAATAAAATTGACCCACTTCAAAAAAACTCAAACCCAAATCCAAAATCAGATAGAGTAAAAGAACCTTGATTTTTGTTGCCGCCGACCTGTTTTTAAGAAGATGACCCCTCCGAAAAAGGCTTGATTTTGGGGGAACTTTCTCTAGCTCTCCAAGAAATGAAGGAAATGCCCGGCGGATAAGGAGCATGCGGAATGAGAAGGGGCAAAGGTATAAGGGGCAAATGATTTTTGAATTGGGCATTTGTTTTGTTTTTTATCTAGCTTAAATGAAATCAGAGTCATAGCCATTAGAGCCGTAATATTAAATCTGAGCCATTGGATGATGAAGTTTTAATCGTAACCGTTATTTGTTGAAGCCGCTCTGTTTTATTATATAGATAATACGAATAAAACAAAACTTCTAAATCAACAATAATTGAATTAAATAATGTGAGATACTATGCAGCAACTATTGTAGCAATAATTAAATAAAACTGAGTGACTTTTCACATAAATATCAATAATCAATACCGTGTGCTACTATGCAACAACGCGTATTATTGTACTTTTACTACCGAGTAGTTCAACAGTATCAACGGTAAAACTTTCGCCGTTATTTTCAATAAAATATTTTTGTCGTTTTCTCAATCCGACAATAATTTTGTTGTGGGGTCCACCAATGATTGTGCCGTCGTACGAATATTTTCTGTTTAAAACGAATATTCCCCGACCAATCGAATATAATATGACAACTTGCATACTTTGCAAAATTTATAAATATTACTCACAACTATAACATTATCTCAAATTCACACCATAATATAAAAAAATTATTTCGAGAAAATTAATTCTTTATTCATAAAATCTTGGGTTTCACAATAAATGTTTAACCAAAAATTAAAATACTCTTTTTTTGTTACACATCAACTCAACTATGACCCACCCAAACGGTCACGTCAGTAATTTCTGACGTGGCAGACTCAATTGAATGGAAGTGGAAAAAAAATAATAGTTCAATCATCTAATTGACAAAATTAAAAGGTGAATCACTGAAATGGAATATTTTTCATAGTTTAGGGTAGTAATTTATATTTAAGCCTAATTTTTAATGAATTATCTCAATTTTGAGTTTGAAAATATTTCAAAATAACTTTTAAAAATTAGCAATGATCATATAATTTAAAACGGATAGAGTAATTCTTTTAAAAATAAAATAAAATGATCTACATAATGTTCAAAATTCATCCTTAAATGACAAGCAATTTGTCCTACCATCTATTTAAAAGTTGAGTGAGAAAGTTAAATTGCACATTAGCTTTTTCACGTAAAAAATATTCAAACTTACTTTTTAATTAGATAAAAAGAATAGATATTATGAAAAATATGTACACCTGACACCTCATAAAATATTTGCTGATAATTAGATTCTTATTTAGAGCAACTTATATCACCTCATTAAATATTTGTTAACAAACAGGGATAAAGGCCTAGTTTGTCTTATAACTTATGAATAATGCTAGAGACAAACTATTTTATAAATATTTTACAAACTGTTGATGTGATATACTCCACCTCAACATATTGTGTAGGCCCGAAAACTACATTAAAATAATTTATTTATCAATATTCTGAGGTAGAACATGCCACATCAGCCGTTTATAAAATATATGTAAAATAGTTTGTGTTTGTAACATTACTCATAACTTATTGCAGCAACTTATAGCCATTCCATCATAAACTTGAAAAGTAAGTGCTTGTTAATTCTTATTACAAATAAGTTTAAAATTGAGTACAACAACACCTATAATTCACAAATTAAAAAAAACTCACACTCCTTCCATCCCAAAAAATTAGATGAATATGTCATTTGGTGGGATTTATTAATATAAAAAAAATTAAAATATTCATCATTTTATATAATTTTGTAGAATCACAGAAGATAAATTTAATTTTTTTACTATATTTATTTTTAATTTTTTATATGGGTAAATTATACTTTGTCCATCTTTTTGGGATGGAGGGACAGAGGGAGTATTTAGGTACTTGAGTAATTTTTTTTCTCCAACTTATAACTTATTTAAAAATTTAAGCATACATTTTTCATTTTATTTGTCAAATACAATATATTAATATTTATTTTCTCCATTTAAGTTGGCAATAAAAATGTTTTTATTTATTTATTTATAATAAAGTAGCTTTTATTTATATGTTTATTTATTTTCATTTTAGCTAACCTGTTAAATTAAAAGCCACCAACGGTATTTTCCCTCAAATATGTATGTATATATATATATATATATATATATATATATATATATATATATATTTGAGAAAAAGGGAGGGGAGACATGTACGGTCAACATGTAAATAAGAGAGGAATGAACGCCAAAAGTCCCGCTCAAATGGGGAGACTTAGGTTTCCCGTTCCGCAGGAGAGAAAGAAAGAATGAAAATTACGAAATAATGAAAGAAGAGCTCCTCATCCCTCCCTAATCTTCTTCCACATCCCACATTTTCATTATAATTTCATCTTTCAATTCCTATTTTTGTTCATAGGTGTGTATTCTGATCCACGTTTTGTATGATTAGCCCTAGATTTTGCTGAATTAGGAATTTAATTTTGATTCTCGTTAATTGGAATGAATGCAGGTTGTTTGTGATTGTTATTGATCTCGTGTTCGAATGCACTTCCAATCCAGACTATGACTAACAAAAGCACCGACTCTTCTCAGGTACTTGTTAATTTAATCCTGCATTGTGTATATTTTAGGTATAATCATGTGAAGTGATGATAAAATTGTTAATTTGATAATGCATTGTGCATATTTTGGGCATAATTATGTGGAGTGGTGATATACTTGTTAATTTGATCATGCATTGTGTATATTTTGGGCATAATTATGTGAAGTGGTGATAAATTTCTTTATCGGTGGATGTGTTTTTTGTTTTAGGGGGGCGGTGGTAATCTGCCACCTCCGGCCGCGGCACCTGGGGGACCCTGCCAACCTGATCAAACAAATGCTCGAGGTGGCAATAAGGTGATTTGTCAATTAATTTCGTCTATTGGTATTGAATCTGAATTCCTATTGCAATGATTGTGCAATCTTGATTGCTTTTAGTGAATGACAATTTACTTGCATCGAGTAATTATTGTGAATATTAGTGGTGATTTATTCTAGGGGTAACTGGATTGGATAATGGATAGTGCGTTTTCGCTGAATATTGAATTGATAGTACTTTTGTCAAGTTTGGATTTTTGATTTAAAGGGAACATAAGAAAGGTGGTATTAAAGTTCACTAACGGACAAAAGATGTCGATTTTTCAGTAGACGGGAGAACTTTGATAAGTTGAGTTTCATTTGATTTAGAAGTTTAACCATTGGAAATATTGCTTTATGCTATGACCATTAACTTGTAATGTCTATTAACACTCTATACATCTCTAGTTCTTTCTGACTAGTGAAGTGTATAGTTCTATTCCTCTTGATTTTCTAGCATTAGTAAAGCTCATGTGATCTAAAACTTCACACTGCTATGCAGGTTTACAAAAGCGGGCCACTATTTTTATCATCAAGAGGTTTGTTCTTTTTATTCATTGTTCTACATATTTGCTTGTTCTCTTTTCGTATTTACATGTTTACATTCGTCATTGTGTTCTTATTTGGACCTAAGTTGACATATTGGTCTTATATCCTATATCTCTAGTACATTAGAAAATGTAAATATTAACCTTTTAAGAGAAAATTGGTTACACCTAATTCATTATGTAATAATGTGAAGTGGTGTCTTGTCATGTTATTCAGAGTAATGAAGTTCATGTTTCATCATTTTTTACTTGGATATTTCAAAACCTTCAACTAATGTTTAAATTATTCATATAATTAAGACTATAGGATATATGATTTTGCTTGACACGGGGGAAGGGGGTGAGAACAAAGAAAAATGCATCTATATATATATATATATATATATATATATATATATTTGGACAGGGATCACATGTAACATCCCAGTCCCACATTGAAAGAAATGAAAAAAATTTATTTGTGTATAAGGAATTAAGTTACTAACAATACTACCTTCAAGTCATGGCCTTTTTGGTGAACCTCTGGTGGGCCAAGAAGACCGAAGAAGATACTATTGGGCCAGTGGTTTAAGGCCTTATTTGGATGGATTTGATTTGATTTGATTCGAACTTGGGATTTGACCCGAGATTTGTTTTGGACTCGAGATTGGACTCGGGTTGTTTTATATGGTATCAGAGCCGATTCTCGGAAGCTCGGGTCGAGTCTTCCGATCGGGTTGTCAGAGGTGGAGACACGAAGGCTGGTGGTATTATCTCACAATGGAGAGGAGGTTCGGAGGTGGGGACACAAAATCAACCGGTATTATTCCACAATGGCAACAGAGGCAAAAATCTGTGGACCGTATGTGTAATCGGTTTTGACGGGGACGTCGGAAATTTAAGTAGGGGAGTTTGTAAAACCCCAGTTCCACATCAAAAGAAATGAGAAAAATTTATCTGTGTTCAAGGAATTAAGTTACTAACAATAGTAACTTCAAATCATGACCTTTTGGGTGAGCCTTTGGTGGGCTAAGATAACTCAAGAAGATACTATTGGGCCAGTTGTTTAAGGCCTTATTTGGATTGATTTGATTTGATTCGGACTCGGGATTTGACCCGAGTTGTTTCATCACAAGTCAAGACCAAAACAAAGAATTTTATATTTATTATTTAGAATTTTTATTATGTTTAATGTAAAAGTAATTGATGTGATTTATTTATAATTGGGGATTTAGGACATTAATTAGTAATTAAGAATTATTAATAAGGGTATTTTAGTCGTTTAGTACTTTTATTATTCCCCAAGTAATATTAGAGTTTTGATTATCTTTAAATAGTTATGTAATCCCTACAAGTCTTTTAGAAGAATTGGTTATTTTATTCATACCATAAAGATTTTTTATCCATCTTAGGCTATGATTGTTTGAAATCAGGGACAGAGCCACATGTATATTGTAGGGGGCCACGACCCCTCCAAGGTTTGAAATTTTTGTAAGACTCACCCCTAAAGTTTGAAAATTTTATAAAACTCATTTGTATATTTGGTTTGGTTTGAAAATTTTGTAAGGCTACGGCCTCCTCAAGTTCTGACGAAGCTTTGATATGTTTTAAAGACTTTTTTTGCTATGTTTTATTATCTTTGTCAAAGCAAATTCTATTACTATATTATTTTTGTTTTAGTAAAAATATGTTTTGTAATAGTGAAATTTTATTTTTTAGTGATGAATATATTTTATGCTGTTAATTTTTTTTTTTTGGCCTCCCTAAAGAACAAATCCTGGCTCTGTCCCTGATTGAAATGATTATAATCCCGGGACTATATTCCCAAGAATTATAATCCCAAGATTATTAATTATAGGATTAAAAAGTCCTAGTTACATTTTTATTTTTTATGTGATTATTCATGGTATAACTTAATAATCTCATTATGTTTGTTTTGTCCATGATTATTTAAAGGATTGGATAAAAACTTACCGTTCAGACTCATACCTTGACCACTAATAACAATGATATCATATTCTTATTAGTTTAAGTATAGATAGATATGATAAGATACATCGGTTTTTTAAAACAAAATTAAAGGTTAATGTTGCCCACAAATTTTTAATCCAAATGATAGGGATTATAATACCTAGTTAGACATGATATTAAATAATCCCCTCTTTCAAATCATTTTATTATCTCGGGACTAATATTTCCAAGTTTATTTTTAAAAACAATCAAGAGACTTGGAGTCCAACATGAGAGAGGCCCACCAATAAAAAGGAAAAAATGAGAGTCCCACCAATTCTAGAGGAGTGTAAACATGAAGTTCATAATCTCTTTGCTGACCGAAACATATATAAGATTTAAAATACAGCCACATAACATTTTTTTTCACTTTTCAACAAGACTATAGCTGCTCTGGGAGTCCAACAACTGATCTTTGGCTCATACTGTCTAATTAAGTCAATAGCATCATCAGTTATAACATGATCCAAAAAACAAAGTCAAAGCTTTTTTAGGTTTCTTCTAGGCTTATTTTTTTTATTCTTTTTTGATGGCTTGTTAAAACAATAAAATAATAATTTTTCTAGGCAATCTCAAATTCAAGAGTTCACATTCTTAACTTTATTCATTATTTCTTATTGGTAGGCCCGTTTAATGTAACTTTGTATAAGAATATGATAATTGGGACTACTGATCTTAAATCTGTTTGTAGTACATGTTAATATTATAAACTTAGTCAATTTATATGTTGATTTGAATTTAGAGTTTGATTGCATATACTTTCACATTTTATACTGGTGATAACCTCTTACAGGGGCGCAGCCAGGAATTCGAGTGGGAGGGGGTCGAAAAATTTTTGTAAAAATTTCAAGCACTAAAAAAGTATTAATATAATATTAAAAAATATAAGCATAAAATAAGGTTTTATATTTTTTAGTTTTAACATACATATGACTTCATCTATATCAAAGCGCAGGGGCGGATCCAGAAATTTTTCCTAGTAGAGGCGGATTTTAACTAATTTTTTTGTTGAAGTTAAATAAAAAAGACTTGAACTAATCATAATAATGTTTACAAATTACAATAAATATTCATAATCTAAACTAAAAGAAATTTTAAATAAAAAATATTTAGATACAATTTAGAAGAAAGAAGTATAATGAATGTCTGCACTTGTATTTTAAATATGAATGAATTTTTTTTGCCCCCTTCAAGTTTAACTTTTCCATTAATTTATTCACTTATTTGCCTCTACCCCGTATAAACAAAAAAATCTAGCAGGGGCAGTTGCCTATGCTGCCCCTTAAATGGATCCGCCCCTGTCAAAGCGTTTTAGTATTAGAGTAATATTAAGGGTTTCAAATTTTTTTAAATGCGTCTCAAATACACATGTCAATGATTTGGTTGGATCCTAAGAATTTCATTACATACCAATATAATGATAACATGTATATTTGAGATACCAAATTTGAGACGCCTAACATTAGCATTAATATTAATCTTACTTATCGACTTTTAAACTAAGTTAATTTTTTAGTATTAACCTTATTTATTGCTGATGAGGATGGAAGTAAGAGAAATTTAATATTATTTGGTTATTATTGTATATTATTATTTATGGATGATTTCAATGTAATTAGTTTATTTAGTAGATAATAATAAGATATATTTAATTATATTAGTAGAACATTCTAGAGTATTAAATATTTAAGGTAGTAGATAATTACTAGGATTTTATTTCATTATTTAATTAGGTTACTTAATATTTTATTTAGCCTCCAAGTATTAGGATTTTTCCTATTCTTGTATAAACAATTGTAATCCATCATGGGAAATTATTGAATGATTGATATTATAGAATTAAACCTTGTGCTTTGTGCTTTGTGGCTTTTAACCTCTTTTATCTCCTTTGAATCTCTATTATTCCTTCTTCCCTCCTTGTTATACATCATAATGGTATTAGAGTCAAAAGTTCGTGATATACTTTGATTTCATACAATTTCTTCCTATCCTAGTTTTTCTGACCTCCATCGATTGTCGAAATTTGCTAAAGAGTTGACACAACATTCGAGACAACAAGGTAGTCTCAAATCTATTCCAATTTTTTATTAAAAAAATAAAAATCTGCCGTGGTAAAATTACATATTGGTACCCCAAAGTTTCAGAAATATTCAGTTCAGCCACCAAAGTTTCTGAAATTTTCAATTCAGCCCCTGAAGTTTCTGCAAAGTTCAAATCAGCCCTCAATTAAATTTCTTCATGGAATTGGATATCCCAAAATTTCGCACAGAGGATTCTTCAAAGCGTGGCACTACATTTCATACTTTCGTTCGTTGTGGAGGAAAACGGTGTAAAATTATCATCGAATAAGAATGTGCAATCAATATTGTGTCTCCACATGCAATGGAAAAATTAAACCTTGTTGTTGAACCACATCCACATCCGAGACCTTACATTGTTCCTTGGCTAGGTAATACTTCTTTTCATGTTACAGAAAGATGTTTAGTTCTGATCCAGATGCACATATATTCTGATTTAGTATGGTGCGATGTTATACCGTGAATGTTTAACATATTTTATTGGGTCAAAATTGGATTGAATGCTTAGATGTGGATCATGAGGAAGGTGATATATACTCTTTTAAACATGAGCATTGTACTATCAAATTAATTCCATTCAAGCCTAAGGAGGAAGTTCAACATGATGCATTGAATGAAGAAATTCCGCAACTCAATGACAAGTCACATGAAGATAAAGTTGAAGTTGAGGATACAACGAGCGAGCGCAAACAGAAAGTCGATGATGCATTCCCAAAACAACTTAATATTCTATATGAAGAAACTAACTATCAAGTCATTGATTTCGTTATTAACGAGAGCTCCAACAAGATGCAATACAAGGAAGTTTACTCCTTATTGTTTTCTACTAATCAATATGGTTACAAGGAGGATCAATTTTTCTTGCATGTTTGGAGTCTGGTTCGTGGAATATGGATTATTCTATACTAAAACTTGATGACGAGTTTTTTTCAACGGAGAGGAGAATGATGAGGATGGAAGCAAGATAAATTTAATATTATTGGGTTATAATTATATATTATTATTTATGGATGATTTCAATGTTTTTAGTTTATTCAGTAGATAATAATAGGATATATTTAATTATATTAATAGAACATTCTAGAGTTAAATATTTTAGGTAATATATAATTACTAGGATTTTATTTCCTTATTTAATTAGGTTACTTAATATTTTACTTAGCCTCCAAGTATTAGGAGTTTTCCTATTCTTATATAAACTGTTGTGGAAATTATTGAATGATTCATATTATTTAATTAAGCCTTGTGCTTTGTGGCTTTTAGCCTCTTTTATCTCCTTTGAATCTCTATTATTTCTTCTTCCCTCCTTGTCCTATATCACCTGCCTTTAAAATTATAATTAGATTTTGTAATGTATCGAAACTTGAAAATAAAATTTATATGTTATTTTGGGTTTATCATAGTTAATAGTATAAATTCATATTCTCAAAATATGAGTTCACTACCACAAAAAATATTTATACAATAAGGGAGGGGCCGATATTACTGCTAACATAAAATTTATAGACTATGTTTTAAAGGAGTAGGGTTAGGGTGGGAGAGGGGAGAGGGGGGAGGGGGGGTGGCCACCTATGGTCCCTTCCTAGCCACGCCCCTTACGTCTTACAGATTGATCCATGGGAGTGGGTTGTGGCTATTGGCAAATAGGGAAGCCTTCTCGTGGAAAATTTTAAAGTTTTTTCTTATTGTTTTAGGTGACTTCTTAAACAAACAAGCCTTCTACTTTTAGTTTCGGGAAATTTTATTGTGTTAGATTGGTATCCTAATTGTACATGCATCTCCAAAATTTTATTGTACTATTGCCTTATCTATATCTCATATTCTTCTGCTAAGATTTTAAATTAGTATCGTTATTATAGGATATCTAATGGCGAGGTGCATCAATGAGTGTTATGAATGGATCCTTCTGAAGTACCTGTATTATCTTCTCTAATGTAATGATGTTATGGCTTCATCTGAAGTCACTATCTTGTGCTTCTTTTGTAGGAATTGGATGGACATCCTGGAAGAAAAAGTGGTTTATCTTAACACAGACCTCATTGGTCTTCTTTAGACACGATCCAGTAAGTTGCATCAAGTTGAAACCTTATGTTTATATCATGCTTATATCTTAACTAGACTTGTTGAAGAAAATCTTAAGTAGCTTTTATCTTTAACTTTCTCTGATCTGTTCTTCTCGTTTACTTTATCTTATTGATTGCTTAGGTCTTCGGAAATATAATCTCAATGCTTTCATTCTTGAATAGTTTAATAGGTTATCATTAGAGTAGAATTTAGCCTATGGTCACACTTAATTTCATTTTAGTTAGGTTCATTTTCAGAAGTTGCTTTCAGCATATGCAGTATATAGTGCTCAAATCTTAAAAAAATAAACAAATCTTTTTTGGATTGAATAAATGCTAGTAGAGCTAATTTTCTGTTAATTGAAATATATGGCCACTGCTTTATGTAGTTGGAGCTTGTAGATTTATAAAAAAGGAAATGATAAAAGATGCTGAGATTGTAAGGTGTGTACCCGTGATAAATTACGGGTATATTGGAAAAAGATTGAGTTAACACAGTTACATTTCCTTAAAGTATTATTCTAGTCCATTTTGAAGTTTTAGATGGGCTGCAAATTAAGACCTCATTAGCCTTGAGTTTTGGAAGAGGCGGTAAATATTGGGTGCTGTTATATCAAAAATGAATTTTAATGAGGTTTGGAAACATGTTCTCAACAGTTTCAGAATCATATGGATGGGAGAAGCCTGTAGCATGCCTCAACTAAATATGAATTTGAATTGTGAGGCTTTTATGCTCGGTTATTTTCAGTTTAGGCAACTGTTTTCAATCTTTTACTATCTGATATAGTTCCTCTAGCATATAATTTGTCTTACCAGATGAGATCGGACTGGGTTAAGAGAGGGGGTTTGCTGATTTATTACTGTAGAAGTATTGATGGTAACCTGCTAATGCAATTTTGTTTTTGATCTTTTAGTCTATTGAGGGTGGACTTCTTGTCCCCCATTTATTGTATCCTTTCTTCTCTATTAATTAAATTTCTTCTTTTATCAAAAAAATAAATAAATGCAATTTTGGATGTCTGCTGCTGCCTATTTCTTTGGAGCCCTGCTGATTGTTCTGTTTTGCTTACATTAGATTATCCCATGTTGAAGTATACTCACTTCTAAAATATTGTGATCCTGAACTTTTTTTCCCTGTTGATTATTGTGATCCTGAACCAGTTGTGGGGGCATTATGCTTGGGCATCTCGTCTACAGTATTTTTCAGTTCAAGTTTTTGACATGATTTTTGAGCTGTTTTATGGCTCAATTTGATAACATAGTCTAAAAGACGAGAATAATATTATTTCCTTCGCTGTTAGCTGTTTTGTATGTTTTTAAATAAAACATACATTGTTTTCTTGACACTGAAGAGCTGCATACGAGAGATTTGAGACCTTTGTTTCTCCCCTTTGTATTCCTTCTTCTCATATCTCTGAACTCCTGCAGTTTCTTTTTGGCAATCGTTATTTAATGTTTCATTTCTTGTAATTTTTGGAGGAATAAATTGTTTTTGTTTCATAAGAAATTTCAATCAAATGATTGACATAATGATATTTTTTTATTACATATATATAATTTTCTTCTGCCTGATGCTTTAGAATATTTCTCTTTGTTTAATTGTTTGTGCAATAACACAAATACCTGTTGTTTTGGGAGTGAAGTGGGGGATATAAAGTAATAATTTCTAGGAGTGCTTAAAGTTAAAATAAGTAGCTACGATTGTTTTGGAAAGGTGTATATTATTGCTGCCCAGATTATGGTGTGATATCATAAACTACTACTTCCATCCCAATTTAAGTAGTTTAGTGTATTTCTGCATGGATTTTAAGACATCGGATTAGACTGTGACTGAGGTAGTACAATATACCTGTGGAGACTGCTTTGAGCAGTATGTGTAGATAGTTAGTTACCTAGAAAGCTTGAAATGAAATAAGTATCCATGAACTTTTTTGTTAGAAAGGTGGATATTCTCATGCCTTGATCATTGCTCAGCATTATATACTTTATTTTTGTGGGGACTAATAGGAGATTTGAGTATTGTACCACAAATACATTGGCAACATATACTTATGCTGTGTTTGGAGAATGGCTTGGTTTTAAATTTGTGTTAAAGAAACCGACCAATAAGCATTATTAAGATTTGTTTAGAAGTTATACAGTTAAAATTTTCTACCTTTGTCAAATAATGCTCTCTGTTGTAGATGTTGTGCCTATTGATTGTAAAATTCTGAATGTTTCATCCTTGGTGTCTTTTACTTTTCAGAATTCTATTCCTCCGAAGGGGAGTGAGGTGAATCTTACTCTTGGTGGTATTGACCTGAACAGTTCAGGCAGGTTGGCTTGCTTATTTTAATATACATTAACTGTTTACCGTATTAACTTCATGATGTTATTGTCATTATTAGTGGATTAGTTATTCTGCTCTTTATTCAAGAACTATTATTGATTTCTTTCTATGATTTATCAGTGTAGTTGTCAAAGCGGACAAAAAACTTTTGACCGTGCTCTTTCCTGATGGTCGTGATGGGAGAGCTTTTACACTAAAGGTGCTCTTTTGGTGTTGCCTTTACCTATAATGTTCCTGGCTTTGATTTTCCTCTTTCTTAACTGTGTGTAATTATTGTTATCATAAATTTACCTCTTTCAATTCTAAGTGTTACCTTTTTTACATCTTCCATTTATGTTTCTCTGACCATAGAAAAAGGAAACGAAAATGGAGAGCGGGAGATATAGCATGCTTACAATTTCATTTGCAATTTTTTCACACATAAAAATTTCATTATTATCAAACTAGTTACTACTTTGTAGCATTTTGCTTTATGTTAAAGCTTTACATCTCTAACTTGATATGGGGTTATGGCTAAAAATTATGAAAAAGATATTATATAATTCAGAAGGGTCACACAATTCATACTAGTGGAAGGGAGTCCAATCTTTATACTTAGTAAATATTTAACATGAGTTTGTTTAAACATGTCTTTAAAATGACACTTTCGATGATGCGAAACATGGATAAACCTAGCTTTTTGCAGCTTATACAAATAAAACAAACCACTTTACAGTGACCTTTTGAGGTGGCTTGGGGTGTCCTTCCTTGGAGAGTTTGCTTCGGGTAAGATTTTGGAATTTTGGAGCCATGTTAATACCAATATTTTTTGGAGGTGTTCTTATTTAATTATTTTTATTTATGAGATAGATGGACTGAAAGGATGCTAGAATTTCCAACGATGCCCATCTCTCTATTCTTCTTCTTTGGGACAAGGTGTCATTTTTAGCATTGTTATTGGCTTCGGCTATGATAGGTTTAAATCGCCAAGAAATATTTTAACCCTACTCCTACTCCTAAATCTATCCTAATACTAATTCTAAAAATTAACTCCTCTTACTTTGGCCTCCTTTATTTATAGGTGAAAATTCTTTCATCTCCATGACAAATGCAATGAACCTGATCCTTTTTCCCCCCCTTTTCTTTTTCTTTCCTTTTGGGCTTCAACTTGTTCATGGTAATCTTTTAGAGTCCTTTATCTTCTTTAAAATTAGAACATAAAATTGACTTGCATACCAAGAAATTGACTTTATGGTAACAAAATATTAAGTCCTATAAAATAGAACTCATTACCTAAATAAAATTATTGAAGATAACAAGTGGAGATAATCAAATGCATAAATAGTGTATCTAGCAGGGCGTTTTGTGAGATGTTTTTCCCCTTTATGTCATCAAGCTTGTCTCGACCATCTTCACCATCACAGCTTGAGAAGACTAGCACACCTTCTGCTTTCAAGTGCTTATTAGCTTTTCTTGCTACAGGCTGAAACTTCAGAAGATCTTTTTGAGTGGAAGGCAGCACTCGAGGAAGCTTTGGCAAATGCACCAAGTGCTACTCTTGTGACGGGAAAAAATGGAATACTCAAAAATGAACAGCCTGGTGCTGCTGATGCTCCTTTGGAACAGTGTAAGCTCTTCATATTTATAGTCAAATTTCATGTTTAGTAAATTACTTAGCTTCTGGTGATGAATTTCACAACAATTCAAGAAAAAATGAAGTAACGGAAGCAGATAATTCTAGAAACTGGCTTGTTTTCAAGGTAGTTGATACTTGGATCTTTCAATACTTTATTTTTAGGATACTAGAGTCTTCCTTTTATTTCTTATTTATTTAAATTCTAATGTCACAATTTGATCATGTTTTTTGAGTCGACGAACGTTTGGTAATTTTGCATGCTAGGGGTATCTTAATAGTTCTAATTTTATCTACTTTCTAGATTATTATTATTAGTTTGGTTATCATATTATTGGTCCTTATTTTATCTTGATTAGAATTGTTTACTTGTTAGGAATTCCTTTATGATGTATGATTTGAAAATCCTTTACTTATTAGGAAAGTTTGTTCTACTTGAATGTAAAATTATAAACAAGCATTTTGTGGACAATTATAACATAGTTGAGTAATAATAATTTCTTTCAGCAGATTATGATTTCTTTTAATGGTCAGACTCCACTGTAAGCTTATTCTACATGAGATTTCTAGTGGGACTTTAAATTTTCTGCTCATTTAATTCCCCAGATTTATAAATAGTTCGTTTAACCCTTAAAGCCCTAAACTTTGATCCTTAAACCAAAACATAGCCAATTTGATCTCTAAAAACCCCTAAGCCACAACCTTTTTTTTATGAATTTAAAATTTATGCACTGACTGTGTTTACACGAGTGTTGTTAGGATCATGACTTGCTATTAAAATACAGGTAATTTTGTCTAACAAAATTACTTCATTGATAATGTGTCATAATTTTAACACCACTCGTGTATACACTGACACTTTCCCTATTTTAAGTTTTTCATGAATCATCTGATCTGTTCACAGTTATATAAACAGTTTCTCTATGAACTGATTGCATTTTGTAACCTTGAGATCCATTGAGTCGATCCTCTTCTATATGCACCATTGGTTGTGTATGCCTCTTACAGAAACTTATATATATATATATTTTAATTTTTTTTATTGTCTTGTGATCTTGAATATGGACACAAGTTTTTTTTCTTTCCTTTTTTGTGTGTTGATGTGAATGGGTTACTTGCTTTATGTTGTTCTTCACTTATAGGAACTAATTATTTTTGTTATTCTGTTTACTCTTTTATAGCGAAGGACAGACAGACAGCGAAATCTTTAGTAATTGGTCGGCCGATTTTACTTGCTTTGGAGGATATAGATGGGACTCCATCTTTCCTGGAGAAGGCCCTTAGGTTTCTAGAGGAGCATGGTGAGGCTCTCATTCTATTAGTTTTTTTTAAGATAAAAGAAAAAGATTTTATTGATTTAAAGAGAAGAGAATACAATGCAAGTAGTTGACAATAAGTCCACCCAAAAGAAATAAAAATAATAAGTGAAAAAGATCGGGATATTAATGGAGCACCGCTTGCCAATCTCTGTGAAGATTTGACGAAGAAATTTTCTAAAGAGTTTTTCCATTGCATGAACCAAAGAGAAGCAAACAATTGGAAAACAAATCATTAATCATTATCCGACCACAAAAAATACTAGCATTTTTCTCTATCCAAACTCCCCACAAAACAGCAAAACAAACACATCTCCAAAGAATCCTCTTACCACTCGAACAATTAAGCCCCTGAACATGCATTGTAAAATATCTTGCACCGAAGAGGGAAAGATCAAACTTATACCCATCAAGCTAAACAAACAACACAACCACCAAGCCATTATACAGTGAGCTAGTAAATGAGAATGAGACTCACTATCATGGATACAAAAACATAATCATCAGGGGACAAAGAATTGTAAGGCGTACCACTTCTTTTACGCATGTCGTTAGTGTTAAGCTGACCGTTAAAGACCACATAAAAGCCTTAATTTCAAGGGAACTTTAACTTTTCAATTATAAGAGGCTAGAGGAAAATGATAAACCGGTCGATAGCTCAGTAAGTGAAAAGAGCAACAAGAAAAGATTCTGGATCGATTAAAATACCAAGCACTCCTGTCAAAGGACTGAGAAAAAGAGACTGAATTAAGAAGTTGAACAATTAAAGTAAATTCCTCCGGCTCCCTATCATTTAAATTGTGGAAGAAATGAAAAATCTAGGAAACTGTCTCACCCTCCCTAGTATAGAAGTTAGAAATGGGAGAATTATGCTTAGATGAGAATTGAGAGTTAATAAAGACGAGGAAAAGCTAAACATCCCCAATCTATTACTTTCCACAAGAGTAACTTCTTTTTTATTTAAGTTGTAATATTCCACTTTTAATCTACATTCCTTAACTGACTACCATGATATTCAAAACTTTGCCTGCACATTACACATCCGAACAGAAGCGTTTCTGTGGCTTTCACCCTCTACAACAAGTCATTAGAATAAAGATGACTGAGAACTGCTGACCTAACAAAAGTCTTAGTTTTTGAAGGAACCTTTGCCTTCCAATATATGAAGTTAGGCAAAAGCATTAGGAGCAAATACTAATAGGTAAATCAAGAAAAGACTTGCATGAAAATTTTCGAAAGAATCCAACGACACAATCTCCTATCAGTAGTAGAAGAATAAGAAACCTGCCTGAGAAGGCCCAATAATGTTGTTAATCATTAGTTTCATGATCATTTAAATTCCTGAAAAAATTATGGGTTTATGTTTATTTGGCTTTATTCATCTGACACTAATACTCCAGGAGTCAAAGTAGAAGGGATCTTGCGTCAAGCTGCAGACGTTGATGATGTTGAACACCGAATTCGAGAATTTGAGCAAGGTCAGCGTGCTTCCGTCCCTGTTAGTAGGATTGACTTTCTATTTCTTCTTTAATGTTACTACAACTGTTCAGGTTGTGTTGTGCAAGTTGTAAGATTTTTTCCAGACTAATGTCTTTTGTTTATGTTGGTTTCAAACTATGACAAAAATGGTTAATATTCTCTTTGTTTAAGCCGCCAAATTTTCTTTGTTTTTGCGTGTAATTTAGGGCTTTCTTGTTATTTTTTAGTATCTGTAGTAAGGGTTCCTTTTTTTCCCCTTAGAAAATGCAGCACACTACACTTGATTTCAAATGCTGCTTTTCTTTTTTGAAACAAAAAGCTGCTTTCGTTGAATATTCTTGAAATTGTTTCTTAAGAAACAACCCTGTATGAATTCTTCTCATTATTTTCATTTTCCATCTTCTAAAAAAGAAGACATGTTTGATGAACAGAATAGGGCATTTAATTTTTTTTGCTTTTCTTCTTTTAAAGTGCTGTTGAGGACTTGTTTGGTAAACTGACAATCTCTATAATTTCAAGCTCCCACCCTCGGGGGAGGCATGAGTAAGGGGATTGGGGAAGGAGGAATTGCTTTAGAGGTAATCCTTGTGACTTTAGGTAAATTTATTCAAAACAATCCAATTCAAACAAAAAAGTAAATATAAGAAATTTTAACGTTTTCTTACTACAATAGTACATTAAAAAGTTCTAATATCTGAAGCATAAACATCTTATTTTAAACATGTATCTGATATATAAATACACAAAAATATGTTCACGGGCTCACCGTTACACTTGGCACATATACTGTCAAGTCATCTCATACTTCTTCTCTTTCCATCCTTTTCAAAGGAGTCCCTGAAAATGGTATATAGAGGTTAGCTTCACAAGCCTAGTAGAGAATACTAACACAACCTTAAATTTAGGTATAATACAATTACAAGAAATTCATGCAAATGAAACTTCAATGCAACATGCTTTCCTTACCTTTTATCCTCTCTTTCTCATAATCCTTCAACAAGTACGTAACCTTGTTATGTTTCAACAAAACCAATATCCTAATTTTTGGCTAGGAACCAACTATTAGTAACCTCCTAATTTTGGCTAGGAACCATTCTCACGGGATTTGTCCCAAAGTCGTCCTCGAGGAAACCATCTCCTAATTCAAGGCTAGGAACCAACTTTTACCATTTACACCTTCAATAATAATCAAAACCCAGATATTCTCATAAGCACCTTTATTTCATATTTGCTTCTCAAACAAAATGCTCAAACAAATACATGATACACAAGTACCAATTTCACCAAAAAAGACAATACGAGTATGCATGATATTCCTAATATTCCAATATATATTAAAAGTGAATATGAAAAGTAATTAAAGAAAAGGAATAGCATCATAATAAACTTATATAGGCAAGTGCATAATATAATTGCATGTACCACATACAATAAAACCATAGTTACAAGTTGAGTCCACACTTCCTAGAAACTAGACTTTCAAGGCTACAATTTTGGCTCAAGAATCATGGAATTATGTTTAATAACAACTTATTTGTAACTCTTGCAAATCAAACCACGTGTGCAGGATTTTACTGTGCAGATTGTTAGAAGCTGCACTTTCAAATGAATTTTAAAAAAATACTTCCACACTTCCAATTAAGTTCATATTTGGTATGGATAAGCTAGACTTATCATTGTTTAACATATAAAAGTTTCAAGTAAAGTTAACGGTTAGATCTTTCTAAAAGAACCTTGGAACATACCCTAAAAATAAAGACTGGTTACAATTTTTTGCACACACACACACATATATATGGTAGTGATCCATAGAAAATGTTTGTTATGACATTATTCCAGCAACATGATCTAAGACCGTCCATCCGGAGATCTAATGGCCTAAATTGGTTCTGATTTTTTTCCTGCCGCCACGAATAGCGGCTGAGAATTTCTTTCTAGCGGCATGGCTAATTACTGAAATACCCTCACTTAGACTCCCTGTATCCTAGCCACTAGTCCTTCTAGTGGCAGACCCCAATCCTTCAAATACTCCCTCTTGTCTTGCCGAAATAAGGAAATGTTAATATAATAAATTTATTAATTGAGTCATTTTTCGTATTTCCTATTAATAATAACTAGATAATATTAATATTAATAATAACTAAATAAGTATGAAGCATGGTAAAACATGCTTAATAATACAATACAAAGTAAAAATTCATTAGATAAGGTTGGCCTAGTGGTAGGCATCAAATTCACTCATCCGCAGTCAATTCTTACATTCCTCAAAGATCGACTTCCCCTATGCCCAATGTAGTGTAAATTACAATTCCTCTAGAAAGAGAGAGAGAGAGAGAGAGAGAGAGAGAGAGAAGAAAAAACTAGCAGATTTATTTTTGGCTAATGGAGTTGCATAACCTAAGTAGTTTGATAGTGTTATTAATCTTTCTTTCTCATGTTTTGTGGTTTAGGAAAGAATGACTTTTCTCCAAACGAGGATCCACATGTTATAGCGGATTGTATCAAGGTACTTGATTGGCGAAATTGAATGACCATTTTCGTGAATGCTACAATATTGTTGGAGGCTGTGCTTTATTTGACTTGTTCTCTTTACATTTTGGTTTCAGTATATTATCCGGGAATTACCATCGTCTCCAGTTCCTGCGTCTTGCTGCAATGCTCTATTAGAAGCATTTAGTAAGTTTATTATGCCAGTGCTTGTTTTTCAATGTTCTGTTTTTTATCTTATTCCAGATATGCTTGTAACTAAGATCAATCTATTGAGCTTTGTTTGGCATAACAATAGCATATTTTGTTAGATAATTTTATTTTTAGACTTATGCATTGTGGACTTGTCTATTTAAATCATCTATGACACAAAATACTTTACTTATTCGCTCTAGCTTGAGCTTTCTCTTACTGGAGTTTGGATTGCAGACATGGTATATGTTGATTTCCGATATATGCACCATGATTTGATTTCACTGTAAATAACCAAAATATTTTAATGATAATCTTTCTGTTGACAGTAATCTATCTTGTTATACTTTTCTGTTGAAGAGTTCTGAGAGATCTTTATGGTGTTTATTCTATCAATGTTTTTGCTGAAATTCCCGTCTTTTTTGTCCTTTCATTCAAGTCATTGGATGTAACATTCGTTTTAGCTTATATTTAGTTTAGGTAGAGCTCTCAATTTGGAATATTCTCCTCGTCAAGTTAGTTATGGTCTTTGTTGAACTTATCATGCTAAATAGGCTACCTTTGTCTCCTTCGGTTCTCACTCATATACTTTGTCCTTTTTGTTGCTATATTAAATAATTCACGAGTGCCTTAATTTGTATTTTTTTTCGTCCCTGTCTCTACTTTGACACCCTCATCGCATCTTTTTTACTTGTTGATATCCATGTTTACATTCAAAAGTAAAGAAGAAATGCATGTTTCCAAATTTGTTTCATTCAACTTTTATGCTGGTCCACTTTTGAACTTTTTAAGCTTTCACGTCTCAAAAGAAATTACTGCATTTAAAGCACTGGCAATGACAACTCCTTCACATGTATGACATGACAAATTTTTAAATAAATGAAAAGGTAAGAAGCGGAGTATTTTGTCAAACTAATGTCTTATATTATACATTTTATGCAAAACATAGTCTCATTTTTTTGTATATTAATTGCTTGGTTTTCATTTTCAGTTTTTTGTTAAGAAAATTGATCCACATTCTATATCAAGCAAGCTTATGTTCCACACACACATTGAAAGAGAAATGTGTGTTTGTGTATATATAAAGAGTAATGCTATGACACAAACTATACACAATAAGTTGTGCACAAATAGTAATAAAAAAAGAGAGAAAATAGGAAGTGGGACTTACCGTTGGATGTTTTTCACATTTTCATTGGAAAATGGTATGCAATACATGGGTCCTACTCTTGGTGCACAACTTTTTGTGTATACTTTGTGCACATAGTATTATTCATATACAAACGTCAAACCCCATTACTTGAAACTTTGGGAGTTTGGGAATTATTTGTGTTTTCACGGTCCATGTTTTGAAAATCCATGTAAGATTGATTTGTAGAATTTCTTTGGAAATCATGTTTTTCAGTTCTAAAGATCCCTTTAAAGATGCCAAGTAGGCAACTCTTATAACTTTGAGTTCTTTTGATATGTAATATACTGTGAGTCGGACAAAACTTCTCCATGCCCGCATTTACAAGGGATTTTGGGATGTGGTAAAATAGTTAAGGGTGATCTTTAAATTTTCATTCTAATTTAATGCTGATTTGTATGCAATGCTCTTTAAGAGCCTTTTTCTTATAGTCATGTTTAATTTGGCAATTTTTTTATCTTAAAAAGAAAAAACTAATTGTGGCATAAATTATGATGATCATAATTAGGAACTGATCGTGGCAAGAGAGTCAGTGCTATGCGTGCAGCTATATGTGAAACATTTCCAGAGCCAAATCGTCGTTTACTACAGAGGTACTTCAGAATATGACTTAATTGAGCTCTCTATAGTGAGTGCTCAGTTAATTGTTTTTCCTGGTTCTTAAATTGATTTGTTGGTTAGTACTGCCTTCATTTTAAACTTGCTTTTCTAATACAATAGTTTATCCCCGATGTATTTCATCAGTTTCAAGTTTGGAGAAAGAATAAATCTCTCCAATATTAAATTCCATATATGTATTTAACGATTACTTCCCTACATCCTTTGTGAAAGTTCATCTTATAGGTGAGAACAATGGAGTTCAACACCGACCGTAACCTTAAATTATGCTTCCTCACAACTGCGTCCTATCTTTCTGAAATTTCATAGTATAGGTTAAAACAATAGAGTTTATTTACCTTGACCTTGATGTTTTGTTTACTTCTGCAGTAGTAGTATCTGATAAAGAATAGAGGGCTTAACTAGGTCAGCTTGGCTGTCAAAATTATCTAGTGTACTTTATCACTTTAGGAGATTGAGTCATCATCTAGTTGAATTATCATCCAACCCAGTTTCTGTAAAAACCAATTGGTAATACTGAGTTTTATCTCTCTTGGCTACTCCCTATCTATACATTGTTGAACGACGTTTATTTACACATGAATGTTTACGGTTCTTCTAATCATACTTTTTTTTCAACAACTATTTCTTTCCAGTTAAAAGAATAAACTTTTTTAATAGTTAAATGCGGAGATATTACAATGCATAATGGCAACAAGGATTCACCAAAATGAAATATAAATAAGTAAAAACAAGTGGAAGAATCAATACTACTGGCTACCCTCAATGGGAAAAACCGTATAAACTTTATATAGTGCAGACAAAAGCACCCGCCCACCCACCCATGAAGTGTTATTCTGCTTAAGTTATAATTGATTATCATTGATTTTACTTAAATATTGGGGGAAACCTCAGCATTTTAAATAATATCAGGTGGGAACAAAGGTCTCAAAACTATGAGCTCAAAGAAGTGATTTTGAAAGAATCCAAAAAAGCAGGCCCTATGCTAATTATTTCTTTTTGAGTCAAATTACTTAAATTTGGGCCAAAAATCTGTAAAAAAGAGAGCCTGAACTCAATTATTGATTGAAAAGGATATAATCGAAAACAAAAGGTTAAAACAAACGGGCTCAGTGAGATACTAGTTTTTTTATTGTTACAGCTGGTGGGAAGCTAGGTGAACAGTTACGTTTCAAAGCATCTAACATTTTGAAGTTGGCTGACCATATTGTTCTGGTTGACATCAATTCTCTCTTTCTCTCTCTCTATATATATATATATCTTGCTTCCTTTTTGTTTAAGGCTTCTTTGATCAATGATATCAGCATGTCAAAGCTATCTTACACGGGGGGTAACTATAAATGTATTTAGATGCCGAGTGTCTGGTAAAAAAAATGTTATAGTCATTAATAAAAGTCTGTCTTATCCTTGTATCTCAATAGTCCTGGGAAGTGGTGGATATGATACAAATTTAAACTTTGGCAGCAGTCAGTTGCAATGCCTAGATTGTCAGCCAGAGTTTTTTCCTATGCTAAGAGACCCCAGCAATATGAGTAATTGATACTTGGTGTTTATCATCACTGTTTGCTTAACAAGGAAAATCACCCTTTGCAGTATAATAATAGATTACGTGTTTTTTTCATACAGACGTGGAAGGACTAAGCAGTTTCTCGATAGTATGATGTAGATTTACCGTAGACTCAGTTATCTTGTGTCTATTTTTTAGTTTCTTCTTTCTATCCTTTCTTTTCAAGTCGAGGAAACCTTCAGATGAATTTCCATTTTCAAGTAAGACACTTTAAAATGTAATGACGCAAACCTTAAAGTGGTGACAGTTGTAGAATCTCTTGAAATTTACAAACAATGTGAAGTATTCTCACTCCTATTCATGCCAATTCTTGCTGAAATAAATGAAGCGAAACCGTGTAGGCATATTTTGCTTGCATCAATTTCATTTTCATTAAACTTTTGCTTATGTTTTCTGTGCCTTGAACTTATTTGACATGTGTTTACCTACTTTGAACCATGACTTGATTTGTCTTCCCTCAAATGTCCAGAATTCTGATGATGATGCAAACTGTGGCTTCTCACAAGGCTGTGAATCGAATGAGCACTTCAGCTGTTGCAGCTTGCATGGCACCATTGCTTCTTCGCCCCCTTCTGGCCGGTGACTGTGAGCTTGAAAATGATTTTGATATGGGTGGTGATGGTTCTGTTCAACTTTTGCAAGCAGCTGCTGCAGCTAACCATGCTCAAGCTATCGTTATCACTCTTCTAGAGGAATATGATACCTTTTTTGGGGTATGCTCATCTAGTTATTCTGTTTACTTTATCACTTATAACATAAATAAAATAAAAAATTTCCTTTACTTTTCAAGAGAGAAAATTTGTGCAAATTGATGTATTCATTTCCTATGGGGGTTCAAGCCTTTGCTTTATAACCAAATCGTCAAGTCAAATAAATCATGTTCTGGAAGCTCCTTTTTCTTATTGATATGACTTGTCCAGCTCTCTTAGCTAATTTTTCTTTCATTGTGGAGGTAGCATTGACTTTATATTATGGAAAATTAGTCTCATGGTGAGGGTAGAAAGTGCATCTATCCCTTCCCTTCCAACTAGTTCTCTAGTCCATCTGATATGAAATTGCTACTTATTATCCCTTTTAAAGCATGTGTGTGGGATGACATCTTTTCTTGTGGTGTGTGGGAACACCTTCGGTGGAGACCTTCAACCTGCTATCTAATGATTGTTTGAACTCCACACTATATTTTCTATAGTCCTCAACTTGGACTAGGAGCCACAGCACTAGTAGATCAAAATCTAGAGTAGGCAAGTAGCTCTCCTCAGCTATTTTGCAGTCCCCATAGCTACTTACTATCTTGAGCTGTTAAATAAGTTAATTTTGCAGCATATATATAAGATTGTTTGGAAGATATTGATAATTATTCCTCATGTTTAGAAGTCTTGACTGTTAATGTCCATATATCCGGTAGATATCAGATATGTTCTTCTCAGTAGTGCTTGTAATTATCATGTGATTATGCTGTTAAATTGTTTGGCTTTATGATGCGATAACTGGTGAATGTAGTTCATTAGAAAGAACCAAACAGAACTGTAGAAGCCAAAGATTTTATTCTGTAACCGTACGTTCTGGACCCTCTCTACTTTGCATGTGCTTTCGACCATTTGGATAATTTTTGAAGTTAAATATGAATAGATAGTTATTGTTGTTGATGTTTAATCCTAAAATAATATCCTAAAGATTTGATATGGGCTTTTACTGCACTGTACACTATAATGATGGTCCAGAAATCAGCTGCAGCCAAAGATCACAAGTTAACCCCAAGGGTTAGCTCAACTGGTAATGGCCAGGAAAAACCTTCCCTTGGGAACTGGCCGCAATTAATCATGTGAATCCTTTAGCACCGGCAGAACAGCTTGCCTTTGACCAGGTTGTGGTGAGTGAGGATGAAGACTCATAAGAACTTAAAGAAGAAAATAAATATCTTAAAAGAAATGTGCAAATGTTACGGAAACCTCAGAGTTGTACAAAGTCCATACAAATTTTTGTACTAAGATTATGCCATAACGTTATTAAGGTGGTTGCGTTCCATGTTTCAAGTGTTTATTATCTCCAGGTTGCTAAACTATTTTGAACTCAATTTCCTGTAAAAGTTTTTGCAGGAAGGTTCCATGTCCTCTGAATTATACTCTGACTCGGAAGCGAGTGGAAGTGAGAGTGAAGAGCTTTGTGACGATGGTTCCCTTGAAGATGACGGAGAGGATGATGCAACTGAGGGTTCAGATGCAGATTTAGATGAAGATTTTGAGCATGCATCAAATGGAAGTTGCACTGAGACCGGAGACTCTGAGTACAATAATCTGTATGACGACAAGGTTGGTTTCTCTACTCCTTAGTCAGAGCTTCTACACTATACACACCAATACATAATCAACGGTTGTATACACTAGATGACAACACAGTACTTCTGTCCTAATGCTGGCCTCTTTAAATGCTCAGGGTGAAATCTTGTTGTATTATGCTAGGTTTCTTGCTCCTTAATTGGTGCCCCTCCCATTTCTGACTGCCACATCCCTCCTATATCTGTTTCTTGTACTTAAGAAATCATTTCCCCCTGATATTAGTGTTTACATATCAATTTATTTATGTATGGTTGTCTCTTTATCTTTGTTTATTTCTTGTCTCCCACCCCAACCCCAGTCTTCCTGCTATATGTGTAGCTTCTTATACCTTGAAATTTGAATGTGGGGTGTCAAGGATTTCATTTTGACACGTGTCATGACAACTGATAGACATATCATCAATTAAAACCAAGTTAGGGAGTATAAATGCTTCCATTTCTGCTTTTATGAGTTGTGTTTCTTCCTTCACGTTGGGGTCTTTGCTTTGGAGCATTCAGAGGTGCAACACTTGTTGGTGATCTCTGGCATTGAAAAGCTGTCTTTTTGTTATTTCTTGTTTTTCTATGTTCTCTTTGCCCTTTTTGTAGTGGCTGGTGGACTTCTTATTCTTTTCTGTAAGCTATTCTCTCTGTCAATAGATTAACAACTGAAAGTGTTAATAAGTGGGAATATTGGCTCAATGATGCACATTGGGATTTCATGCTTGAGAGCGATTCTTTTTTAGCTTTTGTATATTTTATTGGAGCCTTCAGGCTATCACTTCAGATTCCTGGTTCCCTATCTTGGGCAGGGAATTTTCCAGCTCCAGTTCTTTTCTACCCAGTTCATTCTCTCAAAAATGTCACACCATACAAGTGTGCTGAACCTACTACATTCCAGTGTGTCTCATCAATACAGGGTCCGTGATTGTTTTTGAAAGAATTGGACAAAAGTTGGATTTATTATATCTCCCCCTCTTTTAATCTTCTACTCTCCACAATTTCAGTGATGCTAGTTCAATCCTTTTTTTTAGTTGTTGTTGTGATTTATATATGTTGAATGGTTTACCACCACTTAACTCTAATATCTTTGTTTTCTTTACATTATTCTTTTGGAGTTAGTCTCATCTGGATTACTGTGTTTTGATTTTTGTTGCTCTCTCTCTTTGGCTTTCTCTCCCCCATCCCATTTAATACTTTACTAACAGTGGCCATTCTGAAGATGCAGGGTTCCAAGTCCCCTGAAGTAGATGATAATCTTGAAGTCGGCCTGAAATTATCTTCACGTCCTTCACAAAATTCAGTGCAGCAACATGATATAGTTGGAGAGAGTGAGCATATTCTGGATTATAGTACTAGCGGTTCAGCAGTACAAGCTAATGCATCTGGTGAAGTAGTACAGGAAGTTCTTGCAGAATCAAGTCCGGAAAACCATTTAACCAACAAAAGTGCATCTACATGCATTCAGAAAACTGCAACTTTATCAAATGGACCTGGGCGCAGCACTAGGCGGCCCGCTCATTGGGGACACACTCCTGTGAGTATAAGTGGTTATTTACATATATGTTGTATCTTCTCTACTCTTGGCCCTTTATTACCAGTCAATCAGTTGTTCTTTTGAGCTCCATTAATTTTAGTACATCTCAATCCTTGCTATTGGACCCTTTGAAATGTGTATCTTTTCGCCTATTATTTTCCCCCGGTGTAACTGGTAAATTGTTCTTTGTTTTTCTATAGGTATTGTAATTGCTTTTCCTAATTGATATTTTGAATGTATGTGAGTCCAGGGAAGGAAGAATTTATCCATGGAATCGATGGAGTTTGGTATTGAACATGAGTAAGCATTCAATATTCTTAAACTCTAATACACAACTTATAACTTTTTGAAGTTCTTCCTATCTTGATGCTATTTGCTTCTTTGGCTGTTTGATTTAACTTGATTTTAGTTAAAATAGGACAGAGAGTTTAGCACTTCCCCATCATTAGCAACCATTATTGTTTTAATGCTTGCTTGTATGACTGCTACTGCCCAAACTTGAAACAATGTGTATTTTCTAATTGCACTCAATAGTTTTGTAAAACAGAAGGGGGTTCATTGATGATCTTCACATGTTTAGACCTATTTTCTTTTTCATTGTTTATTTCCCTTGGTCGTTTTTTGTCAGTATCCTATGAAAATGCATTTGCTATCAGCATTTTATTCAAAAGCATTTGTTCAGTATTTTTAATCATGTGCATAAATTCTTCTAGTATTTTGATTTTGATTTGAAATCCTTAAAATTTATCACCTATATAGTAAGTTATGTAGTTTTATGTGGGATCATGCTAGTTGTCCAGAGGATTGTGGTTCCATAGTAATATGAAAATCTGAGGCATGAATATGTAATACACACACATATGGGAGCGATCCATTCCAAAAAAGCTTAGATAGCAACACTATTCAAGCTAGTACATCTCTAGTCATCAAAACTATGGGTCATATTTTAAAAAAAAAACTGCACTCCAGGCCTTAGAGGTCCAGAAGGACAAGCGGTCAACTTTTAGTTCTGGAAGGCTTTTTGTTGAGAAATACCTTGATGTCCCTCAAAAAACATTTGAAAAATACCCTTCCAGAGGTTGTCCAGGAAGGTAACCAAAGTTTTATTTATTTATTTATTTTTCTTTTTTATTCTTCATAAAACCCACTTCCTCTCTTTTACTGTCTCCATTATTTTCTCTGGCCACTCTCACTCCAAAGACTGACTTCACTTCCTCTCTCATCTCTTTCCTTCACTCAAATTTTCCATGGTTGATCACCCTAATTTTTGTAATTAGGCCATGGCCAATCACCCTAATCCATTGCACAATCTTCTCCTCCTCAGTCAGCAGAGATGATGGGGAGACAGTATCGAAAACAATCATCTTTAAATTCCGTGTCGATTCTTCTTCTTGGTGGTAGTTCTGGATGGGGAAGGGAGTATTAGGTCTTGGATTTAAGGGGGTTTAACTTTTAAGTGGGATTGGGAGAGTAGGTTTAGGGAGGTGTTGAATTTGGGGTTGGAGGTGGTTTTGATATTTGTCTTTGGGATAGGGCTGTTTGGAATCTACGAAATAGTCGTGGAGGTGAGAATAGGCTTCGAGGCAGTGGAGATCTTCTGGATCAATGATCTCCATGCCCATCTCCATCTCCATCTCCATCTCCATCTCCATTTCCATTTGTATCTATGGTTAATTTCTAGGACTAATACTCCCAAAAGGGTATTTTTGATATGGCTTTTAGACCTCTAAGACCCGGAGTGTAATAATTTATTATTTTTTGAATTTGGGCCATATATATTTGTTATGGGCGACCAGAGATGTACTAGATGGAATATATATATATATATATATATATATATATATATATATATATATATATATATATCTAACAAAATACAACTCATTTTGAATTTCCCGTTCACCCTAATAAATCATCTGGGTCATTCAAAGTTTGGGATAAATCTCACCGTACACGTAGTTCCGGAGGCACGGGACACATCTAGTATATATATGGTAATGATCCATAACATGTATTTGCTATGGATCCTTATAGGGCGTACACCATTTATACCATTGAAAATAAGAAGAAAGAACGGTCAGGATTAGAAATTGAAAATCGATGTCTGCTACTATTAGTAGCGGACGATAAAAAAACACATACCATCCATTACTAATAGTAGCAAACGCTTATCAAAATAAGGGTTTGGCTTTATTATAGGGTTTATGGCTTATTAACTAGGGTTTATAGTTTATTAACTAGGGTTTATAAACTAGAGTTTAGGGTTTATTAATTTGGGTTTATGATTTATTAATCAGAGTTTAGGATTTATTAAAGTTGAAAAAGTGCAAGTTACGTATACATAATTGTAAACCCTAAACTTTAAAACCTGGTTAATAAACTCTAAACATTTATTGGTAAAACCAAACTGATAAGCGTCTGCTACTATTAGTAGTATGGTCTGCTACTAATAGTAGCGAACGTCGATTTTCATTTTCTAATCTTAACCGTTTGTTCTTTTTTTCATTGGTATAGATGGTGTATGCCCTATAAAGATCCATAGCAAATACATGCTATGGATCATTCCCTTTTATATATATATATATATATATATATATATATTTAGGGCAATGATCCATTGCATGTATTTGCTATGGATCAAAAAGGGCAAACAATATCTATAACGTCCGTTCCAAATTTCAACGACAAAGATTAAAAAGAGGAACACGGCGTCCGCTAGTAATATTAGCGAACGGTGTAATGACACAAATTGGACCATTATACCCCAAGTCAATGAAAGTCAATACGTCAAAAAATTACCCCGTCCGCTAGTCTTAACACCTGAAACTACTTTAGCAAAACCTTTAAATTGGCAACAAAACTTAAAAATTCGCATACATTTTGGAAGATTTGTGTTCTACATCAACTTAATGTTTAAAGTTTATTAACTAGGGTTTAGAGTTTATTAAAAGGAGTTAATAAATCTTAAACCCTAAACCTTAGTTTATAAACCCTAGTTTGTAAACTCTAAACCATAATTAATAAAGTCAAAACCTTATTCTTATATTAGTAAAAATAACCGTCCTCTAGTAATACTAGTGGGCTGTTTAATTGGGGGTGTAATTGTCCAAGTTGTTTATTTAGCTTGTCGGACGCCGTGTCTTCCTTTCTAATCCCAGCCATTGATCATTGGAACGAATGCTCTAGATGCCATTTGCTCATTTTTAATCCATAGCAAATACATGGTATGGATCATTGCCTATATATATACAGTATCATAAAATAAGGCAATAGTCTCTAACAAAGCCATGCTTGGTTTTATGTTAAGATATAAAATTGGATCATGAAGTTTAGCTAGTTGACTTTGGGATATAGGATTCAAGAATCTGCATCCTAGATAGTCTATTCATTAACTTGCATTTATATACCGATCTTGATGGTATGTATCTTGTTTGTTATCTTATTCGATATTTTGACCCTTTATTAGGGTTGAGATTGAAAGATTGGAGGTCATCAAAACTGAGTTGCAAAGTAGGATTGCAGAGGAGGTATCTACTTTACCCTTATTTTCTTTCTTTGAATTATACAGTCTAATGTAAAATCATCTTCATACGTCTGATTTCATTAAATTAATTTTTTGTCAATACAGGCTAAAGCAAATGCAATTCTACAAGAAAATCTGGAGAAACACAAGAATGCTTTGTATGAGCGACGTCTAACTCTCGAGCAAGATGTATGTGTAAGATTGGAGGGTAGCTCCTCCCAATTTCTAAGAATTCATTTTTCTCTTATTTTCACATTATTATGTTAGAGAGTGTCTACTTTTTCAGGTAAGGAAAAGCTCAAATTCTTGTTTTGCAAATTTTAGATACATGTAGCTTGGATTACACTAAGATCAACATTTGATGAATATGATTGCATGTTATTATGCAAAGTTTAAGTATGAATATGCCAATGTTATGGAAGGCTTCTGTTATACAGTAAGAACACTTGGCTAGATTGCACAGGAACTGTTTTTAACTAAACATTACAAACTGTGAAATTTTCCCTCTACAAATTTATTGTATGATGTAGCCTGCAACACATGTTTGATTTCGGTGATTACGCTTTAAAGTATTGCTTTTTTACTTTGCAATTTTATATATATCATGTTGCAGTTCATTTCAATTCGCTCCTTTTTTTTGGTGGGAATCTACTTCTGGACTTTACAGCAACACTTATATAGGCTTGTATTGTAGGTGGCAAGACTCCGGGAACAGTTGCAAAAGGAGATAGAGTTGAGGACAACATTGGAAGCTAGACTTATAATGTCTGAAGGAGTCTCCCCTATTGCTGGAACGGTCAGTTTCTCTCAAATTCACTAGTATTTTGGGTTTGACTAATCACTATATTAACTTGTAGATTCTTTAAAGGTGGAGGCAGAGGTTGAAGATATTGCTCAAGCAGAGGCAGATGTCACCAATTTGAAGCAAAAGGCTGATGATCTTGCAGTACAGCTTAATCAACAGAATGAACAAAATCATGATTTCATTCCTGATGCATGCATTCTGCCGGAAAAATACACAAATCATCAAGGAAAACTGTAATTTTTCCCCATTATTTGTTTCGATATGTTTGTCTGTCTCTCTCCTCCTTTCAAATCCTCTTTTTGAATCTATTTATTTTAGTTCAGGTGCCATTTCTGCTTCTGGTAAGGTGCCTGAGCAGATCATTGCCTACTCAGACTCGATTAAAGTTTGTCAAGAGTAGAAAACCTATTGGTGTTTTTAAATGGATAAATTGTATAGATATAGTCAACTTTCAGTAGTTTTCAGCTTTTAGTTTCTTCTCATTTCCTAATGCCTATTCACACCTCAACTTGCAAACAGGAAAGACAAGCAGAAGGATTTGGAAGCTACAAGTACTAACCGTACTTTTGATAAGTCAACTAGGAATAAGGTACATACTTTGATTTAAGCATTAATATTACCCCTGGCTCAATTATTATTCTGGCTGTACTAGTATACAGAAATCCTACAATGTTTGTTTGGTGTTTTCACCTATTGAAACCTTGTTTTATTTGTTCACTGGCCATTGGCCAATGAAGTCTATCAATCACAGCATTGTATGTAGGACAGAATTTCACATATAATTATATAAGCTATTGGCACTTGCACATTATTTTACTTGATTTTAATTATTGTGATAAGTTAAAAATATTTACTTTAATCATCATATGATATGCTTTAAATCATCACCTCAGTGGGACACAAAAAACTATTAAAGCTGTGGAAGAACATTTTATGCACATTGAGTGTCCAATTGTCTCTGTAATAATTTATAGCCATAAATCTGTTAATCATTAGAATTAATTTCTCTTACTTTTACTTCTAGAATAAAATTGCAAAGTATAATTTTCTAGAAGGAAAGAATAATTTGGTCCTTTCATTTGTCTACTACTTTTCCAAGTGAAGGACTACAGCTATTATGATTTCTGCTGGGTTGTTTCTGAGACTCTTTCAACTGTCCGGTGCAGTTCTCAATCATATTTTCTTTAAGGTTTATGATGTTGTTTTTTACACAATTCTTCAAAGTTTTCATTAATTTAATGGGTCAAATTTCAAAAGAAATGTCATTTTCGAGTATTATTAGTTTGTGTTTTGTACACATGCTGAAAAGATTGGTAGACTTTAATTTTTGGCATTCAAAAGCAGTTCAGATTCATGTAGCCAAATGAAAATGAATTCCAGATCATTGTAACATGGCTATGAATGTTATTTTGGCTTCTATGACAGACAAAGCATGTGTCTATAAAACATTATACCATTTGTTGTGTTTACAGGGTCAATCAAACAAGGCAGATGCTGAGAAAGATGTGAAACAAGATCCATCATCAATTAATAAAAATGTACCTCAGAACCAGCAGTCAGATCTAGTACATAACTCAAAATATGCTGGAATTCCACGCACTTCATCCTCTGCAGAATCAGTGACAGCTGGCAAGCCTGCTACAATCAATTCTAAGAGGCAAGGTACCAGGGGTGAGGTACGTTTCATCTTTCTTGCCTATGCAAAAGTTTTCTGTATCTATGCTTGTAGACCATGTATTAAACATCACTAAACTTGTCAGGCAGTTGGTACGTTTCCTGACAATACATTAAAATGATATCACTCAGTCCTTTTCTTTTTTCTTTTTTTTATCCCATATAATTGAGATTAGCATATTTCTTTCCCGTTTGACTGTGAATCTTTTCATCAAAAACTATTTTACTTTTACATGTGACCATTTTTATTATCACATATTAGGATTCTGGAAATGATAATTCGTAAATTATTCTGTACATTTGAGAAATACGAGGTGAATTTCTGGGCGGAGGTGCAATATTACATGCAATGATGCACATTTATTAAGGGGAAGCTTTGTGCAATTTATATCTTATGGAGTCAAATTAGAGTTTTAAAATCTAGATTATTGTTCCTCAAGTTTGAAGATTGGCTAAAGACTCAACTTGTGTTGAATATCAGGGAGCTACTTCTACAACTTCTGCACTCTCAAAGCTAACAAATCGTCTCAACTTTTTGAAAGAAAGGCGTTCTCAAATTGCGTCTGAGATCCAAAATTTTGACAAAGGGCATGCTCCAGGTCAACCTGCTCAAAATTCTGAGGGTCATTCCTCAGAAAAAAGCAGAGGAGCAGACCAGAACTCGGAAGGCCCATCCTCCTCATCCACCTTATCTGTCCAAAATATGGACTGGCGAAGAAGATCAGATGGCCTAGCGAGTCCAAATCTGGAAAGAGGAAAATCAGATGGTTTCCCCAATGTGGACAAAGGTCAAATTCCTTCGAGGACATTGTCAAGATGATGAGTGGTATTTCTTGCTCTTTCAGTTTTTTTTCTGCATAATATTCAACATGGCCTACAAAATTCTGTTAAGGACAATAGTGCACCAAGAAGAAGAGGAAGCTTTATGCTTTTAGGTCTTGACATGAATCCTACAACATTGGTATTGATGCCAATGCTTAAGGGAGCTACCGGTGAAGTTGAGACAACCCCCAAGCATATTGCAAAGATTATTCATCAACTTGATGCCTGATTGAATTGTTTGGAACCCCAATTAGTTTGGTTTGAGTTGGTTTAGTGATAAAGTAGGGTGATTGTATAATTTATTAGTGTCTTATGGTAAATGCAACATATAATATTAATTGCTTTCTGGCCTAATCTAGTTAAGCCAGCTGGTGTTGTAATGCAATCCTAGTTTGTTGGAGCTTGAAAAATGAACAGCTTAACAATTTTTGTCAATGAAGAATTCAAATGTAAAATGAGTGTGGGGCTGGTTCAAAAATTTGACATTGTTTTCCAATGCGATCAAGTTCATTTTAGATCCTACATATATTTCTTATGTCCTTTTGACTTTTTGTCCCCTTGCAACACACTATCCTTGGATTAGAATGTGCACAAAAAAGCTTAAGCCAAGCTTGGTAAGAATTGGAATCAAAGCTTCTATTCTATGCGTAAAAATATTTGACCATGTTATTCCTAAGCAGCATGTAGGTGTTGCTCCCTTCTATTCAGGAAGGAGTCTACATCTACATTCATTATATTTACATACAAATTATTATTTCTCTAATCATAAAGTTGATGCTGCTGCAATATGATTTTCAGTGTTTGTTTGATATATCACTTCTATTTGATTAATACTGTTTGCAATTTGTTACATTAGTGAGAGTTTCCTAAATAATGCCTTAAATGGATAATACTATTTGTACCAACTATATACAATTTTTTTTTGTATATAGTTGATATCCCAAATATTAATCTTTAAAAATTATTATTTTTAGGCAAACAAAATTTGTGTTCAATCATACCGTATACACTAGGGCTATGTTTGTTTGCAATAATTATATTTGGAATAAAATTATTAATCTCAAATGTCTTGTTTTTAAATTTAGACTTGAACTATTAGTTTCGGGATTAATAGTGTTGACATTATAATTATTATAATTTTAAAATTAATAGTCTTCCGATTATAATTTTATGGATTATAATAATTCTTGCAACCACTAAATAAACTGTATCAAAAACTGAAATCAAGATACACCAATAGGAAAAGAAGAAAACCAACAACTCCCTTTATCTTTTTTATTAACCACTCAGTACTCAATAAAGAAGCTACTGCATGACTTTTTTACATGAAGACTAGAGAGGAATAAAGAAGCTATCAAGCTACTGCATACCTTTTTTACATGAAGACTAGAGAGGAGAGAGAGATAGAGAGAAAAGAGAGAGAGTCTAGTTACAAAGTTCACGAGCAATACCCAAGCGAGAATTGGCAACATCAAACAGAATCCTTAGGTTTTGTTGCTGCAAATTGGCTATAACATTCAACACTGAGTTTACATTGTTTGGTGCTGCTGCCATTGCCAAACACGCCACTGATCCGGCACTACTGTGGATCAAACTGTTCTCCATGGGCAGAACCAGATCCAAACCCGTAAAATGGAACGTAATGGCTGGTGCAATATCTTCATTTGTTGCAGCAAAGCATGTATCAAATGCCCCTAGTGAGGTGAATGGGCCTTTCATTTGTTTTCTAAACTCATCTCTTACAGTATCGTAAATGGGTTGGACAAACCGGGTTATGACCGTGCCCGAGTCAATGATGGTTCCTGCACCGCTGCTCGGGTCGAATGCTAGGAGCTCCGGAGCTATGGTGACCTTAACTCGGCCAACATTGATTCCGGTGAGGTTCACGTAGTAAAGTGATGGGCGGTGCGGGTTTTTCAAAAGTGGAGTGGTCCTGATGGTCTTGGGTTGACCAACTGGGCCGAGTCTAAGTGACCCAGAATAGTAATATGATTTGAAACTGGGTAAACAATACGAGAATACACCCGAGTAAAGTGACCCGGATTGTGAAAGAAGCGACATGGGTCCTCGACCCAAGCCCAATAACCCTTGGGGCGGAACCGACTTGCCTGAGACTTGGTTGATGCACCCGAATGCAAAATTCGGGATGGTATCGGTTGCTAACCTTAGAGAATCGTGAGATAATGTAGCTGAGAAGGATGAATCTCCACCGTAGGATTGGTTAAAGAGACACGTGGTTGACCCAGATGTGGGGCAAGAAAGCCCATGAACTTGACCACATTCGGGCATGGAGCAATCTAACGACAAGTAACTGGAGGACGTATTAGGTGAAAACATGGTGGATGGGCAGCCGGTGCAACCCGTGCATGGTATCCAGGCCGCGTCATTGCTGGTATCTAGGACCATAAACATGAGCTGACCCGGAGTACCCACCTTGACTCGGGCCACATAGTTGCCAATGTTCAAAACCTGCTGGCCCGAGGCAATAGGGACTGAAGTGGGCTTTTGTCCCACAAGGCTTGACAAGTAGGTAAGCCGTTGTTGGTCTTTTGAGGCCATGTTGATAACAGTGTTGGCCCAAGATGAGGCGGGCCTTGGGGCGGTAAAGGGTGAGCATTTACCATAGATGTGAACAATGGAGAGATCTGCAGCATCCAATTTGGAGTTGGAAGAACATGTATCAAAAGCTATGGTGGTTGTAGAAAGAAGAGTGAAGAAGAGGAGGATTGCAACAATGGTGAAATCCATAAATGAGCTACCTCTTAACCAAAGCCCAGGAAAGAAAGGTGTGTATATATATATATATATATATATATATATATATATATATATATATATAAATGACTATGAGAGGAGGAGAATATATGATGAAAAACTGTAACTACAAGATGATAATGTATATGTCCAACAGAAATGAGAGCAATATATAGGAAACCTAGTGGGTGCAAAATTTACACAACTACCCTTCTATTACCATTAGTTTTACTATTAGTATATATAGTTTAATCTTCTCATTTTATTATTGTTTAGAGAAATGATATTTTTAACACCAAAATTCGTCGACGCGTCTAATTAATCACCAAACAATACGTCAAATTCTGTACAGAAACAGAATCATACTAAGTAGAGAATAAATTAACAATGGAGACTTAATGTTTTAGTACTCAGTGTTATTACATGTGAATTAGGGTATATTCGTGTATTTATATCTGATCACACCCTTATCATGGTAGTTACCATATTGAGATAGAAATAAATCTCCTTAAAGAAAAGAAGTTGAAACTAATCGAGATTGTTTCGTTAGAAGTTAGAAGTCAAATAAAATCGGGACCGAAGATTTCTTAACAATCAAGTCCCTCATTTATAATATACTTCCATGTGGGAAAAGAAGTCGAAACTATTCGGGACTGTTTCGTTAGAAATTGGAAGTCAAATAAAATCGGAACCGAAGATTCCTTAACAATCAAGTCCTCATTTATAAAATACCCCCCGTGGAAAAATTTATCCACCTAGGATAGATCCCACCGAATCAACCGGTCCATAAAATTATGCCTCAACACACACACACACATATATATATATACAACACAGATCCTGTCCGGGAGTTCGGACAGTGTTAAAATCTGGTTCATTTTTTTTCCTTTTTTTTAAAACAACTAAAAAAATATATATTTATGGAACTTGAATTTTTACATAATACAGTGTTTTGGTGTGTGATTTGGATACATATAACAAAATATGTAAAAAAAAATCCGACTTTTGATCAGATTCAAGAGTTTGGACCTGATCCGGCCCCTCTCTCTCTCTCTCTCTCTCTCTATATATATATATATATATATATATATATATATATATATATATATATCAACTTTCTGCATGCGCGACTCACATATATGTCATTCTAATATTGAAACACACATGCATCTTGAGTTTTCCCATTATTAATTTATAAACTACCACATTTTGGCATGCAAGTTGGTAATAAAATTTTCGATGCAAATAACTTTTATTGATTTCTTAAAAATAAGAGTTTTATTTTATTTTGTTTTTGGGTCGGGAGAGAGAGATTATTTGATATATATATATATATATATATATATATATATATATATATATATATGGGTCTCCATCCACAGCAACCGGTTGTTGGGGAGCAACTCATTTTGGCCAGCCGCTACAAGCTCTACCGGCCTTAGACAATTTTTTTTATAAGCCGGTAGAGCTTGTAGCAGCTGGCCAAAATGGGTTGCTACCCAACAACCGGTTGCTGTGGATGGAGACTATATATATATATATATATATATATATATATATATATATATATATATATATATATATATATATATATATATATAGACTATATGTATATACACAGCTGTGTATTACACAGTAGGCCTAGGACGACAGATTTTTTGGGTTATAGCGATGGTAAACTGTCGTCATAGCCCATAATAGCTATGACAACGGGTGAAACCGTCGCTATAGCCCAAAAAATCGTCGCTATAGCCTACTGTGTGATACACAGTTGTGTACACACATTTTTTTCTTATATATATATATATATATATATATATATATATATATATATATATATACGGTCCGGATCTTAAGCTCACCCTTTATCTAACTCACCCGAGCTCACCCCTCATTTAGCGACGGACCCGACGACGGTTCAGTCATACAACCGTCGTCTATACTTTTAGCGACGGACAACATAGAGCGTCGCTATAAGTATAAACGACGGTTGTATGATCGAACCGTCGTCGTGTCCGTCGCTAAAAGGGGGTGAGCTCGGGTGAGTTGAATAAGGGGTGAGCTTAAGATATATTCCCTATATATATATATATATAGGGCTATACGTATATACACAACTGTGTATTAATTATACAGTTGGGATATGACGACAAATTTTTTGGCAACGGGTTAAACCGTTGCTATAGCCTAAAAAATCGTTGTCATAGTCGACTGTGTATTACACAACTGTGTACATATATTTTTTTCATATACATATACAATGCGATTCTCCAATGAACCATAGGGGAGCGAACGAAAAATAAACCGACTATAACGACGTTTTTTTTCTGTCGCTATAGCATAGAAATTTGATTTTTATGCTATAACGATGGAAAAAATCGTCGTCATAGTCAGTTCGTTCTTAGTTCGCTCGAGAGAGACGGCATATATATATATATATAAAGAGTATATTATTTTATCCAACATATCTTGCATACCCCATTTAGCGGTTGACCGAGCGACGGTTCGATCCGTCACTATATCAAAGAACCGTCGTCATAGATTTTAGCGACGGACAACATATAGCGACAGACTGGACCGTCACCCGGTTCGTTGTTAAAAGGAGTATACAAGGTATGTAAGATAAATGAGTATGCTCTTTATCCTTTGTATATATACTAGCAACAGTTCCGTGCCTTCAGCCCTATGGACGGTGATATTTATCTCAAATTTTGGACGACTCAAATGATTTATTAAGATGAACGAAAAATTCAAAATTATTTATATTTTGTTATATAAATATATAAATAAATGAGTTTTGGGTGGTCCGAAAAATGATTCAGAATTTAGAACAGCTAGGCTCTGAACTTCCAAAGAATGTCCTTATCTCATGAAGCTTGAGATACTCTTGAAATTTAACCAGAATTACTAAAGTGCCACTTCTGAGCTTGCTAACTGTATGACCTATCGAACACACTGTGAAAGGGAACATTCAACATTTCATGTTAAAGTATAGTAGCATGACGTAATAATAGTACTCAAAATAAATTTAATAATATTATAATTTTTAATTTAAAAATAAAAATAATTTTTTAACTTTAAAACTAGTAGAAAATAAAAATATCTCTAATTTTAAAACTCAGCAAGTATATGTTTAAACAAAATTGTGATATTGATCATTGAAATAAGGAAATTGATATTTTCACAAAATATTTGGTATTTTCACATGAAAAGTGTTGCTATAGATGTATAGCGACAATAATTTATAACGACGATAATATGATATTTTCTTGCTTTGAATCTATAACGACGTTTTTTTATATAAAAATATTAAAAAGTCATGTGAAAATATCAATTTTTTTAAAATAATAGTTGAGGAGATATGTGATTCAAATAGCATGAATAATAGAAGGATAGAGTGGGATGGATATTTCTTATATGATTGTATTCGTTTCTTGTTCTTAGGCGGGTCAAGCACAATGATACGGTCGGTCACGGGCACAAAAAGAACTTGATTTCAGCCGACAGTATAAATTAAATTTCTATAAATTGACAGCATAAAAAAATTTTATATTAACAAAGAATAGGATTATAATGCGTTATTAATAAAATATGTGATCTTTTCATTGCTCATTTATTAAGAAAAATAAAAATAATAATATACAAATAGTGGATTGAATAATTTAACATAAATTAAAGTAAACAAATGTAAAGTGCAGCAAATATATATATATAGAGAGAGAGAGGCCGGATCAGGTCCGGACTCTCGAACCGGACCAAAATTCGAATTTTATTTTATTTTTTTAAAAACAACTAAAAAAAATAAATAAATAATTATTAACTTGAATTTTTACATAATACAGTGTTTTTGGTGTGATTTGAATACATATAACAAAATATGTCTGTGCAGACTATACATATTTTTTTTATACAGGTATCCAAATCACGCTCAAAACATTGTATTATGAAAAAATTTTAGTTCCATAAAATATTAAAAAAAAATTAGTTGTTTTAAAAAAAATAAAAAATTTGGGTCCGTATTTTAAGCCTGTCCGGAAGTCCGGACACGATCCTAGTTCTATATATATAGAGAGAGAGAGTCCGGATCTAGTCCGGACTCTCGCACGCTACTAAAATTTGGAGTTTTTTTATTTTTTTTAAAACAACTAAAAAAAAGTTTAATATTTTATGGAACTGAAATTTTTTCATAATACAGTGTTTTGAGTGTTTTTATCCGAAAAATTCGGACCTGATCAATGTTCTATATATATATATATATATATATATATATATATATACGCAGCGGGTCCACTCCGGACGCCAGGACTGGAGTAAAAGACGGACCAATTTTTTTTTATTTTTTTGCTTTTTTTTAAAACAACTAAAAAAATAATTAATATTTTATGAAACTGAAATTTTTTCATAATACAATATTTTGGGAGTGATTTGAATAACTATACAAAAAAATGGTGGTACAGTCTGCACAGACTGTACCACTATATTTTGTTATACATACCCAAATCACCCCCAAAACTCTTTATTATGAAAAAATTTCAATTTCATAAAATATTAAATAATTTTTTTAATTATTTTAAAAAAAAAAAAAAAGTCCGGACGGAATAAAATCCGGATATCCGGACTATATATATATATATATATATATATATATATAGTTTTGGAGAAAGGAACAGGGACAGAAACAAAGACAAATCTTTTAGTGATCCAAGCTTCTCAATTATTGACTAGGCCCCAAATTCATTCACGAGCCTCCTGCACAGTCCATGAAACTTGGTGTAATAATCCATAAGTTTGTAACAGTGCTGCTCATTAATGCCAAAACCTTGGGACCATTAATAAAGAGTAGACAGAATCCTAGGTTGTCTTTTCTTAGAAAACACAGCTATATATATAATACTTCCTCCGTCACTAATTGATTGGGTGGGTGGGTGGGTGGGTGGGTGGGGGGAGGAGGGCGGCGTCCGGTACCCTTAACGACCGGTACGTTCGGTGCCACCCTTTTTTTTTGTTTTTTTCCACAATTATGAGAAAAAAATAGAGCAAGTTTGAACAAAAAACTGTAAAAAAAAGTACGGTTTTTTATTGAAAAAAACACTGTAAAGGGCGTCCGGTACCCTTAACGACCGGTATGTCCGGTGCCCCCTTTTTTTTGTTTTTTTTTCCACAATTATGAGAAAAAAAAAATAATAGAGCAAGTTTGAACAAAAAATTATAAAAAGAAGTACGGTTTTTATTGAAAAAACACTGTTACAGTGTTTTTTCAATAAAAACCGTACTTTTTACAATTTTTATTTTTTTTTCTCATAATTGTGGAAAAAAAAACAAAAAAAAAGGGGGGCACCGAACGTACCGGTCGTTAAGGGTACCGGACGCCCCCCCAACCCCTCCGTCACAGTATTATTATTTTAAGTAGTCTCGTATTAAATATTTATTTTTTTTAATAATTAAATTTTGCACAATTTTTATTATTATACTTTTAGAATTAAATATTTTATATTTTTTTATTTTAATTCTCTCTACATATTCAATAAGTATAATTAGTTATGTGTTGAAAATATTTTGAATTGAAAAACTAGAAAGTCACTATCTCACCTACAATCGAAATGATTAAACATATTATTATGAACAGTTTTCTCATTTTATTCTTTTTCTTAATATACGTGAAAAATTACTAAGACTTTTATATCGAGACGGAGGAAGTAAGTTTTACATGAGTATAATTTCTTTTTTTTTACTGCCTTATCAATAATCCTTCATAAAATAAATCCTAATTTGTGATGGTAAGATGTACGGTGGTCCGGTGGAAAAGCCCTCCCGCATATATATGAAACGTTAAAAAAAAGAGAAAAGAAAAAAAGACCGCCGTAATATCTTGTATGCGAATAATATAAGTTAGAGAAATATTTTTGTTTTGAGAATTTCAAATAAGTATTAATTGTTTAGTTTTTAATATTACTCTAAATATTAAATACAATTTTGATTCTTTTACTATTTTTTGTCCAATAAATAACAATCTCTTCTTCCAATACATGGGCAATTTAGACAAATGATATTATAGTTAATACTTCCTCCATCCCTAAACAATTGACGTTATAGGGAGTTCAAAATTTCCCAATATATTTGGCGTTACCAAGTTTCTAGGAAGCATTAATTACAATTTTTTCTTTATTGCCATCAACTATATGGAGTATTTTATTTATCTAGATGACTATATGGAGTACATATTTTCTTAATTAATGCAAGGGTAATTGTGGTAATACATATCAATCTTAATGACAAAATTAGAGTAATAAATGACTTCCTTAATAAGTTTGAAAACTTTCAAAATGTCAGTTATTTAGGGATGGATGGAGTACTCCTTCCGTTCCTAAAAGATTATCATTTTAGGAAGTAATTTTGGTTCTAAAAAGATTATCGTTTTGAGTTTATCAATACATATTAGTTATTTTTTCCTACTTTACCCTTATTTAAAGTTTTCTCCTATTTAAAATTTTTTTTCATTCCCAATGATTCTTATTCAATTCAATACTATAATCCAACTAGTAATTGGTTGAATATGAAGTAATTGGTTGAATTGAATAAGAAACATTGGGAAGAAGATAATTGGTTGATACAATTAATAATGGTAGTATAGTATTTTTGCTATGTATTAATATTCCTTAATCTATGTGCATTAACCTCAAATGATAATTTTTTAGGAACAGATGAAGTAGTATATACTCACTCTGTCCCAAATTAATTGCTCAATTTTAATTTTTTTTAAGTCAAATTGATTATTTTTATAATTAATAATTAAGCATATATAAATATATTTCTAAAATTATAAAAATTGGGATTAGTAATAAATTGCATATACTTTCTTTTGGTTATAATCTCTTCACCTATATTTTAGCAAAAATAGTAAAAAGTTTAGTTTTAAAAATGGTCAATTTGACTTTAAAAAGTCAAAACTGAGCAATTAATTTGAGACAGAGGGAGTAATTATTTCCTTAATATTTGTGCACAACTCTAAAACGACTTATATTAAAAAACGGAGGGAGTAACTTGTAAGTGACCAAATAATTTAGTACTCCCTCTGTTCCAAATTAATTACTCAGTTTTGATTTTTTAAAGTCAAATTGACCATTTTTAAAACTAATATTTTTATTATTTTTGCTAAAATATAGGTAAAGAGATTATAACCAAAAGAAAGTATATACAATTTATTACTAATCCTAAATTTTATAATTTTAGAAATATATTTATATATACTTAATTATTAATTCTAAAAATAGTCAATTTGACTTAAAAAAGTCAAAACTGAGCAGTTAATTTGGGACAGAGGGAGTATTAAAATAATACTCCATCCGTTCCTTAATATAGGTCGTTTTAAAATTATGCACAAGTATTAAGAAAATGAATGTAAAATATTAAATATATTATCAATTATCTATATTGCCTTTGTATTTAAAAAAGAGAGTGTTATTTATTGGGCAAAAATTAGTGAGAGAACTAAAATTATATTTATTATTTTAAGTAATATTAGAAACTAAACAATTAATATTTATTTGAAATTCTTAAACGACTTAAATTTAAAAATAAAAATATTTTTTTAAAACAAATTATATTAAGTAAGGGAGGGAGAGGTAGCTAAATCAATTCCTTCATCGTTTCTCAAAATTCACGTGAAAAAGATCCCCGTAATTAATAAAAGCGGTGGGGTTAATTTAGAAGAAAATAGTATGAAAGAGAAAATGTGATGTCAGCAATGAAGTCATCCTCTTAAAAAGGAAAAAACAAATAAAAATAAATAAACTTCTGCAAATCACTCCAATAACTGGTATTTAATGAGGCTGAAAGCCTACTAAGTAGACTAATTTTGATTAGAAGAGTTGTAAGATAATTGAGTGTTTAATTAAATAATCAATTCAAAAGGTGCTTTTTTTAATAGAATATATTTTTATTTTTTTTACTAAATAAAACTCATTTGTGTAGAACTGAGACATTATGAAATTAAAAACTCTAAAATTAACGTGTGAAATTGCATTGCATATAGTGAAAAATATAGATATCTTAGAAGGTATTTAACTAATATACTTTATACGGTTAATACGTTAATTTTTAAATTTGTTAATTAAATTTTATGTTATAAATATAATATATATATAAATATTTAAATATATAATTTTATTATGATTTGACATGTATATCAATGACAGTATTACTAGTAAAAGTACAATAAATCTAACTAGATATTTACTTTACCAGATAAAAATAATAATGGGTGTTATATAATTTTGGCTTAAATATGAATTCGTACCATAAACTATATGTTATATTTATTTCGGTGATTCACCTTTTAATTTTGTCAATTAGATGATTGAACTATTAATTTTTTTCAATTGCAACAAATTGAGCATGCAACGTCAGAAATTGCTGACGTAACTACTTGTGTGGGGCCATAGGAAGATGGTGTGACAAAAAAATAGTTTTTTAATCATGAATAAAACAAATATGATTTTATAGAAGGTAAATTGTTCAAGCAACAATTAAAATAAAACAAACATTAAATTAAATATATCCAATATCAAATCATATACGATCGATTTAGAACAACTTCAAACCAAACAACTACTCAAAAAAAGCCATAAAATAAATAAAATGCATTCCAATCCACAAAGATCATCATCATCTCTTATCCTTCAAAAAATTAACGCCACCCCTAATTCCTCCATGACTTCTGCTTGCCTCGACCAATCTCACCAACGAACGCCTCTGGTGACACCCCCAAAATAGGTATACATCACCTATCTTGAGTCGCCAAATACATGGTACAAAATTTAAATACAACTTAATAATACAACTATCGTGTAAAATACGACAAAACATAAATTGAGAGTTTTAATACGAATATTGTCTTCTAGACAATATTCAACTCAAATGGCGTCCTCAATACATTTATTATCACACTATTTCATAGAATAGTGAGGACTACTAATGCTATCCCATGGACCGTCACTCTATTTCCCGATTAGTCTCGGCTACGTTCTCATTTTCTGAAGAGGACAATGAAAGCAAAAGGGTGAGCTCAACTAGTCCAGTAAGAAATATTATGACTAAGATAATGCAGAATAATTTATCATTAGTCTTCAACAGTGTTAAACTGATAAAATATAACAAACATCAAGTTTAACTGCAGCGGAACAAGCAATCCATTAGAAGAGTCAAGTAGAGAATAAAATCTAATATCTTCTATAATTTAAAAGGTTTTTCATCAGTTTTATCGCTGAGACTTAACTTAATAAATTATCCACATCATCCCTACACTACGACCAATGATATTCATTAGTATCACGACCACAAATTATCCATGCACTACGGGCCAAGGATATTCGTGTTTTCATCAATGGTCATGATCATGCCAACAACTGTCCATCAATGCACTACGGGCCAATGAGGACTTTTACCACATCATTTATAACATTACGGTTATGATTATACCGAATAATCCCTAGTCATAATTATACCAAGTCCATCTATACACTACAGGCCACAGATGACTTTCAACAAAATATAAAAATGAAGATGGTGATAATGATATAAGAATTCAATAAAACAAGTTCATGGATAAATTTTTAAATATTTATAATTTAATTTATCCAGAAATCAATAACGTCCAAATTGTCAACATGATACTGCGTTGTGGAGTAAAATTCAAGAATAATATTGTATCAAAAATAATTTAGACCGAAAATGAATCAATTTTTATCACAAATAGTACCCCGGGTTAATAGTACTCGAGTGAATAGTACCCCGTGAATAGTACTTCGGGAATAGTAACCCCGTGAATAGTACTCTGGCATGAAAAAGTTAAAACTTATCAAGAATGCTCAGAATAATATTTCCATGAAAAGATACTGAATGAAGCGCAAATATCAAGGATATTCTACTAATTTCATGGAGTATAGAAGCCAAAATTTTAACAAACGAGTATAGAATTTGAAATTTGAAACGAAATAATATTACTTACATACTACAGAGTATAGAAGAAAATATTATTTCAAGCGAATATTGAACAAAAATAACATCCCTTACCTTGAAAAGAAAAGTATTCCAACCGGTATAGCGGAGATATTCTTGAAGAAACTTTCACTATTTTCTACGCTCAAAACTTTCTAAAACTCTAAAGAAATATGCTCAAGATTATAGAAGAAGAATTCTCTAATTCTGGTGTGATTTTTAATTCTAACTTAAGCGCCTATTTATAGGAAAATGCTAGAACGCCATAGGAGACTAAATTAATAAAATCATATTATTTTCAAAAATTTCTACGCACACCTCTTGGACCAAAATTAAGCCACCACAAGTGGGACCCACCAAAATTCAGATTTTCCACACCAAACAAAAGTGGGGCCCACCATGTTTTTAAATAAAAATATTTAATTTCTGAAACTTCAATAATTCATAATAAATAGCCCTTTTATTAGAAAAATACGAATTTTATGTCCGTTCCACACGAAATCAAATTTTTTACAATTTTGTAGCTTTAACTTTTTCCAAATTCCAAACTAAAAATATCCGAAATCCACAACGGATGATTTGTAATACCTCATAAATTTCATAACAAATCATACGCTAATTTTTAACGGTTCAAAATTTGTGGACATATACTCAACTTATATATGTATAAAATATCCAAAAATCACAACAATCCAACGGTCGGATTAAAATTATAACTCACGTAATAAAGCTTTAAGAATACTGATTTGATTTTTTAATACCTCCAATCCGACAAAATACTGATAAAATACCTCAACATTAATTCCTTTATTTATATCCACATAAAAAATTTATATTTCCTTATCATATAAATCAATAATTAATTATTCATAAATAATATTACAGAATCACAATTATGACAACCAGACCATTCCCAGGAAAGAGGGGGCTTTCCAATAAGAATTTCTCCTTACTGGCGCGCAATTAGGTGACCAAACCTCTCATTGACAGAACTTTCTAGACATTGCCAATAATGCTATCTAATAATATTATTCAAATAATATGAATTATTGATCTGATATTGGGAAATACTGTGCATTGACAATTATTGAAACAATAATAATATAAAATATCAACGCAGCAATTATTGAATCAATAAAATAAAATATTGAACAGTAGTTACTGTAACAATTATTGAGTAGTGTCTTCTTACGTAAGAATCAATAGTTCAAAAATACTGTGCAATACTGTGTGCTACTGTGCAACAACGCGTATTACTGTATTTTAACCACCAGGTATTCCAACAGTGTTAACAGTAACAACTACGCCGTTATTTTATAAAAAGATATTTTTGTCGTTTTCTCAATCAGACAATAACTCTGTTGTGGAGTCCACCAATGATTGTGCCGTCGTACGAATATTCCCTGTTAAAACGAATATTCCCCGACCAATCGAACATTATATAACAACTTGCGTACTTTGCAAAATTTATAAATATTACCCACAACTATTGTATGACCCCAACTTTTTAAATAAAATCAAATTTTCTCTATTTATTATTGTGAATAATAAGATATTAATTTGATATAATACTTTGGTTATGAGTGAAATATAAAAATTTTCAAAATAAGTAAGTGGTTATAAAATATTCATTTGTCGGAGAATATTCGTTTGGTCGTGGAATATTCTTTCTGTCGGAGAATATTTGTACGACGGCGCAGCCATTTATGGGCCCCATAACGGATAACGGTCGGATGAAGAAAATGATAAATTTGAGTTTTTACAAATAACTGTGTAGTTGTTACCGTTAATACTGTTGGAATACCCGGTGGTTAAAATACAGTAATAAGCGTGGTTGCACAGTAGCACACGATATTACACAGTATTGTTGAATTATTGATTCTTACGTAAGAAGGCACTTCTCAATAATTGTTACAGTAATTACTGTTCAATATTTTATTTTATTGATTCAATAATTGCTGCGTTGATATTTTATATTATTGTTGCTCAATAATTGTCACTGCACATCATCTCCATTATCAGATCAATAATTCATATTATTTGGAATAATATTATTAGATAGCATTATTGGCAATGTCTAGAAAGTTCTATCAAGGAGAGGTTTGGTCACCTAATTACGCGCCAGTAAGGAGAAATCCTTATCGAAAAGCCCCCTCTTTCCTGGGAAATGCTTGGTTGTTATAATTGTGATTCTGTAATATTATTTATGAATAATTAATTATTGATTTATATGATAATGAAATATTTATTTTATGTGGATATAAATGATGGATATATTTATTTTATGTGGATAAAAATGAAGGAATTAATGCTGAGGTGTTTATCAGTATTTTATCGGATTGAAAGTATTTAAAAATCATCCGTTTGTGGATTTCAGATATTTTTTGTTTGGAATTTGAAAAAAGTTTCTTCTACAAAGTAGTAGAGAATTAAATTTCCTATGGAAAGCACATGAGATTTGAATTTTTCTGATAAAGGTCTATTTATTATGAATTGTTGAAGTTTCGAAAAATAAAATAATTTTTATTAAAACATGGGTGGGCCCCACTTTTGGTTGGTGAAAATATGCTGAGATTTTTATTCAAATGTGGTAGGCTTGAATAGTAGCAGGTAAAGTCATCAGGTAGTAGGTTAGTCTGCTATGTCGTTCTATACATTTTCCTATGAATAGGGTGCTTAGTTAGAATTGAAAATCACACCAGAGTTCATAAGTTTTCTTTCTTTCTCTCTTTCTATAATATTGAGCGTATTTTGTGAGTATTTTAGTACTTTGAGTGTTGCTATACGGTGCAAGTTCCTTCAGCACTATATCCAGTATTCCAGTCAGAAGTACTGTCTTTGCAAGGTAAGGGATGTTATTTTCTTCTTAAATGATATTATTTTCTTTAATATCATTATGCCGAAATATTGGTCTGAAATTTTTATTAAATTTAGAACTTTTTGTGTCGGGGCTACTATTCACGTATACAACACTATTCACGTATAAAACACTATTCACGAATACGACACTATTCACCGAAAAATAAAATTTTCTTCTTTTTGTCCAAAATGTCTATTATGGTTACTATCTTTGATTGTATCCATGTTTTGATCTTTATTTTTGAATTCTGCTTCAAAATTGGTTATTATGGAGTATTATTGATCTTGGATAAACTGTGATACGAATACCTAATATTTGTCCTTCTGTCTTACTGGATTCGTTTTCTTTAAAATATTTTTCATCATCCTCAGTCCTAAATGATGATATTACTGAATATCTTTGGCCTATAGTGCAAAGATGAATGATTACCTAATGAATATCTTTGGCCCGTAGTGCAAAAATGAACATGTGTTGAGATGAACATGACCAACTGGTGATACAAATGAATATCTTTGGCCTGTAGTGCAAAGATGAATATTTGATTCAAGATGTATATTGATTGATGTTACATGGATAAAATATTGATGATGGACTTTTAAATCTTAGAAGATAGTAGAATTCTCTCTCTACTTGACTCTTCTAATGGATTGCTATTTCTGCTGCAGTTGTTGATCTAAAATTTGTTGTCTATTATATTTTATCAGATTATTCCATGTTGAAGACTAATGATAATTTGTTGTATATTATCTTAGTCATAATATTCTTTACTGGGCTAGTTGAGCTCACCCTTTTCCTTTTTGTTCCATTGTTCTTTTCTGGAGGAGAAAATTTAGCAGAAACTAGCCGGGGTATGGAGTGATGATTCGAGATAGCTGTCTAGAAGTCCTCACTATTTTTGTAAAATAGTGTATCAATATTTGTAATGAGGACTCCTTTTGAGTTTGTATACTCTCTAGTAGACAATATTTGTATTTAAACTCACAGTATATGTGTTGTCGTATTTTGCACGATAATTATATTACTGAAGTTGTATTTGTTTCTATACCATGTATTTTGCGACTCAGAATGGGTGATGTATACCTCTTTTGGGGGCGTCACAGTTGGTATCAAAACTTTGGGATATGATCCCTGGCTGAGATGTGAGACAAGAACTAGGAGGGGAGAGACGGGGAATTCCTTCGCTAGTATGACCTGACTAAGTTTATTTGGTATTTATTTGGTCGGTCAGAGTATAGGGATAAAATATGACATGACTATTAATCCTTATTTTATGGCAGTATTTAAGAATGACAGCTGAGAACGTTAATAATGGAGTAAATCAGACTGTGGAGACACCTTTAATCACCTCCCAGGGGAATGTGTAACAAGAAGGCAATATTCCTCCTGTAAACAACACTACCGAACAAATGATGAATGATGGGATGTTCAAAAGTTTTTTGCAGTTCATGTAAAACCAGACGAGGGAGACCCGTGCACAAAATACGGGTGGAAATGATAGCAATGCGCAGCTTGTCACAGCCAAGCAGTTCAAGGAGTTGGGACCACCGATCAAGGCAGAAATGTGGGTCAAGCAAATTACCAAGATATTCGATGTCTTGGGATGCACGGAGGAACAAAAGGTTCCATTCGCCACCTTTATGTTCCGCAGTGAGGCAGACTATTGGTGGGAGTCTGTGAAGCGTACCCAGCCAGCCGCACTCAGCATGTCTTGGGAAATGTTTCAGAAACTATTTAATAACAAGTACTTTCCTGAAAGTATTTGTCATATGAATGAGGTGGAGTTTATCAGACTGGAACAAAACAACATGACGGTGTCCCAGTACGAGGCGAAGTTTGTAGAGTTATCCAGGTTTGTACCTCATTTGGTCAAAAATGAGGAACGAATGATGAAGATGTTTCTGAGAGGTTTAAATCCCGAGATTCGGCAATATCTTATATCTTATAAATTTTCTTTATATTCAGATGTTGTAAATATGGCTCAATTATTAGAGCGAGATAATGAGTATGTGCAACATAGGGACCACAACCAGGGTCATACCGATGGCAGCGGTCATCGGAGCAATGACAACCAGAGGGAAGGAAAGAATTCGGACAAAAGCGGTAACCACTCTGGTGGTAATCATGGCCGTGATAATAGAAGGAACGAGTTGGGAGGAGATTTCAAGAGGAGAATATACAACAATGATAACGTGAGGACGTCATCACAAACATCAACTATTTTTAGGGGAGGAGAACGAGCACCGGTCGTTTGTTACAAATGCGGGAAAGAGGGACACATCAGCCCAAACTGCCCACAACAATCCAAGGTGTTATAACTGTGGAAAGGAAGGTCATATAGCTAGAGATTGTCTAGTTATGAAACCAAGTTCAATGGGGATGGTGACTCCAAAGGCCGTCCCGGACAAGTTAAAGTCGGTGGTTCCAGGAAGGGCGTTTGTCGTGACTGCCCAAAACGCGAGGAACCCAAACGAGGTGATCACAGGTAAGCTAATCATAAACTCTTGCAAAGTTTATACCTTATTAGATACCAGTTCTACCCATTCTTTTATCTCTCCTGCTTGTGCTCAACGTTTAAACTTGACTCCGGAGAAGTTAGACCTTGACTTATCTGTTGAGACCCCGTTAGGAGAAACTTTCATTACATCTACTGTTTATAAATCTTGCTTGATTCAAGTCGGTACAATCACATTACCTGCTGACCTTATTTAGTTGAAAATTCTTGCATTTGATGTGATTTTAGGGATTAATTGGTTAACCACACATCATGCTAAAATTGATTATTTTCATATGGTTGTTAGTTTTCATATTCCTAACCAACCTATTATGCGAATTCAAACAACCAAACCATTAAAGACAATCACTGTCATATCAAGCCATAAAGCTATTCATTTATTGAAAAATGGATGTCAAGATTTTTTAGCCCATGTCACGGACTTGAACAAAAACACGTCAGATTTGAATAAAATTTCTGTTGTTAGTGAATTTCCTGACGTATTTCCTGAAGAACTTCCCGGTCTACCCCCAAACCGTGAAGTTGAATTCTTTATTGACCTTGAACCTGGTACAAAGCCAATTTCTAAAACCCCATATAGAATGGCTCCTATTGAACATCAAGAGTTAAAGGTTCAACTACAGGAGTTGTTGGACATCAGTTTTATTCGTCCTAGTACATCTCCTTGGGGTGCTCCTGTGTTATTTGTAATGAAGAAAAACGGAAGTATGCGACTTTGTATTGACTACTGAGAATTGAACCATGTGACCATCAAGAATAGGTATCCGTTACCTCGCATTGATGACCTGTTTGACCAGTTGCAAGGAGCACTGTAGACACTCGAAATTTCATTTTCCCGTTACTAACCATGCAGGAGGACAAAAATGACTTCTTCACACTCCAGAGATAACCTTGGAGGACCACAACATCAATTTCAACTCCGAAGATAGCCATAAGAGATCCAGTTCTCAACCCCAAAGATAACCCCGGGAAATCAGGTTCCAAACCTCGGAGATAACCTAGGGAAAGTCAGTTTCAACCCTAGAGATAGCCCCGGGGGATCAAGATCAAAGCCTGGAGATAGCCCTAGGAGGTCAAGTCAACCTCAGAGATGACCCTGAGAATAGTCAAAATCAACAACAAGCCAACCTCAGAGATAACCTTGAGAAAAGACTGCTACAATTACTTAAAAACCGGAGATAACCCCGGGAGGGGAAAAATGGTCATTTTACCAACTCAACTTCACTTCAAATAAAATACACTTATGTCAACTCAAAATGCTTTAATTTAAGTCCCACAAGAACCATATCTTAACTTCCGAGCGCAAACTACACAAAACGGCTCAACGGACTGCCTGACGGAAACCCGGGAATGCCATTTCGGTCATGGACCCATCTTACTAGAAAAAAAAGGTCAAATCATATATCATTGTGTAGCTCTCAGAAAGAGCTTTCTGGAATGGTATGGCACGCTTCCATCGGACTCCCGGATTGAAAGTTATGAGCGACCGAGCGAACATCGCGTACGTACTTCGTCACGACGGGACCCACACTGCCTGGGGCACCCCGGGAAGCCGCAGGTACATCTGCTACTAGGTGCCACAGGTAGACATGCGGCTTCCCCCTCTATAAATAGAGGGCTTGGGGTGGCCATTTTGTAAAAAAAGGAGGCGAGGAAGCCCTGCCCAATTTGCTCCGCACTCACCCCAGGCAGTGTACTTTCCTTTTTAAACACCTGTGAGCTCATATATAGCCCTTTTGTACCAACAAAAGTCAGTGTTTACCCACTCTAAAGATATAAAAGTCTTCTTTAGCAGTCAGCTGTAAGCTTTCTCACACACTTTAGAGTCTTTCTCTTCATCTTTGCACACACCCTTCTACACGTTGAGAACCGTGTTGCTTGCTTTTGCCTGGACTTCGGTCCGTGGTTTCATTTCAGTATGTATATATATATATATATTATATATATATATATTATATATATATTTACATATATATTGACTAACATTATCGAGTTATGCCTCGATTGAGCCTAGACTTTGGTCTGGAGCGTTTATTTGCTTTAATATATATATATATGGTGCGTTTACTGCTTATATATATATATATATATATATATATATATATATATTTACATTTATATATATTAACTGTGTGTCGACTTTGTTCGATGAGCTTAGACTTCGGTCTGGAGCGTTTATCGCTTTTGTATATATATATATATATTTATATATATGAACTATGGTCGGACTCTGTTCGATGAGCCTGAATTTTATATCCGGTGCGTTTACTCTGTTTTTGTATATATATATATATATATATATATATATATATATATATTTATATATATGAATTGTTGTCGAATTCTGTTCGATGAGCCTGGATTTTATATCCGGTGCGTTTACTCTGTTTTTTGCATATATATATATATACTTATATATATGAACTGTTGTCGAACTCTGTTCGATGAGCCTGTATGTTACATCCGGTGCATTTATTGCTTATATATATATATATATATATATATATATATATATATATATTTCGTCCCACCTGGAGTTTACTTCGTGGTAGTTGATCGCTTTTACAGCTTTCTTTACATTTCGTCATGCCCGGAGTTTACTTCGTGGCAGTTGATTGCTTTTTACAGCTTTCTTTACATTTCGTCCTGCCCGGAGTTTACTTCGTGGCAGTTGATTGCTTTTTACAGCTTTATTTACATTTCGTCCCGCCTGGAGTTTCCTTCGTGGCGGTTGACCGTATTTACAGCTTTATTTACATTTTTTCCTGCCTGGAGTTTCCTCCGTGGCCGTTGATAGCTTTTTACAGCTTTATTTGTATTTTTGATCCCCCATGGAGGTTCTTCGTGGTTGGTGATCCTGTCTGTATATATATATATTTATAGCTTTTATATATATATATATCTGCTTACTACTTTCATATAAATTGCGGTATCTTGTGCGCCTAGGAATCATGTGATCACATTCAGCCTATTGGATCTAGATTCGATTCCCATGATGGACATTTTCAGCTGTAAGCAACTTGTAAATTATTCTGCGATGTCTGAATTTCCTCAGATGGTTTTCATACCCACGAGGAAGTAGGCATTATTTTGTATATTATTTTCGTACGGTTGCCTCGCATCTGTCAAATAAAATCAATCAAGCCGAACACTTAATAAATTGGGAGTGTAAAAGGTCTCAATTACTATTGAGCATCAGGGTTTGAAAAACCTTTTTTTTATAAAACATTATTGCTATACCTTGCTAAAAGCTGAATTTTTACATAAATTCAAACCCTGTGTATATAGGTTCGAACGAGGCCTCACACTACTTCCAAATAATACCATATTGACCCACACACAAACACATTCAGATAATAGTTTCTTGAAAAGAGGCGGTCACCGTGGTAACACGGATGTCGAGGGGTGCCTAACACCTTTCCCCCGCATAACCATGTCCCCGGACCCTAATGAATCTCGGTTTCACCGACCCGTTTAGCAGTGTCACATCAATTGGTCAATGTGCAAACCTTTTCTCGGTTTTGTTGGTACAACCATTTAAATAACCAACTGGCGACTCTTAACTGTCCATCGTCGACATTATACATGTCAGACCTTTTTCACTTGTTTTTTGAAACAAATCTTACCTAAAATCAGAACACCAACGAACAAGTAACGGAAAGGGACACCCAAAAATCCCGACGTCGACAGGTAGCGACTCTGTTGGGGACTTCAGTAAGAGGACTTAAGCCGCTATTACAATCTTTTCAGAACTGTTATCTGCTTGTGTGTGGATGTTGCATTTACATTTTGATGAATGTGTAGGAATGCATTTCCTTATTGCACTTAGTTCTTCGCACAATAACTGCTTGTGATGCTAGTGCTTCGCACCATAACTGCTTATGATATTAGTGCTTCACACCATATCTGCTTGTGATATTAGTGCTTCTCACATGTCATCATTTTCATACAGTGAGACGCGATGTATGTGAATGTATGTTGTGTGGTTCCTCCACCAGGAGGCTATCCCGTCGGTGTTTGATTACTGGATTCGTGAGAAGACTAATTCTCCGAGGCTCAGGAAAGGCACCACCCAAATTCGCTCCAGTTGAAAGACCGGATTAACTTCCCGTCAAGTAGATTGCGATGATTTGGGAACCTTCATGCCAAAAAGCTGCTAGAGTAACCTAAGATAGGTCAGCCTTTGATAAACCCAAAACGGAGGAAAGTCTCTTCATGTTCTTATTTCAATTACTTGTAAACACAATTACTTGTAATTACATTCCATATCTATCTCCATGTAATGAGAAATATGAAGAAATGTGTACACATACATATTTAATATGCTACAAACAGCTGACATCCGTTGTGCAGGATAAAATTCCTAAAATGGACACATCACATAGCATGTTATTATATACATTCCCTAAAGACTAAACTATGCAAGTCTTTTGCAGGGAAGCAATCGGCCCCGTTACCCGTTTAAAGTCCAAGAAGGCACTGATCCCACCGTCAGGCATGGCTACACCGGGCCAGCCTGATCCTACTCCTATTTCCCGAGAGGTGTTTGAAGGATTAAGGAATCAGATAGCAGAATTGGTTGTCTTTCTAAAAGAACAAAGTAAAAATACGCAGGGCCAGACAATGCATAATCAACCAGAATCCTTCACACCAGGGGGCAGTCAGGGTATTGGTAAAAAGATGGAAACCCAGATACATAAACCTCATTCCAATAAAGAAATCACAAATCTCAGGGATAACCGAGAAACTGGGGATATAAGAAAGAAAGTCCAATAAATGGAGGATACCATCCGGTCAATTAAAGGGACTGGAAATTATGGGAGTGTCACCTATTCAGATCTCTGTATATTCCCAGGGGCTCAATATCCTACAAAATTCAAAGTCCCAGAGTTTGAAAAGTAAAATGGGGTAGGCGATCCCTATACGCACCTAAAAGTGTACATTGGCAAGCTGGGGTCTTATGCTAAAAATGAAAGCCTCAGAATACAACTTTTTCAAAAGAGTCTCACTGGAGAAGCTAAAGCCTGGTATGCCCGACATGACAATGCCAAAATCCACAACTGGGAAGAATTGGCCCATTCCTTTCTAAATCAGTACATTTTTCAGTCACAAATAGCACCAGATCGATATCAAGTGACTAAAGTGAAAAAGCAAAGTACTGAATCTTTCCGAGAATATGCCCAAAGGTGGAGACATCTAGCAGCGCAAGTCATTCCATCAATGACAGAAACTGAGATGGTAATGACATTTATTGATATCCATGAGGCTCCTTACTATGAGTGGATCCTAGCATGCATAGGAAAGCCATTTACGAAATGATCAAACACGGCAAAATGGCAGACATGGGCCTGAAGGCAGGCACGATTAAAGACTTCACTGCCTTGGAAGCAGTCGCCAAGCATATACAAACTGGCAAGTATGCGAGCGATCCCAAGGGGGTATCCGATAAAGGAAATGAAGATGTATCCCTTGTTGTACAGGGGCAAGCTAGGAGGCCAAACTACACTCCCCCCATTTGGAAAATGCAAGACAATCTGCCATCTCAGCAACAGACTGCATTCAACCAATACCCAGACAAGAAAAGAAAATTGGAAAGAACGGAAAATCGGGTATTCACTCCACTGGGCGATTCCCTTGAACATGTATTGGAGATATTAATGGATCACAAGAAAATTACCGAAGTAGCTCCACCTCTGGAACCAGGGAGCAAAAGATACAATCCAAGCCAGAGATGTGCTTACCACTCAGGGTCTTCAGGACACGATACACAAGATTGTTGGTCCTTAAAACATAAGATTCAAAATCTGATCGAAATTGGCAGTATTGTGGTCGAACAACCTGACCAACAAAATGTCAACACCAACCTTCCGTTGCGACATGATACAGAGGAAGTAAACATGATTGGGTTAGGAAGCGTTGAAATGTATCCAATTCGTAAGTACATACGAATTATGAAGGAATACCCCCAAAAGCACATAACAAATATCCTAGAGTGGGAAAACTCGGAGGAGGGTATGCCAGTAATGCAAAAATTGGATGCGATCCAGAATCAAGTAAATCTGCTGGCTAAGCTAATAGTGCACCAACATCAGGAAACAAGGCAATTTTTTACTCAACTATTAGAAAGCCAAGAGAAAAAGGACTCCACAATGAGCCAGCTAAATGAAGAAGATCAAAGCAGGCTGAAAATACAAGAAAATGGGGATGATAAAATTGCTAAAAGATCTCGCCAGTGGAAGAATCGATCGAGGGAATGCGAATTCTCAAAGATGAAAGATCAAAAAACCTCTAAAAGAGTCCAAAAATTCACCCCTCTGAGCAAATCCAATGAAGAAATGCTACATTTTTTGATAAGCGAAGGAAGGATTACTAAGTTGCTGCCTCCTATAAATCCCAAGATAAAGAGTTATGATTCCACCAAGATATGTCTCTACCATTCTAACTCACTTGGACATACGACTGAAGAATGCTGGTCTTTGCGACATAAAATCCAGGATCTCATTGAAAATGGAGAGCTGGAGATAGAATTTCCCATGACCAAAAAAGGCGGAAAGGAAATAAAAAGCTTAAGATGTCCATTCGAGATAGACAGTTCAAATGAGGTGAAGGTTATGAGCGACAATTCTTCCAGAACACAAAGTGGACTGATCCTAATGCAAGAAATGACAGAGGAGACAAAGGCATCCCTAAAGGAGATTCCCCCGCCAACATCAAACGTCCTATGGTTCCAAGATATCAACCATGTTCCTGATTTTAACACCTTGGATGATGCAGAGGAAATACTAATCCTTTCCAAGGAAGAAAAAACCAAAAAGGAAAGTTCTTTGCAAGAAATACAACAACAATTCGAGGGAGATTTCATGGTTGAATCCTTTGAAACCCATGAAGAAGGCGAAGGAATAAGTGAAAAAAAGGTGGTGAGATTGTCGGGGAATCCAACCCATTAAAGAATCCAGAGTTCATCCCTTTTTGCAATGCGTCCATTTCAAGCGTCCTTGAGGAATGTACTAAATCAGGAAGCGATCAAGTTATGGCCACAAGCGAAGACATTCAAAATCAAGGGGTAACCTCTATCACAAGCCCTGAAGGCATCATAACCACTGATAACTGGACTATCAGGCCTCAACTAGCCGAGAAGATGTAGATCAAGGGGATAAAGTTGCGAGTTCCAGAAAATGTTGGAACGGTATCACTTTCTTCGTAGTATGCCTTTTATTTTCCATGCATGTAAATAAATAAATAAAAAAACCATCTCTACACTCTTCTCACCACTTACCCCTTTGAACCTTTTCAAACCAAAGTTCGAACTACGCAGACCTGATCTCCTCTTCAATAGGAGTACGTAAGCAGCCATTAATGGTGCGGTCAAACCAAACAAAAACCCAAACAAACACTTCTCAAACAGATACACCCTAGACAATGATTGCCTAGACGTAATGGTCATCATTCGGGAGAAGGAGGTTGATGATAGCCCCTCCATCACTGCAGTCCACCAAAACTTTTCCCTCAACAATTAAAACAGCAATCCTTGCATTTGCCGACGAGGGTAAAAAGGGAAGAAACTCTCTCTACCTTGTAGATAGCAATAATTGCTTACTTTTTCTGTACAATATTAGCAGTTACTTTTGTCATGACATGCTAACACTTTGTATGATTAAACAACTTCATATATACTAAGTGAAAGCATATTTTGTTTAAGGACTCTGAATTTAGATGTGTCTGTACTTGTTGATGCGGTGCCTATTTCTCCACAAGGATTTTAACTTTGATGTAAAGTTGGGCTCAGACTTGATGGAAATACAAGAGGACATTGAGATGCGTCTGAATATCAAAGAATGGGTCGAAGAGAAACCGAAGACAGATCTTGATCAAACCACCTCTTTTAACCTCGAAACCTTAGAAAACCCCAAACAAATCCAGATTGGTACGGACCTCATTCCAAACCAAAGGAATCACATGGTTACTCTATTGACCCTATTCCAGGATGTGTTTGCATGGTCTCACGAAGACATGGTCTGTTTATCCACTGAAATTGTCATTCTTCGCCTTCCCATCAAAGGGGGATTTAGGCCAGTCAGGCAGAGGCTCAGGCGATTAAAATCTGAGTGGAGGTTAAAAGTCTAAGAAGAAATTGTGAAACAATTTCAAGTTGGTATCATCATAGTGTCAACATACCCTGAATGGCTATCCAACATAGTCCCTGTGCCGAAACCCGGAGGAGAGGTGCGATTTTGCGTGGATTACAGTGATCTGAACAAAGCTTGTCTCAAAGATAGCTTTCTCGTCCCATTCATCCGCATACTCATTGACAATACGACATGTACTCCTTTGCTGATTGCTTTACGAGGTGCCATCAAATCATGGTTGCTGAGGAAGATCGTTAGAAAATTATTTTCATCACTCCTTGGGGAATCTTTTGCTAGCAGACGATTGTCCTTCGGCCTCATCAATGTCGGAGCTACCTATCAGTGAGTCATATGGCTCTTTTTCATGATCTAATGCATAAAAAAAGAAAAAAAATAAAAAAAAAGAAAAAAAAAGAAAAAAAGCTCTTTAATAGGTTCAACAGTTGCTGCCTTAACGTCGACATGTTCTACAAATGGCTTCGGAGTTCGAAGAAAAATCCTTCCTCCACATTCCTCAAAATAAGAATGATTTTGCGGATGCGTTAGCAACCTTGGCCTCCTTGATCAACATACATGACAAGGAAGACATGCTAACCCTCACATTTACGCAACAAAAGCTCCAGCCTATGGGAATTCCATTGAAAAGTATTAGATGACCTACCTCCCACCCAACATTCTTGGTATCAACAAATCAAGAAGTACTTACGAGATGGATCTAGAACCGCTAAGGCGTGCCCGACTGAGAAAAGGCGGATCCATAAACTTGCTATAAAATTCTACCTGAACGGAGATGCACTATACGAAAAGAGATGAAGAATGAGGTCTCCTCAGATGTCTGGACGAGGACCAAGCTCAGAGGCTCATGGATAAAATCCATGGGAGAGTATGTGGCCCACACATGAGCTTCCCTCTACTGGTAAAGAAGATCCTACAACAAAAAAGTCCGACTACGGCAGTTTAAACAACACGACTTGGTTTTGAAAAAGATCATTGATAACCAAGCTCAGTCTAAAGGAAAATTCTCCCCAAACCGGGAAGGCCCGTTTGTTGTCAAGGAAGTATTGAGAGGAGGCGTTTTTAGATTACAGGAAATAGACGACGATGAATTTCCACAGCTTATCAAATTGAACACCGTAAAATGGTACTATGTCTGAGGTTACCATCAAGCGAACATCTTGGTTTTGGATCATCAGATTACCAGTTATTTCGGTTCTTTAACCCTTTACCACATACAAATCTTCCACACTTTTCCCCTCAGGGAAACATCCTTTCAAGCCAGAAGCCTGACTTCACTGTGATCATACCACTTAGGTCATCTCACCGCGAATTGAACCTCTTACGTTTGCAGTTTGGCTGCCCATACATGGGATCAAACTTTTCACACTTTCAGTTTATCCTCAACCTAGGATCAAATTTTTCTTCCCCGCAGTCTGACCTGCTCATGGGATCACGTTTTTCAACTCGCCTTGAAGGGCGAACTACGTCGACCTGATCTCCCCAATACACGGGAGTACGTAGGCAGCCATGTTATAAGGTCCGATCTCACCACAAAAAAATAAAAACAAACATATTCCTATCCATAACGACATACAGAAACAAGTCCCAAGACACCAAAGATGGTAGGGAATACACATAGATCGACGATCCATTCTGAAAATCCTGAGACATCTCACTGTCCATCTATCAAGGAGGAGTTTGGAATACATCCAGATTACAAAGTCCTGGAGAAACAAGCAAATATCAAGCAAATAACAAGGCACAACTAAAAGGAAAGTGAATCAACATATATTTCCCTGCCATATATAATGTTGTTTGATATATACAATGGGTACTGTACATGACAAAATGGCTAAGCTAGTCTGTGCAGGAAAATACCAAGTCCATCTACAAATCAGTATATATGAAGGCTATCAAGTCCAACATGGATTCCCTCTTAAAAGAAGGAGGTAACGATGTGATTTCCTGCCCAATGATTTCTACACGATCCAACAGATCCACTGCCAACTACATGCGATATCTCGGGCAGATATAGCGATATCCCGCTCAATAATCACTACATCTCTGGATGATATGGCCTCATCTCGCTTAACAACAACAGTATCTCTATGAGTTAGAGCATCATCTCTCTCAACTAGAGCGACATCATTACCAGAAAAGTTGTCAACATCAAAACCTACCTGTTCATCATATGGTACAGAGGTAAAAGCTTCTTGCGATCTCGGCGACTTATCAGCTCATCTGTCAAAACAACCATCCCAGACAACAAGCGAGACTGGGGTAATTTCAAAATTGGCGACAACCGGATATTGGGTCCCTTACAACAAGATTAGGGGCAATCTCTAAAGCAGCGACAACTCAACACTGGGGCATACACCAGTCAGTGCCATCATCACGGTCCATCATCATCTCAATGGCGATTAAGATACTATTCAAATACGACTTGGTCAATAAAGAGAGTTTCTCGTATGAATCCCTGGTAACAACATGCAAAAGGACTCGGGCATTTTGCGATTCCAAGGAATGAAAGAAGTTTAGGATGAAATAAAGCTTCTCATCAAAAGAAGGGGAGCATTCTTAAGAAAGAAGGTCAACAAAAAAAGTCCCAACAAATGAAATTTACACCAATAACATGCGTTAAGTCCTCACAAGTTGAGGCCTCTACACCGAAGTTCAAATCTGAGTAGCGAAAGAGCGAGTTGCACCCTCCAGGGATATACGCGGCATTCAGGCCATCAGTTCAGCCGAGTTGCGAATCAAAAGCTCAAGGAAATGGGGCACCAAGCACCCAACAGCGAAAGGAAACTACAAATCACCTCAAGAAGGATGAGACATCTGGTGGTTGTCATTATTCTGGCGTAACATCAGGCGAAATCTGGCGAAGCAAAACTTTAAATATTACTTCAGCGAAGGTATCAGATGATCCGGTATTCTAAACAATTAACATCCATCCAGTACAACATCAAGATAGTCCAGTGATGAAATCTTCGTATACCACCGTTCGAGTGGGAATCGAAAAAGTTTAGCGATCAGCAGGATAGGCACCGTTGCAAACTACCAGCGAATACATCGGGAGGGTATGGTGATTTCAGAGCGTCGTCCCCATTAGAGATGTGGAAAACATCTCAACTTATCTTCATCAAACAAGCATCAACGATTAAATGCCAAACCATTGGAGTCAACACCAGCATCTGCAGCAGCAATGATCGGTAAAAGGCAAAGCGATTTACGAATACATTTTAACATTCATCATAATATTCATTACATTGTGATTTGTAATTTTGCGATATGCGATATGCGATGCAATATGCGAAATGCAATATGTGAAATGCGATGTACAAGTTGCGAAGTGCGATTTACGAACTGCGATTTGCGAAAACATTTTCATATTCATCATAAACATTCACTACATTGCGATTTGCATCATTGAAAGTACCTTGTCATGTTTCAAGTGTCTACTAATCTTTATCATGTCCATTCCATTGCATTGCATGAACATGATAAAGAGGGGCATATATAGACACTCGAAATTTCATTTTCCTGTTACTAACCATGCAGGAGGACAAAAACGACTTCTTCACACTCCAGAGATAACCCTGGAGGACCATAACATCAATTCCAACTCCGAAGATAGCCACAAGAGATCCAGTTCTCAACCCCAAAGATAACCCTAGGAAATCAGGTTTCAAACCTCAGAGATAATCCAAGGAAAGTCAGTTTCGACCCCGGAGATAGCCCCGGGGGATCAAGAACAAAGCATGGAGATATCCTTGAGAGGTTAAGCCAACCTCAGAGATGACCCCGAGGATAGTCAAAGTCAACAGCAAGCCAACCTCAGAGATAAACCTGAAAAAAGACTGCTACAACTGCGCGAAAACCGGAGATAACCCTGGGAGGGGCAAAATGGTCATTTTGCCAACTCAATTTCACTTCAAATTAAATACACTCATGTCAAATCAAAATGCTTCAATATAAGTCCCACAAGAACCATATCTTAACTTCCGAGCGTAAACTACGCAAAACGGCTCAACGGACCGCCTGACAGAAACCCGGGAAGGCCATTTTGGTCATGGACCCATCTTCCTAGAATAAAAAAAGGTGAAATAATATATCATTGTGTAGCTCTCGAAAAGAGCTTTCTGGAATGGTATGGCACGCTTCCATCGAACTCCCAGATTAAAAGTTATGAGCGACCGAGCGAACAACGCGTACGTACTTCGACACGGCGGGACCCACATTACCCGGGGCACCCCGGGCAGCCGCATGTACACCTGCTACTAGGTGCCACAGGCAGACCTGCGGCTCCCCCTTCTATAAATAGAGGGCTTGGGGTGGCCATTTTGTAAAAAAAGGAGGCGAGGAAGCCCTGCCCAATTTGCTCTGCATTCACCCCAGGCAGTATACTTTCCCTTTTTAAACACCTGTGAGCTCATATATAGCCCTTTTGTACCTACAAAATTTAGTGTTTACCCACTCTATTGATATAGAAGTCTTCTTTACCAGTCAACTGTAAGCCTTCTCACACACTTTAGAGTCTTTCTCTTCATCTTTGCACACACCCTTCTACACGTTGAGAGTCGTGTTGCTTGCTTTTGCCCGGACTTCGGTCCGTGGTTTCATTTCAGTATTATATATATATATATATATTTACATATATATTGACTAACATTATCTAGTTATGCCTCGATTGAGCCTAGACTTCGGTCTGGAGCGTTTATTTGCTTTAATATATATATATATATATATATATATATATATATATATATATATATCTACATTTATATATATTAACTGTGTGTCGAACTTTGTTCGATGAGCCTAGACTTCGGTCTGGTGCGTTTACTGCCTTAATATATATATATATATATATATATATATATATATATATATATATATACATTTATATATATTAACTATGTGTCGACTTTGTTCGATGAGCCTAGACTTCGGTCTGGAGCGTTTACTTGTTTTTGTATATATATATTTATATATATGAACTGTGGTAGGACTCTGTTCGATGAGCCTGGATTTTATATTTGGTGCGTTTACTCTGCTTTTATATATATATATATATATATATATATATATATTTATATATATGAATTGTTGCCGGACTCTGTTCGATGAGCCTGGATTTTATATCCGGTGCATTTACTTTATTTTTTTGTATATATATATATATATATATATATATATATATATATATATATATATATACTTATATGTATGAACTGTTGTCAAACTCTGTTCGATGAGCCTAGAAGTTACATCCGGTGCATTTATTGCTTATATATATATATATATATATATATATATATATATATATATATTTCGTCCCACCTGGAGTTTATTTCGTGGTGGTTGATCGCTTTTACAACTTTCTTTACATTTCGTCCTGCCTGGAGTTTACTTCGTGGCAGTTGATTACTTTTTATAGCTTTATTTACATTTCGTCCCGCCTGGAGTTTTCTTCATGCCGGTTGACCGTATTTACTGCTTTATTTACGTTTTGTCCCGCCTGGAGTTTCCTCCGTGGCGGTTGATAGCTTTTTACAGCTTTATTTATATTTTTGATCCCCCATGGAGGTGCTTCGTGGTTGGTGATCCTGTCTGTATATATATATATTTGCAACTTTTATATATATACGTGCTTACTGCTTTTATATAAATTGCGGTATCTTGTGCGCCTAGGAATCATGTGATCACAGATTCAGCCTATTGGATCTAGATTCGGTTCTCGTGATGGATATTTTCAGCTGTAAGCAGCTTGTAAATTATTCTGCGATGTCTGAATTTCCTCAGATGGTTTTTATACCCACGAGGAAGTCGGCATTATTTTATACATTATTTTCGTACCGATGCCTCGCATCTGTCAAATAAAATCAATCAAGCCGAACACTTAATAAAATGGGAGTGTAAAAGGTCTCAATTACTATTGAGCATCAGGGTTTGAAAAACCTTTTTTATAAAACATCATTGCTATACCTTGCTAAAAATTGAATTTTTTACATAAATTTAAACCCTGTGTATATAGGTTCGAACGAGGCCTCGCACTACTTCCAAATAATAGCACATTGACCCACACACACACACACACACATTCAGATAATAGTTTCTTGAAAAGAGGCGGTCACCATGGTAACACGGATGTCGGGGGGTGCCTAACACCTTCCCCCCCGCATAACCAAGTCCCCGGACCCTAATGAATCTTGGTTTCACCAACCCGTTTAGCAGTGTCACATCACTAGGTCAATGTGCAAACCTTTTCTCGGTTGTGTTGGTACAACCATTTAAAAAACCAACTGGCGACTCTTAATAGTCCATCGTCGACATTATACATGTCGGACCTTTTTCACTTGTTTTTTCAAACAAATCTCACCTAAAATAAGAACACCAAAGAACAAGTAACGGAAAGGGACACCCAAAAATCCTGACGTCGACAAGCACAATTCTTTTCAAAGATCGATCTTCATTCTGGATATCATTAGCTGAAGATTAAAACTGAGGATATTCCAAAGACTGCCTTCAAAACTCGGTACATGCATTATGAATTCATAGTCATGTCTTTTGGATTGACTAAAGCTCCTGCCGCTTTCATGGATATGATGAACCGTGTATTTAAAGAATATTTGGATTAGTTCATTATTGTCTTTATTGATGACATCCTCATCTATTCCAAAAGCCGTAAAGATCATGAACGCCATTTGAAGCTGGTACTGCAAAGGCTTCGTGATAACAAGCTATATGCCAATCTGAAGAAATTCGAGTTCTGGCTTGAGGAAGTAGCATTCCTTGGGCACGTGGTGTCAAAACATAGAGTATCTGTCGACCTGGCGAAGATTGAAGCCATACAAAGTTGGGAGCAACCGAAGTCGGTGACCGAAGTACGTAACTTTCAGGGCTTAGCTGGTTATTATCGGAGATTCGTGGAAGGATTTTCTCGAATCGCTACTCCTTTAACTCAACTAACTCGTAAAGATATAAAATTCGGTTGGAGTGAGGATTGTGAGAAGAGTTTTCAAGAATTCAAGAGAAGACTTATTTCGGCACCTGTTCTGACAATACCATCTGGTTTAGATGGATTTGTTATCTACAGTGATTCTTCAGGCAAATGGTTAGGATGTGTTCTCATGCAACATGGGAAAGTCATAGCCTATGACTCACAGCAAATCAAAGAATATGAGAGGAATTATCCTACTCATGATCTCGGGTTGGCATCAGTCATTTTCGCGTTGAAGATCTGGAGAAACTACTTGTATGGGGAGAAAGTGGAGATCTATACAAATTATAAAAGCCTCAAATATTTCTTAACCCAAAAGGAACTTAATATGCGGCAACGACGTTGGCTCGAGAATTTGAAATATTATGATCATACCATCCAATATCATCCCGGAAAAGCAAACTTGGTAGCTGACACATTGAGTAGAAGATCATATGCGGGTACGAGTGCAATGTTGTTAACACAAAGGTCCATTTTGTATGACTTGCAAAGGATGGGGATAGAGGTAAAGGCTCCAAGTACCCACGTGATGATATCAAACATACGAGTAGAATCGACTTTAATTGATAAAGTTAAAACTGCTCAAGCTACGGAAATGAAGCTAATGCGTATGTAGAAGAAAGTGCAAGAAGGTGCTATTCCAGAAGCAAGAATCGATTATGAAGGAATACTTTGAGTCAACTCCAGACTTTGTGTTCCTAATGATTTTGACTTGAAGCATAGAATCATGATGGAGGCACACAACACACCGTATGCAATCCATCCTAGGAGTACCAAAATGTATCATGATCTTCGACATACATTTTGGTGGAACAATATGAAGAGAGAGATCGTGGAGTTTATCTCGAGGTATTTAACTTGTCAACGTGTAAAGGCGGAGCATCAAATACCAAAGGGTCCATTACAACAACTTGAGATTCTGAAATGGAAGTGGGAACACATTACTATGGATTTTGTTACGCGTCTTCCCAAGGTTTCTCAAGGCATAGATGCGATTTGGGTTATTGTTGATAGATTAACCAAGTCTGCCCATTTCTTGCCTATATGTGAGACTTATTCCCTTGAACGTCTTGCTAGTATGTACGTGAATGAGATTGTGAGATTGCATGGCATGCCAGTATCCATAGTCTCGGATCGTGACCCAAGATTCACTTCATGATTTTGGGTTAGCTTGCAGAAAGCTATTGGCACGGATTTACGATTCAGTTCGGCATACCATCCTCAAACGGACAGACAATCAGAGAGGACTATTCAAACTCTTGAAGATCTATTAAGACTCTGTGTCCTAGATTTCAAAGGGAGTTGGGATAAGTACCTACCATAGGTGGAATTCTCCTACAACAAAAGTTATCAGGCAAGTATAGGTGTGGCTCCATTCGAAGAATTGTATTGAAGAAAATGTCATTCTCCAGTATCCTGGGACGAGGTGGGTGAAACAACATTGTTAGGACCAGAGTTGGCACGAATGACTACAGAGAAAATCTAAATGATTCGACAACATATACAAACGGTACAGGATCGACAAAAGAGTTAAATGGATCTTCATCGAAAGGACGTGAAATTTAATATTGGGGATCATGTATTTTTACGTGTTGCACCATGGAAGGGAGTTACAAGATTTGGGAAGAGATGAAAGATCAATCCACGATTTATTGGTCCATTTGAGATTCTTGACCGAATAGGAAATGTGGCCTATAGACTCGCATTACCTCCAAGTATGTCTCGTGTTCATAATGTTTTTCACATATCTATGCTTCATAAATATGTTAAAGACCCGAACCATATTATTGAGTTAGAACCAGACGAGATAGCCGAAGATTTAACGTATGAGGAGGTACCTGTTAAGATCTTGGATAAAAAAGAGCATGTCCTACGCACGAAGGTTATACCACAAGTTAAGGTTTTGTGGAGAAACCATGCTATTGAAGAGATGACCTGGGAGTTGGAATCAAAAATGAAAGCGAGGTATCCTCACCTTTTCGAAACACCAGGTACGTACGTCAATTTCGAGGACGAAATTTCATAAGGAGGGGAGGTTGTAAGACCCCAACTTTTTAAATAAAATCAAATTCCCTCTATTTATTATTATGAATAATAAGGTATTAATTTGATATAATACTTTGGTTATGGGTGAAATGTGAAAATTTTTAAAATAAGCAAGTGGTTATAAAATATTCATTTGTCGGGGAATATTCGTTTGGTCGTGGAATATTCTTTCTGTTGGGGAATATTCGTACGACGGCACATCCATTTGTGGGCCCTATAACAGATAACGGTCGGATAAAAAAAATGACAAATTTGAGTTTTTACAAATAACGACGTAGTTGTTACCGTTAACACTGTTGAAATATCCGGTGGTTAAAATATAGTAATACGCGTGGTTGCACAGTAGCACACAGTATTGCACAGTATTGTTGAATTATTGAATCTTACGTAAGAAGGCACTACTCAATAATTGTTACAATAATTACTGTTCAATATTTTATTTTATTGATTCAATAATTGATGCGTTGATATTTTATATTATTGTTGCTCAATAATTGTCACTGCACATCATCTCCATTATCAGATCAATAATTCATATTATTTGGAATAATATTATTAGAGCGCATTATTGGCAATGTCTAGAAAGTTCTATCAAGGAGATGTTTGGTCACCTAATTGCGCACCAGTAAGGAGAAATCCTTATCGAAAAGCCCCCTCTTTCCTGGGAACTGTCTGGTTGTCATAATTATGATTCTGTAATATTATTTATGAATAATTAAGTATTAATTTATATGATAAGGAAATATTTATTTTATGTGGATATAAATGATGGATATATTTATTTTATGTGGATAAAAATGAAGGAATTAATGCTGAGGTATTTTATCAGTATTTTGTCGGATTGAAAGTATTTAAAAATCACCCGTTTGTGGGTTTCAGATATTTTTTGATTGGAATTTAGAAAAACTTTCTTCTACAAAGTTGTAGAGAATTAAATTTCCTATAGAAAGCACATGAGATTTGAATTTTTCTGATAAAGGGCTATTTATTATGAATTGTTCAAGTTTCGAAAAATAAAATGATTTTTATTAAAATATGGGTGGGCTCCACTTTTGGTTGGTGAAAATATGCTGAGATTTTTATTCAAATGTGGTAGGATTGAATAGTAGCTGGTAAAGCCATCAGGTAGTAGGTTAGTCTGTTATGGCGTTCTAAGCATTTTCCTATAATAGGGTGCTTAGTTAGAATTGAAAATCACACCAGAATTCATAAGATTTCTCTATTTCTCTTTCTATAATATTGAGCGTATTTTGTGAGTATTTTAGTACTTTGATTGTTGCTATACGGTGCAAGTTCCTTCAGTACTATATCCAGTATTCCAGTCAGAAGTACTATCTTTGCAAGGTAAGGGATGTTATTTTCTTCTTAAATGATCTTGGATAAACTGTGATACGAATCCCTACTATTTGTCCTTCCATCTCACTGGATTCGTTTTCTTTAAATTATTTTTCATCATCCTCAGTCTTAAATGATGATATTAATGAATATCTTTGGCCTGTAGTGCAAATATGAAATGATTACCTAATAATATCTTTGGCCCGTAGTGCAAAGATGAACAGGTGTTGAGATGAACATGACCAACTGGTGATACAAATGAATATCTTGGGCCTGTAGTGCAAATATGAATATTTGATTCAAAATGTATATTGATTGATGTTACAGGGATAAAATATTGATGATGGACTTTTAAATCTTAGAAGATAGTAGAATTCTCTCTCTACTTGACTCTTCTAATGGATTGCTGTTTCTGGTGCAGTTGTTGATCTAAAACTTGTTGTCAATTATATTTTATCAGATTATTCCCTGTTGAAGACTAATGATAATTTGTTGTATATTATCTTAGTCATAATATTCTTTACTGGGCTAGTTGAGCTCACCCTTTTCCTTTTTGTTCCATTGTTCTTCTCAGGAGGAGAAAATTTAGCAGGAACTAGCCGGGGTATGGCGTAATGATTCGAGATAGCTGTTTAAAAGTCCTCACTATTTTTGTAAAATAGTGTATCAATATTTGTAATGAGGACTCCTTTTGAGTTTGTATACTCTCTAGTAGACAATATTTATATTCAAACTCACAGTATATGTGTTGTCGTATTTTGCAGGATAATTATATTACTGAAGTTGTATTTGTTTCTATACCACATATTTGGCGACTCAGAATGGGTGATGTATAACTATTTTGGGGGCATCACAGTTGGTATCAAAGCATAGGGATATGATCCTTGACTGAGATGTGAGACAAGAACTAAGAGAGGAGAGACGGGAAATTTCTTCGTTAGTATGACCTAACTAAGTTTATTTAGTATTTATTTGGTCAATCAGAGTATAGGGATAATATATAACATGACTATTAACCCTTTTTATGGCAGTATTTAAGAATGACAGCTGAGAACGTTAATAATGGAGTAAATCAGACCATGGAGACACCTTTAATCACCACCCAGGGGAACGTGCAACAAGAAGGCAATATTCCTCCTATAAACAACACTATCGAACAAATGATGAATGCTGGGATGTTCAGATGTTTTTTGCAGTTCATGCAAAACCGGACGAGGGAGGCTCGTGCACAGAAAACATGTGGAAATGATAGCAATGCGCGGCTTGTCACAGCCAAGCAGTTCAAGGAGGTGGGACCACCAGAATTTATTGGAAAGCCGGATCCGATTAAGGCGGACACGTGGGTCAAACAAATTACCAAAATATTCGATGTCTTGGGATGCACGGAGGAACAGAAGGTTCCATTCGCCACCTTAATGTTCCCCGGTGAGGTAGACTACTGGTGGGAGTCTTTGAAGTGTACCCAGCTGACCGTACTCAGCATGTCTTGGGAAACGTTTCAGAAACTGTTTAATAATAAGTACTTTCCTGAAAGTATTCGTCATATGAAGGAGGTGGAGTTTATAAGACTGGAACAAAACAACATGATGGTGTCCCAATACGAGGCGAAATATACAGAGTTATCCAGGTTTGCACCTTATTTGGTTAAAAATGAGGAACGAATGACGATGATGTTTCTGAGAGGTTTTAAGCCCGAGATTCGGCAATATCTTATATCTCATAAATTTGCTTTATATTCAGTTGTTGTAAACATGGCTCAATTATAAAGCAACTTCCTCGTCAAATATAATGAATGATTTGGCCTGCAGTGCAAAGATAAATGATTACCTAATGAATGAATATCTTTGGCCCGTAGTGCAAAGATGAACAGGTGTTGAGATGATAATGACCAACTGGTGATACAAATGAATATCTTTGGCCTGTAGTGCAAAGATGAATATTTGATTCAAGATGTATATTGATTGATGTTACAGGGATAAAATATTGATGGTGGACTTTTAAATCTTAGAAGATAGTAGAATTCTCTCTCTACTTGACTCTTCTAATGGATTGCTATTTCCGCTACCGTTGTTGATCTAAAACTTGTTGTCTATTATATTTTATCAGATTATTCCCTGTTGAAGACTAATGATAATTTGTTATATATTATCTTAGTCATAATATTATTTACTGGGCTAGTTGAGCTCACCCTTTTCCTTTTTGTTCTATTGTTCTTCTCAGGAGGAGAAAATTTAGCAGGAACTAGCCGGGGTATGGAGTGATGATTCGAGATAGCTGTTTAGAAGTCCTCACTATTTTTGTAAAATAGTGTATCAATATTTGTAATGAGGACTCCTTTTGAGTTTGTATACTCTCTAGTAGACAATATTTATATTCAAACTCACAATATATGTGTTGTCGTATTTTGCAGGACAATTGTGACAACCCGAAAATTTAGGCAATTCATTAAAATCTTAAATGATTGATTTAAGGTCAAATAATAGACCTAGACAGAAAATAAGTGTATGCGTTTAATGTTATTGGGATGGAATTTTGAGGGTTTCAAAATTCTGTAAAGGATATAGGTGAATTATTCAGGATTAAGGATTTATGTGATTATGTTCTGTGTTTATGGTTAATGATGTGTTCAGAATGTGGTTAAGGGTCATGGGTTGATCAGATAAATTACATCTGTGACAAACCCTATGAATATATTAAGAACGTCAAACGTTCAGTTAGAAAACCCTAACGTCTAATAAGAAACCCTAGAAATCGGTTCTGGAAACCCTAGTTCCAGTTCCGGGAGTCCGAAATCTTAAATCGGATATTGAAAACCCTAGATTGGGAATGCAATGATATGTACAAGGTTAAACGTCATTAATATTAAATTTATTAGGAAAAACCCTAATGAATTACTGGAAATTCTAGTTGTTTATTTGAAAACCCTAATACCAGATCTGAAAACCCTAATTTCAGATTCTGATAAAATGAAACCCTAATCTGGGTATATAACGGAGAATTTTATTGCTTTAGTGCTATTAATTATGTATTAATTAGGGTAAAGGTTAATTAATTAACAAACCCTAATTTCTAATTTTTGGAACCCTAATTGTTCCGTTAAAAACCCTAATTGTTCAGTGGTGAATTTAATTGCTAATAGTAGCAATGTTAATTAGGAAACCCTAATCCTAATTATTTCAATTTTTGAGTAATTAGAAAACCCTAATCTAATTACGAATATTTAATTTCTAAAATTAGAAAATTTAATTTTTCTATTAGAAAACCCTAATTTGTGGGTTATAAACCCTAATGACCATTTTGACCCTAATTGCTAAATTAGCAATGTTAATTAGGAAATATTAATCCTAATTTGTTAAAGTCCTAATGTAATTAGGAAATTATAATATAATTAGAATCCCTAATTATATTTTTTTAAATCATGATTTTCTATTTTAAATTCTAATTAGAAAATCTTAGAAATCCAAGTTGCTAAATATTTAAGGGTTAAAATCTAAACCCTAAATACTCCAAACCCTAAACCCTAAGGGTTTCATCAAATGCAAAATTCTAGAAATTTAAGGAAAGGACAAAAATGCCCTTTTGTGTATTATTTTAGATTTCTTGCAAATCTTGGCTAAATCTTGGTTGTTCAACAACCCTAAGCCTAAACCTAGCATAGCATTTGACTGAAGATGACAGCAAATCAGCCCTTTTACAGCCATTCATGCATAATCAATTTATATATATAGATTTAGAGAGAGAAAAAGCCACTTGATTTTTCATTTTCTCCAAGACTTGTCTCTCTCTATATTTTCGGGAGCTAGAGTGAGAAAGAGTGAGAAACTAAAGCCATGGTAAAGTTTTAGCAAGCCAGAAACAGATCAAAGGATCAGAAAATCAAAATCAAGCTCAAAAGGTATAAAAACCCTAAAATTTTGAAATCTGTGATTTGATGTTGTTTGATGTTAGTGATTGTTCAAAGTTGTGTAATAGGGTGTCAATTAGAGATCTGGGTTGTTGGATCATGAACCCATAACATCAAAGTGCACGAATCTTGCATTTTTGGAAATCTGGAAATCTGGAAATTTAAGGCCTGACAGCCGAATGTCAGGACCTCTAGATCTTTCTCTGTTAATAGATTTTGGTGTTTTATGTTATAAATATATAGTATGCCATGTGGTCTTTATTCTGGAACTTGAATCATAGTTAGATCATGCATATATTGATAGATATAGACGGTAAAAGCACGTTGACCGTTCACAGAAACTGAAAATCTGGGCAACCCAAAATTTCCAGATCGGTCTGACAAATTTTTCAAGGCCATGAATCTTGCTTTCGTTTGCTTGTTTGGCCATGTTATTGATTGATCCTTGTAGGATGACATGTTGTGTACATATTAAAACCTTTAGATCTCCCAGATCTGTATTTGAATCGTAGAAAATCTCGGTCAAAACCACGTTGACCAACTGTTCTTGACGAAATCTGGAAAACCCAGAAATCGTGAAGAACAGTTCCTGACATTACTTTGTCCGGATTGAATCTTGTTGATCTTTTGTTGTTGAACTCAGATCGTGTTAGGTAATTGTTCCTTGACATAGTGACTACACATTTGAACCATAATATTACATATAAAATGACTGGAACCTAGATTTAATTGAGCCATAAGATGGCCACTCGAACCTGTCTAGAAATCTAGGAAACCCAGAAATCCTTGCAGGCCTCTGACATCAACTTTACAGACTTGGATCTTGCGATTATGTTTCTTAATGACTTATATGGTGATATATAATTGTAGTACTACATAAATACTACAAGGCTAACATCTTAACAAACCTAGAAATCATTTAGAACACTGAAATTAATCCGGTCAAACTACCAACCCGAACTCTGGTTATGAAGGCTCAAGAACACCAAGAACACCTATAGCGACGGTTCTGTCGCTATAGGGCCCTTTAGCGACGCTTATTTTTGGAAAATGCAGAAAATGATTAAAAAAATAGAAAAAAATGGTTTTTAATTATTAAAAATATAAAATAAATTCCGAAAAATAATTTTAAAGTCTGAAAAATAGTTTTTAACTATTTTGAGTATATTTTGAAAATATTTAATATTTTTGGAATATAAATGGTATTTATTTATTTAATTACTATATTAATTAAATGATTTAAAAATAGTTTTTAATTCATGAAAAATCATGAAAAATAATATTATGGTATAAGAAAATATTTTAAGTTATTTTTGATGACTTTTAATATTTTGGAATGAATTTCATTAATTAATCAATATTAATGATAATTAGTTTATTTAATAGATATATTAAATAAATTATGAAAAATTAGAATTAATGCTTTATAAATTATATAAAAATGATTTAAGTGTTATAAAAATATTTTAAGTTATAAATTATAACTTTTGATATTTTGGCATGAAAATATTAATATTTTAATATTAATAGCAATTATCGGATAATGGATTAAAGTGTTGGAAAATCATATAAAAATGATTTTAAGGTATTAAAAATACTTTGTGATATTATAATTATATAATAATATTATGTAATGATTTTCATTAATATTTTATATTAAATGAATATTAATGATTAAGGAATTTTGTGGTATTTAATTTATTTAAATACGATTTTAATGATTGAAAAATGTTGATAAATGGTAATAATTATCCGAAAATTATTACGAGCCTAGGAAAAATGTTTTGACTGATAAAGAAATTATCTGTGATATTGTTAAGTATTAAGTCAGAGTTTAATTGAACTTAAACTCGATAAAAGTTCGACTAGACCGTCGGAATGTTAGAATTGTGTCGGTTTCAACCCAGACTTAAATAGTTTGACTTGATACCTAGTCTTATGTGTTGTAAAGACTGATAGGGTTATGTGGTAATGTGTTTAGGGTATTTTGTGGATATAAATATAGTAGTATTATACTGTGATAATATTATTCTAATATTGGAGATCTATATTATTAATATTAGGTCTTCGGATAAAGCGTTATTAAATTGCGTTGCGGTAATCAACGGTTCAGGCAAGTTTTCTTATACTTAACTCTAATAAGAGTGTTTTATTCAAGCTGATGGTTAATCGTTGTTGATTGCCATAAAAATTGTACTATGTACATCTTGCATGTATAAGTCAGGTATGAAAGGCTGATCACCTTCATTACCAGTTGGTTCAAAAATGTTGTTCATGTATAAAGCTTGTTCAGTCAGATGTTTGTTCATGCTAGTTCTCAATTATCTTGATGAATTATAGCCAGCTTATTATTCGTTCTCTTCAATCATGATATATCGTTATGTTATTGTATATAAACTTGCTGGGCAACTTTTATGCTCACCCTTGCTATATCATGATAAAACATTACAGATAAGGCGAACGTGTTCGGATACAGGAAAAAGGTTAAGGCCAAGTTCAGCTTGGGATATAAAGTGCGGCTTGTTTGTAATAATATATTGTGATAAATATTATTGTATAATAGATATTATATTAATGGTGTTTAAGTTAAGGTTACTCGACTTGGGTAAAATAGTGTGTAATGTATTGTATAAACAATTTATGTTTATATCTTCCGCAAATAGTGGTAGTAACAGTGTACCGAATCCTCGGCGATTCGGGGCCCGAATTCGGGGCTGCTACAACAATTATATTACTGAAGTTGTATTTGTTTCTATACCATGTATTTGGCGACTCAAAATGGGTGATGTATAACTATTTTAGGGGCATCACAGTTGGTATCAAAGCTTAGGGATATGATCCCTGTCTGAGATGTGAGACAAGAACTAGGAGGGGAGAGACGGGAAATTTCTTCGCTAGTATGACCTGACTAAGTTTATTTGGTATTTATTTGGTCGATCAGAGTATAGGGATAATATATGACATGACTATTAACCCTTTTTTTATGGCAGTATTTAAGAATGGCAGCTGAGAACGTTAATAATGGAGTAAATCAGACCATGGATACACCTTTAATCACCACCCAGGAGAACATGCAACAAGAAGACAATATTCCTCCTATAAATAACATTACCGAACAAATGATGAATGATGAGATGTTTGGATGTTTTTGCAGTTCATACAAAACCAGAAGAGTGAGACCCGTGCACATAATACGGGTGGAAATGATAGCAATGTGCGGCTTGTCACAGCCTAGCAGTTCAAGGAGTTGGGACCACCAGAATTTCTTAAAAAGCCGTATTCGATTAAGGCGAAAACGTGGGTCAAGCAAATTGCCAAGATATTCGATGTCTTGGGATGCACAGAGGAACAGAAGGTTCCATTCACCACCTTTATGTTCCGCGGTGAGGCAAACTACTGGTGGGAGTCTTTGAAGCGTACCCAGCCGACCGTACTCAGCATGTCTTGGGAAACGTTTCAGAAACTATTTAATAACAAGTACTTTCCTGAAAGTATTCGTCATATAAAGGAGGTGAAGTTTATCAGACTGGAACAAAATAACATGACGGTGTCCCAATACGAGGTGAAATTTGCAGAGTTATCCAGGTTTTCACCTCATTTGGTTAAAAATGAGGAACGAATGATGAGGATGTTTCTAAGAGGTTTAAAGCCCGAGATTCGGCAATATCTTATATCTCATAAATTTGCTTTATATTCAGTTGTTGTAAACAGGGCTCAATTATAAAGCAACATCCTCGTCAAATATAATGAATGATTTGGCCTGTAGTGCAAAGATGAATGATTACCTAATGAATATCTTTGGCCCGTAGTACAAAGATGAATAGGTGTTGAGATGAACATGAACAACTGGTGATACAAATGAATATCTTTGGCCTGTAGTGAAAAGATGAATATTTGATTCAAGATATATATTGATTGATGTTATAGGGATGCAATATTGATGATGGACTTTTAAATCTTAGAAGATAGTAGAATTCTCTCTCTACTTAACTCTTCTAATGGATTGCTGTTTTCGCTGCAGTTGTTGATCTAAAACTTGTTGTCTATTATATTTTATCAGATTATTCCATGTTGAAGACTAATGATAATTTGTTGTATATTATCTTAGTCATAATATTCTTTACTGGGCTAGTTGAGCTCACCCTTTTCCTTTTTGTTCCATTGTTCTTCTCAGGAGGAGAAAATTTAGTAGGAAATAGCCGGGGTATAGAGAGATGAATCGAGATAGCTGTTTAGAAGTCCTCACTATTTTTGTAAAATAGTGTATCAATATTTGTAATGAGGACTCCTTTTAAGTTTGTATACTCTCTAGTAGACAATATTTGTATTCAAACTCACAGTATATGTGTTGTCGTATTTTTCACGACAATTATATTACTGAAGTTGTATTTGTTTCTATACCATGTATTTAGCGACTCAGAATGGGTGATGCATACCTATTTTGGGGACATCACAGTTGGTATCAAAGCTTAGGGATATGATCCTTGGCTGAGATGTGAGACAAGAACTAGGAGGGGAGAGACGGGGAATTCCTTCGCTAGTATGACCTGACTATGTTTATTTGGAATTTATTTGGTCGATCAGAGTATAAGGATAATATTTGACATGAATATTAACCCTTGTTTTATGGCAATATTTAAGAATAGCAGCTGAGAACGTTAATAATGGAGTAAATCAGATCGTGAAGACACCTTTAATCACCACCCAGGGGAACGTGTAACAAGAAGACAATATTTCTCCTGTAAATAATACTATCGAACAAATGATGAATGATGGGATGTTCAGAAGTTTTTTGCAGTTCATGCAAAACCAGACGAGGGAGGCTCGTGCACAGAAAACATGTGGAAATGATAGCAATGCGCGGCTTGTCACAACCAAGCAGTTCAAGGAGTTGGGACTACTAGAATTTATAGGATAGCCGGATCCGATCAAGTCGGAAACGTGGGTCAAGCAAATTACCAAGATATTCGATGTCTTGGGATGCACGGAGGAACACTAGGTTCCATTCGCCAACTTTATGTTCCACGGTGAGGCAGAATACTGGTGGGACTCTGTGAAGCGTACCTAGCCGGCCGCACTTAGTATGTTTTGGGAAACGTTTTAGAAACTGTTTAATAACAAGTACTTTCCTGAAAGTATTCGTCATATGAAGGAGGTGGAGTTTATCAGGCTGGAACAAAATAATATGACGGTGTCCCAGTACGAGGCGAAGTTTGCAGAGTTATCCAGGTTTGCACCTCTTTTGGTCAACAATGAGGAACGAATGACGAGGATGTTTCTGAGAGGTTTAAAGCCCGAGATTCGACAATAACTTATATCTCATAAATTTGATTTTATTCATTAAAAAGTTGGGCTCTTATATTGTCGGATTGTTTGAATCTTTTCTGTAGTCATACGTACCAACTCTGGTCCCAACAACGTTGTTTCACCCACCTCATCCCACCATACTAGAGAACGACACTTTCTTCCAATTAATTGATAGGTGTTGATTTCAATTATATCATCTAAAATTATAGAATATAATGTATGAAATAGAATTCAAAGAAATGCATAATGGAAAGAAGTCAAATTCAATAAATGGTAATTACGGGAGCTTATATCATGTATAACCATTAAATTTTGTATAAACATTCATAATTTAAAAATAAAAATTAATACTTTTTTGTTAAAAAATAAATAATACTCTCTCCGTTCTAGGATAAAGTTTTTATTACTATTTTGGATAGTCCCTTGTTAAATGTCCATTTTCCTTTAATAACCAAACTTTAACACAATTGTTCTATTATACCCTTAACATTAAATATTCCATATTTTTCTTATTCTAATTTTCTCTCCATATTTAATGAGTATAATTAGTTATGTGTTGAAAATATTTTGAATTGAAAAGCTAGAAAGTCACTCTCTCATCTATATTGAAAATGATTAAACATATTATTATGGGTAGTTTTGTCATTTTATTCCTATTCTTAATGTGACACCCCCAAAATAGGTCCAATCCATCTAACCTATTCTAAGTCGCCAAAAATATGGTACAGAAAACAACTACAATTTTATTACTACAATTGTCGTGTAAAATACAAGACCACATATGTTGTGAGTTTTAATACAAATATATACCAACTGTGACTCTCATCCCAATCTTGGATAGCACGTCACAATGACACCTTACATAAAGGTACAGTCAAAAACTATTTTAGAAATTAGAATATTTAGAATGTGCTCAAGGAAACCTTCATACATTGGAGGCCATGCGTCTATGTTATGATAGATATCATATGTCCACAGAATTATCCTTGGTTCACCTAATAGACCCCAAAGAAAAACGAGAAGATTACTATCATATTCTTTCCAATGGTGAGTCTTCTGTTGACATATCATTATCTCCACTGTTTCTAATTGAGAATTATACCTCAATCAAACACTAAGATTATATAGGTAGTGTTCGTAGATATACTCAGCAAGTGGATGTGCACAACCCTGTCTTATGATAACACGAGGTTGTATGTCATTAGACATCTTATATGATAATGGCAAAATACCCTTCCAACGTTGGGTTCGCCTCACCCTATTTGATTCACCAAATATAACTACTAAATGATGTATAAAATATAACACACTTTTCTATACTGTTTAGGGAAAACTTCCACAGCTAGAGACCACCGTTCTATTCCCTTGTTACCCCTGCTCGACCTAGCTACACTCTTATTACCTGAAAAGAATTGTGAAGCAAAAGGGTGAGCACAACTAGCCCAGTAAAGAATATCATGACTAAAGATAATTAAATTATCAATAGCCTTCGTAAATAATAAATCAGAGATTTAGAACATATGATAGATGATGAAACTTTTCAACCATAGTTGCAGCGGAACGAGAAATCCATTAGAAGAGTCAAATAGACCATAAAGTCTATTATATTCTCCATGTTAAAATACCATCAATAATGTTTTATCCCTGTAACATCAATCAACAGTTCTGATCCATAATTATGTGAATAACTCATAATCATAATTATGGTTCTAAATTCCTTTTCTCATCTAGGACGAATATAATTTTCATCACCTGTCTTTACCTGAAACATCAAAGATAATGGTTATACCAAATTACAGTTCCTGTTCATAATCATACTAATAAGTACATCTTTGCACTACAGGCCAAAGATATTCATTAACAGTTCATCTTTGCACTACAGGCCAAAGATATTCAACAACAGGTTATCTTTGCACTACAGGCCAAAGATATTCAACAACAGGTCATCTTTACACTCCGGGCCAAAGATATTCATCAATAATTCATCTTTGCACTACCGGCCAAATATATTAATATCCCAAAGAAATACATAATCATTTCAGAATTTATATAAACCATAATTATAATCATGTTGATCAATTCACTTTTGCACTTAAGCTAAAAATATTCAATTATAAATTCAATGGTCATGATAATACCAGTCAACAATTCATCTTTGCACTACTGGCCAAAGAGAACCCATAGTCACGATCATACCAATAATCTATCCATCTTTACACTCAAGTCAAAGAGAAATATTATCCTTAGAGTTATAAAAATGTTATATATGATAATAAAAAATAATATAATCAACATATAGATTTAATTTCAAGAGTAAGATTCATAAATCAACGATAATTTGGTCAGAAAAAGAAACTAATTTTATCGTGAATAGTAACTCGTGAATAGTAACTCATGAATAATAATTAATGAATAGTAACCCCGACATGAAAAAAGGTAGAAATTCTACATTAAAATCCATATCAATATTTTGGTATAATGATATTGAAAGAATAACATTTCTTAAACTTATAAACAATTTATTTTAATTGTTTACACTTTACTAAATAATGCATTTAATCATCCTAAAATGCCAAACTCATAAGATTTCATCACCAATAACCAAAACCCTCATAAAAAATTTGCATATACCTTATATAGGATTCTCAAGCCATAAAATCCTATTTTACAATTTTCTTACTTTACATAACATATTTAATTCATTTACTCATAACTAGTCCATTTTCATGAAAAATACCAAATCAATACAAACAAATTTTCTTTTCTGGGATTTAGCAGAATATAGTTCCATATTGAACATATATTTTTCTCAGAATTTTTAAAATTCATTTACTCTTTTTTATATGGCCAAAACAGCCGAATATTTAGACATTTATCATAAACTGTACTTTTATCCCAATATTCCGAAATTTACAGAGTATACTTCTGTTATATACATGTACTCCCAATAAAAATTTCACCAATTTTGGAGTTAACCACAAGGAGTTATAAGGGTTAACCACAAGGAGTTATAACTCCTAATCTATACATCCAAAAATCGTTATTTTTGGACACAATCTTGAAAACTCATCAAATTATCATTTCAAATTTTTTCAGAATTTTTGAGAGTCGAAAAAATTACAAAACTGAAAAACATAATAACCCTTAAAATCCCTTACTTCAAAAGAACAGTACTTTCGACTGAAATATCAGGTATAAGGCTGAAGAAAACTTGCACTGATGAATAGTAACTCATAAAGTATCTAAATACTCACAAAATACACTCGATAATATAGAGAGAGAAAACTTATGTTTCTGGTGTGTTTTTCAATTCTAATTTAAGCACCTATTTATAGGAAAATGCTAGAACGCCAAAGGAGACTAAAATAATAAAATATTATTATTTTATTTTTTCTTACGCACCAACCATTTGGAAACTCAGTAGCCAGCCATCTTGGACACCAATTAGCAGCCCACATGTTAAAAACCAAAGTGGGTCCCACCCATAAATTTAATAAAAATCATTTTATTTACCAAAACTTCAGTAATTCATAGAAAATAGTCCGTTTATCAGAAAAATACGAATTTTATGCCTATTCCACACGAAATCGAATTCTATACAACTTTGCAAAAGAAATTATTTCCAAATTCTAGACAGAAAATATCCAAAATTCATAAACAGACGATTTTTAACACCTTTTAAAATTCATAATAAATCATACGTTCATTTTAACGGTTCAAAATTTATGGATATATACTCAACTTATATATGTATAACATATCCAAAAATCACAACGATCCAACGGTCTAATTAAAATTATAACTCACGCAATAGAGCTTTAAGAACACCGATTTGATCTTTTAATACCTCTAATCCGATAAAATACTGATAAAACACCTCAACATTAATTCTATCATTTATAACCACATAAATAAATCCATCATTTATATCCGCATCAAATAAATATTTCCTTGTCATATAAATCCATAATTAATTATTCATAAATAATATTATAAAATCACAAAAATGACAACCAGACAGTTCCCAAGAAAGAGAGAGCTTTCCAATAAGGATTTCTCCTTACTAGCGCGCAATTAGGTGACCAAACCTCTACTTGACAAAACTTTCTAGACATTGCCAATAATGCTGTCTAATAATATTATTCAAATAATATGAATTATTGATTTGATAATGGGAAATACTGTGCAATGACAATTATTGAAACAACAATAATATAAAATATCAACGCAACAATTATTGTATCAATAAAATAAAATATTGAACAATAATTACTGTAAAAATTATTGAGTAGTGCCTTATTACGTAAGAATTAACAATTCAAAAATACTGTGCAATACCGTGTGCTACTGTGCAACCACGCGTATTACTGTATTTTAACCACCGGGTATTCCAACAGTGTTAACGGTAACCATTACGTCGTTATTTATAAAAACACATATTTATCATTATTTTCATTCGACATTTATTCTGTTATGGGGCCCACATAAGGCTGCGCCGTCGTACGAATATTCACCAACAACAAGAATATTCCACGACCAAACAAATATTCCCCGACAACAATAAGTATTTTATAGCCACTTGCTTATTTTGAAAAAAAAATTCACGTATCACCCTTAACTTTAAACTTTTATCAATTTAACCATTTACTAAATAGTAATTATTAAAAAAATTGAATACTTTTATTTCATAAAATTCGGGGTCTTACAATCTCCCCTCCTTATGAAATTTCGTCCCTGAAATTTACGTACCTGGTATTTCAAAAAGTTGAGAATACATTGCTTTCATTTCAGATTCTATTTCCTCGATCATCTCTTCTGTATCATGATATTTCCATTGCTCATCTCCTGTATTTCAGATATTATTCTAGAATACAGCTTCAAAATAAAGGTTAATTGACATATCACAATTTGTCAACTTAAGTAAGAAAATTTAGCTTAGGTAGGACACATACTAGCGAAGGATATTACTCGTCTCTCCCTTCCTAGTTCTAATCTTGGATTTCCACTGTGACGCCCCCAAAATAGGTATACATCACCTAGTCTGAGTCGCCAAATACATGGTACAAAATACAAATAAAAACTTAATTATACAACTGTCGTGTAAAATACGACAAAATATAAGCTATGAGTTTTAATACAAATATTGTCATCTAGATAATATCCACACTCAATAGAGTCCTCATTACATTTATAATCAAACTATTTTATAGAATAGTGAGGACTACTATGACACCATCTCGGACCATCACTCCTTTCCCCGACTCGTCCCGGCTACGTTTTCATTTCTTGAAGAGAACAATGAAAGAAAGGGTGAGCTCAACTAGCCAGTAAAAAATATTATGACTAAGATAAAGCAGAATAAATTATCCTTAGTCTTCAATAGTGTTAAACTGATACAATATAACAAACATCAAGTTTAACTGTAGCGGAACAAGCAATTCATTAAAAGAGTCAAGTAGAGAATAAAATCTACTATCTTTTATGATTTAAAAGGTTTTTCCATCACTTTTATCGATGGGACTCAGCTTAATAAATAATCCATATCATGCCCACACTACGACCAAGGACATTCATTAGTATCACAACCACAAATTATCCATGCGCTACGGGCCAATGATATTCGTGTATTCATTAATGGTCATAATCATGCCAACAACTGTCCATCAATGTACTACGGGTCAATGAGGACTTTTACCACATCACTTATAACATTACGGTCATGATTACACCGAATAATCCCTGATCATAATCATACCAAGTCCATCTATGCACTACAGGCCACAGATGACTTTCAACAAAATATAAACATGAGGATGATGACAATGATATAAGAATTCAATTAAACAAGTTCAAGAATTATTTGATCCAAGAATCAATAGCGTCCAAATTGTTAACATGATACTTCTTTGTGGAGCAAAATTCAAGAATGTTCAGAAGAATATTTCCATAAAAGATACTGGATGAAGCGCAAATATCAAGGATATTCCACTAATTTCATGGAGTATAGAAGTCAAAACTTTAACCGACTGAGTATAATAACGAATGGAATAACAAAAGAAATCACCAGGCATGCGATAGACCGCACAATAATGTTATTCCAACAGAATAATAACTAACGGAACCAGGTCATGCTTAAACGCACAGACAGGATATTCCAACAGAATGATAAATAATGGAACCAGGACATGCGTAAAACACAGACAGGATGTTACAACAGAATAATAAAGAACGGAACCAGGTCATGCGTAAAGCACAGACATGATGTTCCAACAGAATAATAAAGAACGGAACCAGGTCATGCGTAAAGCACAGACAGGATGTTCCAATAGAATAATAAAGAACGAGATAATAACAGAAATCACCATGCATGCGGTACCTCGCATAGACAGGTTATTCCAACATAATGATAAAGAATGGAATAACAAAAGAATTTCACAAAGTATAGGGTAGCCCGCGTATACATGTTATTCAAACAGAATAATAAAGAATGGAATAACAGAATTTCTCTTTATGAATACGAAAAAAATAATATCCCTTACCTTAGAAAGAAGAGTACTGGATATAGAAGTAGTGAAGTAGCAAAACACTTTTCTTCTTTCTCTTTATAGTTTCTCTCTCTAGAGTTTTAGTGAATTCGTAAGAAATAATGAAGAAATGAGCTTCTATTTATAGAAGAATGGATTGTATAGTAACTAATTCATGAACGGTCCAGATTGATTTACTTTAAACGGATGGTCCAGATTTAAAGCAAAATCTTTTAAATAAAATATAATATATTCTATTTATAGTCTAATAAAATGAATAACTTTATAAAAGTATTCTGTTTTATATAAAAAGCTTTTCTGTTTTATTACATTAATAATACTAATAAAACAAAATTCATCATAATTATTATTATTCACACTATTAATCGACCAGGACGTTCCCAGAAAAGAGGGGGCTTTCTAATAAGGATTTCTCTCCATTAGCACGTAATTAGGTGACCAAAACTCTCCTTGATAGAACTTCTAGACATCGTTAATATTGCAAATAATAACTTCGTCGTCTCAATTATTGATTTAATAATATATAAAATATCAACAATAATTGAATCAAATAACGTGAGATACTATGCATCAATAATTTAACAAAACTGAGTGACTTCTCACATAAGCATCAATATTCAATACCGTGTGCTACTATACAACCATGCGTATTACTATACTTTTAACACCAGGTGTTTCAACAGTTAATCGTAAAAACTTCTGCCGTTATTTTCATAAAGTATTTTTGTTATTTTCTCAATCTGACAATAATTTCGTTGTGGGGTCCACCAATGATTATGCCATTGTACGAATATTCCCTACTAAAATGAATATTCTCCGACCAATCTAATATTATATAACAACTTGCGTACTTTGCAAAAATTATAAATATTACCTACAACTATAACATTATATCAAATTTACTCCATAATATTCAAAAATGATATTTATAAAAAATTCATCTTTATTTATAAAAGTTGGGGTCTTACATCCGCCAGCGACCATATCCCTAATCTCTGATACCAACTGTGACACCCCCAAAATAGGTCCAATCCATTCAACCTATTCTGGGTGGCCAAAAATATGGTACAGAAAAGAACTACAACTTTATGACTACAATTGTCGTGCAAAATAAAACAACACATATGTTGTGAGTTTTGATACAAATATATACCAACTGTGACTCTCATCCCAATCTTTGATAGCACGTCACAATGACACCTTATATAAAGGTACAGTCAAAAACTGTTTTAGAAATTAGAATCTTTAGAAAGTGCTCAAGGAAACCTTCGTACATGGGATACCATGCGTCTAGGTTATGATAGATATCACATGTCCACAGAATTATCCTTGGTTGACCCAATAGACCCCAAAGAAAAACGAGAAGATTACTATCATATTCTTTCCAATGGTGAGTCTTCTGTTGACATATCATTATCTCCGCTGTCTCTAATTGAGAATTATACCTCAACTAAACACCAAGATTATATAGGTAGTGCTCGTAGATATACTCAGCAAGTGGATGTGCACAACCCTGTCTTATGATAACACGAGGTTGTATGTCATAAGACATCTTGTATGATAGTGGCAAAACACCCTTTCAACATTGGGTTCGCCTCACCTTATTCGATTCACCAAATATAACTACTAAATGATGTATAAAATATAACACACTTTTCTATACTGTTTAGGGAGAACCTCCACAGCTAGAGACCACCGTTCTATTCCCTTGTTACCCCTGCTCGACCCAGCTACACTCTTATTACCTGAAAGGAATTGTGAAGCAAAAGGGTGTGCACAACTAGCCCAGTAAAGAATATGATGACTAAAGATAATTAAATTATCAATAGCCTTCGTCAAAAATAAATCAGAGATTTAGAACATATGGTAGATGATAAAACTTTTCAACCATAGTTGCAGTGGAACGAGCAATCCATTAGAAGAGTCAAATAGACCATAAAGTCTATTATCTTCTCCATGTTAAAAGACCACCAACAGTGTTTTATCCCTATAACATCAATCAACAGTTCTGATCCATAATTATGTGAATAAATTATAATCATAATTGTGGTTCTAAATTCCTCTTCTCATCTAGGACGAAGATATTTTTATCACCTGTCTTTACTTGAAACATCAAAGATCATGGTTATACAAAATCACAGTTCCTGTTCATAATCATACTAATAAGTTCATCTTTGCAGTACATGCCAAAGATATTCATTAACAATTCATCTTTTCACTACAGGCCAAAGATATTCAACAACAGGTCATCTTTGCACAACATGCCAAAGATATTCAACAACAGGTCATCTTTGCACTCCGGGCCAAAGATATTGATCAATAATTCATCTTTGCACTACCAGCCAAAGATATTAATATATCAAAGAAATTGACCCAATAGACCCCAAAGAAAAACGAGAAGATTACTATCATCTTCTTTCCAATGGTGAGTCTTCTCTTGACATATAACTATCTCTACTGTCTCCAAGTGAATATTATATTTCAAATAAACTCCAAGATCATATAGGTAGTGCCCGTAGATATACTCAGTAAGTGGATGCGTACAACCCTGTCTTATGATAACACGAGGTTGTATGTCATTAGACATCTTGTATGATAGTGGCAAAACACCATTCCAAAGTTGGATTCACCCCACCTTATTTGATTCACCAAATATAACTACTAAATGTTGTATAGAATACAACATACTTTTCTATACTGTTTAGGGAGAACCTCCACAGCTATAGACCACTGTTCTATTCCCCTGTTATTCCTTCTCGACCCGATAACACTCTTACGGCAACACTCTTATTACTTGAAAGGAATTGTGAAGCAGAAAGGGTGAGCACAACTAGCCCAGTAAAGAATATTATGACTAAAGATAATTAAATTATCAATAGCTTTCATCAATAATAAATCAGAGATTTAGAACATATGGTAGATGATAAAACTTTTCAACCATAGTTGCAGCGGAACGAGCAATCCATTAGAAGAGTCAAATAGACCATCAGGTCTATTATCTTCTCAATGTTAAAAGCCCACCAATAATGTTTTATCCCTGTAACATCAATCAACAATTCCTTTCCACAATCATATGAATAACTCATAATCATAATTGTGATTCTGAATTCCCTTTTAAGCACCCAGACGAAGATGATTCTCATCACCTATCTTCACCTGAAATATCACAAATCATGGTTATACCAAATCACAATTCATGCTCATAATCATACTAATAAATTCATCTTTGCACTACAGGCCAAAGATATACAACTGTAAAACCAATAATGCTTAGACTCAGCTTAACAAATAATCCACATCATCGAATCACCCCTGCACTACGGCCAAGGATATTCGTTAATATCACATCCATGAATTATCCATGCACTACGGCCAAGGATATTCATTATTATCACATCCATGAATTAATATTTCATTGCTGAGACTCAGCTCAATAATTAATCCACATCATCAAATCCTCCATGCACTACAGGCCAAGGATATTCTTTAGTATCACGACCACGAATTATCCATGCACTACGGGCCAAAGATAATCGTGTTTTCATCAACGGTCTTGATCATGCCATAAAATAATTCATCTTTGCACCCTTGGCCGAAGAGAATCCATAGCCATAATCATACCAAAAACTGTCCATTAATGCACTACGGGACAATGAGTACTTTTTCATTAGTATCACAACCACAAATTATCCACGCACTACGGGCCAAAGATAATCGTGTTTTTATCAACGGTCCTGATCATGCTATAAAACAATTCATCTTTGCACCCTTGGCCGAAGAGAATCCATAGCCATAATCATACCAAAAACTGTCCATCAATGCACTGCGGGCCAATGAGGACTTTTACCACGTCATTTGTAACATTACGGTCATGATTATACCGAATAATCCCTGGTCATAATCATACAAAGTTCATCTATGCACTACAGGCCACAGATGACTTTCAACAAAATATAAATATGAGGATGATGATAATGATATAAGAATGCAATAAAATAAGTTTAAGTATTATTTTAACCAAGAACTAATAACGTATCATTTACTCGTAACTAGATTATTTTCATAAAAAATACCAAATTAGTCCCAAAAATTATTCTTTTCTGGGATTAAGCATAATATAGTCCCATATTGAACATATATTTTTCTTGACATTTTTAAAATTTATTTACTATTTTTCAAAAATCAATTTCTAATTAATTCCTTAAGAAATTAGCTACCTCACGGTTAACTCCAGAAATTCCCAAATCTTGGCAGGATCTTACACATGTTAACGTGAGCTTCCAGTTTAAATTTCATGGTTATCGGATTTATAGAACTTTGGTTATAGCGTTTTTCGTCGGAAAAAGCTAAATATTGAAATGGTCATAACTTGCTCAATTTAAGTCGGAATGAGCTCGTTTTTGGACAGGATGTACTTTATACCATATACTTTCATGTCTCAAAAGGCCAGAATTTTTCTCACAAATTAAGTGGCCGAAACAGCCCTTTTAAAATCATGGCAGCTAGGGCTGAGCAAGTAACCAAATTGGAACCGAAACCGCACCAAAAACCGCACGAACCGCACCAATTAAAACCGCACCAACGGTTCCGGCGTATGTGGCGGTTTTAGGTGGGTTGAATAACCAAATTTACGGTTCCGGTTTGGTTACTAGCCAAAACCAAACCGCATAAAACCGAAACCGCACCATGTGTGTGTATGTATGTATTATCTCTAGTAAATTCTAAAGTTACTTTTCACTTGAACACGCTCAGAGAAAACCACAGTCTTGCATTGTCATTTTTTCACCAATTGAAAGAAGATGTTAGAGGTTATAGAGTAAAAAATTAAGCAATTGGGTTTTGAAATTTTGAATTTGTTTGATGCGTTATTGGAGGGACTTATAGTTGAGGGGCACGAGCACTTGATGCATTGGTTAATGTCAATGCTATAATTATAATAGTCTAATAGATTATTTTTAGTCCTCCCTGCAATATATTTTATTCTATCTTCAGTATATACTTTTAATTTTTGTGGAACTAAATAAACATTCTTGTTTGTTATCGAATATATGGTCTCCGTTGTTTTATATAGCGGATAGTTTAGTTTTAAAGCATGCTTGATATAATTCTCATTGTCGACTTTGTCACTGAGTTAATTGCTCGATGTAAGTTTTATGTTAAATTTTATTGAAAGCTTAAACTTTTTTGTTGTTTCAATTGGTTTTGGAACCGAAACCGCACTAATTAAAACCGCACCGCACACTTTAGAACCGCACCGCACCAATTACAAGCGGTTTCGGGTGCGGTTTTGAATTTTTCAAACCGCACCTAAGCGGTTTCGGGTGCGGTTTGGACTTCAAACCGCACCAAACCGCACCATGCTCAGCCCTAGTGGCAGCAACCTTTTTCATATTTTACAGTTTTTCATACTTTGCTAAAATCAGTCTACACAAAAATCTACAACACATTTTCCAGTGATTCCACTTGGATAAGTTACAGAACTCATAGACCTAACTCTAGAACTTAACCATACTCAAAAATTCGAAATATAATAGGAGATATGGTCAATTGAATTTCATGTTCCATTTTCGCCAAAATCAGATTTTTCAACCTTTTGTGATTTCTAAGAAACTTTCATGTTTTCACATAATAACCAACATAACTCATCATAACACTTACTAATACCACATATACCCATGATTTTCATTAGTCCAATGCTTTTATTATGACTTTCATCATAATCCACGTAAACAGATTATTTCCACAATTTAACAAGGAATGAAATACAAAAGATCGTTCACCGTGCATGTGGTAATACACATAACCATGTTATTCCAACAGAATAATAAAGAATGAAATAACAGAAGGATTCTCCATGCATGCGATAAAGACCGCACAGATAGGTTATTCCCAACAGAATAATAAATAATGGAACCAGATCCGGCGTAAACGCTCAGATAGGATATTCCGACAGAATAATAAATAATGGAACCAGGTCCGGCGTAAACGCACAGACAGGATATTCCAACAAAATAATAAAGAACGGAATATTAGAAGAATTTTACAATGTATGCAGTACTTTGCATAGACAGGTTATTCCAACATAATAATAAAGAATGGAATAACAAAAGTTCTCTTCATGAATAAGAACGAAAGAATACCCATTACGAGCACAACAAATAATATCCCCAAACTTTGAAAGAAGAGTATTCCGACAGGTAGGGCGAGGATATACTCGAAGAAACTTGTACTACACTCAAAGCTTTCTTAAACACTAAAGAAATACGCTCAAGATTATAGAAGAAGAACTTTCTCTATAGTTTTTCTCTCTAGAGTTTTAGTGAATTCGTAAGAAATAATGAAGGAATGAGCTTCTATTTATAGAAGAACTGAAAGTGGCTCTTGGTCTTAACGAAGGGTCAAAATGACTCTTGGTAATATTGAAGAGACAACTACTATTTGTGAAGGGGCAATTAACTCTTGAAACACCGAACGGGCAAATAACTCTTGAAACACCGAAGGGGCAACTAACTCTTGGAAAACTGAAGGGACAAATAACTCTTGGAAAACTGAAGGGACAAATAACTCATAGAAAACAAAAGGGGCAAGTTACTATTAAAACTTTAAAGAAACGATCCATATTGATTTACTATTATAATTTCAACCAACGGTCTGAAAAATTAACACATCTCCTCATGGAATAATATTGTACCCAAAATTAATTTGGATCGAAAAGAAATATATCTTACGGTGAATAGTACCCTGTGAATAGTAACTCATGAATAGTAACTTATAAATAGTAACTCATGAATAGTAACTCATGAATAGTAACTCGTGAATAGTACTCTGACACAAAAAGTGGCCCAAATACTCGAGTGAACAATACTAGAGTGAATAGTAATCGGGTATTTTATGACAACTTGGCTACTTTAAAAAATTTTCACATATCACCTTTAAATTTAAACTTTTATCAACTTAACTATTTACCAAAATAAAAATAAATTGAATACTTTTATTTCATAAAATTCGGGGTCTCACAATCTCCCCTCCTTATGAAATTTCGCCCTCGAAATTTACGTACGTACCTGATATTCGAAGAGATGAGAATACCTTGCTTTCTTTTCGGATTGTACCTTTCCGGTTATAACCTCTGTATCGCGATTTTTCCATTGCCCATCTCCTGTATTTCTGATATCATTCTATAATATATCTTCAAAACAAAGGTTAATTGACATATCACAATTTGTCAACTTATCAAGTAAACAATTTCAGCTTAGGTAAGTCACACACTAGCGAAGTATATAACTCGTCTCTCCCCACCTAGTTCTAGACTCTTATCTCCGCTAGCGACTATATCCCTAAGCTCTGATACCAACTGTGACGTCCCCAAAATCAGGTATACATCACAAATTCTGAGTCGCCAAATACATGGTACAAAATTCAAATACAACTTCATCTATACAACTATTGAGCTGTCTTATAAAATACGACCATAGTTAACTGTGAGTTTTAATACAAATATAGGTAACTCGCATGGTGCCTCGACCACAATCTTACAATGGCACTTTACATAAAAGTATAGTCAAAGATTGTTTTAGAAATTAAAATCTTTGAAAAGTTCTCAAGGAAACCTTCGTACATAGGAGTCCATGCGTCTAGGTTATAATAGATATAATATAGCCATAGAATTATCCTGGTTGACGCAATAGACCCCAAAGAAAAACGAGAAGATTACTATCATCTTCTTTCCAATAGTGAGTCTTCTCTTGACATATAACTATCTCCACTATCTCCAAGTGAATATTATATTTCAAATAAACTCCAAGATCATATAGGTAGTGCCCGTAGATATACTCAGTAAGTGGATGCGCAAAACCCTGTCTTATGATAACACGAGGTTGTATGTCATTAGACATCTTGTATGATAGTGGCAAAACACCCTTCCAAAGTTGGGTTCACCCCACCCTATTTGATTCACCAAATATAACTACTAAATGTTGTATATAATACAACACACTTTTCTATACTATTTATGGAGAACCTCCACAGCTAGACACCATTGTTCTATTCCCCTGTTATTCCCGCTCGACCCGGCAACACTCTTACGGCAACACTCTTTTTACCTGAAAGGAATTGTGAAGCAGAAAGGGTGAGCACAACTAGCCCAGTAAAGAATATTATGACTAAAGATAATTAAATTATCAATAGCTTTCATCAATAATAAATCAGAGATTTAGAACATATGGTAGAGGATAAAACTTTTCAACCATAGTTGCAGCGGAACGAGCAATCCATTAGAAGAGTCAAATAGACCATCAGGTCTATTATCTTCTCCATGTTAAAAGCCCACCAATAATGTTTTATCCCTGTAACATCAATCAACAATTCTTGTCCACAATCATATGAATAACTCATAATCATAATTGTGATTCTGAATTCCCTTTTTCGCACCCAGGACAAAGATGATTCTCATCACCTATCATCACCTGAAATATCACAAATCATGGTTATACCAAATCATAATTCATGCTCATAATCATACTAATAAATTCATCTTTGCACTACAGGCCAAAGATATACAACTTTAAAACCAATAATGCTGAGACTCAGCTTAACAAATAATCTACATCATCGAATCACCCCTGCACTACGGCCAAGGATATTCGTTAATATCACATCAATGAAGTATCCATGCACTATGGCCAAGGATATTCATTATTATCACATCCATAAATTAATATTTCATTGCTGAGACTCAACTCAATAATTAATCCACGTCATCAAATCATCCCTGCACTACAGGCCAAGGATATTCTTTAGTACCACGACCACGAATTATCCATGCACTACGGGCAAAAGATAATCGTGTTTTCATCAACGGTCCTGATCATGCCATAAAATAATTCATCTTTGCACCCTTGGCCGAAGAGAATCCATAGCCATAATCATACCAAAAACTGTCCATCGATGCACTACGGGCCAATGAAGACTGTTTCATTAGTATCACAACCACAAATTATCCATGCACTACGGGCCAAAGATAATTGTGTTTTTATCAACGGTCCTGATCATGCTATAAAACAATTCATCTTTGCACCCTTGGCCGAAGAGAACCCATAGCCATAATCATACCAAAAACTGTCCATCAATACACTACGGGCCAATGAGGACTTTTGCCACGTCATTTGTAACATTACGGTCATGATTATACCGAATAATCCCTGTTCATAATCATACCAAGTCCATCTATGCACTACAGGCCACAGATGACTTTCAACAAAATATAAATATGAGGATGATGACAATGATATAAGAACTCAATAAAACAAGTTTAAGAATTAATTTAACTAAGAACTAATAACGTCTTATTTGCTCGTAACTAGATTATTTTCATAAAAAATTCCAAATCAGTCCCAAAAATTATTTTTTTCTGGGATTAAGCATAATATAGTCCCATATTGAACATATATTTTTCTTGACATTTTTAAAATTTATTTACTATTTTTCAAAAATCAATTTCTAATTAATTCCTTAAGAAATTAGCTACCTCACAGTTAACTCCAGTAATTCCCAAATCTTGGCAGGATCTTAAACATGTTAACGTGAGCTTCCAGTTTAAATTTCATGGTCATCGAAGTTATAGAATTCCGATTATAGCATTTTTCGTCGGAAAAAACTAAATATTGAAATTCTCATAACTTGCTCATTTTAAGTCGGAATGAGCTCATTTTTGGATAGGAGGTACTTTATACCATATACTTTCATGTCCTAAAGGCCAGAATTTTTCTAACAAATTAATCGGCCAAAACAGCCCTTTTAAAATCATGGCAGCAGCCTTTTTCATATTTTATAGTTTTTTGTACTTTCCTAAAATCAGTCCACACAAAAATCTACAACATCTTTTCCAGTAATTCCACTTGGATAAGTTACAGAACTCATAGACCTAACTCTAGAACTTGACCACACTCAAAAATTTGAAATATAATAGGAGATATGGTCGATTGAATTTCATGTTCTATTTTCACCAAAATCTGATTTTTCAACCCTTTGTGATTTCTAAGAAACTTTCATGTTTTCACATAATAACCAACATAACTCATCATAACACTTACTAATACCACATATACCCATGATTTTCATTAGTCCAATGTTTTTATTATGACTTTCATCATAATCCACGTAAACAGATTATTTCCATAATTTAACAAGGAATGAAATACAAAAGATCGTTCACCATGCATGTGGTAATCCACATAAACAGGTTATACCAACAGAATAATAAAGAATGGAATAACAGAAGGATTCACCATGCATACGATAGAGACCACACAGACAGGTTATTCCCAACAGAATAATAACTAATGGAACCAAGTCCGGTGTAAACGCTCAGACAGGATATTCCGACAGAATAATAAATAATGGAACCAGGTCCGGCGTAAACGCACAGACATGATATTTCGGCAGAATAATAAAGAACGAAATATTAGAAGAATTTCATCATGTATGCAGTACTTTGCATAGACAGGTTATTCCAACATAATAATAAAGAATGGAATAACAAAAGTTCTCTTTATGAATAAGAACGAAAGAATACCCATTACAAGCACAACAAATAATATCCCCTACCTTTGAAAGAAGAGTATTCCAACTGGTAGGGCGAGGATATACTCGAAGAAACTTGTATTACGCTCAAAGCTTTCTTAAACTCTAAAGAAATACACTCAAGATTATAGAAGAAGAACTCTTTCTATAGTTTTTCTCTCTAGAGTTTCTGTTAATTCGTAAGAAATAATGAAGGAATGAGCTTCTATTTATAGAAGAACTGAAAGTGGCTCTTGGTCTTAACGAATGGTCAAAATGACTCTTGATAATATTGAAGAGACAACTACTATTTACGAAGGGGCAATTAACTCTTGAAACACCGAACGGGCGAATAACTCTTGAAACACTGAAGGGGAAAATAACTCTTGGAAAACTGAAGGGACAAATAACTCTTGGAAAACTGAAGGGACAAATAACTCTTAGAAAACTGAAGGGACAAGTTACTATTAAGACTTTAAATCAACGATCCATATTGATTTACTATTATAATTTCAACCAACGGTCTGATAAATTAGCACATCTCCTCATGGAATAATATTGTACCCAAAAATAATTTGGACCGAAAAGAAATATATCTTACGGGTGAATAGTATCTCGTGAATAGTAACTCATGAATAGTACTCCTACACAAAAAGTACCCCAAATACTCGAGTGAACAATACTAAAGTGAATAGTAATTGGGTATTTTATGACAACTTGTCTACTTTAAAAAAATTTCATATATCACCCTTAAATTTAAACTTTTATCAATTTAACTATTTACCAAAAAAAAATTGAATACTTTTATTTCATAAAATTCGGGGTCTCACAATCTTCCATCCTTATGAAATTTTGCCCTTAAAATTTACGTACGTACCTGATATTTGAAGAGATGAGAATATTTTGCTTTTTTCCAGATTGTACCTTCCCGGTTATATCCTCTGTATCATGATTTTTCCATTGCTCATCTCCTGTATTTCAGATATCATTCTAGAATATATCTTCAAAACAAAGGTTAATTGACATATCACAATTTGTCAACTTATCAAGTAAACAATTTCAGCATAGGTAAGTCACACACTAGCGAAGTATATAACTCGTCTCTCCCCTCCTAGTTTTAGACTCTTATCTCCGCCAGCGACCATATCCTTAAGCTCTGATACCAACTGTGACGCCCCCAAAATTAGGTATACATCACCCATTCTGAGTCGCCAAATATATGGTACAAAATTCAAATACAGCTTCATTTATACAACTGTTGAGCTGTCATATAGAATACGACTACAGTTAACTGTGAGTTTTAATACAAATATATGTAACTCTCACGGTGCCTCGACCACAACCATACAATGGTACTTTACATAAAAGTATAGTCAAAGACTGTTTTAGAAATTAAAATCTTTGGGAAGTACTCAAGGAAACCTTCGTACATGGGAGGCCATGCGTCTAGGTTATAATAGATATCATATGGCCACAGAATTATCCTTGGATGACCCAATAAACCCCAAAGAAAAACGAGAAGATTACTATCATCTTCTTTCCAATGGTGAGTCTTCTCTTGACATATAACTATCTCCACTGTCTCCAAGTGAATATTATATTTCAAATAAACTCCAAGATCATATAGGTAGTGATCGTAGATATACTCAGTAAGTGGATGCGCACAACCCTGTCTTATGATAACACGAGGTTGTATGTCATTAGACATCTTGTATAATAGTAGTAAAACACCCTTCCAAAGTTGGGTTCACCACACCCTATTTGATTCACAAAATATAACTACTAAATGTTGTATAGAATACAACACACTTTTCTATAATGTTTAGGGAGAACCTCCACAGCTAGAGACCACTGTTCTATTCCCCTGTTATTCCCGCTCGACCCAGCAACACTCTTACGGCAACACACTTATTACCTGAAAAGAATTATGAAGCAGAAAAGGTGAGCACAACTAGCCCAGTAAAGAATATTATGACTAAATATAATTAAATTATCAATAGCTTTCATCAATAATAAATCAGAGATTTAGAACATATGGTAGATGATAAAATTTTTCAACCATAGTTGCAGCGGAACGAGCAATCCATTAGAAGAGTCAAATAGACCATCAGGTCTATTATCTTCTCCATGTTAAAAGCCCACAAATAATGTTTTATCCCTATAACATCAATCAACAATTCTTGTCCACAATCATATGAATAACTCATAATCATACTTGTGATTCTGAATTCCCTTTTAAGCACCCAGGACGAAGATGATTCTCATCACCTATCTTCACCTGAAATATCACAAATCATGGTTATACCAAATCACAATTCATGCTCATAATCATACTAATAAATTCATCTTTGCACTACAGGCCAAAGATATACAACTGTAAAACCAATAATGCTGAGACTCAGCTTAACAAATAATCCACATCATCGAATCACCCCTACACTACGGCCAAGGATATTCATTAATATCACATACATGAATTATCCATGCACTACGTCCAAGGATATTCATTATTATCACATCCATGAATTAATATTTCATTGCTGAGACTCAGCTCAATAATTAATCCACATCATCAAATCCTCCCTGCACTACAGGCCAAGGATATTCTTTAGTATCACGGCCACGAATTATCCATGCACTACGGGCCAAAGATAATCGTGTTTTCATCAATGGTCTTGATCATGCCATAAAATAATTCATCTTTGCACCCTTGGCCGAAGAGAATCCATAGCCATAATCATACCAAAAACTGTCCATCAATGCACTATGGGCCAATGAGGACTTTTTCATTAGTATCACAACAACAAATTATCCACGCACTACGGGCCAAAGATAATCGTGTTTTTATCAACGGTCCTGATCATGTTATGAAAAAATTCATCTTTGCACCCTTGGCCGAAGAGAATCCATAGCCATAATCATACCAAAAACTGTCTATCAATGCACTGCGGGCCAATGAGGACTTTTACCACGTCATTTGTAATATTACGGTCATGATTATACCGAATAATCCCTGGTCATAATCATAGAAAGTCCATCTATGCACTACAGGCCACAGATGACTTTCAACAAAATATAAATATGAGGATGATGACAATGATATAAGAATGCAATAAAATAAGTTTAAGTATTATTTTAACCAAGAACTAATAACGTCTCATTTACTCGTAACTAGATTATTTTCATAAATAATACCAAATCAGTCCCAAAAATTATTCTTTTCCGGGATTAAGCATAGTATAGTCCCATATTAAACATATATTTTTCTTGACATTTTTAAAATTTATTTACTATTTTTCAAAAATCAATTTCTAATTAATTCCTTAAGAAATTATCTACCTCACGGTTAACTCCAGAAATTCCCAAATCTTGGCAGGATCTTACACATGTTAACGTGAGCTTCCAGTTTAAATTTCATGGTCATCGAAGTTATAGAACTTTGGTTATAGTGTTTTTCGTCGGAAAAAGCTAAATATTGAAATTCTCATAACTTGCTCAATTTAAGTCGGATTTTGGACAGGAGGGACTTTATACCATATACTTTCATGTCCCAAAAGGCCAGAATTTTTCTAACAAATTAAGTGGCCGAAACAGCCCTTTTAAAATCGTGGCAGCAGCCTTTTTCATATTTTACAGTTTTTCGTACTTTGCTAAAATCAGTCCACACAAAAATCTACAACCCCTTTTCCAGTGATTCCACTTAGATAAGTTACAGAACTCATAGACCTAACTCTAGAACTTGACCACACTCAAAAATTCAAAATATAATAGGAGATATAGTCAAATTGAAGTTCATGTTCCATTTTCACCAAAATCTGATTTTTTAACCTTTTGTGATTTCTAAGAAACTTTCATGTTTTCACATAATAACCAACATAACTCATCATAACACTTAGTAATACCACATATACCCATGTTTTTCATTAGTCCAATGTTTTTTTTATGACTTTCATCATAATCCACATAAACAGATTATTTCCACAATTTAACATGGAATTAAATACAAAAGATCGTTCACCATGTATGTGGTAATCCATATAAACAGGTTATTCCAACAGAATAATAAAAAATGGAATAACAGAAGGATTCACCATGCATGCGATAGAGACCGCACAGACAGGTTATTCCCAACAGAATAATAAATAATGGAACCAGGTCCGGTATAAACGCTCAGACAGGATATTCTGACATTATAATAAATAATGGAACCAGGCCCGGCATAAACGCACAGACAGGATATTCTGATAGAATAATAAAGAACGGAATATTAGAAGAATTTCACCATGTATGCAGTACTTTGCATAGACAGGTTATTCCAACATAATAATAAAGAATAGAATAACAAAAGTTCTCTTCATGAATAAGAACGAAAGAATACCCATTACGAGCACAACAAATAATATCCCCTACCTTTGAATGAAGAGTATTCCGACTGGTAGGGCGAGGATATACTTAAAGAAACTTGTACTATGCACAAAGCTTTCTTAAACTCTAAAGAAATACGCTCAAGATTATAGAAGAAGAACTCTCTCTATAGTTTTTCTCTCTAGAGTTTCAGTGAATTCGTAAGAAATAATGAAGGAATGAGCTTCTATTTATAGAAGAACTGAAAGTGGCTCTTGGTCTTAACGAAGGGTCAAAATGACTCTTGGTAATATTGAAGAGACAACTACTATTTGCGAAGGGGCAATTAACTCTTGAAACACCGAACATGCAAATAACTCTTGAAACACCGAAGGGGCAAATAACTCTCGGAAAACTGAAGGGACAAATAACTCTTAGAAAACTGAAGGGACAAGTTACTATTAAAACTTTAAATCAACGATCTATATTGATTTACTATTATAATTTCAACCAACGGTCTGAAAAATTAGCACATCTCCTCATGGAATACTATTGTACCCAAAAATAATTTGGACCGAAAAGAAATATATCTTACGGTTGAATAGTACACTGTGAATAATAACTCGTGAATAGTAATTCGTGAATAGTACTCTGACACAAAAAGTGCCCCAAATACTCGAGTGAACAATACTAGAGTGAATAGTAATCGGAAAGCCCCCTCTTTCTTGGGAACGATCTGGTTGTTAAATATTGTGAGTTATAATATTAATGATGAATAAGTTCATGTTGATTAAAGATGAATTTGATAGTTCCATTGTGTTGGGATTATTAGTGTTAGTGGGAATCGACATCTATCCCGATGATAATTGATGTCTGAGGGTTATATTGATAAATCGGGTAATTTATCGGATAAATGAGCAATTAATTTCTACTAATTCACATGCTTATATAAATATTTATTCACATGTGTGTACTATTGAATCACATTCATGTACTATTAGGGGGACTTGGTGCAAGATTGATAATACTTGCATCACTAAGTTAAAAATGGAGGTATAGATGGAAGTACTATACTGTAATTAGTTTTTTCACATGATTATACTATTGATTCTCATGATTGAACTATTGATTCACATTATTTACTATTAGGGGAGTTGGTGCAAGTTTGATAATACTTGTAAGACTAAATTAAAAATAAAGAAAAAGAGGAAGGTATTATACTGTAATATTCTGAACCCCAAAACGTACAATTATTGAAACTATATTTTCCTATAAATAGAAGTTCATTTCTTTATTATTCTTCACTAATTAACTCAAGCTATAGAGCATTTATTATAAAGAGAAAGAAGAAGAGAAGTCTGCTACCTCACTACTCCAGTATCCAGTTTCTTTCTAAGGTAAGGGGTATTATTTCTTTCTTTCGTCTTCATGAAGAGAACTTCTGTTATTCCATTCTTTATTATTATATTTGAATAACCTATCTATGCGAAGTACCGCATACATGGTGAAATTCTTCTGTTATTTCATTCTTTATTATTCTGTTGAAATATCATGTCTGTACGTTTTATGCCAGAACTGATTCCGTCTTTATTATTCTGTTGGAATATCCTGTCTGTACGTTCTACGCCGAAACTGGTTCCGTCGTTATTATTCTGTTGAAATATCCTGTCTATGCATTTTACGCCGGACCTGATTCCGTCTTTATTATTCTGTTGGAATATCCTGTCTGTACATTTTACGTCGGACCTGGTTTCGTTATTTATTATTCTATTGGAATAACCTGCATGTGTGGTCTATCGCATGCCTGGTGATTTCTTTTATTATTCCATTCGTTATTATACTCAATTGGTTAAATTTTTTACTTCTATACTCCATGAAATTAGTGGAATATCCTTGATATTTGTGCTTCATCCAGTATCTTTTCATGGAAATATTCTTCCGAGCATTCGTGAATTTTACTCCACAAAGAAGTATCATGTTGACAATTTGGACGTTAATGATTCCTGGATAAAATAATTCTTGAACTTGTTTTATTGAATTCTTATATCATTGTCATCATCCTCATGTTTATATTTTGTTGAAAGTCATATGTGGCCTGTAGTGCATAGATGGACTTGGTATGATTATGATCAGGGATTATTCGGTGTAATCATGATCGTAATGTTACAAATGATGTGGTAAAAGTTCTCATTGGCCGTAGTGCATTGATGGACAGTTGTTGGCATGATCATGACCATTAATGAATACACAAATATCCTTGGTCGTAGTGAAGGGGTGATTCGATGATGTGGATTATTTATTAAGCTGAGTCTCAGCGATAAAAGTGATGAAAAACCTTTTAAATCATAGAAGATGGTAGATTTTATTCTCTACTTGACTCTTTTAATGGATTACTTATTCCGTTGCAGTTAAACTTGATGTCTATTGTATTTTATCAGTTTAACATTGTTGAAGGCTAATGATAATTTATTCTGCATTATCTTAGTCATAATATTTCTTAATGGGCTAGTTGAGCTCACCCTTTCTTTCATAGTCCTCTTCAAGAAATGAGAATAAAGCTTGGACAAGTCGGGGAATGGAGTGATGGTCCAGATAGATATCTATAGTAGTCCTCACTATTATGTAAAATAGTGTGATAATAATTGTAATAAGAACTTTATTTGAGTTTGTATACTCTCTACAAGACATTATCCGTGTTGAAACTCTCACCTACGTTTTGTTATACTGTATTAAAGAAGTTTGAATTTAAATTTTATACCATGTATTTGGCGACTCAAGATGGGTGATGTATACCTGTTTTGGGGGCGTCACAGTTGTTATCAAAGCTTAGGGATATGATCCCTGGCTAAGATGTGAGACTAGAACTAGGAGGGGAGAGACGGGGAATTCCTTCGCTAGTATGACCTACCAAAGTTTATTTGGTATTTAATTGGTCAGTCAGAGTATAGGGATAATATGTTGCATGTTAATTAACCCTTATTTTGTGGCAGTATTTAAAAATGACATCCGAGAATGTTGAGAATAGCAATGGAGCGCAGGAGACCGTTGAGTCTCTACAGATCAATAATCAGGATAATGTGCATCATGAAGGCGACAATCCTCATGCAAACAATAACACTGACAAAATGATGAACGATGGAATGTTCAGAGGCTTCATGTAATTCATGCAACATCAGCCGAGAGTGGCTCCTATCCAAAATATAGGTGGAAACACTGGAAACTCTCGGACGGTCACCGCTAAACAGTTCAAGGAGCTGGGACCACCGGAGTTTATTGGAGAACCAAAACCACTTAAGGCGGAAGCGTGGATAAAGCAGATTACCATGATATTTGATGTCTTGGGATGCTCCGAGGAGCAAAAGGTTCCCTTTGCCACCTTTATATTGCGAGGAGAGACAGATTACTGGTGGGAATCGGTAAAGCGTACTCAACCTGCTGTACACCCTTCCAAAGTTGGTTTCACCTCACCCTATTCGGTTCACCAAAATTAAATATCAAATGATGTATACAATATGACACACTTATCTAAAGTTATCAATAAAATTATTTCCATACTATTTAGGGAGAACCTCAACAGCTATAGACCACCGTTCTATTTCCATGTTATCCCCCGTTCGACCCAGCTACACTCTTATTACCTGAAAGGAGTTGTGAAGCAAAAAGGGTGAGCACAAATAGCCCAGTAACGAATATCATGGCTAAGATAATTAATTTATCAACAGCCTTTATCAGAATAAATCAGAGATTTAGAACATATGGTAGATAATAATAGTTTGCAACCATAATTACAGCGAAATAAACAATCTATTAGAAGAGTTAAGTAGAACATAATGTCTACTATCTCCTCTAGATTAAAAGTCCATCGTTGATATTTTATTCATGTAATACTCATCAACAGTTCTTTGTTATAGTTAAGACAAATAGAACTTTCAACACTTATCTTCACCTGAACCACCAAAGATGTTAGTTAAATTCACAATTCATATTTATAATAATGTGAATTAACAGTTCCTTCTTGTTACAAAGGGTTAATAGAATGTTTACACAACATCCTTACCCCAAAGGCTGAAGATATTCAAATGTAATAACAATGATCATACCAATTAGTTGTCTATCTTTGCACTACGGGCCAAAGATATTCAACTATAAAACCAATGGTCATGATCATACCAATCAATTGCCTGTCAGTGCACTACGGCCAAAGATATTCAACTTTTAACTAATGGTCATGATCCTGCCAGTCACATCATTGAATTATCCATGTACTACGACCTAGGATATTCGTTAGTATCACTAGTGGTCATTATCATGTCATACACCTGTCCATCTTCGCACTACGGGTCAAAGCTATCAAACAACAGATCATCTTTGCACTACATGCCAAAGATATTCAACAACATATCATCTTTGTACTACAGGCCAAAGGCATACAACTGTAAAACCAATAACCAACAGTATAATAAAGAATGGAATAATAAAAGAATTTCACCATGTATGTAGTATTTCGCATAGACAGGTTATTCCAACATAATAATAAAGAATGGAATAACAACAGAAATCACCATGCATGCGATAGACTGCACAGACAGGTTATTCCAACAGAATAATAAATAACAGAACCAGGTCAGTCGTAATACACACCGACAGGATATTCCAACAGAATAATAAAGAATGGAATAATAGATGAATTTCACCATGTATGTGATACTTCGCATAAACAGGTTATTCCAACATAATAATAAAGAATGGAATAATAAAAGAATTTCACCATGTATGCGATACTTCGCATAAATAGGTTATTCCAACATAATAATAAAGAAATGGAATAATAGAAGAATTTCACCATGTATACGATACTTCTCATAAACAGGTTATTCCAACATAATAATAAATAGTGGAATAATAGAAGAATTTCACCATGTATGCGGTACTTCGCATAAACAGGTTATTCCCACATAATAATAAAGAATGAAATAATAGAAGAATTTCACCATGTATGCGATACTTCGCATAAACATGTTATTCCAACAGAATAATAAGAATGAAATAATAGAAGAATTTCACCATGTATGCGGTACTTCGCATATACAGGTTATTCCAACATAATGATAAAGGATGGAATAACAGAAGAATTTTACCAAGTATATGGTAGCCCGCGTATACAGGTTATTCCAACAGAATAATAAAGAATGAAATAACAGAAGTTCTCTTCATGAATAAGAAAGAAATAATACCCCTTACGAGTACAACAAATAATATCCCTTACCTTTGAAAGAAGAGTATTCCGACTGGTAGGGCGATGATATACTCGAAGAAAACTTGCACTACGCTCAAAGCTTTCTTAAACTCTAAAGAAATACGCTCAAGATTATAGAAGAAGAATTCTCTCTATAGTTTCTCTCTCTAGAGTTTCAGTGAATTCATAAGAAATAATGAAGGAATGAGCTTCTATTTATAGAAGAATGGACTGCATAGTAACTAATTTATGAACGGTCCAGATTGATTTATTTTTAATCGGACGGTCCATATTTAAAGAAAAATCTTTTAAATAAAATATAATATATTATATTTATAATCTAATAAAACGAAAAACTTTATAAAAGTATTATGTTTTATATAAAAAGATTTTACTATTCAAAACACTATACAGGCACTATGCAACACTATGCATAATAAAATATAATATATTCTATTTAGAGAATAACTTTATAAAAGTATTCTGTTTTATATAAAAAGATTTTACTATGCATAATAGAATATAATATATTCTATTTATAGAATAATTTTATAAAAGTATTCTGTTTTATATAAAAAGTTTTTCTGTTTTATTGCATTAATAATACTAATAACACAAAACTTATCACCTTTATTATAATTTCAACCAACAGTCTGAAAAATTAGTACATCTCTTCATGGAATAATATTGTACTCAAAAATGATTTGGACCGAGAAGAAATATATTTTTTGGGTGAATAGTACCCCGACACAAAAAGTGTCCCAAATACCCGAGTGAACAATACTAGAATGAATAGTAATTGGGTGAATAGTAACTCGTGAATAGTACTCCGACACAAAAATTACCCCAAATACTCGAGTGAATAATATTTGGGTGAATAGTAATTTAGGTGAATAGTAACCCGTGAATAGTAACTCGTGAATAGTACTCCGACACAAAAAATACCCCCAATACCCGAATAAATAATATTTGGGTGAATAATAACCCGTGAATAGTAACTCGTGAATCATGAATAGTACTCCGACACAAAAGTGCCCCAAATACTCGAGTGAACAATACTAGAGTGAATAGTAACCAGGTATTTTATGACAACTTATCTTCTTTGAAAATTTTTCACATATCACCCTTAACTTTAAACTTTTATCAATTTAACTATTTACCAAAATAGAAAAAATGAATACTTTTATTTCATAAAATTTTGGGTCTCACATGTGGGGAAGGAGAAGTAATGGATGTGAGATAATGAAGTGGGTTTAGAAAGAGGTAACTGCCGAAAATTGCCTCTTCAAATCAAGGACTCCCGCCCCGGCGAGGGGTATAAGGCCTATAAAGCCCGCCCCGGCGGGAATTCACACTGTAATTGGAATTGGGTGACCCCCGACCCGGCGGGGGGTATAGTGTATTAGGGGCCCACCCCTTTAGGCATGCACACTACAATTGGGCTCTTTACTCTTCTTTTCTTTAATGCTACTCCACTCTATGATCATTTTAGAATCCTGCAATATCATGAAACCTAAATATGAGTAGATTATCAACATGATGGAGAGAATATCATGCATATGCAACTTAACTAATTAGGATATGAACTTATTCTATATTACTAATTATGCTAAACTATAATTTGACGGTTATGAATAAATGTGACGCCCCCAAAATAGGTATACATCACCTATTTTGAGTCGCCAAATACATGGTACAAAATATAAATAAAAACTTAATTATACAATTGTCGTGTAAAATACGACAAAATATAAGTTATGAGTTTTAATACAAATATTGTCATCCAGACAATATCCACACTCAATGGAGTCCTCATTACATTTATTATCACACTATTTTATAGAATAGTGAGGACTACTATTACACCATCTCAGACCATCACTCTTTTCCCCGACTCGTCCCGGCTACGTTCTCATTTCCTGAAGAGAACAGTGAAAGAAAGGGTGAGCTCAACTAGCCCAGTAAGAAATATTATGACTAATATAAAGCAAAATAAATTATCCTTAGTCTTCAATAGTGTTAAACTGATACAATATAACAAACATCATATTTAACTGCAGCGAAACAAGCAATCCATTAAAAGAGTCAAGTAGAGAATAAAATCTACTATCTTTTATAATTTAAAAGGTTTTTCATCACTTTTATCGCAGGGACTCAACTTAATAAATAATCCACATCATCCCCGCACTACGGCCAAGGACCTTCATTAGTATCACAACCATGAATTATCAATGCACTACGGGCCAAGGATATTCGTGTATTCATTAATGGTCATGATCATGCCAACAACTATCCATCAATGCACTACGGGCCAATGAGGACTTTCACCACATCACTTGTAACATTATGGTCATGATTACACCGAATAATCTCTTGTCATAATCATACCAAGTCCATTTATGCACTACAGGCCACAGATTACTTTCAACAAAATATAAACATGAGGATGATGACAATGATATAAGAATTCAATTAAACAAGTTCAAGAATTATTTGATCCATGAATCAATAGCGTCCAAATTATCAACATAATACTTCTTTGTGGAGTAAAATTCACGAATGCTCATAAGAATATTTCCATGAAAGATACTGAATGAAACGCAAATATCAAGGATATTCCACTAATTTCATGGAGTATAGAAGTCAAAATTTAACCAACTAAGTATAATAATGAATGGAATAACAAAAGAAATCACCAGGCATGCGATAGACCGTACAGACAGGTTATTCCAACAGAATAATAATTAACGGAACCAAGTCATGTGTAAATGCACAGACAGGATATTCCAACAGAATGATTAATATTGGAACCAGGTTATGCGTAATGCACAGACAGGATGTTCCAACATAATAATACAGAACGGAACCAGGTCATGTGTAAAGCACAGACAGGATGTTCCAACAGAATGATAAAGAACGGAATAATAACAGAAATCACCATGCATACGGTACTTCGCATAGACAGGTTATTCTAACATAATGATAAAGAATGGAATAACATAAGAATTTCACCAAGTATAGGGTAGCTCGCGTATACAGGTTATTCCAACAGAATAATAAAGAATGGAATAACAGAAGTTCTCTTCATGAATAAGAAAAAAATAATACCCCTTACCTTAGAAAGAAGAGTACTGGATATAGAAGTAGTGAAGTAGCAGAACACTTTTCTACTTTCTCTCTATAGTTTCTCTCTAGAGTTTCAGTGAATTCGTAAGAAATAATGAAGGAATGAGCTTCTATTTATAGAAGAATGGATTGCATAGTAACTAATTCATGAACGGTCCAGATTGATTTACTTTAAACGGACGATTCAGATTTAAAGCAAAATCTTTTAAATAAAATATAATATATTCTATTTATAATCTAATAAAACGAATAACTTTATAAAAGTATTCTGTTTTATATAAAAAGATTTTACTATGCAAAATACTATGCAGGCACTATACAACACTATGCATAATAAAATATAATATATTCTAATTTTTGTCTAATAAAACAAATAACTTTATAAAAGTATTCTGTTTTATATAAAAAGATTTTACTATGCAAATACTATGCAGACACTATGCAAACACTGTGCATAATAGAATATCATATATTTTATTTATAGTCTAATAAAACGAATAACTTTATAAAAGTATTCTGTTTTATATAAAAAGCTTTTCTGTTTTAGTACATTAATAATACTAATAAAACAAAATTCATCATCATTATTATTATTCACACTATTAATCGACCAGGTCGTTCCCAGGAAAGAAGGGGCTGTCCAATAAGGATTTCTCCCTATTGGAGCGCAATTAGGTGACCAAACCTCTCCTTAACAGAACTTCTAGACATCGTTAATATTGCAAAAAATAACTTCGTCGTCTCAATTATTGATTTAATAATATATAAAATATCGATAATAATTGAATCAAATAACGTGAGATACAATGCAGCAATAATTGAACAAAACTGAGTGACTTCTCACGTAAGCATCAATAATCAATATTGTATGCTACTATGTAACCACGCATATTACTGTACTTTTAACACCGGGTTTTTCAACAGTTAACGGTAAAAACATCCGCCGTTATTTTCATAAAGTATTTTTGTCATTTTCTCAATCCGACAATAATTCCGTTGTGGGGTCCACCAATGATTATGCCGTTGTATGAATATTCCCTGCTAAAACGAATATTTCCCGACCAATCGAATAATATATAACAACTTGCGTACTTTGCAAAATTTATAAATATTACCCACAACTATAACATTATATCAAATTTACTCCATAATATTCAAAAATAATATTTATAGAAAATTCATTTTTATTAATAAAAGTTGGGGTCTTACAATCTCCCCTTCTTTGAAATTTCGCCCTCGAAATTAAGGTACATACCTGGTATATCGAAGAGGTAAGGATACCTTGATTTCATTTTAAATTCTAACTCCCAGGTCATTTCCTCAACATCGTGGTTTCTCCACAAACTTTGACTTGAGGTATAACCTTGGAGCGTAGAATATGTTCCTTCTTATCCAAGATTTTAATAGGAACATCTTCATATGTCAAATCTTCCGCTATTTCGTTCGGTTCTAACTCGATAATGTGGTTCGGGTCTTTCACATATTTACGTAACAGATATATGAAAAATATTATGAACACGAGACATACTTGGCGGTAAAGCAAGTCTATAGGACACAGTTCCTACTCTATCGATGATTAAAAATGGGCCAATGAATTGAGGATTGAGCTTTCTTCTCTTTCTAAATCTCATAACTCCTTTCCATGGAGCAACACGTAACAACACATGCCAACTCTTTATACGTTGCCAGATCGTTTGAATCTTTTTCGTAGTCATACGTACCAACTCTGGTCCCAACAACGTTGCTTCACCCACCTCATCCCAGCATACTGGAGAAAGACACTTTCTTCCATACAACGCTTCGAATGGAGCCATGCTAATACTTGTTTTATAGCTATTGATGTAGAAAAACTCCACCAATGGTAAAAACTTATCCCAACTTCCCTCGAAGTCAAGGACATAGAGTCTTAATAAATCTTCCAAAGTTTGAATAGTCCTCTCTGATTGTCCGCCCATCTGAGGATGATATGTCGAACTAAATCGTAAATCTTTGCCCAAAGATTTTTTGCAAACTAACCCAAAATCGTGAAGTGAATCTTGGGTCTCGATCAGAAACTATGGATACTGGCATACCATGCAGTCTTACAATCTCGTTTATATATATATGAGCAAGACGTTCAAGTGTATAAGTTTCTCGTATTGGTAACAAATGAGCAGACTTGGTCAATCTATCAATAATGACCCAAATTGCTTCTATGCCTTGAGAAACCTTGGGAAGACCAGTAACGAAATCCATGGTAATGTGCTCCCACTTCCATTCTAGAATTTTAAGTGGTTGCAATGGTCCTTTTGGCACTTGATGCTCCCCCTTGACTCGTTGACAGGTTAGACACCTTGAGATAAACAGCACTATCTCTCTCTTCATATTGCTCCACCAAAATGCATGACGAAGATCACGATACATTTTGGTACTCCCAGGATGGATTGCAAACGGTGTATTGTGCGCCTCCATCATGATTTTATACTTTAAATTAGGGTCGTTAGGAACACATAGTCTAGAGTTGACTCGAAGTATTCCTTCTTCATCGATTCTTGCTTCTGGCATAGCACCTTCTTGCACTTTCTTCCTCATACGCATCAGCTCCAAGTCTGTAGTTTGAGCAGCTTTAACTTTATCGATTAAAGTCGATTCTACTCGTATATTTGCCATCATCACATGGGTCCCTGGAGTCTTTAACTCTAACTCCATCCTTTGCAAGTCATAGAAAATGGGCCTTTGCGTTGACAATATCGCACTCGTACCCGCATATGATCTTCTACTCAATGCGACAGCTACTACGTTCGCTTTTCCAGGATGGTATTGGATGGTATGATCATAATCTTTCAACAGTTCAAGCCAACTTCGTTGTCGCATGTTGAGTTCCATTTTAGTGAATAAATATTTGAGGCTTTTATGATCCGTAAAGATCTCCACCTTCTCTTCATACAGGTAATGCCTCCAAATTTTAAGTACGAAAATGACTGCTGCCAACTCTAGATCATGAATGGGATAATTCCTCTCATATTCTTTGAGTTATCGTGAGGCATAGGCTATAACTTTCCCATGTTGCATGAGAACACATCCCAACCCTTTGCCCGAAGCATCACTGTAGATGACAAATCCCTCCGAGTCAGATGGTATTGTCAGAACATGTGCTGAAATGAGTCTCCTCTTGAGTTCTTGAAAACTCTTCTCACATTCCTCGCACCAATCGAATTTTGTATCTTTTCGAGTCAGCTGAGTTAATGGAGTAGCGATTCGAGAAAACCCTTCTACGAATCTCCGATAATAACCAGCTAAGCCGAGAAAGCTACGTACTTCGGTGACTGATTTAGGTTGCTCCCAGCTTTGAATAGCTTCAATCTTTGTCGGGTCAATAGATATTCCATAACTTGATACTACGTGCCCAAGAAATGCGACTTTCTCAAGCCAGAACTCGCATTTCTTCAACTTGGCATAAATCTTGCTTTCACAAAGCTTTTGGATTATCAGCCTCAAGTGTTGCTCATGATCTTCACGGCTTTTGGAATAAATAAGGATGTCATCAATAAAGACGACCACAAAGTGATCCAAATATTTCTTGAATACTCGGTTCATCATAACCATGAAGGCAGCAGGAGCATTAGTCAATCAAAAAGACATGACTAGGAATTCATAATGCCCGTACAGAGTTCTGAAAGTCGTCTTTGGAATGTCATTGGTTCTAATCTTAAATTGGTGATATCCGGAACAATGATCAATCTTTGAAAAGAATTTAGCTCCTTGCAACTGGTCAAACAGGTCATCAATACGCGGTAATGGGTATCTATTTTTGATGGTGACATGATTCAACTCCCGATAATCAATACAAAGTCGCATACTCCCATCTTTCTTCTTCACGAATAGAACAGAAGCACCCCAAGGAGACGTACTAGGATGAATAAAACTGATGTCTAATAATTTCTGCAATTGAGTCTTTAACTCCTGAAGTTCAATAGGAGCCATTCAATATGGGGCTTTGGAAATGGGTTTCGTACCGGGTTCCAAGTCGATACAAAATTTAATTTCACGTTCTGGGGGTAGGCCAGAAAGTTCTTCGGGGAATATGTCAGGAAATTTATTAACAATAGAAATATCATTCAAAACTGACATATTTTTGTTTAGATCCGTGACATGAGCTAAGAAAGCTTGACATCCATTTTTTAATAAATGAATAGATTTATGGCTTGAGATGACAGTGATTGATTTCAATGGTTTGGTTTTTTGAATTCGCATAATAGGTTGGTTAGGAATATGAAAGCTAACAACCTTACGAAAACAATCAATTTTTGCATGATGAGTAGTTAACCAATCAATCCCTAGAATAACATCATATACAAGTATTTTCAAAGAAATCAGATCGACATGTAATGTGAGGGTACCGATTTGAACTAAACAAGACATATAAACAGTGGATGTAATGAAGGTTTCTCCCAACGGAGTATCAATTGATAAGTCAAAGTCTAATTTCTCCGGAGTCAAATTTAAATGTTGAGCGCAAGTAGGAGAAATAAAAGAATGGGTAGAACCGGTATCAAATAAGGTATTTACTTCGATAGAGTTTATGATAAGCTTACCCGTGATGACCTCGTTCGGGTTCCTTGCTTTCTGGGAGGTCACAACAAACACTCTCCCTTGAACTACCGGCTTTGACTTTTCTGGGACAGCCTTTGGGGCCTCCATCCCAGCTAGACTTGTCTTCGGTGAACAACAAAATCGGGAAAGGTGACCCTCTCTTCCACAATTATAACATGCTTTAGATGGCATTGCGTAGTTTGGACTGATGTGTCCCTCCCCTCCGTATTTGAAGCATATGATAGGTGATCGTTCTCCTTCCTTAACAACGGGTGCTGGTGCTGACGTCTTTCCATCATTGTTGAATCTCCTCTTCTTGAAATGTCAACTCTTATTGTCTTAGCCATGATTACCACCGAACTGGTTACCATTTCTGGCATGTTGATTCCCTCCACGCTTGTTGTCACCGCTTCGATGACTGCTACCATTGGTATTATCATTTTGTCGGCTGCTTTCTCTTGGTTGGGTTAACTCGTTATCGCACTCCAATAACTGAGCCATATCCACAACATCTGAATATAAACACAGTTTATGAGAGATAAGATATTGACGTATCTCGGGTTTCAAACCTCTAAGAAACATTCGCGTCATTCTCTCCTCATTATCAACTAAGTGGGACGCAAACCGGGACAACTCGGCAAACTTGGCTTCGTACTGCGACACGGTCACGTTGTTCTACTCTATCTTGATGAACTATACCTCTTTCATGTGACGAATACTTTCGGAAAAGTACTTGTCGTTGAATAGTTCTTGGAACTTCTCCCAAGACATCTTTAGTGTGGCAGGTTGAGTACGTTTTACCGATTCCCACCAGTAATTTGCCTATCCTCGTAATATAAAGATGGCAAAAGGCACCTTTTGCTCCTCGGAGCATCCCAAGACATCAAATATCTTGGTGATTTTCTTTATCCACGCTTCCGCCTTAAGTGGTTTTGGCTCTCCAATAAACTCTGGTGATCCCAGCTCCTTGAAATGTTTAGCGGTGACCGTTCGAGAGTTTCCAGTGTTTCCACCTGCATTTTGGATAGGAGACGCTCTTGCCTGATGTTGCATGAATTGCATAAAGCCTCTGAACATTCCATCGTTCATCATCTGGTCAGTGTTGTTGTTTTCCTGAGGATTGTCGCCTTCCTGATGCACATTATCCTGATTATTGATATGTGGAGACTCAACAGTCTCCTGTGCTCCATTGATGTTCTCAACATTCTCGGATGCCATTCTCAAACATTGCCACAAAACAAGGTTTAATTAACATATCACATATTATCCATATACTCTGACCGACCAATTAAATACCAAAAAAACTTAGGTAGGTCATACTAGCCAAGGAATTCCCCGTCTCTCCCCTCCTAGTTCTAGTCTCACATCTTAGCCAGGGATTATATCCCTAAGCTTTGATACCAACTGTGACGCCCCCAAAACAGGTATACATCACCTATTCTGAATCGCCAAATACATGGTACAAAATACAAATAAAAACTTAATTATACAACTGTCGTGTAAAATACGACAAAATATAAGCTATGAGTTTTAATACAAATATTGTCATCCAGGTCATGCGTAAACGCACAGACAGGATGTTCCAACAGAATGATAAATAATGGAACAATGTCATGCGTAAAGCACAGACAGGATGTTCCAACAGAATAATAAAGAACGGAACCAGATCATGCGTAAAGCACAGACAAGATGTTCCAACAGAATGATAAAGAACGGAATAATAACAGAAAGTACCATGCATGCGGTACTTCGTATAAACAGGTTATTCCAACATAATGATAAAGAATGGAATAACAGAAGAATTTCACCAAGTATAGGGTAGCCCGTGTATACAGGTTATTCCATCAGAATAATAAAGAATGGAATAACAGAAGTTCTCTTCATGAATAAGAAAGAAATAATACCCCTTACCTTAGAAAGAAGAGTACTGAATATAGAAGTAGTGAAGTAGCAGAACACTTTTCTTCTTTCTCTCTATAATTTCTCTCTCTAGAGTTTCAGTGAATTCGTAAGAAATAATGAAGAAATGAGCTTCTATTTATAGAAGAATGGATTGTATAGTAACTAATTCATGAACGGTCCAGATTGATATACTTTAAACGGATGGTCCAGATTTAAAGCAAAATCCTTTAAATAAAATATAATATATTCTATTTATAATCTAATAAATCGAATACCTTTATAAAAGTATTATATTTTATATAAAAAGACTTTACTATGCAAAATACTATGCAGGCACTATACAACACTATGCATAATAAAATATAATATATTCTAATTATTGTCTAATAAAACAAATAACTTTATAAAAGTATTCTATTTTATATAAAAAAATTTACTATGTAAATACTATTCAGATACTATGCAAACACTATGCATAATAGAATATCATATATTCTATTTATAGTATAATAAAATGAATAACTTTATAAAAGTATTCTGTTTTATATAAAAAGCTTTTCTGTTTTATTACATTAATAATACTAATAAAACAAAATTCATCATCATTATTATTATTCACACTATTAATCGACCAGGTCGTTCCCAGGAAAGAGGGGGCTTTTCAATAAGAATTTCTCCCTATTGGCGCGTAATTAGGTGACCAAACATCTCCTTGACAGAACTTCTAGACATCGTTAATATTGCAAATAATAACTTCATCGTCTCAATTATTGATTTAATAATATATAAAATATTAACAATAATTGAATCAAATAACGTGAGATACTATGAAACAATAATTGAACAAAACTGAGTGACTTCTTACGTAAGCATCAATAATCAATACCGTGTGTTACTATGCAACCACGCGTATTACTGTACTTTTAACACCGGGTGTTTCAACAGTTAACGGTTAAAACTTCAGCCGATATTTTCATAAAGTATTTTTGTCATTTTCTCAATCCAACAATAATTCCGTTATGGGTTCCACCAATGATTATGCCGTTGTACGAATATTCCCTGCTAAAACGAATATTTCCCGACCAATCGAATATTATATAACAACTTGCGTACTTTGCAAAATTTATAAATATTACCCACAACTATAACATTATATCAAATTTACTCCATAATATTCAAAAATGATAGTTATAGAAAATTCATCTTTATTTATAAAAGTTGGGGTCATACAATAAAAATATGAAAAATAAAAGTACGATTGGGTTGCCTCCCAATTAGCGCTTGATTTTAAGCCGTTCAGCCTAACTACTCCATGTTTATGGTGCGTCGGCTAGTGTGATTGTGATGACATCCTTGTTTGAATCGCCACCCCAATAATTCTTTAGCCTTTTACCGTTGACCTTGAAAGTCTCCAATGGGTTTCTACTGTATAGTTCAACGGCGCTATGTGAGAAAACTCTTTTGATGGTGAAATAGACCCGATCACCTTGATTTTAACTTCCTTGGGAACAACCTCAACCTTGAGTTGAAAATTAGTACTGATTGCCCCGGTTCGAACATTCTGTGCATGATTTTCTGGTCGTTCCATTTCTTAACTTTTTCTTTGTATATTTTTGTGTTCTCGTAAGCTTGAAGTCAGAATTCGTCGAGCTCGTTTAACTAAAGTAGTCTCTTTTCACCCACAGCTACTTGATCGAAGTTCAGTTTCTGAATAGCCCAGTAGGCCTTGTGTTGTAACTCCACAAGCAATTGACATGATTTTCCATAGACCAATTGATATGGTGATATACCAATTGGTGTTTTGTATGCAGTCCGGTAGGCCCATAGTGCATCGTCCAACCTGAGAGACCAATCCTTTTTATTCGTGTTTACCACCTTTTCCAAGATTATTTTCACCTCCCTGTTCGAGACCTCAGCCTGCCCACTGGTTTGGGGATGATATGTTGTAGCTACCTTATGGTTGACCCCATACTTTGCCAAGAGAGTTGTAAATGATTTGTTGCAGAAGTGACTACCTTCATCACTTATAATAGCTCTCGGTGTGCCAAATCTCGAGAAAATATTCTTCTGTATGAATTTGAGAACCACTTTGGCATCATTAGTCGGGAGTGCTACGGCTTCAACCCACTTAGATACGTAGTCCACCGCAAGCAAAATGTACTGATTGGTAAATGAGGAAGGGAATGGCCCCATGAAATCTATGCCCCATACATCGAAAATTTCAACTTCCAAAATTATTTGTAATGGCATCTCATTCCTTTTTGATATGTTGCCCACTCGTTGACATCTATCACAAATTTTAACAAACTTGTGGGCATCCTTAAATAGAGTAGGCCAATAAAACCCGACTTGAAGCACTTTTTTCGCTATCCTCTCACTACCATAATGTCCCCCATATGTCGATGAGTGACATTCATGCAGTATGTTCGTCACTTCACTATAAGGCACAAACCTTCTAATCATCTTGTTGGCGCACTGCTTGAATAAGTAAGGCTCATCCCACATATACCACTTGACGTCATGGAGAAACTTCTTTTTCTGTTGTCGTGTAAGATCAGGGGGAAGAATGTTGCTCACTAGATAATTCACGAAGTTCGCGTACCATAGAAATTCTGTATTTATCCCAAGTAATTGCTCATATGGGAATGACTCATTGATTACACACTTGTCCTCTTCCTTTTTAACTTGATTTTCCAGCCTAGACAAATGATCGACAACTTGATTCTCCGTCCCCTTTCTATCCTTTATCTCCAAATCAAATTCTTGTAAAAGAAGAATCTATCTGATAAGGCATGGCTTAGCATCCTTTTTCAAAATTAAGTACCGAATAGCCGAGTGATCTGTATAAACTACTACCTTTGTCCCAATTAAGTATGCCCGGAATTTATCAAACGCATATACCACTGCAAGCAATTCCTTTTTTGTAGTTGTGTAGTTCATTTGAGTCTCCATGAGTGTCTTACTTGCATAATATATGGCATGAAAAACCTTCTCACGGTGTTGACCCAAAACAACCCCAACCGCATAGTCACTTGCATCACACATTAACTCGAAGGGCATATTCCAATTCGGCGCGATGATTATTGGAGCTGTAGTCAATTTCTTCTTCAATAGCTCCAATGCCACTTTACACTCCTCATCAAACTTAAAAACCAAATCCTTCTCTAAAAGACTACACAAAGGTTTTGCAATTTTAGAGAAGTCCTTTATGAATCTCCTGTAGAACCCAGCATGTCCCAGAAAACTTCTAATTCCCTTAACTGAACTCGGTGGAGGAAGCTTTTCAATTGTTTCCAGCTTAACTGAAATCTAGGGGGATACGATGGTTGTGGAAATTGTTGATTCTGATTATTATTCCACTACAAATTCGGATGATTCATATTCCCCTGATTATATGTATATATCCTGGTACGTATTCTGTGGAATTCTGTTGTAGCTACCCACAAATTGTACTGACTCTGGGTTGATTGTACACTGATCCGTAGGATGTTCAACCGCGCACAATTCACAAATAACTGCAACTTGTTGTGTCTGTACCCTTGACCAAGCGTCAAAATTTTTAGAGAGTGCTGAAATTTGTGCTGTTATTTCCGTCACTCCATCTAATTCTAACACTCCAACTACCATAGATTGAGTCATTCTTGTTGTGGGCCACTGGTAGTTTTTAGCTGCCATCGTCTCTATCAACTGATATGCCTCCTCAAAATTCTTTGCCATAAAAGCTACCCCCGACGCTGCATCAATACTAGTCCTGAAATTCCCATGTAGTCTGTTGTAAAATGTGCTCATCTGCAACCACTTAGGCAATCCGTGATGTGGGCATTTTCTGAGCAATTCTTTATATATCTCTCATGCCTCGTACAATGGCTCCCCATGATACTGATCAAACATGGTAATCTCGTTTCTCATCTTTGCAGTTTTTACTGGTGGGAAAAATTTAGCTAGAAACTTCTGAGCAAGGTCATCCCATGTCGTTATTTAACCCGATGGTAGAGAGTGTAACCAACTCTTCGCCTTGTTCCGTAGATTGAATGGGAACAAGCGAAGTCTGACTGCTTCATCCAACACCCCATTGTACTTGAACGTGTTGCATATTTCTAGAAAGCTGATCAAATGCTCGTTCGGATCATCATTTGCAAGTCCCCCAAACTGAACCAAGTTTTGGATCATCTGAATAGTCCCAGGATTAATCTCGAATGTATTCGCAGCTATAGCAAGCCTGGTGATACTCGACTGCAGCTCAGTCACCTTGGGTATAGCAAAGTCCCTCAATGCTTCTTCTTTTTTAGAATTTTCGAAGTCGTCCCTTGTTTCCTTAATCCACTTACTTAGCCTTTGAAAGCGTATCTCAATGTCGTCCTCAAAAGGAAGTAAGTCTTGATTTTTGGATCGAGTTTGCATAAACCAACTTCAAAACCTTAAATAAGACGAACAAAACAAAAATAAAAATGTTTAAGTAAAGCTGGACTAGTTAAACTGATATTGCAAAATATTAAAATCTATACTAAAGTCTCCGGAAACGGCGCCAAAAACTTGTTGGGTAAAATCTAATTACGCACAGCCCGCAAGTATACGTGGTCAACAAGTAATATAATAGTAAGTAGAGTATCGTTCCCTCAGAGACAGTAATAAGAATTTAAACCTCACAATTACCAATTTCCTATTAATCCTAATTTTATTAAACTAATCAATTTCCAAGTTGTAACTAAAGGTATTAAAAATATTAAAATCACCAAACAATCACAAATGCTAAAAACTGAATTTTCAAACAAATAATGGAGAATTAGGCATTCGACTTCACTCTAAGCATCACTCTAATTATTACACCTTTATTCCAGTTTAACTCACTATCCCAGTTTATTAATCAAGAACATGTATGTAGAATTAGCCACCTCTCGATGTACTAATACCGTATTAACTCAAATTCATAGTTAAGATAGAATTAAATTAAACACATTAATCAACTAACTCACTATATCTCTATGTGAATTACAATTAAAGAAGGTTTAAGTGCAAGTTCTTTATCCAATTACATGCGATGTCTAGCATATCTCTACCTAAAATTTATCAAGATTCTGTTCATTCACATAAATCGAGAACACATGCTATATTAACTAAGTCTAGACTCGTGTTTCATCTCTCGAATTCATACAAGTCCACAAAAAATCATTGATCAGGCAATTCATAAATTCACGCTCAAATTAATATAGATAACTGGATAATAGCTTATTAAACTGAAATCAAAGATTACATAATCATCATTACACTTAAAGATCCGTCATAAGCCTAAAAAGTTTTTAGTTCAACATAAATGAAATAATAACTGAATAAATTAAAGATAACATCTTCTCAATTACAAATATAAAACTAAAGAAGAAGAAGAATGGAGAACACCCTCCACTTTAGCTTTAATCCGTAATCGATATAAACGTTCTTCAAAATCTTCACTCCAATGCTCAATATGAATTTCTATCCTTAAACTCTGTTAATTTCTTTGCATGATGATGATCTTGTTATTTGTTGCACAATATATATCCAACACATAAGTTTTGGTCAAAGTCCCGTGTCATTTAGAGTCCAAACACATTCCAAGCACCAAAAATCCACGTTCCAGCAGAGTTCCAATCAGCAAAGGATTGCCTAGATTCGGCACCCCCCGCCTCGACGAGTGTATTTGAATATAAAGGGCCCGCCCCGGTGGGCTTAGCTCCTGTCTCACAGACCTGAAGACCCCCCGCCCCAGCGGGGGTGTAAAGCCAAAACATGTCTGTCCCGGCGGGCTATGCCCCTGACTGCTGACTTTGATTAAACTTCATATTTGCTAAGATTCCACCCCAATTGCCTCCTTTTTTATGTCTTGTCACACCAACCATACCTATACATAAAACAAACATAAACAAGTAAAAATAAACATAAAAACAAGGAATTGACACCGATTAAGCTCGAATTAGGAATCAATTCATGGATATAAAATCCGCTTATCAAAATCCCCCAAACTTAAACCATGTTAGTCCTCGATCACATGCAATCAAACAAGCTAACATGCTATGCAATACAATGCAATGAGATGTAATATATCTAACTATATGCCTACGAATCCAACAGTATCACATAATCAAATTTATTCATTCAGCCTCAGAACAATCAAGCAAACACTACAACTCTTAATTAACAAAATCAATCGATAATCAAAAAATTCAAAAAGGCTTAAGATAATTTTTAAATCTGTAATAATATATTCAACCCCCCTTCTAGATTATTATTGGACTTTCGTATATATATATATATATATATATATATATATATATATATATATATATATATATGGAGATCGATCCATAATCAACTTTGTAAACATAAGATTATTCTTACAACAAATCGTGATCGTCCAATTACAGATTCCTCTTCCACACTTTAGTTTGAGGATGTCTGCACAAATATATAAAGTACGGACATAAAAATACCTAGAATACCCTTACATTAAAAGTAATGGCACATGATTCGTAATATCCCCGTTTGCACTGTAGTTGTGCGAATGGCTAAAAAGTGGAATTATTCTTTCTTTTTTACATGTGAATTTTCAACTAAAAAGTGGGATGTCCCTCTGCTTTCATTCATTTCTTTTCAAAAAGAAATTATCCATAAAGCTACTGTCGGGTAGATCACCATATCACCAATATTCAAAACGGAGAACAGTTCATGATTTGAAAAATCAAGCATCTCCCTCTTCCATAATCATAGTTAAATCACCCAGCAAATGTGATGCCTCCCCACATCCAGTGGCGAAGCTAGAGTACAAATGTGGGGTCAATTGACCCCACTCAATTTTTAAAATTACTTAAATTTTTTTTTATCACACTCAATTTTTGACCCCCACTCAATTTTTGACCCCACTCAAAAGGCAAACCGTGAACTATCAAAGCCTTTCACGAGTGGTCAGAGTGAGTATTGGTGACTGGCGAGCCGCGAGTGTGGAGACTGAAGTGCGACTCTATTCTACTGTGACTCTCTTGCAACCTTGTGCCCTTGCAGGTAACAGAAATTACTCTCTCTTCAATTTCTCCAACCTCAGTTTTGTTTTCAGAAATCAATTGTGATTTCCCCCTTTTGTTAGTATTATTAAATTGGATATTTGGATGCATTTGTCTAACCCGAAAGTATAAAGTACTCGTAGGCGCTGCCCCCAAACCCCTGTCAAATTTTTTATACCTTATTAATAATTTTGACCCCACTATTAAAATTTCCTAGCTTCACCACTGCCCACATCTGTGTACTTTAAGTATCGGATATGGTGTTGACTATATTACACCGTTCATAACATCTATCTTTAGACATAAAAGTAAATATATTAATTATATTACATGCCTTCAGGGGCGGATCCAAACGGATTGTTCAGTGGGGTTAAAATCAGAAAAAAAATTCTTACAAATAAAAATTTTATAAAATAACTTACAAAACTAAACAATTCTCAAATATTATTTATAATAACATTTTTTGAGGTTTCATTGCTTAAAATTGTTGCATGATATAGCCTAATTTTTTATAGTTACAAAAATATCACGTTCAATGTATGTTACTAAACAGTCATTCATCCATTCATCTCCCATTTGGTTACGGAGTTCATTCTTCACGATATTTATGACTGAAAATGTCCTTTCAACAGTTGTAGCAACGGGCAAAGGTAGAGCCAATTTCAGCAACAAATAGACTTGGGGATACACATCATCCTTTCTTTTCTGAACCAACATTTGACCCAATTCCCCAATTCCTTCTATACTCAAAAATTAGAATTGTTTCTCTATATCCACAATATAGAAGAATAGAAAAGTTGGTTTAATGACTTAGTGGGATTTGGGAATTAGGGAGTGTTGCTTAGTGTCTGCTCACTTAGTATATATATAACATAATACAGTGGGGTCATGTTTCTTAGTATACATGTTCACTTTAGACCCTCTTAATTTTTTTTTCTAATATGACCCTTTTAATTTTTTTTCCTCCTAATATGACTCCAGACCCCCTAAAAATTCAGTGAGGTCAGGTACCCCAGCCCTAAGGCAGGTCCGCCCCTGCATGCCTTACAATCGTCCCAGGTTTCTAAACCTTAGTTAAACAAAACATAATTTCTACCAAAATCTTTCATCATTAATAATTATGTTGTAGTTACATAAATTACTTTATACTCTTTCACTTTTCCTTTGCACTTATTTCCCCTCAATCATGCGGGACCTTCTGTCTTAGCTCAAAATATTTAATATGGTAAGAGTGAAAAACTATTTTAGTCAACAAGTGTAAAACATTTTAATGAATAATAAATCATGAATTGAAAGAAAAGCTTTTAGAAATCATTAACACTTTAATCAACAATTGTGAAGTAATATGAATAAACAGGAAATAAAAGGATTCCTTTAATTTAAAACTTTTAACAACATGCTGAGTGGTCATAAAGACCGTGAACTCTTTCAATGATCAACATTTATAAAATTATGAACTCTTTCCAATTTGTTTAACAGTCACATTAACTATTAAACTCTTTACAGGTACTTTAATGGATCAACCGATTATATCCTATGTTATGCACAACATTATTCTTACACGTATAAGTGTCAAGTCATTTACTCGACATTAAATATCCCCTTTATTAGAGTTTTTCATCTCAGTCTTATTATACGAATCTGCACCAAAATAATTTCAATATGATTAACTTTAAATAGCTTCAACGAACAAAAATTTATTATCTCGTATCAATGGTGTCTAGCCGAAATAAATGGTATCAACTCATATCTCAAAATGTTTCATGAATAAATAAGAACTTTAAGGAATAAAAACAGTTCAATAATACAACGACCGTCAAATGCACGTAAGTGCGAGAACTAGCACAAATATAAAAGTTTGCGTAAGTTTAGAACTTTCTTGTACTTGGTACACTTTCCTTGATTACGTTATTAACTTCGTCCAAATGTTTACCTAAAACATCCTTAAGGATTTACTTAATTAACTTTATTATTACTTATTAATAATTATCTTCAGTTTTTAATTGTGACTTACATCAGTAATTATTTATTTAACTTTAACTTAATCTTAATCGCCATTTCACATCATTATTATAACGTCAACATAAAAATGTCTAATTATCCTTTACTTAGTCTCATACGTCTTTTTAATGCGTTTTAGCCGATAACTTAAAATATTATAATTACGGCTTTACATAATTTAATTTTTTGAATCTGCTTAACCCTCACTTCCTTATTAAGCATCCTTAACCATTTTATTATTTTCATCATCCTGGCCCACTTAGTTAAAAATATTTTACACGTAAAAATAATTTTTTTAATAGATTTTTCCAGCTTTATTTAGTATTTTTAAAAGAGTCATTTCTATTCAAAATTACCAAAATTTTCATAATTCAATAGTAATTCCAAAAAGTTTCAAACTTTTATAGTATCTCCCTCATATCAGAGAGTACCTCAGTAAAAATTTCATCATCTTCTGAGTTAAAGAACTCCAGATATGACAATTTTAATTAACTTTTAAAAACTTAATTTTATTTTGGTCATATCTCACTCATCTGAAGTCCAATTGAACTCATTTCTGGACTAGACTTACATTATACCATAAAATATTAATCCTCAGAAGGCCTTAATTTTTTTCACATTTTAAGTGGTCAAAATTGTCACCAAAAAAGTTAGGGTATGGGGTTTGGCTAGTTTTTCCAGATTTTCCTACTGGGTAGAAAAATCACCATAAATAATCTATAACGAATTTGACTAAAATTATTTTTGTGAGTGTTTAAAGGACTCATATATCCATCCATCAAGACTAACCAAACTTAAAAATTCATTATACATTATGATTTATGACTATTCAATTTTTAGTTTTTGTTTTAGAGTTTTTCAATTTTCAAAACTTCATGTTCATTTTATAAACTTTCATGTTTTCTTAGTTTTTTATGCATGATCTAACATAAACCAAACCATACATCAAATACCACCTCATTCTCCAGGATCCACCATCGTCCATCAAACACAACAAATCTTTCACAACAACTAATAAAAGCACAAGTTAACTAAGTTTATAAAGAGTTAGGATTTATACCTTCTTTGCTTTGATCACTGGCGGAACCAAGGGGGGGCCAGGGGGGGCACCTGCCCCCGGTAGGTTGGTACTAAGGTTAAGGTTTGGAGAGAAAAAAATGATATTTACATATATTTTATATCTTTTCTGTATTTTTTTATAGGTCCTGCAACTCAATGTGAGTGAGAAACATAAATTTGAATTGTCTAAATAATGAAAAAATGTTTGCAAATAAAAAACATAAAGAGGCTATTTTGTTTTGTTCAATATAAAATTATTATGAACTTTTTAAAATCAAATTAAGATATTTTTAAACTCTAAATTAATATAATTTTTTTAATTTTAAAAATTATGAGGCACATGTTCTCAATAGTCAAAATCTATTAAAAGTTGCATGAAAACACAATTTATTTCTTATTTGATGCATTAGAAACTCCAAAGTAGCCTTTAATTTAATTAATGGGTGATATAATATGCATCTCAATTTTTAAATGCATTCTTCTCCGGAAAAACTCCAAATTAACCTTTAGTTAATATGTAATCAAGAAATCTTTGTGAAGAGATTCAATAAAATATGCTCATTTCTATATTCCTACAATTTTTACAAACACATTGAATTATTATATTTTTCCAACAATTGAAAAAGAGCAAATTTTGAGACGTTTTTAAACTACACAGACTCGCATGATACAGTTACCTCCTCTTAGTCGTAAAACCGAAAGAAGCACTTCAAGCGTCAATAAATACATTTTTTTTACTGATATATTTTGCCCCCCCTATGAAAATCTTCTGGTTCCGCCACTGGCTTTGATTGATTTCTTTCCTTCTCCTTGCAAGCTTGTTAGCTTATCTTCTCATATTCTCTCTTCCTCCCAAACCGTGAGTCTCTCTCTCTCTCACACACACTCTTTCTCTTGCTCTAATTCTTTACTTGGTGAAATAAAGAAAATATGTTGGAAATGAAGAATTGATAGGTATTTATAGAAATAGTTTGAATCAATTATAAGTTGACCTCTCATATTTGGTCTCATTTTGGTCAAGCCCCTCCTCTTCTATTTATTCCCACTAGGCTCCACAAGGTTTAGTTGATTAATCTCTATTAACATTAAACTTCCACTCTATTAAACTAAGTAAGCATTTAAAGCTAAACAAATTAATTGGGGAACTAAGCTCCAATTTTTGTTGAAAGTAATTGGAAGTTGTTGGGATATATTTTGATAGGAATGGTTAGAAGTAGCTCAACCTCCCCCATATGACCAAAGTGGTCAGTCACTTCCCCTCCATTTCTTTTTTTAAGCTTATATTATACATCATTTTTTTATATCATTAGCTCTAGACAGATGGACCAATGTTGGGCTTGATTTCGGATTATCTTATAACTACTCATTTAATACCTTAGGCATCTCTTACTTACCTTGGATTGCTTGAAACGTGGGCTTTCAATTTCCACATAAAGCTTGTAAGGTAGCTTGGCCATGGTTTGGCTATTTGGACTATTGAGTTCTTGTTTGGTTAGTTGTTTGGATGCTTTATTTCTTTATTTCCTTGCTTGGCACAAACTAGTTTACTAACTTTTTATTTGGCTATTATTTTCTATTAAGATCTGCATGTTTAAATTTGATGATAGATATTTCTAATGTATAATTATTCAATATTTTTTGTAAAGTCCTTAATATGATAATGATGTACAAGGACTTAGAATAGAAAGATCAAACTTGTTATGTTAATCTATTGAGCTGAATTGATGTATAAATGATAGGATAAAATCGATCGCATAGTAAAGTTAATCGATCGTAAAGTTACTTTGTCATTTCGTAGTGTTTATTAAAGATAGTAGAGTTAGTTATGCTATCGTCGAGCATCAGGGTCTGCCAGAAGTTTGCAGAGTTAAATCAAGATAACAAAGTCTATAGAAAGATCGTAGAGCTCTCTCAAGGATCGTAAAGTAAAGCAAAGATCGTAGAGTCTGCTATAAGATCATACAGTACAGAAAGATCGTAAATTATGCTCAAGGATTGTAAAGTACTCATCGTAGAGAGTCATTCTTAGAGTAGATCGTAGAGAGCACATCGTAGGGTGTCTATCTACTCGTAGAGGAAGCAATCACATGGCACAAGATTGATGAATCAATTTTATACCTATGAATTGAGTATTTTTGGCTTGATGGAATTATGTGTTCTTGGTTATTTTATGTTACTTTTTATGTGTTTTATTTGTATTTGGTGTAAGAATGGAAACCAAGCTTGAAATGGTGTTTGGAATAAAAATTCGTGCATTATCAATCATTAGTGAGCAATAGTGTGCAACGGTGTGCGGCAAATTGGTTCGACATTTAGTCAAGTGTGTTATGCATCGGCATGTATGTCAGGCATAGATAGATGACAATAGGTGTTGAGCAGTTGCGACAGGCATCAACGCATTGGGGTAGTGTGAGATAGGCATGTGCGCTTGGGGACAGGGCGACCCAGCGCAACAGCGCTAGATTTGGGCACCTGGAATCTTGTAACACCCCTAAATTTGGGTACTTCAATCTCACAAATTTCATTTTCACTGTCCAATTAATCTCATTTATATACCCATAAGTAAAGGATATGAACAAAACTCACAAACTTAAATATTAATCCTCCTATTAAAGGGTTACATAATCTCAAAAATAAATCCCAGGTTATCTAACCTTTATTACATCATTTGCGAAAAAAATAATATAATTTAAATAAGTCTTATTACATGAACTTTATCAAATAAAAGTAAACTAATCTTCATCACTTGTTCATTTTGCCTTTACCTTTACTAGTGGACGACTCATCAAATTTCTCAACCTTAGCTGCAATGTTTTATGCAAGAGTGAATAAACAATTGCCTACAAGAATAACAATAGCAATAATAACATGAGAACAATCAATGGATACTAGGTAATATAATCTTTTCTGAATAATAGAAAACTCTACTTTTGAATCAAGATAAGAAAACAAGATCAAAAGTACATTTGAGGGGCACAATGAACTATATCCTAGGTTATTAAGTATATCTACTTAAACCTTTAGCAGTCATTAGACTATATGAACCTTTCTTCTCGTACTTAGGGGGATTAGCCCTTCATACAATGTATTGTGCAAAAACATTTTAACGCTATTGCATAATATAATCCACTGCATTAGCGTTGTTCATCTCAGCTTTGACATTAGAGTTCGCAACAAAGAAAGTTTGGTTTACATTGGCTTCAAGGGTAATTTGAACTTTTAGAACATTCATCAACTAAGGATTAGTTGAATCATAAAGGATTCGATAATCATTCAAGGGTTTGATATCAACATAACACTGTAAAGTGGTATTTTAGAAATGACAATATCACAATGAATCTTAACTGAATAAACGTCATATAACGAAATATTGCTTTCAAGAAGTAATAGAAAGCTTATTAAAACCATAGACATTGAAATAACATAAACAAACTCGTCAAATTATAAATTAGTAAATGTTAGGGACTCGCTCAACTAAACAATAGAATCAAGAAACTTGCATGTAATAACAAGTTAAGGATAGGAAACTTGCTCATTAAAAGATTAGGGTTAAAGAACTTGCCTCGAGTGTTAGCTAAACAATTATAATTTGTTCTCGATCCAATTATCCTACATATATCATTTAGATTCACAATACGAATTAGTTATAATGCAACTAACATCATTGATTTAACTCTCCACTTTAGTACAACTTAGTTACTTAGTTCATGATTTGAACTTCCTAACTAACCACATAACACAAATCTAAAATTTCTATAAGCGTACAACATAAGTCTTAGTATTCAAATTCTCAAAAAAAGAAGTTAAAGTCTCCTAAATCTTGCCAAATCATAGCTTACAATTCAACTTTGTGATTACATACTCATGTTACATCTTAATACACACTTAACGTTTTTTCATGTTCAATAGGCTAGGTTAGATTAGGTTCCATGGACTGAACAGTTAATTAAAAATCATAGCTTCTGCTCTAATGCAAGCGCGACCGCGCCCTGTTTAGCCTTGGCACTAGCGTGGCCACACTGATGCGCAGACATATGTATTGCAGGCTGCTTCTCCCCTACTACGAACCAAACCCCCAAAACTCCATACAAACAGTAATTTAGGCATATCCAAACGCTATAGACTAAACCAAAATAACATAACACATTCACTTTACTATTATAATAACACAAACCACATTAATAACCAATTTAGAGTCTCCAAAATCAAAGTTCTTGCAATTTTGTCATATTTCAACATATTTAGCGAATAATCTCACCACAGATTCGTTTATCAACCAAATTGGTTCATTCAACTTGCATTCTTTTCGTTTTTGAATTTATTAACATAAACAATTACCAATTTACAAATTTTTATATGAATTAACCATCAATTTTGACTCCAAAATAAACCATTTTAAATATATAACCATAAAACCCCCAAATCTTCATTTTAAAGCATGTCTTCATAAATTTGATTTCTGAAAATCGTTTCTCGATGACAATATAACAAATTATACACATTAATCAACACATATAATCACTTTCTTAACAAATTAGTCATCAACCAAATTACAGAGAAACAAACTATACGAAATAGAAACTAAGTATTTAGAATTAAATTATTACTTACCTTTGATTCTCTTTTGGACTTAGATGATTAGAATAACTTAGTTTAATCATCCTCCTCCTTTGAACCTTCACCCTTGCTTCTCAAAATTCACAGAGAACTCTCTCAAACTCTCCCCCTCTATTTTCTCTTCTCTACTACTCTCTATCTTAGGCTTAGAAATAAAATACGTATAACTAAACTGATAAAAAAGCTTAACGTGGGTTTTTAGTAACTATGAGTTAAAAAACAAAAATACTCAGCTGTTACAAAGACAAAAAGTCACAAGGCCATGTTTGGCTAGTTTTCTAGAAATCCTTTTTTAATTTATTTATATACTCCTTATATAGTATGGTTCACTTGTCACACTCTCAACAAATTAAATTAATTCTTTGTCATAAAATTAAAATTTCCACTATAAATTATAATTTCATTTAACAAATTATTCATCCCCTAATTTAATTATTATATTAAATTAGAACACCACCATTACACAACATTGTAATTATCTAATAATTCATTCATCTTTTAATTTAATTATCTAATTAAATTAAAACATCACCACAAATTATTTAACATCAATTTCATTAATATAAACACACTTAATTTAATTATTCCACAACAATTTCATCAATTATTTATTTTATTCAATAAATAAACCAACTAAAATATTTATTTAATTTGATAAATATTTTTAATTATAATAAAATTCTCATTCATTACATCTTTCCCTCCTTATAAAGTGATTCTGTCCCCATAATCATAATGCAATTAATTCATCCCGTTACAAAGTTAATTTGATGTTCGATTCCCCGCATAGGTGGTAGTCCTTATGGAAACTCCTCGAGAAATATATCTTTGTAATCCTGTAAAAGAGATGAAACAACACTAGACAAAGACTCATTAGCATTAGTATTCAAATGCGCCTCTTTATACCGAAATATAATCATCGACTGTTTAGAAACCAAAGCTCGTTTCACATCACTTTTTTTGCATAAATGCTTGTTTTTCTCTTTTCTTCTTTCTTTTTCACTTTTATTTTTTTCCTCATCATTTTTCTTTTCTTCGCTATCTTTTCTTTGTAAATTATCTTTCTGCAAGTGAATTTGATAATCATGCCCCTGTTGTGGTGACATAGGACATAAAGTAACCTTCCTTTTATTGTTTACAAAAGAATATTCATTGTACAACCATAGTGCTTCACACGCCTATTAAATTGCCACATCATCTCAAGTAGTAAATGACTTGCTTGCATCGGAACCGCATCACACAAAACCTCATCCACATATTTCTCAATGGTAAACAACACCAACATCTCCTTTGTCAGTCGCATCTCCACTATCATTAAGTCATAACAATCTATACGGTTGAGGATGTTTGGTTGTTGACAATCCTAATTTCTCCACCATGGTTTTACTTCCCACAATTGTGCAACTCCCACCGTAAATTACCACGCAACAAATTTTCCCTTGCACAAGACACCTGGTGTGGAATAAATTCTCCTGTTGCTCCAAACTTTTATCTTTCACTTGTGCACTAAGCACTCTTCTCGTAACCAATACCTTGTCATGCATCGCAACCTCCATATCATTAATCTTCTCTAATAGTGGCATAATATCGGTGTCACTTTCTTCATCCTCAATTTCTACCTCTCCATTATCAAGCAACAACACAGTTCTATGATTTAGACATTGACTAAAAATATGTCCTCTGCCTTGACATTTAAAGCATAAAATGTGATGCCCCCAAAATAGGTCTACACAACCCATTATGAGTCGCCAAATACATGGTACAGAATTCAAATACAAACTTCATTTATACAACTGTCGTGCAAAATACGACAACACAATAGCTGAGTTTTAATACAAATATTTTCTCGTAGACAATATCCAAACTCAAATAAAGTCCTCATTAAAATTATTATCACACTATTATATAGAATAATGAGGACTACTATAGCAACCATCTTGTACTATCATTCCATTGTCCGACTAGTCCCAGCTATATTCTTATTTCCTGAAGAGAACAATGAAAGAAAAGGGTGAGCTCAACTAGCCTAGTAAAGAATATTATGACTAAGATAATGTAGAACAAATTATCCTTAGTCTTCAACAGGAAAAAATTTAATAGAATACAATAGACAATAAGTTTTAGATCACACCTACAGCGAAAATAACAATCCATTAGAAGAGCCAAGTAGAGCATGATATCTACTATCTTCTATAATTTAAAAGTACATCATCAATATTTTATCCATGTAACACCAATCAATAACTATTTCAAATCAACGAATTATCCATGCACAACGGGCCAAGAATATTCGTTAGTATCACCAGTGGTCATAATCATGCCAAGCACTTGTACATCTATGCACTATGGGCCAAAGAGGACTTTCACCAAAAACCTTTATCTGTAACATTAAAAATTATGATTATATTAATACACAATTCTTGATCATAATCATACCAATCAATAGTACATCTTTGCACTACAGGCCAAAGATGACTTCCAGTACAATATAAGCATGAGGATGATGACAATGATATAAAGAATCAATCAAGTGAGATCAAAGATAAATATTAGAGATTTCTAATTCAATTTATCCAGAGTTCAAAAATATCCAAATTGTCAACATGATAACTATTTGTGAAGTAAAATTCAAGAATGATATTCATGTATCAAAAATAATTTGGATAGAAAAGAAAATTAAATTATGTTGTGAATAGTACTCATGAATAGTACTGTATTAATAGTACCGTATGAATAGTACCCTTGAATAATACCCTAACATGAAAAGATTAAATTTAATAAGAATGTTCAGACAAATATTCCAACAAAATAATATTAGATGAAGCACAAAACTTGAGGAATTTTTAATTATTTCAGGAATTATACAAGCAATACTTACCATAGTAACTTTAAATTTATGAATATGAAATGAAATAATATCCTTTACATAATATGGAGTATGAAAGAAAATGATATTTCTTACGAGTATTGAAATAAAATAATATCCTTTACGAATATTGAACGAAAATAATATTTCTTACGAATATTGAACGAAATAATATCCTTTACGAATATTGAACGAAAATAAAATTCCTTACAAATACGAATAAATAATATCTCTTACGAATATGAAATAAATAATACCCCTTATCTTAGTAGGAGAGTAAATCTGACTGGTATAGCGGATCTCATTCTTGAGGAAAACTTACATTATTTGTTACACTCAAAGTTTTCTTATACTCAAAACAAATACGCACAATATAATAGAAGAATAATTATCTGATTCTGGTGTGTTTAGGAAGGAGGGTTACCCCCCCCCCCCTTTTTATAGAGCAGCACGAAGGAAAATTCAATAGGCTTGCCTAACTTTGCCTAACTTTTTCTTTTCTCCTCCGTGCCTAACTTCCTTATTTTCTTGCCTAACTCCTCATTTTGCAATTGATTGAGGGCCCACCAATTTGGAAAGTATCACATTTGCAGAAGAATGATGTATGTAAGCCTCCTCTTTGAAAAAGATTATGCAGGAAATAATTTAAAATGTGCACGGAAGGTTTTGAATTCAAAACCAAAATGATATCATTCACTCCACTTTTATTCACATGCTGTAAATTATATATTATAATAATAAAATTACCATTTAAATTATAAAAATTATATTATTATATTATCACATTATTATAATGTAATATTATAATAATATATTTGAATGAATATTTTATCTGAGAAGATAATTGCCAAACTTTCAACAAATGTTTCATGCTAAATTGATTTATTTATATCAAAATTGAACCAATATCCACCACATAATAATTATTCACAATTAATATTATAAGTTCACAATATTAACAACCAGATCATTCCCAGGGAAGAGGGGGCTTTTCGATAAGAATTTATCCTTACTGGCGCACAATTATATAACCTAACCCCTTTCCTCGACAGAACTTTTTAGACATTGCCAATAATGCTAACTAATAATATGAATAATTGTGTCGCGTCAATTATTTAGTTATTAGTATAAAATATTATGCAGATGATACTGCAAAAATAATTGAATCAGTAAAATGAGATACTATGCAATAATTACTGTGGCAATTATTGAATGAAACTGAGTGACTTCTTATGTAAGCATCAATAATCAGAAATATTATACAATAACGTATGCTAATGTGCAACCACGCGTATTACTGTATTTTTTTATCACCGGGTATTTCAACAGTTAATGGTAAAAGTTTTGCCGTTATTTTTTATAAAATGGTTATTTCTGTCGCTTTCTATATCCAACAATTATTCTGTTATATGGTCCACCAATGATTGCGCCGTTGTACGGATATTCCCTGATAAAAAGAATATTCCCCGACCGAATAAATATTTTATGACCACTTGCTTACTTTCCAAAAATTTGCACATTTCACCCATAACTAAAGCATTAAATAAAATCAACACCATATTATTCAAAATAATAATTAGAGAAATTAAATCTTTATTCAAAGAAATTAAACAATATGTAAGACCCCAATTTTTTATGAATAAAGATTTAATTTCTCTAATTATATGATAATATAATATAATATAATATAATATAATATATAAGCATGTAATATATATATATATAAGCATATAATATAATATAATATAATATAATAAATAATAATGTGATAATATATTAATATAATTTTTTTATAATTTAAGTGGGAATATTATTATAATAAATATATATATAAGCATGTGATTAAAGAGAAGGAGTAAACAAATTGTATAGTTTGTCTGTTGTTTTCCTAAGATTGGTTGGTGAGAATTCCTCCTGCAATCAAATTTTTCTCCAAATTATGGGCCCCAACTATTGAAAGTGGAAGGTTAGGCTTTGAATGAAACAGATTAGGCGGAGAAAAAATTGGGCAAAGTTAGGCACATATATTTAACTTTTCTCCTATCGTTGCACTATAAATAGGGGGTAACCCTCCTTCCTCAACACACCACTACAATATCAAAAATTCTTATTCTATAGTATTGTGAGTATTTCTCTTGAGTATAAGGATACTTTGAGTGTAGCTTTTTTTGCAAGATTTTCTCATAATAATATCTGATATTCCAGTCAAATCTAGTTTCTACTAAGGTAAAGGATATTATTTTATTACAATAATCGTAAGAAATATTATTTTCTTTCATACTCCATATTATGTAAGGGATATTATTTCATTTCATATTCCTAAATTTAAACTTACTATGGTAAGTATTGCTTCTATAATTCTTGAAATGATTAGAAATTCCTTAAGTTTTGCGCTTTATCTAATATCATTTCACTGGAATATTAGTCTGAACTTTCTTATTAAATTTTAAATTTTTCATGTTTGGTACTATTTATATGGTACTATTTATGGGCACTATTTATATGGTACTATTTATACATACGGTACTATTCATAACAGAATTTAATTTTCTTTTCTGTCCAAATTATTTTTGCTACATGAATATCATTCTTGAATTTTACTTCACAAATAGTTATCACATTGACAATTTGGACATTTTTGAACTATGGATAAATTGAATTAGAATTCTCTAATATTTATCATTTATCTCACTTAATTGAATCTTTATATCATTGTCATCATCCTCGTGCTTATATTGTAATGGAAGTCATCTTTGGCCCGTAGTGCAAAGATGGACTATTGATTAGTATGATTATGACTAGGAATTGTGTATTGGTATAATCATAACATTTAATGTTAAAGATAAGGTTTGTGGTGAAAGTCCTCTTTGGCCCGTAATGCATAGATGGACAGGTGTTTGGCATGATCATGACCAATATGGATACTAACAAATATCCTTGGCCCGTAGTGCGTGGATAATTCGTTGTCTTGAAATATTTATTGAATGATGTTACAGGGATAAAATATTGATGATGGACTTTTAAATCATAGAAGAAAGTAGATAACATGCTCTACTTGACTCTTCTAATGGATTATTTTTTCCGCTGCAGTTGTATTCCAAAACTTGTTGTCTATTGTATTCTATCAGATTTTTTCCTGTTTAGTACTATAATATTTATAAAGAAAAATAAGTTTTATTTATTAAAATTGGGATCTTACATCCATGACCTTAATACGGACTTAATTTATGGCCTCCATGGCTTTATTTCTAGCATTCGAGATTTTACTTTTAAGGCTCCATGATCTTGATTATGGCCTACACAACCTTAATTTTGGATATCCATGATATTAATTTTGGCCTCCATTGTAAACACTCGAAATTTTTTGCATTCTTGTTACTAACCTTGCAGGAGGGCAAAAATGTCTTCCAGAGATAACCCTGAAAGTCAAATTAGCTCAATCCCAGAGATAACCCTGGGATACTCAGTTTTTAATCTCGGAGAAAACCCCGAGATACTCAGTTCCAGTCCCGGAGATAACCAAGGGAGATTCGGTTCCAACCTCGGAGACAACCCCAAGGGAAGCAGATCCAATTCCGGAGATAACCCCGGAGCAGTCAGTTTTAACCTCGGAGAAAACACTGAGGTACTCAATTTCAACCCCAGAGATAACCCAGGAGGTCAAGCACACCTCAGAGACAACCCTGAGGACACTCGGCACCCACAGCAGCTCAATCTCAGAAATAATCATGAGCAACGACTACTACATCAGCCCAGAGACGGAGATAACCCCGGTGAGGGATAAAATTGTCATTTTGCCACCTCGATCCTATATTCATGACGTCTCAACAACATTTCATCCTACATTTCACGCAGAAGTGTCCCACAAGAACCATAGCTCAAAATCTCGAGTGACTACTACGCAAGACAGCACACCGGATATAATTTGAAGGCTTGAAGATCTAGTCATTATAAGACCCCAACTTTTTTGAATAAAGATGATTTTTTTCTAAATACCATTTTCAATATTATGGTGTGAATTTGATATAATGTTATAGTTGTGGATAATATTTATAAATTTTGCAAAGTAAACAGATTGTTATAAAATATTCTATTGCAAAGTAAGCAAGTTGTTATAAAATATTCGATTGGTGGACCCCACATGGAACTATTGTCGGAGTTAAAAAATGACAGAAATAACTTTTTATAAAAATAAGAGCGAAAGTTTTACCGTTAACTGCTAAAATACCCGATGATAAAAATACAGTAATACGCGTTGTTGAATAGTAGCACACAGTATTGATTATTGATGCTCACGTGAAAAGTCACATAATTTATTTCAATTATTGCCACAGTAATTAATGCATAGTATCTCACGTTATTAATTCAATTATTGTCACAAAATTTTATATTATTAAATCAATAATTGAGACGACAAAGTTATTCATATTATTATTTGCATTATTGTAGATGGCTAGAAAGTTCTATCGAGGAAAAGGGTTTGGTCACCTAATTGCGCGCCAATAGGGAGAAATCCTTATCGGAAAGCCCTCTCTTTTCTGGAAATGATCTGGTTGTTAATATTGTGAGTTATAATACTAATGAATAAATGTTATTAAAAATGTGTTTTGTGAAGTCAAGCAAATTGAGATAAATAGAGGGGATTTTAATGGAGTATTTGTTATAAATTTGGCATATTATATGGACTCCACACTTACCCATTTTTCAAAATTATCGGTAGAAAGTTATCTTAATTTTGTTTTATATATATATATATATATATATATATATATATATATATATATATATATATATATATAGTCACGGGGGAAATGGTCAGGGAGGGAGTATTGTTATTAATATTATTATTATTATTATATATAGTGTGGGTGTGTGTGTTATTATTTAAATATATATTCATGTTATATATATATATATATATATATATATATATATGTTACGTATGGGGAGGGGGTACTATTATTATTATTATTATAAGTTTTGTTTTTTTATAAAAAATAGAATATATTATATTTTATTGTTTGCATAGTACTATATAGTGTTGTATAGTGTTGCATAGTGTTGCATAGTACTGCATAGTGTTGCATAGTAAAATTAAAAAAATTAGAATTCTCGTCCGTGAATTCGTTCGAATTTTTACTGTGTAGTCTGTGATTTTTTCTTTACTGTGCATCCAAATAGTATCATGTCATTCTCCTATAAATAGGATGCTTAGTTTAGAATTGAAAATCACACCAGAATCAGAGAATTCTTTTTCTATAATATTGAGCGTATTTCTTTAGAGTTTAAGGAAGTTTTGAGTGTAGAAAAGAATATAATTTTCTTCAAGAATATCTCCGCCCTACCAGTCAGAATTACTCTCCTTTTAAGGTAAGGGGTATTATTTATTTCATATTCGCTTACGATATTATTTTTCGTATTCGTAAGAAATTTTATTTCTGTTCAATATTCGTAAGGAATATTATTTTTATTCAATATTCCTAAGGAATATTATTTTCATTCAATATTCGTAAGGAATATTATCTTCGTTCAATATTCGTAAGGAATATTATTTTCGTTCAACGGTTGTAAGGGATATTATTTTTGTTCAATTTTCGTAAGAAATAATATTTTCTTCCATACTCTGTAATATGTAAGTAATATTATTTTATTTTAGATTCCGAATTCTACACACATTTTGTTAAAGTATTACTTCTATACTCCTTGAAATTAGTAGAATATCCTTGAAATTTGCGCTTCATCCAGTATCGTTTCACAAGGATATTTTTCTAGACATTTTTGTTAAATTTTAAGTTTTTCATGCCGGAGTACTATTCATGGGTAGTATTCATACCTACGGTACTATTCATATGTATGGCACTATTCATACGTACAGTACTATTCTTACGTATGACACTATTCACGAAATACTATTCACGGGATACTATTCACGAAGTACTATTCACGGGGTACTATTCACTCGAGTACTATTCACTCGGGGTACTACTCATGACAGAAATTGATTTCTTTTTTGTCCAAATTATTTTTGATACAATATTATTCTTAAATTTTACTCCACAAAGCAGTATCATGTTGACAATTTGGACATTATTGAATTCTGGATAAATTGAATTATAAATCTTTAAAATTTATCATTTGCTTTTATTTAATTGAATTCTTATATCATTGTCATCGTCCCCGTGCTTATATTGTGATGAAAGACATCTTTGGCCCGTAGTGCATAGATGGACTATTGATTGATATGATTATGACAAGAGATTATTCGGTATAATCATGACCTGTAATGTTACAAATGATGTGGTAAAAGTCCTCATTGGCCTGTAGTGCATTGATGGACAGTTGTTGGCACGATCATGACCATGGGTTCTCTTCGGCTAAGGGTGTAAAGATGAATTGTTGTTTGGCATGATCATGACCATTGGTGATAACAAGAATATACTTGGCCCGTAGTGCATGGATAATTCAGTGATGTGGATTATTTATTGAGCTGAGTCTCAGCGATAAAATTTATGATAAACTTTTTAAACCATAGAAGATAGTAGATATCATGCTCTATTTGACTCTTCTAATGGATTGCTTGTTCCGCTGCAGTTAAACTTGTTGTTTATTGTATTCTATCAGTTTAACACTGTTGAAGGCTAACGATAATTTATTCTGCATTTTCTTAGTCATAATATTTTTTGCTGGGCTAGTTGAGCTCACCATTTTGCTTTCATTGTTTTCTTCAGGAAATGAGAACGTAGCCGGGACTAGTCGGGGAATGGAGTGACGGTCCGAGATGGTGACTGTAGTAGTCTTCACTATTTTATAAAATAGTGTGATAATAATTATAATGAGGACTCTATTTAAGTTTGGATATTGTCTAGAAGACAATATTCGTGTTAAAACTCTAATCTTATATTACATGATAGTTGTATAATTAAGTTTGTAATTGAATTCTGTACAATGTATTTGGCGACTCAGAATGGATTATATATACCTATTTGGGGGGCATCACAGTTGGTATCAAAGCTTAGAGATATGATTCTTGGCTGAAATGTGAGACTAGAACTAGGAGGGGAGAGACATGTAAATACTTCGCTAGTATGACCTACCTAAGCTTATTTGTTATTTAATTGGTCAGTCAGAATATAGGGATAATATGTGCCATGTCAATAAACCCTTATTTTATGGTTGTGTTTAAAAATGGCATATGAAAGTGTTAAGATAAGCAATGGAGCACATGAGACCGTTGAGTCACCACCGATCAATAACCAGGATAATGTGCATCAGGAAGGCAATAATTCTCGTGTAAACAACAACGTCGACCAAATGATGAACGATGGTACGTTTAGGAGTTTTTAGAATTTATGCAACACCAAACGAGAGAGACTCGTGCTCATAATGCATGTGGAGTCAATGGAAACTCACAACAGGTCACTACTAAACAGTTCAAGGAGCTGGGACCACCGGAGTTTTTGGGAAAGCCATAGCCACTTAAGGCAGAGGCATGGGTTAAGCAGATCACCAAGATATTTGATGTCTTAGGATGCCCCGAGGAGCATAAGGTTCCCTTCACCACCTTTATGTTGCTTGAAAAAGTATATTACTGGTGGGAATCTATAAAACATACTCATCTTTCCGCACTAAAGATGTCTTGGGAAGAAGTTTCAAGAATTGTTCAACGACAAGTACTTTCTTGAAAGCATTCGTCACATGAAGGAGGTGGAATTCATCAAACTAGAACAGAACAACATGACCGTATCGTAATAGGAGGCAAAGTTTGCGGAGTTATCCCAGTTTGCATTCCATTTGGTAGATAATGAGGAATGTATGATGCGAATATTTCTACGAGGTTTGAAGCCTGAAATATGTCAATACCTCATTTCTCACAAACTTTGTTTGTATTCAGATGTTGTGAATAGGGCTCAGTTATTGGAGTGCGATAATGAGTCAGCTCAACCAAAAGACAACAACCAACAACACGATAATAATCGTACCTGTGGCAACGGCCATCGGAACAACGATAACCATCATGGAGGAAATTATAATACCAGAAATGGTAACCACTTCGGTGGTAATCATGGCCAAGATAATAGGAAAGGTGAACTAAGTGGGAACAACTTTAAGAAGAGAAGATTCAACAATAACGGAAAAACATTGATAGAAGCATCGTCACCCATTTCCAAGGAAGGAGAACGACCATCGGTTGTATATTACAAATGTGGACAAGAGGGACACATTAGTCCAAACTATACGCATCAACCCAAAACGTGTTTCAATTATGGAAAAGAAGGTCACTTAGCTCAATTTTATCGTGTAGTGAAGTTAAGTCCAGCTGATATAGTGACGCCAAAGGATATCCCAGACAAGTCAAAGTCGGTAGTTTAAGGGAGACCATTTTTCGTGACGAGGAACCCGAACGAAGTTATCACGGGTAAGCTAATCATAAACTCTTGCGAAGTCTATACCTTATTTGATACCGTTCTACAGATTCTTTTATTTCATCTACTTGTGCTCAATGTTTAAATTTTACTCCAGAGAAGTTAGACTTTAACTTATCAGTTGAAACTCCATTAGGAGAAACCTTCGTTACCTCCACTATTTATAAATCTTGTTTGATTCAAATCGACACCTTTCACGTTACTTGTCGATCTTATCTCTTTAAAAATACTTGCATTTTATGTGATTTTAGGAATCGACTGATTAACTACTCATCATGCTAAAATTGATTATTTTCGTAAGGTTGTTAGCCTTCATATTCCCAACCAACCTGTTATGTGAATTCAACCAACCAAACCACTAAAGTTAATCACTATCACATCAAGTCATAAAGCCATTCATTTATTAAAAAACGGATGTCGAGCTTTCTTAGCCCATTTAAACAAAAATACGTCAGATTTGAATGATATTTCTATTGTTAATGAATTTCCTGATGTATTTCCCGAAGAACTTCCTAGCCTACCTGTAAGACCCCAACTTTTATAAATAAAGATTAAATTTTCTCGAAATATATTTTTGAATATTATGGTGTAGATATGATATAATATTATAGTTGTGGGTATTATTTACAAGTTTTGCAAAGTAAGCAACTGGTTATATTATATTCGATTAGTCGGGGAATATTCGTTTTAACAGGGAATATTCGTACGACGGCACAATCACTGGTGGACCCCACAACGGAAGTATTGTCGTAGTAAGAAAACGATAAAATTATCTTTTTATAAAATAACGGCGAAAGTGTTACCGTTAAAACTGTTGAACTACCCGGTAGTAAAAGTACAGTAATACGCATGGTTGCATAGTAGCACACGGTATTGGTTATTGATGCTTATGTGAGAAGTCACTCAGTTATACTCAATTATTGCTACAGTAATTGTTGCATCATATCTCTCATATTATTGATTCAATTATTGTCACAGTATCATCTGCATTATATGATATATTATTAAATAAATAATTGAGACGGCAAAGTTATTCATATTATTAAATTGTAATATTTACAATGTCTAGAAGTTCTGTCAAGGAGAGGTTTGGTCACCTAATTGCGCGCCAATAAGGAGAAATCCTTATCGGAAAGCCATCTCTTTCTTGGGAACAACCTGGTTGTTAAATATTTTGAGTTATAATATTAATGATGAATAAGTTCGTGTTGATTAAAGATGAATTTGATAGTTCCATTGTGTTGGGATTATTAGTGTCAGTGGAAATCGACATCTATTCCGATGATAATTGATGTCTAGGGGTTATATTGATAAATCGGGTAATTTATCGGATAAATGAACAATTAATTACTACTAATTCACATGCTTATATAACTATTTGTTCACATGTGTGTACTATTGAATCACATTCATGTACTATTAGGGGAGTTGGTGCAAGATTGATATTACTTGCATGACTAAGTTAAAAATGGAGGTGTAGATGGAGGTACTATACTATAATTCATATTTTTCACATGATTATACTATTGATTCACATGATTGAACTATTGATTCACATTATTTACTATTAGGGGAGGTGGTGCAAGTTTGATAATACTTGCAGGACTAAATTAAAAATAAAGAAAAAGAGGAAGGTATTATACTGTAATATTCTAAGCCCCAAAATGTGCAATTATCGAAACTATATTTTCCTATAAATAGAAGCTCATTTCTTTATTATTCTTCACCAATTCACTCAAGCTATAGAACATTTATTATAGAGAGAAATTATAGAGAGAAAGAAGAAGAGAAGCCTGCTACCTCACTACTCCAGTATCCAGTTTCTTTTTAAGGTAAGGGTATTATTTCTTTCTTTCGTCTTCATGAAAAGAACTTCTATTATTCCATTCTTTATTATTATGTTGGAATAACCTATCTATGCGAAGTACCGCATACATGGTGAAATTCTTCTATTATTCCATTCTTTATTATTCTGTTGGAATATACTGTTTGTGCGTTTTACGCTGGACCTGATTCCGTCTTTATTATTCTGTTGGAATATCCTGTCAGTGCGTTTTACGTCGGACCTAATTTTGTCTTTATTATTCTGTTGGAATATCCTGCCTGTACGTTTTACGTCGGACCTGGTTTCGTTATTTATTATTCTGTTGGAATAACCTGCCTGTGCGGTCTATCGCATGCCTAGTGATTTCTTTTGTTATTCCATTCCTTGTTATACTTAGTTGGTTAAAGTTTTGACTTCTATACTCCACGAAATTAGTGGAATATCCTTGATATTTGCGCTTCATCCAGTATCTTTTCATGAAAATATTCTTCTGAGCATTCTTGAATTTTACTCTACAAAGAAATATCATGTTGACAATTTGGACGTTGTTAGTTCCTGAATAAATTAATTCTTGAACTTGTTTTATTGAATTCTTATATCATTGTCATCATCCTCATGTTTATATTTTGTTGAAAGTCGTCTATGGCATGTAGTGCATAGATGGACTTGGTATGATTATGACCAGGGATTATTCGGTATAATCATGACCGTGATGTTACAAATGATGTGATAAAAATCCTCATTGGCCCGTAATGCATTGATGGACAGTTGTTGGCATGATCATGACCATTGTTGAATACACGAATATCCTTGGCCCGTAGTGCATGGATAATTTATGGTCGTGATACTAATGAGTACCCTTGGCCGTAGAACAGGGATGATGTGGTTTATTTACTAAGCTGAGTCTCAGCGATAAAAATGATGAAAACCCTTTTAAATCATAGAAGATAGTAGATTTTATTCTCTATTTGACTCTTATAATGAATTGCTTGTTCCGCTGCAGTTAAACTTAATGTTTGTTATATTTTTATCAGTTTAACACGGTTGAGGACTAGCGATAAATTATTCTACATTATCTTAGTCATAATATCTCTTACTGGGCTAGTTGAGCTCACCATTTCTTTCACTGTTCTCTTCAGGAAATGAGAACGTAGCAGGGACGAGTCGGGGAACGGAGTGATGGTCCAGATAGATGGCTATAGTAGTCCTCACTATTATATAAAATAGTGTGATAATAAATGTAATGAGGACTCCATTGAGTGTGGATATTGTCTAGATGACAATATTTGTATTAAAACTCATAGTATATGTTTTGTCGTATTTTACACGACAGCTGTTTAATTAAGTTTTTATTTGTATTTTGTACCATGTATTTGGCGACTCAAGATGAGTGATGTATACCTATTTTGGGGGCATCACACTACCCCTAGAGCGTAAAATCGAATTTTGTATCGACCTTGAAACCGGTGCAAAACCCTCAAATATTTCTTCACCCAGAATGAACGTAACATGCGCCAAAGACGTTGGCTCGAGCTATTAAGAGATTACGACCATACCATTCAATACCATCTTGAAAAAGCGAACGTAGTAGCTGACGCGTTGACTAGAAAATCATATGCAGTTATGAGTGCGACGTCGTTAACACAAAGACCCATTTCGTATAACTTACAAATGATGGAGATAAAGTTACAGACTCTAGGGACCCACGTGATGATGTCAAATATATGAGTAGAACCGAGTTTAATCGATAAAGTTAAAGTTGCTCAAGCTACAGACCCGGAGCTGATGAATATGAAGAAGAAGGTGTAATAAGGCATTATTCTAGAAGCAAGAATCGACGAAAAGAGGAAATCTCAACCCTTGATTTTATTGGTCAATTTAAAATCCTCGATCGAGTAGGAACTGTGGCCTATAGACTCGCTTTACCGTTAAGTATGTCGCGTGGTCATAACATTTTTCACATATTAATGTTACGTAAATATGTGGACGACCCGAATCACATTATTGAATTAGAACTAGACGAGATAGCGGAAGATTTAACGTATGAAGAGATATCTGATAAAATCTTGGATAAAAAGAAACATATTCTGAGGGTGAAATTTCATAAGAAGGGGAGGTTGTAAGACCCCAACTTTTAAGGATAAAGATGATTTTTTTTCTAAATATCATTTTGAATATTATGGTGTGAATTTGATATAATGTTATAGTTGTGGGTAATATTTACAAATCTTGCAAAGTAAACAAGTTATTATAAAATATTTGATATGTCGGAAAATATTCATTTTATCAGGGAATATTCGTACGACGGCACAATCATTGGTGGACCCCACAACGAAATTATTGTCAGAGTTAGAAAATGACAGAAATATCTTTTTATAAAAATAACGGCATTTTACCATTAACAGTTGAAATACTCGGTGATAAAAGTACAGTAATGCGTGTGGTTGCATAGTACCACACGGTATTGATTATTGATACTTACGTTAGATATCACTCAATTTATTTCAATTATTACCACAGTAATTGCAGCATAGTATCTCACGTTATTAATTCAATTATTGTCATAATATTTTATATTATTTAATCATTAATTGAGACGATAAAGTTATTCATATTATTATTTGTATTATTGACGACGTCTAGAAAGTTCTGTCGAGGAAAGAGATTTTGTGATGCCCCCAAAATTAGGTATACATCACCCATTCAGAGTCACCAGGTACATAGTACAAAATTTAAATACAACTTCATTTATACAACTGTTGAGCTGTCGTATAGAATACGACCACAGTTAACTGTGAGTTTTAATACAAATGTATGTAACTCTCATGGTGCCTCGACCACAACCTTACAATGGTACTTTACATAAAAGTATAGTCAAAAACTGTTTTAGAAATTAAAATCTTTGGGAAGTGCTCAAGGAAACCATCGTACATGGGAGGCCATGCGTCTAGGTTATAATAGATATCATATAGCCACAGAATTATCCTTGGTTGACCCAATAGACCCCAAAGAAAAACGAGAAGATTACTATCATCTTATTTCCAATGGTGAGTCTTCTCTTGACATATAACTATCTTCACTGTCTCCAATTGAATATTATATTTCAAAGAAACTCCAAGATCATATAGGTAGTGCCCGTAGATATACTTAACAAGTGGATGCACACAACCCTGTCTTATGATAACATGAGGTTGTATTACATTAGACATCTTGTATGATAGTGGCAAAACACTCTTCCAAAGTTGGGTTCATCTCACCCTATTTGATTTACCAAATATAACTACTAAATGTTGTATAGAATACAACACACTTTTCTATACTGTTTAGGGAGAACCTCCACAGCTAGAGACCACTGTTCTATTCCCCTGTTATTCCCGCTAGACCCGGCAACACTCTTACGACAACACTCTTATTATCTGAAAGGAATTGTGAAGCAGAAAGGGTGAGCACAACTATCCTAGTAAAGAATATCATGACTAAAGATAATTAAATTATCAATAGCTTCCATCAATATTAAATCAGAGATTTAGAACATATGGTAGATAATAAAATTTTTCAACCATAGTTGCAGCGGAACGAGCAATCCATTAGAAGAGTCAAATAGACCATAAGGTCTATTATCTTCTCTATGTTTAAAGTCCACCAATAATATTTTATCCATGTAACATCAATCAACAATTCCCGTCCACGATCATGTGAATAACTCATAATCACAATTGTGATTCTAAATTCCTCTTCTTACCCAGGTCGAAGATAATTTTCATCACCTGTCTTCACCTGAAACATCCAAAAATCATGGTTATACCAAATCACAATTCCTACTCGTAATCATTAAATCATCTTTGCACTACGGCCAAAGATATTCATTATTATCACATCCATGAATTAATATTTCATTGCTGAGACTCAGCTCAATAAATAATCCACATCATCGAATCATCCCTGCACTATATGCCAAAGATATTCTTTAGTATCACGACCACGAATTATCCATGCTCCACATGCCAAAGATAATCGTGTTTTCATCAACGGTCCTGATCATGCCATAAAACAATTCATCTTTGCACCCTTGGCCAAAGAGAATCCATAGCCATAATCATACCAAAAACTGTCCATCAATGCACTACGGGCCAATGAGGACTTTTTCATTAGTATCACAACCACAAATTATCCATGCACTACGGGCCAAAGATAATCGCGTTTTTATCAACGGTCCTGATCATGTTATAAAATAATTCATCTTTGCACCCTTGGTCGAAGAGAATCCATAGCCATAATCATACCAAAAATTGTCCATTAATGCACTACGGGCCAATGAGGACTTTTTCCACATCATTTGTAACATTGCGATCATGATTATACCGAATAATCCCTGATCATAATCATACCAAGTCCATCTATGCACTACAGGCCACAGATGACTTTCAACATATTATAAATATGAGGATGATGACAATATTATAAGCATTAATCAAACTAAATCAAGGATAAATATTAAAAACTTTAAATTTATCTAGACATTATCAATTACTTAATAAAATCATAATCTAATACTGTTAATACTATAACAATATTTTAATCACTTCTTAAACTTATAAACAATTACATTTAATTATTTTACACTTTTTCAAATAATGCATTTAATCATTCAAAAATGTCATACTCATAAGATTTCATCACCAATAATCAAATTACTCATCAAAAATCTGCATATACCTTATATAGGATTTTCAAGCCATAAAATCTTATTTACCAATTCTTCAACTCCACATAACATATTTAACTTATATGTTCGTAGCTAAAATATTTTCATGAAAAATACCAAATCAGTCCCAAAAATTATTCTTTTCTGGGATTTAGCAGAATATAGTCCCATCTTGAACATATATTTTTTTTTCTCAGAATTTTTAAAATTCATTTACTATTTTTCATATGGCTAAAACTGTCGAATATTTATACATTTATCATAAATTGTACTTTTGTCCAAAAATTCCAAAATTTACAGGGTATACTCCTGTTATATACATGTACTCCCAATAAAAAGTTTACCAATTTTGGAGTTAACCACAAGGAGTTATAAGGGTTTACTTTTAAAATAGTCTTTTCCCATAAAATCCATAACTCTTAATCTATACATCCAAAAATCGCCATTTTTGGACACAATCTAGAAAACTCATCAAATTATCATTTCAAATTTTTCTAGAATTTTTTAGGGTCAGAAAATTTACAAATCTGCCCCTGGCAGAAACCCCTTTTTAATGAAAATACTATTCGTATGAATACGAAGGATCATTCACCATGCATGTGGTAATCCACATAGACATGTTATTCCAACAGAATAATAAAGAATGGAATAACAGAAGGATTCACCATGCGTGCGATAGACTGCACTGACAGATTATTCCCAACAGAATAATAAATAATGGAACTAGGTCCGGCGTAAACGCACAGACAGGATATTTCGACAGAATAATAAATAATAGAACCAGGTCCGACATAAATGCACAGACAGAATATTTTGACTAAATAATAAAGAACGAAATATTAGAAGAATTTCATCATGTATGCGGTACTTCGCATAAACAGGTTATTCCAACATAATAATAAAGAATGGAATAACAAAAGAATTTCACCAAGTATAGGGTAGTTCGCGTATAGAGGTTATTCCAACAGAATAATAAATAATAATAATAATATCATTTACGAGTACGATATCCCCTACCTTAAAAAGAAAAGTATTCCGACTGGTAGGGCGGAAATATATTTGAAGAAAACTTGCACTACGCTCAAAGCTTTCTTAAACTCTAAAGAAATACGCTCAAGATTATAGAAGAAGAACTCTCTTTATAGTTTCTCTCTCTCTAGAGTTTCAATGAATTCGTAAGAAATAATGAAGGAATGAGCTTCTATTTATAGAAAAATGGACTGCATAGTAACTAACTCATGAACGGTCCAGATTGATTTACTTTAATCTGACGGTCCATATTTAAAGCAAAATCTTTTAAATAAAATATAATATATTCTATTTATAATCTAATAAAACGAATAACTTTATAAAAGTATTCTATTTTATATAAAAAGATTTTACTATGCAAAATACTATATAGAAACTATGCATAATAAAATATAATATATTCTATTTATAGAATAACTTTATAAAAGTATTATGTTTTATATAAAAATATTTTACTATGCAAACACTATGCAAGTACTATGCAAATACTATGCATAATAAAATATCATATATTTTATTTATAGAATAACTTTATAAAAGTATTCTGTTTTATATAAAAAAACTATTCTATTTTATTACATTAATAATACCAATAAAACAAAACTGAGTGACTTATCACATAAGCATCAATAATTAATATCGTGCTATTTACCAAAATAGAAAAAAAAAATTGAATACTTTTATTTCATAAAATTCGGGGACTCGCAGATTTGGTCACCTAATTACGCGCCAATAGGGAGAAATCTTTATCGAAAATCCTCCTCTTTTTTGGAAATGATCTGGTTGTTAATATTGTGAGTTATAATACTAATGAATAAATGTTATTAAAAATGTGTTTTATGAAGTCAAGTAAATTGAGATAAATAGAAGGGATTTTTATGGAGTATTTGTTGTAAATTTGTCTTATTATATGGACCCCCCCACTTACCCATTTTTCAAAACTGTCGGTAGAAAGTTATCTCAATTTTGTTATATATATATATATATATATATATATATATATAGTCACGGGGGAAATGGTCAGGGAGGAAGTATTATTATTATTATAATTATTATAATTATTATTATTATTATTATTATTATTATTATTATTATTATTATTATATGTGTGTGTGTGGGGGTTTGGGTGTGTGTGTTATTATATAAATATATATTCATGTTATATATATATATATATATATATATATATATATATATATATATATTATAATAAGTTTTATTTTTTATGAAAAATAGAATATATTATATTTTACGGTTTGCATAGTACTACATAGTATTGCATAGTGCTGCATAGTAAAATCAAAAAAAAATCAGAATTCTCGTCCGTGAATTCGTTCGATTTTTTACAATGTAGTCCGTGATTTTTCCTTTACTGTGCATCCAAATAGTATCCTGCCATTCTCCTGTAAATAGGATACTTAGTTTAGAATTGAAAATCACACCAGAATCAGAGAATTCTTCTTCTATAATATTGAGCGTATTTCTTTAGAGTTTAAGGAAACTTTGAGCGTAGAAAAGAGTATAAGTTTTCTTCAAGAATATCCCCGCCCTACCAGTCAGAATTACTTTTCTTTTAAGGTAAGGGGTATTATTTATTTCATATTCGCTTACGATATTATTTTTCGTATTCGTAAGAAATCTTATTTTCGTTCAATATTCGTAAGAAATATTATTTTTATTCAATTTTCATAAGGAATATTATTTTCTTTCAATATTCGTAAGGAATATTATCTTCGTTCAATATTCGTAAGGAATATTATTTTCGTTCAACAGTTATAAAGGATATTATTTTTGTTCAATATTCGTAAGAAATAATATTTTCTTCCATACTCTGTAGTATATAAGTAATATTATTCGATTTCAGATTCTGAATTCTACACTGATTTTGTTAAAGTGTTGCTTCTATACTCCTTAAAATTAGTAGAATATCTTTGAAATTTGCGCTTCACTTAGTAACGTTTCACAAAGATATTTTCTAGACATTCTTGTTAAATTTTAAGCTTTTTATGCCGAAGTACTATTCGTAGGTACTATTCATACATACAGAACTATTCATATGTACGGCAGTATTCATACGGTACTATTCATACGTACGACACTATTCATGAAATACTATTCATAAATTACTATTCACGGGATATTATTCATTCGGGTACTATTCACCTAGGGTACTATTCATGACAGAAATTGATTTCTTTTTTGTCCAAATTATTTTTGATACAATATTATTCTTAAATTTTACTCCACAAAGCAGTATCATGTTGACAATTTGGACATTATTGAATTCTGGATAAATTAAATTATAAATCTTTAAAATTTATCATTTGCTTTCATTTAATTGAATTCTTATATCATTGTCATCATCCTCATGCTTATATTGTGATGAAAGTCATCTTTGACCCATAGTGAATAGATGCACTATTGATTGGTATGATTATGACAAGGGATTATTTGGTATAATCATGACCTGTAATGTTACAAATGATGTGGTAAAAGTCCTCATTGACCCGTAGTACATTGATGGACAATTGTTGGTATGATCATGACTGTGGGTTCTCTTCGGCCAAGGGTGCAAAGATGAATTGTTGTTTGGCATGATCATGATCATTGATGATAACACGAATATCCTTGGCCCGTAGTGCATGGATAATTCGTGGATGTGATAATAATGAATATCCTTGGCCCATAATGCATGGATAATTCAGTGATGTGAATTATTTATTGAGTTGAGTCTCAGCGATAAAATTTATGATAACCTTTTTAAATCATAGAAGATAGTAGATATCATGTTCTACTTGACTCTTCTAATGGATTGCTTGTTCCGTTGCAGTTAAACTTGTTGTTTATTGTATTCTATCAGTTTAACAATATTGAAGGCTAATGCTAATTTATTCTACATTATCTTAGTCATAATATTTCTTACTGGGCTAGTTGAGCTGTCCCTTTTGCTTTCATTGTTCTCTTCAGAAAATGAGAACGTAGCCGGGACTAGTCAGGGAATGGAGTGACGGTCCGAGATGGTGGTTGTAGTAGTCCTCACTATTTTATAAAATAGTGTGATAATAATTATAATGAGGACTCCATTTGAGTTTGGATATTGTCTAGAAGACAATATTCGTGTTAAAACTCTCAGCTTATGTTACACGACACTTGTATAATTAAGTTTGTATTTATATTCTGTACCATGTATTTGGTGACTCAAAATGGGTTATATATACCTATTTTGGGGGCGTCACAGTCATGGACCCATCTTCCCGCTTCGTACAACCTCTTATCCCATGTCATTTTGTAGCTCTCGACAACAACATTTCGGAAAGGTATAGCACGCCTCAATCGGATGCCCGAATTGAAAGTTATGAAGGTTCAAGCGGACAACGCGTTGCACGAGTGCATGTACTTCGAGACGGCAGGACCCACAGATATATATATATATATATATATATATACATTCTAGTCAGGCCTGGAGATCACTTCGTGGCCATTTACCATTTTTATATATATACATATATATATACTTACATTCCAGTCAGGCCTGAAGATCACTTCGTGGCCATTTACCGCTCTTATATATATATAATATATATATATATATATATATAATTGTTTATCAGCCTGCGGGCTAGATTCGCCTAAATCTGGTTATTTCTCCCTTTAATTGGTTTATGGTGACTAAACTGGAACCGTTGAAGCTGGAAAGCTCAGATTTACTCAAATCTAGTTTGTTTTCTAGCTGTTGTACATACTGTTTTATCATGTGAACCTAGGAAGCATGTGATCACAGATTCAGTTCCCGTGATGGACATTTTCAGCTGCAGCCAGCATGTAAATTATTCACGGTGTCTGAATTTTCTTAGATGACTCTCATGCCCACAAGGAGTTCGGCACTACTATGTATCTTATTTTCTCGAAGATGCTTCGCATCTCGAAAATAATAAAAGCAATCAAGCCGAACACTAATAAATTGGAAGTATCAAAGGCCTCAATTACTATTGAGCATAAGGGTTTGAAAAACACATTTTACAAAACATCATTGCCATATCTAGTTAAAATTGAACTTTCATACAAAAGTTAGACCCTTTGTATATAGGTGAAAACGAGGCATAACACTACTTCTAGACTATGACACATAGACCTACATACACACACACATTCAGATAAAAGTTTAAATTAAAAAGTGGCGGTGACCTACATACGCACACACCTGGAGCTTTTTAAATGCATTTGATGCCTATATGCATGCATGTATTACTTTAACATACGACTATAGTATAGTTAAAAATGCATGTCTATTCAATGCATAGACTCATAGAAAAATTTCGCCAGAGTCTCCTTTGTAAAAAGGATTATCCACATACACGTAGGCATGACTAGGTGGTCATTCAGTAGCATACCAATCCACAGTCATAAACATCTTATATGCATAAAAATATCAAAGTCATAATCCATAAGGGTAGCCTAATTACCAGGATTACTTTGTTTTACAACCTTTGATCATTTGTTCTCGAATAGGATAAGAAATAGTAGAAAAAGGTGTAGTTTCAAAAGTCCAATTTTTTTCACATCATTATGTTCAGCATGGTTAAATACTAACATTTAATATGTTGAATATTTTTTATCAAGTCATATGAGCATGCATAATCACTACTATGTTTTTAAAAACGTTTCATGTGATAACTCATTTTCTAACGGACAAAGCCTGGAAAAGAAGACATGCATACGTTATCATGATAGTGCAGAACACTTGTACGGTGACGGTTTTTGCAGAAAGCAGTCCGAACTCAGTAGATCTGAAGAAGAACTCTCAGATTCTCTATGTGGCGCGACTTGAAAATGACATGTGAAAGGGAAAGGAGAATTAAATATTCCTACGGATGGCTGTAGGTGTATCTGCGGCTATCGTAAGTCTACCTATGGCTGTCCTAGGTGGGGCCCATCCCATCCGAATCGATCCAATTTGAGTTGCAAAGGAGGTCCCATAAGCTGAAAAGTTAAATCAAGAAAAAAGACGCTACGCGATTGAGCGAAAAAGCCTGAAATCCTAATTTTTAGAGACCAAACTGCGGGTCTACACATCACTCATTGGTACCCACCCAAACATAGGGTTCACAAAGCCAATGATCATAGATGTTGCAAACTACATGTGGTAATGCCTCATAAAGGTCTGATGCCATCAACTTGGGGTTGTGATTCCCATTGCAACCATACCTTTCATCAAAAGTTTCACCCCCGTTAGAGATTTCATACATGTTTAGCCATTGAAGCACATGTTAACAAAGGTCAAGCAGACTTGACGTAGTCACCCGTTGGTAATTAAATCCAGCAAAGCATCGGAGGTGGTCCGATGATATTCATCCATTGAAGCACATTTCAGTGAAGGTCAAGCAACCTTGACGTTATTCAGCAGTTGGAAATTAAATCCAGCGAAGCATCGGAGGTGGTCCGATGATATTCATACGTTGAAGCACATTTCAGCGAAGGTCAAGCAACCTTGACGTTATGCACCCGTTGGAAAGTAAATCCAGCGAAGCATCGGAAGTGATCCGATGATTTTTACCCATTGAAGGACATTTTAACGAAGGTCAGGCAGCCCTGACGACATCAACCGTTAGCAATTAAACCCAGCGAAGCATCGGAGGTGGTCTGATGGTAACCGTTGAATGACATTTCAATTAAGGTCAGACAGCCATGACAACACCAACTGTTGGCAGTAACCCCAACAGAACACTAGGAAAACCTGGCAATACAAACCAGGGAAAACCATCCTCATCGGGGAGGACCGATGATGGAATCTATTATATAAGTCTTCATCAGACAAAGCACAATTCCCCTAGAGTCTCTCGTACATGAGAAGCACATCTTCAGTGGAAATACTGTACCAAGGATTAAGGACTTTGGTGATAACCCCTATGTCAACATCCTGGAGGTTCCTGTGAGCTTTGGAGTAGACATCCAAGCAGTTCATCAGGATCATCAGTGATAGCTCCATTCCCCAACAGAAGCTGCGGAAGTAGACAGTTGTCACATCTCGTTAATAGCTCCATTCGTGGCCTTTTACTGCTTTTATATATTTATATTTATATTTATATTTATATATTTACTGGTTTTATATATATATATAACTGTTTATCAACATGCGGGCTAGATTCGCCTAAATTTGGCTATTTCTCACTTTAACCGGATCATGGTGACTAAACTGAAACCGTTGAAGCTAGAAAGCTCAGAGTTACTCAAATCTAGTTCGTTTTCTAGCTTTTGTACATATTGCTTTATCATGTGAGCCTAGGAATTATGTGATCACAGATTCAGTTTCTGAATCTAGATTCGGTTCCCGTGATGGACATTTTCAGCTGCAGCCAGCTTATAAATTATTTACGGTGTCTGAATTTCCTTAGATGGCTCTCATGCCCACAAGGAGTTCGGCATTGCTATGTATCTTATTTTTTTGAAGATGTTTCGTATCTCGAAAATAATAAAAGCAATCAAGCCGAACACTAATAAAATGGAAGTATCAAAGGCCTCAATTCCTATTGAGCATAAGGGTTTGAAAAACCTATTTTACAAAATATCATTGCCATATCTCGTTAAAATTGAACTTTTATACAAAAGTCAGACCCTTTATATATAGGTGCAAACGAGGCATAACACTACTTCCAGACGATGACACATGGACCTCCATATACACACATTCAGATAAAAGTTTAAATTGAAAAGTGGCGATAACCGTGTTATCACGGATCTTGGGGGGTGCCTAACAGCTTCCCTCTACATAATTGTTGGTCAATTTCGCAATCAATGAATACGTGCAAGTATACACGGTCAACAAGTAATAAAGTGATAAAATAGAGTATCGTTCCCACAAAGAATTCTAATTAATAAATTCCAACTACTAGCACTATATCAATCCAATTTTATTCAAACAATGATAAATTATGATTTTCTGAAATATTAAAACTAAATTAAACAATTAAAGATATTATTCTAAAATAAACAAATAAATAAACTAAGATTTGAGTGAATGACTTCCGATGGATAAGGATTAAGACTTCAATATCCCCTATTATGAACTATAAATCAATTATCTAATTATCCCAACTATTATGTCTACTGAATTGTTAACAGGAATTCTCCAATGTCAAAAGTCCTTTTCCAAGTGATCAACTGACTTCTATTTAATCCAGATTAATCTTGTTATATTCCTATGCAAAACAAGTGAATTAAACTCCTTTAATCCCAATTCCTTATGTGTTACATGCGGTGAACAGATATTTCCATTCAATTCACAAACCTAATTATTCACTTTGCAAATAACTAAGTCACACGTTATCAAACCCAGTTCTAACCCTAGAATTCCTCTTCCAATTCCTTCTAGAATAACAAGGTAATTATTGGCCAAATAATTAAGCAATAGATGCAAGGCATGATAAATAATTCACTTCAACATAAATAATTGGAATAACTGAATAACTAATTTATAGACATAAAAGGTTCAATTGAAATCTTAATTAAAGAATTAGTTCATAACGGAAATAAAAACCAATAGTTGTTCGCAAATCATCCTTAAAGAATTACAAATTGAAAATAAGGAGAAGAAGAAGAAAACTTTGTAGCCAATCCTTAATCTCCAAGTAATCCCTGTGTAGCCTCCAATAAATGAATGAGTTGATTGAATGATTAGATAAGCGCCTTAATTTCATCACTTAATTTCTTTTTATAGCTTTCCCCAATCCTAATCCAATTAGGCTTCACATTAGCTCCCAATAACCAAGTCAAGTCCAACACGAAGTCAAACGCGCTAATCCAGTCAATGTCAGCCGAGGCTCAGCGCTCCGGCGCTGGACTTCTCTGAAATTACCATATTGCCATTAAATGCTTGAAACTCCCATAATTGCCCCTGCAGCTCCTAAATCTGCAAAACAAGACATAAACACAATAAAAATGCTACTAAATAACTTGAGAATGCAATAATTTAAGTCCAAATATATCCAATTCATGGGTATATTACCCAATCATCAAATACCCCCAAACTTAAATCGATGTGTGTCCTCATGCGACAAAACATAAAATCACAAAACAAAACTAAACATCGTGCAAATGCAAACTATTTATATGTTCTTAATTCCAGCAATTCAAAAGCTCACGTATATCCATATGCCTCAGAAAAATCACAAAAACATGTTAATTCATCATGCAAAAGCAGATCAATAATATCCCAACAATCAACGAATCTGAATCTGTTATTACTGATATTGTGAGTGTGTGTTCAACAACCATGCTAACCCATGAAAGACAAAAATATGAAAGATAATAAATTTCTTAGTAAGCATCATACAGTGTAAACTTGAGAACCCATAAATATACTTGTTTCAACTGAAATCAAACAATTACCCGAATTCAAGAGTCAAAATGGAATACTTATGCTTTTCTTTTCTTTTCTTTTTATTTTTTCTTATAACAGGGCTCTTTGCACTTTTCCCGTTTTGTTTGCATTTTTTTTAAATATACATAAATGACTATGCAATGTCTCATCCCATTACGCTAACAGTGTTACCCCTTAACGAGCTTTCGACCAACGACTCCCAGACCATGAAAGACCTTAGGGCGCTAGGTGTAAAGACAATCCCCTCGGGCGTACTTGCTCAAGTAACAAAGGCCCCAAAACAAGACTAGTCACCATGTATACCTTTTTTTTAGCTTATATATTCCAAATATTTTTCCCCCAAACTCGAGTTTATGAATAAATTCAGTCTTCTCTAGCTATTCAAATTGTCCTTTCATTTCACTAGAAATCATCCTTTAGAACTCTATTATCTAACCATTTAAACTATCATAGCCAACATGGTCGTTTTTCAAAGTGCCTTCCTATAATATCAGTGTCAAACAGATAAAGATTCAATTCATGTCAAGAAAATCATATCACTGACTCAACAATCCTTACTAGACTTGTTCATGCAATTCTACTTTCATCATTGGCCCCAAATATACGTACTATTAAAAATTGGAATTAATATGCAATCTAAATGCAACAATAAACTAAAAATCACAAACCAAATCCACAAACTAATAACAAACTACAACTTAGAAATAAAAATTAACTACCCCCAAACTAATCTAGAGCAATGTCCTCATGCGATAAATAAGGCAAAATAAAATAGAGGACTTCCCTGACGAGCTTATTCCTCGGGTGGAGCATCATCGTCCTCGCTCATCTCTGATCGGAAGGGGGAAATACTGGAAGAATAGGAGCAGTTGAGAAATGGCTAAGTTGAATGCCCGGATGTGATTGGACGGTCAGTGCATTTTGTGCAGCAAATTGGTCAACTAGAATCTTGAAAATCACGTCTTGACGTTCCGACAAGCGCACATTCTGGGACTCTATATTATAAAACCAGCCGTCTATCTCCCGCTGGACAGCTTCGGGGACCACACCGCGATGAGCTGTTGTAGATGGGCCATAAGTAGGTGGAGCCTGAGGTGGTGGGGCTTGTGTCGGTGCAACTTGGGGAATTATGAAACCCAATCCCTTAAGGTGATTTGCCCCACTTGTCCACACTTTATAACGGCTGATCAACTTGTGATCCAACACTGACATAGGTTTTTGAATCATCTCTTCTAACTTCCATTTGACGCAGAACTTAGCACATAATACGCAGATGAGAGACGGATGTGGTAACCCTCCAGTGGTACTTCCACGAGATGCTCGGAGGATAGATTGCAAAATGAGATGATCCACATCAATTTTAAATCCTTTGATGATTGAGTATAGAAGGACTGCACGTTCCCTGGTAACATGACTCACATGGGTGCATGGCATGAGTTTTGCGCAAATGAACGCATACCATGCCTTCCCATATAAGCTGAGATTCGATAGTGGGAAAGTCATGTTTCCGCGTTCATGTATTGCCCATGTGGTGCCCGGCTGACAAAGTTCATGAATTATTTGCTCATAATCCGGCCCATCACTAACAAGACTGGCATACTCATCATGAAAATCCTCCACTGGTAGTTGATAACACGCATTAAAGTCCTCTTCACTAATTTCCACTGTTTTTCCCCTTACAAATACCGTATAGTGATCATGTTCGAGCACGTTGGTGTAAAATTCTTTCACCACTGCAATTACTGCTGGATCGGGCTGCTCGATAAGTGTGAACCAATTTCTCTCAGCTATCATGACTGCCATGTCGCCATCCTTTGATTGATCCGGTCTCAACCCACGCTCCGGAACCAATGACCAAGTAGCCATTCGGGTGTATCTTTCCTGAGCCGCAAGACTGACAAAACGGCGACAGTCAAATCTCGGAGGTGGAGTCGAGGCGGTCCCGGAACCTTCACCACGCTGACGTTTGGATGCCATGTAGAAAAATTATGCACAAATTTACAGGCACATAGTAGAATTTAGCATCATGTGAATATGTAAAAAAATTGACCCATATCACAACCCCCAAACTATTTCTTATAAAAACTTTGTTGCTCACTAGTTGGAGACATGAGGCAACTTGGGACCGAATTACATGCAATAGGACTAACATGGTTGATAGTAAATCAAACTTACGGCACATATTGAAATAATTATCCTCCAATTAATAAAGATGATCATTGTATGTTATAGAGGAAGGGCCTTATTCTAGTAGAGCAAATTCGACCCAAGACCAAAACTTGATACTTGCCGAATGATATAGAAATCGTTGATGCAAATTATCAAAGAAAGTTCACATGGGCATTTGATCAAACACATTGTAAGCGTACTAGAATATTGTCTGGGCATAAATAGTTGTAAAGTAATGCACCACCTATATCATAGGGTTCATCATGGTTTACAATCTCGATTGCAAGTGAGGTATACATGATTTACACTTACCCATAAATACTGAAGATATGTGGTGCAACAAAAATCGACATTGAAAGTGAAAACATACCTTGGGGAGGGTATAGTAATCACAATTTTATGAGATGATGGCTGGAACGAGCGTGCAAGGGTTGAAGGTTCCATAAATTATGCAATTTATAATAAATAGAAGGGACCGTTACCATATTAGAGCAAGAGACGTGTAATGGAGATCGTGGGACACAAGATGGAACCGAATGAAATTAAAAAGGGAATAAGAATCGTGAACCTGACCCCAGCGCCGGGGTGCTGGGTTATAGTATTGGCATAGCGTCGGGGTGCTGTCATCCAGAAACAGTTGAATGCCCCTAGCGCCGGTGTGCTGGTTTTGAGTAGCAGTCAAGCGCCGAGGCGCTGGACCCCAGAAACTGATCCGACCCTCTAGCGTCGGGGCGCTGGGTTCCTTGGGTTTTGGAGCGCTGGGGCGCTGGTCCTTTCTTGCAGAGTCTGCTCATCTGTCAACCAATAAAAGGGCATGAAGTCAAATAAAATAAACTAGAATAAAAATTAAAAATAAAATACGATATATATATAAGAATAAAAATAACATAAAAACGAAAACTTCTGGGGTTGCCTCCCTATAGCGCTTGGGTTATAGTCATCAACCCGACTTTGCGGTGTTGCTCAGTTGTCTACTGGTTCGGAGAGGTACTGGACCGTAGCTTGACGTTCGATGGGTCCACTCCAATAATGTTTCAGACATTGACTGTTGACCTTGAATGTACGCTTTGAGTTCAATTCCTCGACCTCAATGTTTTCGTGTGGAGCGACAGATATAACTACGAATGGTTCGGACCACCAGGATTTCAATTTTCCCGGAAATAGACGCAAGCGTGAGTTGAACAGTAGTACTTGTTGACCCGGTTCAAATGTTCTATCAAAAAAAATTTTTATCGTGCCAGGCTTTGACTTTCTCCTTGTAGAGCTTAGCGTTTTCGTAGGCATTGAACCTGAATTCCGCCATCTCGTTCAACTGCAGTAACCTTTTCTCACCCGCTGCTTCTAGATCAAAGTTTAGTTTCCGAATGGCCCAGTGTGCACTGTGTTCTAGCTCGACTAAGAGGTGACACGCCTTTCTAAATACCATTCTATACGGTGACATGCCAATCAGATTTTTGTATGTTGTTCGATATGCCCATAGAGCATCGTCAAGACGTAATGACCAATCTTTTCGTGACGGATTAATAACTTTTTCCAAAATTCGCTTAACCTCCCTATTCGACACCTCCGCTTGACCATTGGTTTGGGGATGATATGCGGCAGCAATTTTATGACGAACCCCATACTTTACAAGCAATTTAGTGAACTACTTATTACAGAAGTGAGTCCCCTCATCACTTATAATTGCTCTCGGCGTCCCAAATCGGGTGAAGATATTTTTCTTTAAGAATCGGAGAACAACGTTGGCGTCATTTGTGGGTAAAGTTGCGGCTTCTACCCATTTAGAAACATAATCGACCGCCAACAAGATGTACTAATTATTAAAGGAAGATGGAAACAATCCCATAAAATCGATTCCCCAAACGTCAAATAGTTCAACCTCCAAAATTGTGTTGAGTGGCATTTCATTGCGCTTGGAGATATTACCTACGCTCTGGCATCGATCACATTTCAGCACAAATAGGTAAGCATCTTTGAATAAAGAAGGCCAGAAAAATCCCGATTGTAGTACTTTTACTGTTGTTCGATCACCGGAATAATGGCCTCCATAATCTGATGAGTGGCAATGGCCTAATATACTATCCATTTCTTCATGAGGCACACAACGTCTTATTATTTGATTTGCACAGGCCTTAAACAGAAATGGTTCATCCCAGTAGTATTGCTTCACATCGTGGAGAAACTTCTTTCGTTGTTGTGAGGTCAAATCCAGAGGTAACACTTTGGCAACCACGTAATTCACATAGTCAGCATACCAAGGCAATATTGTGGTTACTTGGAACAGTTGTTCATCCAGTAATTTTTCATTGATCAGTATGTTGTCTTCTTTCTGTACCTCTACATTTTCCAACCGTGAAAGATGATCCACCACCTGATTTTTTGTACCCTTTCTGTCCCGGATCTCCAAATCGAATTCTTGTAACAACAGTACCCACCGTATTAAATGCGGTTTGGCATCCTTCTTCTCAATTAGATATTTAATGGCAGAATGATCAGTGTAGACAATTACCTTGGTGCCAATAAGATAAGCTCTGAGTTTGTCGAAGGCAAATATCACTGCAAGTAATTCCTTTTCGGTGGTTGTGTAGTTTAACTGGGAATCTGTCAACGTCTTGCTAGAGTAATAGATGGTGTGAAAAATCTTGTCGTGACGTTGTCCCAATAATGCTCCCATTGCGTAATCACTGGCGTCGCACATCAATTCGAACGGTAAAGACCAATCGGGCGCTACAATGATTGGAGCAGAGACCAATTTCTTCTTTAATACCTCAAATGCCTCGATACAGGATTGATCCATCTTAAAAAGCACATCTTTCTCTAAAAGTGAACATAGGGGTTTCGAAATCTTTGAAAAATCTTTAATGAAGCGTCTGTAGAAACCCGCATGTCCCAAGAAGCTCCGAATGCCTTTTTTAGATGATGGAGGAGGCAGTTTCTCAATTGTCTCAATCTTTGCTTTATCCACCTCTAATTCGGATGCGAAAATCTTATGTCCCAGAATAATCCCTTCTTGCACCATAAAATGACATTTTTCCCAGTTAAGCACCAGGTTAGTTTCCACGCACCGCTTTAACACCAAAATCAGATTCTTCTAACATAAGTCGAAACTATCACCAAACACGGAGAAGTCATCCATAAATACCTCTAAGTTCTGTTCGACCATATTGGAGAAGATTGTCATCATACATCGTTGAAAGGTTGTCGGCGCATTACATAAACCAAAAGACATACGTCGGAATGCAAACGTACCGTATGGACATGTGAACGTGGTCTTTTCTTGATCTTCCGGAGCTATGGCAATTTGATTGTACCCGGAATATCCATCCAGCAGATAGTAGAATTGATGTCCCGCTAACCTGTCCAACATCTGATCAATGAACGGCAAGGGAAAGTGATCCTTTCATGTGGCTTTATTCAACTTGCGGTAATCCATACATACTCTCCAGCCTGTAACAGTTCTAGTCGGGATGAGCTCATTAGCTTCATTCTTCACCACTGTCATACCCCCTTTCTTCGGTACACATTGTACAGGACTTACCCACGAACTGTCTGAGATTGGGTAAATAATACCGGCATCCAACCATTTTATAATTTCCTTTTTCACCACATCTTTCATAATGGGATTTAACCTTCTTTGCATCTCAATGGTTGGTTTTGACCCCTCTTCCATTAAAATCTTATGCATACAAAAAGTTGGGCTAATACCTCGAATATCCGTTATAGTCCACCCAATCGCTGTTTTGAACTCGCGCAGAACCCGTAGCAATTTTTCCTTTTGGGTGTCAGTTAACTCTGTCGAAACAATAACTGGTAGAGTCAAATCTTTCCCAAGATAAGCATACTCAAGATGAGAGGGGAGTGGCTTTAATTCCAACACCGGTGGTTCTTTTATCGAGGGTTTGCACTTTTTACCTTCTGTTTCGGGCCTATCAAGGGTGTCGAATGGTTGATTATTTTTTTGGTAGAATGATGATGTGTCTAGCCATTTGATCTGCTCAATGTCCTCATCAATACTATAGTCGTCTATTCCGAGCAACATGGATTCTATCGGATCCTCTGAGTAATTACCGCAAATCTTGTGATTAACTAACTCATCCATTAAATCCACCCGCAAACACTCACCTTTTTCCTTCGGATAAGACATTGATTTAAACACATTAAAAGTAACCTGTTGATCTTCAACTCGCATCGTTAATTCTCCTTTTTGCACGTCGATCAATGTTATCCCCGTTGCTAAGAATGTTCACCCAAAAATGATGGGAAATTCCTTATCTGCTTCACAATCCAAGATAAAGAAGTCTGCTGGGAAGATGAATTTATCCACCCTTACTAATACGTCTTCAACGATACCTCGTGGATATGTAACTGAACGGTCTGCCAACAATAAATTGATATTTGTCGGTTTTGGTGCCTTGAGCCCGAACTGATTGTAGACTAATAATGGCATCAAATTAATAATGTCCCCCAAATCACACAGTGCTCTCCCCGAAAACTGATTACCAATGTCGCACGGAATAGAAAAACTACCTAGATCTTTCAACTTCGGAGGCAACTTGTTCTGGATAATTGCGCTACATTCTTCGGTTAGCGCTACTGTTTCAAAATCACCCAGTTTCCTTTTCTTTGACAACACATCCTTCATGAACTTAACGTAGCTCGGCATTTGTTCTAAAGCTTCGGAAAATGGGATGTTGATATGCAATTTCTTGAAAATATCCAAAAATCTTGAAAACTGCTTATCTAACTTGGATTTTTGAAATCTCTGCGGATACGGTATGGGCTGCATTGTTATAGTTGGTTCCGGTGCATTCTGCTCTACGATTTCCTCTTTATCTTTCCTAATTTTCATAACTTCTTCTATTTCGGCTGTTGCGTTGTCCCCCTTTTCCTTATCCTTAACTATTTCTTGCAAATCCTTCCCACTGCGTAAAGTTACAGCCTTGCAATGCTCGTTTCTGCCCAGATTTATTTCTGTATCACTCGGGAGCGTTCCTAGTGGACGGTTATTCAATGCATGTGCTATTTGCCCCCACTTGATTTTCTAGATTCTTTAACGATGCCCCATGGCTTTGCAAAGTCAGCTCTACTTGATTCAATTTCTTATCTTGTTCTTCGTTCTTTTTGTCAGAAGCTCTAATGAATTTTTCCAAGGCTTCTTCCAAACTTGATTTCCTCTCTAGTTGTTGAGTCGGATTTTGAAATCCGGAGGTGTTTTGTTATCTAGGTGGTTGAGCTGCAGCTTGGTTGTTACTCCATGAAAACCCCGGATGATTTTTCCAACCTGGATTATAAGCATTTTGAGTCGGATACGGTTGAGTTGAGCGATTATAGTTTTCTACGAACTGTGATGATTCAGAATTTATGGCGCATTGATCTGTAGCATGACCCCCAGCACACAACTCACAAACCATCGCTACCTGCTGTGTGGCTTGTGGACGCCATATTTCCATATGCTTAGCTATTGCAGTCATTTGTGCTGTTAATGTTGTCATTGCGTCCACTTCATACTTTCCCGATGCTTTCGGATGATTCGACCTTGTCATGGGCCACTGATATTTTTTGGTGGCCATTGTCTCTAACAATTGATACGCCTCATCAAAACTCTTGCACATGATCGCTCCTCCTGCTGCATCAATACTAGACCTCGTGGGCGCGTGCAAACCATCACAAAATATCCCTAATTGCATCCACTGCGGAATTCCATGATGAGGGCACTTACGGAGCATATCCTTGAACCTTTCCCACGCCTCATATAACGACTCTGAATCAAATTGGACGAAGGTATTAATATCGTTCCGTAGTTTTGCCGACTTCGCTGGTGGGAAGAACTTAGCTAAAAAAAATTTAGCTAAGTCATCCCAGGTGGTGATTGAGCCAGGAGGCAAGGAGTGTAACCAGCTCCGTGCTTTATCTTTTAAAGTAAACGGGAACATCCTCAACCTTGTAGCATCTTTCGATACATTGTTAAATTTGAAGGTATCGCAAACTTCCAAAAAACTCAAGATATGCTCATTAGGATCATCTATCGAATTACCCCAAAAATGACATGTATTTTGTAGCATCTGAATTATTCCCGATTTTATCTCGAAACTGTTCACATTGATTGTCGGCCTCTTAATACTCGATTGTAAATCCGTGACATTCGGAATGGCGTAATCCCTAAGTGATTTCTGTTCGTTCTCTGCCATGTTCATGAGTATTTCCTGGTTTGCCAGTTCTTCTTCCAAAAGTAAAACCTCACTATTCAAACTCACTTTCCAGAACTTCTTTTCGATGTTGTCTGTATACGAAAAAAGTTTCTCTCTAGCCTTCGATCTAGTGTGCATACACGCACAAGAATTCTTGCCAATCCAAGAAGAAAAATAAGTAACGTTTAAATTAAGACCGAATTGATTATAACTAATATGAAATTAATATTAATAAAATTCCCTGGCAGCGGCGCCAAAAACTTGTTGGTCAATTTCGCAATCAATGAATACATGCAAGTATACACAGTAAACAAGTAATAAAGTGATAATATAAAGTATCGTTCCCACAGAAAATTCTAATTAATAAATTCCAACTACTAGCACTATATCAATCCAATTTTATTCAAACAATGATAAATTATGATTTTCTGAAATATTAAAACTAAATTAAACAATTAAAGATATAATTCTAAAATAAGCAGATAAATAAACTAAGATTTGAGTGAATGACTTCTGATAGATAAGGATTAAGACTTCAATATCCCCAATTATGAACTATAAATCAATTATCCAATTATCCCAACTATTATGTCTACTGAATTGTTAACAGGAATTCTCCAATGTCAAAAGTCCTTTTCCAAGTGATCAACTGACTTCTATTTATTCCAAATTAATCTTGCTATATTCCTATGCAAAACAAGTGAATTAAACTCCTTTAATCTCAATTCCTTATGTGTTACATGCGGTGAACAGATATTTCCATTCAATTCACAAACCTAATTATTCACTTTGCAAATAACTAAGTCACACGTTATCAAACCCAATTCTAACCCTAGAATTCCTCTTCCAATTCCTTCTAGAATAACAAGGTAATTATTGGCCAAATAATTAAGCAATAGATGCAAGGCATGATAAACAATTCACTTCAACATAAATAATTGGAATAACTGAATAACTAATTTATAGCCATAAAAGGTTCAATTGAAATCTTAATTAAAGAATTAGTTCATAACAAAAATAAAAACCAATAGTTGTTCGCAAATCATCCTTAAAGAATTACAAATTGAAAATAAGGAGAAGAAAAAGAAAACTCTGTAGCCAATCCTTAATCTCTAAGTAATCCCTGTGTAGCCTGCCTCCAATGAATGAATGAATTGATTGAATGATTAGATAATCGCCTTAATTTCAGCACTTAATTTCTTTTTATAGCTTCCCCCAATCCTAATCCAATTAGGCTTCACATTAGCTCCCAATAACCAAGTCAAGTCCAACAGGAAGTCAAACGCGCTAATCCAGTCAATGCCAGCCGAGGCTCAGCGCCCCGACGCTGTTGGTAGTGTATTTTCCAGCGCCCCGGCGCTGGACTTCTCTGAAAATACCATATTGCCATTAAATGCTTGAAACTACCATAATTGCCCCTACAGCTCCCAAATCTGCAAAACAAGACATAAACACAATAAAAATGCTACTAAATAACTTGAGAATGCAATAATTTAAGTCCAAATATATCCAATTCATGGGTATATTACCCAATCATCAATAATCAAGCCTCTAGGCCCTAACAAATTTCGATTTTGCAGACCAATTAAATAGTGTTACATCACTAGGTCTATGTGCAAACCATTTCTCGGTTGAGTTGGTGCAACTATTTAAAAATATCAACTGGCGACTCTTACAGACCAATCGTCGACATATACATGTTGGACCTTTTCAAACTTGTTTTTTCAAACAAATCTCACCTAACATGAGAACACCAAAAGACAAGAACAGAAGGGGACGAATAAAAATCCCGACGTCGACATCCACGACCTTAATTTTGGTCCTCCATTGTATTAATTTTTGGCACCCATAACAATACTTTTTTGCATCCATAGCCTTAATTCTAGGCCTTAAGTAACCTTAATTCTGAGCTTTATGGCCTCAGACAGCTTTTTCACTTCTTTATTAATGGCCTAATGTCTTTTCAGTGCAAAATTTCTCTTTTTTTTGTAGTATGGGTATCTTTCTCGGGTCTACATCTTCTAACAAAGTTAAGACTAGTTACTCTGCAAGTTCTCTTATTTTCTCTTTATCCTCGTCCCTCACATCTAAAGAATTAATAGGCAACACTTGTCTCACAACACTAGTGTGCTTCATGGCTAATAAGTAGTAGCTTCTAGCTACTTTCTGACCACTCTTGACTTCCTCTATTCCACTTGTTGGGAAATTCAATTTCATATGATATGTAGAGGGGATAACTTTAAATTTATCTAGCCATACCAAGGAATGTAAAGGAATGTTGTATGATGAAAGGGTCTTCACAACAAAAAAGTGATCATATTAGTGCATTGATTTTGTGCTAAAGTGTGAGTATTCACCATGCTTTTTGAGAAAGAGATCGTTTTCCACAAACGACATTAATCGGATGTGTTAATTAACAACTTCAAATTAGGGTTTCAGTCAGCCCATGAATTTTGACTTTGCCTGCCACATAACCACCCCAATTTCGTCGGAAAACCTGTAAAAAGTCTACCAGAGTTGGGGATTCCAGGAGGACTCTTCGATGCTTAAGTCAGAACGCCGATATGAAGAGAGATAATTATTATGGAAGTAAAAATTGTGTCCCTTGAATGCGCTAGAACATCCCTTATTTATAACATTAGAATCCTCTCCTTCAGGTGTTACAAATTAAAATATTAATTAGCTTTAGAGACCTTTTAGATTGTCAATCCTTAATTGGTTAAATTTTATGAGAATTCTATCCTTTATTTAATTTAATATACTTCTAGAATATTTTACGAATAAAATTATTATATTGTCCTTAATTAATAGGGATTTAAAAGTAATACGTGGTAACTCGCTGTTGGTGGATTATTTTTACCTACATCAATAATAATAGGAAATATGCTTCAAACTCTTTGATTTGGAACCACATTTTGACTTTAATTTGAGCAAAATTTTCACACAAAAAAAAACTCGCTAGGTCATTTGTTTGTGACGAACAATCTGCTAAAAATATGCTAATTTATTGGTTGAAGGCATTTTATTTATAAAAAAAATAAAGAAAGAAAAAAGAAACACCTTGCGAGGATTTTAGGCCCATAAGAGATTTATCTTGCTTTTTAAATTAAGGTTAATTACATATTTTAGTACATTTTTAAAAATAATTACAATAATGATACATAAATAAAATAATTACAAAAATAATATATTTTTTCATATATATTTACAAAATTAATACAATTTCGTTTTGTGCAATCCTAATTCCTCCGCAATTTCCTCCCAAACTTTTCCTTTCCTTCCCATTTCTTCCACCCAATCAAACTCATAATTATCATCTCCATTACCAAATGCTTCCACAAATTCAACCTCAAAAATCTCACACAAAACCCACTACAACTCGTTTTGGAGCATGGCGGTGTTGATGGTGATGTTGGACTATTTGGCTTCGACGACATGGAGGGCAGTATCGCTCGGGATCATGATACTAAGTCTGTTAGAATGATATTAGTGTTGATGGTAATTACTTTCATGATAATTAGTGCACTATTCCGCTTCCCAATGTTCATGATACTAAGTTTGTAAGAATGATATTCGTTTTGGAACATGGTGGTGTTGATGGTGATTATGCATTAATAGTGATATTGTTCATGAATTTAGCCATAAGTGTGGGAGGAAAGGGAGGAACTGGAGTTATCTTTCTACATGCAAGAATATAATTATGTGGCTTCTGTGAAGGAGATGCTTGTGGAGACTTGGCATGAGATTTATTTTGGGCGTGGAAATAGTGGAATTGGTGGTACAGGGAATAGTAGTAGGAAGTTGGAGAATAGAATTCCTAGAGTTTCCATGGATTATTGGATCTGATCCAAAATCAGCAACTGATAGAAGAGATTGGTAACCAAACATGCATACCAAGGTAACCAAACCTTCATACAAAGGTTACCAATCCACCTCCACAACTGCAGTTTTTTTATAGTGCAGTTGGTAACCAAACCTTCATACCAAGGTAACCAAATTGTCATACCAAGGTAACCAATTCACCTCCACACTTTTAGTTTTTATAGTGCAGTTGGTAACCAAACTTTCACACCAAGGTAACCAAACCTTCATACCAAGGTAACCAAACATTTATACCAAGTTAACCAAACCTTCATACCAAGGTAACCAAACCTTCATACCAAGGTAACCAAACTGTCATACCAAGGTAACCAATTCACCTCCACACCTTCAGTTTTTTATAGTGAAGTTGGTAACCAAACTTTCACACCAAGGTAACCAAACCTTCATACCAAGGTAACAAAACCTTCATACCAAGGTAACCAAACCTTCATACTCTTTTTGTTAGTATTTTTAGAATTTTCTGAACTTGTACTCTTTCCCATAAATCTCTTTTTGTAATAATGATAAATATGTCCTCCTATGATAATTAGAAAAAAGATATTGGGTTCTTTAATATCTTGGAACATGTTTTCATATTGGTCTATGATCTTTTTTGTTATACTCGTACTTTACTTCTGTTTTGTTGTTTCATCCTCTATTACAAGTATGCGTGAATACTTTTTTCAAACCGATGAAAGAAATGTTCCTCCAAGAATATCTGTTATGGTCAATATGGCGTCAACTTCTGTTCCTGCAAAGAGTGCTCTAAAGTTGCAGGGGTCGGCTATTCATCGCAGTCATTCTTTTGATCAAATAAGTGCTATGTGAGGGAGATGAAGATTTGAATTATTATTTTGAATTTGAATTTATTTTTGTTGTTAGATCTCATATATTTGAATTTGAATTATTAATTATGACAGTTATTTCTCCTTGATTTTAGGTTTCCTTATTAATGTGAATTGCGTTATTTTTATAATTATTTTATGAATATTTTATTTTTGTAAATATTTTCTAATTGTTATATATTATTGTTAAGTACCCTTTAAATTAACCAATTTAAGAGACATGTACAGTGGGTTTGTTGAACTCTACGAATCTAGGCCTATCCCTACTCCCTAGACATGGCCCATTATTTTTCCTACCTCAAATATAACTTTTCATTAATTGCCCAATTTCTGGCCCAATTTTCTCCCCTGTATTATATTTTGTTACCCTATCATCATATCTAGGCTTTTACCTAAACACTATATCCCTATCAATGTCTATTCTCAAATATTTTTATATATTCATGACCACCTTTTGTCTTTTTTGTAATTATTTTTTTAGAGACATTAAAAGAATAATTTCATTACATTAAATGATTGTGTACGTATTTACATATTGTTATCAAATTTATCATCATAATTTTATTATCATATCATTATTATTTTTAAAAGAGAAAAATGTATATACACAGCTGTGTATTACACAGTAGACTATGGCGACAGTTTTTTGGGCTATAGCGACGGTTTCATCCGTCGTCATAGCTATTCTGGGCTATAGCGACAGTTTACCGTCGCTATAGCCCAAAAAATCTGTAGCCATAGACCTACTGTGTAATACACAGCTGTGTATATACATATAGCCCTTTTTAAAAAATAGTCAATAAATTTAGGGATAAACATAAACACGAGACTGTTTTTTAAAAAAATATAAATTTAAAAAATTATTTTCAAGTTCTTTTTTGAAGAGGCCACTATACTCTCCTTTTAGTTAGGGATGGAAATTTCTAACCCAAAAGGAAAGTTTGGTAAACACATAGTGACGAAAGTGGGCGTGTTACACTCGCACACGGCTTCAATTCAATGTGTTTTGTACATGCGGTGTGGGTGAGAAGGAAGACTTGTAGCATTTCATAATCATAACTTCCTCCTAACTTCAACCCAAATTTCTATATACTTTTCTCTACTCAAAATGCTTTAAGAAAATTTATAAAATTTGTAGATACATTTTTAATACCATAATTTTTAACAATAAGTTTATGCTTTCAAACGTAGTTGTAATGGCTCATAAAAACAGTCTCATTTATAAAATTTAAAAATATACTTTTTATTTTGAAATAAAATTATGACGACAGATTGAGAATATTTTGTTATTTTATACTATTATTACTAAAAAGTGACTCGTTTTGTTTTAAAAATTAACAAATAGAATACTTTCTACGGAACGAGAGGAGTATTAGTTAAGAATTTAGTAGTAACAACGTGACATTAATTGGTAGTAAGAAAGGAATGGGGCATTAGAAAAAGAAAATTGATATTTTCATAATATTTTTTTATATTTTTACATAAAAAGTGACGCTATAGATGAATAGAAACGGTGAAAAATCTATAGCGACGGTTTTCATGTGAATTTTTTTTGTGGATTTATCAGTTTCCTAGAAAGACTACGACTTTATAATCTTAAAATAAAAAATGTATGTCTATTTTGCAATTAGACTAATAATGAAAATGCTTACTATTAACATTTCTGCCTTAACAATTACTGATAGCAGGAAACTGGATGTCCAGGTTTATGACTCATACCAAGTTAGCTTTAAACCGCTGCGCCAAATGTTGATGGTTGCAAATTATTAATATTTATAGTATACTAACTCAATTTTTTTCTTTAGAAGTTAATAAAAAAAGGTTAAATAGAAAAAGGGAAAATTAATTTAAAAAAAATAAAAATAAAATCTCACTCACATGAATGTGGGTCCCGTTTACTATTTATGTGGGGGAGCCTTGTGGAAATATTAATTCACAGGTAACAAAAGAAGTATGTATATAACCAATACGAGCTTTTCTAAGTGAACATGAAAATTGGAAATGAGTGTATTTGAATTTTATCTATTTATATTTTGACCCATCATTGTGGGTCAAAATATAAATAAATAAAATTTAAATACATTCATGTCCAATTTCTATGTTCCCATAGAGTTTTTGAACCGATAAAGAATCAATATTTAATCGGAAAAAAAAATATGTAACGATTTAATTAAAAATTTATTAACAAGGTAGCATTAAAAAAATGAGCAAATCGATTAAAATAAAAACTAATCAACTAGGTTAGCATATACGATAAACATATCAAAAGTAAACAATAAGAACAAAAAAGAAAAAAAATTCAAATTTAAGAAAAATAATAAGTAAAGTTAGAATAGAAAAGTATAAATCTAATAAGAATATCCATGATTTCAGCATGTTTCCAAATAAAAATCATATTGTTAATAAGGTATTAGCTTAACGGTTAGGGTTGAAATTCTGTGATCGTTAGGTATATTAATTATTATTTTTTTAATTTATGTGAAGCATGTATACTCTTTTATGTGTTATTTAATTGATTGTTTATAATAATTTGTAATAATGATGATAAAATACTTGATTATCATATAATACGATGAGACTTTAAAAAAAATCCAACTAAATTTATATGGAAATGATAGTTTTTGATTCTTTTGTTTGAATATTATGTATTATATTTGGACATAATTCTTTTAATAATAAAAATTAAAATAAATTTTTTTAATACCTAAATGTTTCTCATATAAAATAAAAAAATTGTTATGAAAAAGAAGAAATATAATTTTCAGCTTAAAAGACCAAAGGAAATATAACCTAATGATAAAAGTCTAATTTTCTATTTTTTTATATATTATTAAGTTACAAGTTTGTGTTTGACAAACCTGGGAATTAAGATCTGAATGATTATTATGTCTTAATAAATTAGATCATCTGAATGGTTATGAGGTCTGAATCTAAAAAAATGTTTGATAACTAAAAAGTAAGTTGTCTCTTAATGACACTATTTAAGGGTAAAATTTTATTTAATAATTTTAAATATTCAATTTAATAAAAATGAGTGCATAATATTGTTAAATATATTTATATTAAAAAAATTCATTAAGAGGTACCTCTTAATTATTAGTAAGATTTTATTTTTTATTTTACCGATTAAGAGACATTCAGAAGTAAAAAAAAAATAAAAAAACAGTATCATGTTTCTTAGCGAAAAAGAGACAATTTATTAAAAGACAATTAGATATAAACAAACGTCACGAGTCTATCTATCCAACAGGCGTGACAATAGTACCACTACTACTAGAACTACTACAGCATACTGCATATACAAAGTCCCAGTCGTATTCGTGTAACCTAATTTGACTTAATATACAAGTACTAGCTGGTTTCCGTGACTCCGGCACTATATGGATAATATGATTTATCTCAAACTTTGAACGACCAAAATAATTTATTGAGTGAGCGGGAAATTTAAAATCATTTGTATTTTATTAAATTACTATTAGATTATTAGATAGATAGATAGATGTATTTTATTAGATAGATGTATGAACGGTGTGATTTATCTCAAACTTTGGACGGCCAGATGATTTATTGAGTGAGCGGAAAATTCAAAATCATTTATATTTTATTAGATAGATTTGAAAAAAATAGAATTTTTTTTAAATAATAATAATAAAATAGAGTTGCATGTTTCAACATGCATGCATGCTCCTTGTCCTTGTTGTTTGCTCTGACTCATTTTCAACCAATTATATTTATTGCCGTATTGACTGAACCAGACAAAAAGATTTTGTTAAAGTCATGGTTTCAAATTTCAATTATCTCAAACTAGAAACTCATTTTCCTTTCATATCTATTGTCTTGTGCCAAAAAATACTCCACCGTCCGATTTTCAACCGGCAAAATCCGCACCCTTCCTTCATCCCAATTGTTTTCAAGCAACCCCCCAAATCTGTTGATATGTGAATTCCATATGACGATCACAATTCAGCTACTAATATACTACCAAAATTAGGCTGATAATAGTAGTTTATTTCGATTCTGGATTTAATGAGATTTTATTTTTTAAATCTTATAAAACTAATCGCTAACCATGTCTGTCCCACCCTCGACTTTCTATACTTCCCTGTACAAACCCTTGACCCCAGGACCGATCCTGAGTTTTTAAGGGCTTAAAGCGACAACAAAAAAATGAGTCTTTTGTTAATTACTATTAAGATAGGCATAAAAAAAAGTGAGAATTTTTTCTGATCAAAAAAGCATAAATACGAAAGAATACCAAATATAATAACCGACTATTTTAATATTTTCAAAGCACCATCTTGCACATGTATAATGAGGCCCACAATGTAAAAAAATGTTTTTCTTAAAAATAATAATTAAAACTTCCAAAAATCAATTATTTCGGAACTTCAATAATTCATAATAAATAGCCCTTTTATCAGAAAATTCGAATCTCGCGATTTTTTTATTGGAAATTCAATTCTCTACAACTTTGCAGAAGGAAATTTTTTCCAAATTCTAAACAAAAATTGACCGAAATTCATAAACGGGAGATTTTACAGGCTATAATCAAATTTTAGTCAAGAAATGGGCCCACAGACATGTTTAACATGATTTAAACAACTTTTGCAACAAAAATACCCGTTCTCCTCAAAAACTCATATATCCCACATTCATTGTAAAAATATCATCATTATTATATTATAATAATATAATAAAATATTATTTTATCAGAAAAGATAAAATATCGATTTCCAACAATTGTCACTTTAAAAAATTTCTCCATCTATATTCACATAAAATGAATATTTTTCTCGTCATATAAATCAATAATTAATTATTCATAAATAATATTACAGAATCACAATACCAACAACCAGTCAGTTCCCAGGAAAGAGGGGGCTTTCCAATAAGAATTTTTCCTTACTAGCGCGCAATTAGGTGACCAAACCTCTCATTAGATAGAACTTTCTAGATATTGCCAATAATATTATTTAGATAATATGAATTATTGCTTCGATAATGAAAAATACTGTGTAGTGACAATTATTGAAACAACAGTAATATAAAATATCAACGCAGCAATTATTGAATCAATAAAATAAAATACTGAACAGTAACTACTTTAACAATTATTGAGTAGTGTCTTCTTACGTAAGAATCAATGATTGGTGCAATACCGTGTGCTACTGTGCAACAACAAGTATTACTGTGTTTTAACCACCGGGTATTTCAACAGTATTAACGGTAACAACTGCGCCGTTATTTATAAACAACTTATACTTGTCGTTTTCTTCATCCAATCGCTTTCCGTTATGGGGCCCACAAAAGACCGTGCCGTCGTACGAATATTCCCCGACAGCAAGAATATTCCACGACCAAACGAATATTCCCCGACAACAATGAATATTTTATAACCACCTGCTTATTTAAAATATTTGCGCATTTTACCCATAACTAACCACATTAATCAAATCAACCCTTACTATTTTAAAATAATAAATAGAGGAAATTAAATTTTATTTATTAATAATTCAGGGTCTTACACCGGGCACCTTGGGCTTTAGCCCAGGGCCGGTGCTGCTTAACCCATATATATATACTAGCAACAGTCCTGTGCCTCCGGCACTATGAACGGTGAGATTTATCCCAAACTTTGGACGACCCAAATGATTTATTAGGATGAGCGGAAAATTCAAAATCATTTATATTTTGTTATATATATATATATATATATATATATATATCAGTCAGTTTCTTATGCGGGTGGTTCACATGCGAATCACTTTTAACGAATGACAAAATCGTTGCTAAAATCGTTACCATAGGGTGTGAACCAGTTTATAATGACAGTTATTGGCTATGACGATGGTTCAGACCCTATAACGACGGATTTAGCAACAATTTTGTCCGTCGCTAAAGGTGGTCCACATGCAGACCACTCGCATATGAAGCTCTTATATATATATATAATTCGGTTTTCCAACGGGTTGGACCGTTGACAGAGCTAAAACGGATCAGCCTTTAACGACAGACATATCTCTGCCCATGTTCATGAGCTTTGAGTCTTTGACGACCTAGTCCATTGGAGAACGACTCTCTCTCTCTCTATATATATATATATGCGTGTTTGTAATTAACATTTATATATATATATATATATATATATAGTTATATAATCATGTAAATTATTTCACTAAAACTATTGGCATTTGATATACAATATGTTGCTAAAATAATGAAAGTCGGTCAGGCATGTGATTACTTTCAGAGGCTGGGGAAAGTAAGAAAAAAAAATAACATTTTCATTTTATTTTTTTCTTATTTTGATTTAAATTTTCAATTCTATATAAGTTCCACTCATATTTTATTAATAAATAAAATAAAATAAGAAATCTTTGTAACAGATAACAAATCCCACAATTAGTATCTCACTATAATATTCTTCTAAAGTACCTTAATATCACTAAAATTATTCTTCTCCTTACAATTGTGCTTTTTAGTACAATAGTAAAGTACTATATTAATTATCAAATAAAAAATTAAATGCGAGAAATCGAAAGAGTATAAGAAGCTGACCCTGTCTGGACCGGGCTCATGACAGGCCGCCATACCGGTCCGACTAGTCCACCCGGTCCGAATATTTGATGAGCGAACAATTCACGCTTGTCAATGTCTGAAAACAAAATTCCTTCCCCCAATCCATCCGCCCATCAACTCCTTATTTTAACGTACTATTATTCCCCCTAAATATTATTGTTATTAACTTTACATCTATCTATAATTCTATATGCAATATTTTCATTTTCTCTCTCCTCAAACCCCTAAAATCTCGATCTGAAATTTTTTAGGGCCAGAATCTACCCAGGAAGGCACTAACAATCGTCACAGCTAAGTGCTTTTTTAATTGCCCAATTGTCACTCTTTGTGTATAATTTCTATATATTTTTGTATTATATATTTGTATCGCTATCATCGTCACCGGCCAATTTGGTTGAAGATCGGTCAGCTACATGCAATTGCACCGTTTTGATCATTTTTGGAGATTGTATGTGTGTGAAATTTGGGGTTCATGTGTTTGTATAAATGCTTGTTAGAGGGGATCTAGGGTTTTCGCGCCTGGTCCTGGTGGTGGTTGTGCTGGTTTTCCCGGTGATCGGGTTCGTGCTCCGCCGGAAATGGCGGTTTGCGGCGGCGAGGAGGGAGGAGGTCAAGCGGCTTTTGGTTTTGGCGTCGGAGGAATCAGCTAGAGCTGAGCTCGAGGCTACGGTCGAGTACGGGGCGGCGGCTGCGGTGTCTGTTTCACAGCAATTGCAGTATCAGTGCGCCGTTTGCTTTTGCCTTACTACTAAGCTTTGCGCCAGGTGTAAAGCTGTTCGGTACTGGTACGGTAATTCGGAACCCTAATTAGTGGAATTGTTGAATTTGGTTTGGGTTTAATGTGGCTGATTTTGTTTGAAAATTCATGAACATGATTTTGGTTAGCTATTGTTTTCATCCAATTCAAATTACTGGGGCAAATTTTGATCTTGCCACAAAAAGTGGTATATTATGCTAAAAAAATGCTTTCTGTTGTTCTACCCTGTCACTTTAAACGTATTTGGTTTTAAATTTATATGATCTGGAGTTCACGAGTGAGGTGACAATTCTGGAAACTGTTAAAGGAAGAACCTGCAGGAATAGGGGGTGCAGAATTGGTTCCCTTCTTTGCATTAATTATAAAAAAACCAAATGTTTATGCTTGAGTAATTGTCTTTGTTCTGGAGGAAGGAAAGTTAATGTTGTAAAACTGCGTGCATGATTTCTTGATGGAATATTTTGTTTCTAACTGTGAATCTGAATAATAGAAATGCTATTTTTCTTCCTGGAATAATCCATAACCATAAGGATATTCACATCATTAACATAGTCATCATGGCGTCGCCTTGGCGACGACTAGGCGTCCTGGTGCTAGAGAAGGAAAACGATGCCGAGCTGCCAAGGCTCAAGCCTTGGTAGCTGGCCTAAGTTAAGTGATTAAGTCATTTTGCACCCATGATTCATTATAACCCATGTACTAGCTATGTGGTGCAATTTTATTACTTATTAGACTTGTAATGTGTGATGATTGTTGACTTGGTTGATTCTTTATTTTCTACGTAGTGTTTGTTGACTTGTTCTACTAGTTTTCAATGTTAATTGTTTTATTTTTGAATTTGTGAAGTATTCATATAATTGTGTTTTTAATTGTATTCCATAGTGTTAGTTATGATGTTTTGAGTTTTAATGTATATAAAATTTTATTGCTCAATATAGTTTTTAAGTAAAACAAATGTATGACATCTATGATCATTAATTATAAAAAGTCATTTTTGTTGTTTGTCACTCATATTAGCAATCTGCAGGGTATGATACTGAATTTTCTAGGATGTGTATGAAGTAGATGAGTAAGGGTTTCAAAATATATGTGCTTACACATTTTTTGGCCAATGACAAGTACTACATAGGACAAAAATAAGGCAAGATTATACGGGCAGATATTTAGTGCGTTAAATGTAGATGGTGGATAGTATGAAATAGTTTTAGTATTATACTAATTGAGGTGAATAAAATCATTTATCGAGTTTATTTCCTTAATTCAATGGAACCTGAAAGGGGCGCACATTTTAGTAATTTTTTGAACTTGAAAGAAATGGAATATTGTTATTTCAAAATAAAATAAAATAATTGTAACTTTAAGATTTATGTATGTGTGGTTAGCAGGACAACGTATTCTACATATACGTCACAATTAAACTGTAAGTGATACATGACCGAGGCTGATATTCTGCTAATCTACTTTGGTCTGTTAATTGTGAAATAGAGATGCATCACTTGAAATTTCAGAAAATAGGAAACAATTTTGAGAAATCCATGCCTTTTTGACTTAGGATGGAGTACCCGTGGTAGGCTTAGATATCGTTCTAGATTGACAAAATGTAAACCTCGAATCCACGAGGGTTCCTTGAATCCACAGTGAATCTTGAATCCACAAGAAGAGAGAATAATTTCCAATAAAATTATAATCCAAAAGTTCCTCTATCACGTAATGAATACCCTTTTTCAAAAAGGGTTGAGTACATCTTAAAAGGAAATTCAACTGAAAATTAAAAACGTAATTCAAAATCCCTTAGATCATGCATGAAATCTACCTAATTGATACTAAATTAAAGCCCCTTATTAGAGCCTAAAATCAAGCCTAAATTAATGATAAAAATCCTAACAACTAAAACTATGAAATTACAAATTACATTTATAAATAATAGAACAAATAATCTTCCTCTTATCATTTTTCTTTTTCTCAAATTTAATTGTCTAATTTACTGCACTAAGTTTGTGATATACATGAAAAAGAATTTAGGAAGTTATGCCTTTCGTTTTGTAAATTTTAATGATCTAATTTTCGACACAGAGTTAGTGGTGTAGACCAAGATGTGTGTTGAACAACAACTATCCTATATCTTTATTCAGCTCCAAAAGTTATAATGATGTTCTACCATGCAGTTAGTAACTAAATTATCATGTATTGAGGAATTAAATCCACCAAAATTTGGTGTAAGAAGATACCAAGGTTTTCTTGCAAAATTATATATATCACCTGAAAAATTTTGGCGTTAGGCGTCAAACCCCTCATAGGCTCTTTTTGGGGCAAAACACGTTTTTCTAGTGGAGTTTTGAGTAGCCATCTCTGAAGAGAGGTTTAACGCATGTAGCGTATATATCTTTTTGTGTTCAGTATATCTATCTTTCTCTGCCTACTTGTTTTATCACTCGTCAGTTTAATGATTTTTCTATTGAAGATTGCCATGCAACACACCTAATTTCATCAATGAACAATTATCTTTTCTATTAAAGTTCATTTGGAGATTGATGTCTCTCTGAAACAAGCTACAAAGGAATGAATATATAAATTAATGAATTTAGAAGGGAGAAGGAACTTTGAAGAGATTTCTGGTGTCGGGGAGTGGGCATATATACACATTAATAATAGGTGATGTATTATGCTGATTTTGTGAAGGATTGTTATTTTGGTGGGAATTCAAGCATAGAACTATTTTGTTCATACTTTGGTTAGTTTATATCATAATTACTTGTTAGCTGATACTAAGTTTTATAGAACTGCTAATACATCCTCTGTCTGGCAAAACTGACAATATAGTAGGTTTGAGAATGGGGCGGGTATGAGACTCCTTCCCAAACCGGGGCCGCCAATATGGAGCTATCCCCCGATTTGCCCCCGAAAACAATACCCTCGCCCTGTTTACCCGATTACTCTTCTTTTTTCCAAATTAAATTTCTCAAATTTTTTTTATATTAATTTGTACACCTATTTTTAATTCAAAATCAAACATGTAATTTTTCTATTACTAGCAACCTATTATATTACAAATGTTATAAATTTATAATAAAATAACCTAAATAAGTACATAACTATATATATACAAAATGCTAATATTTAAAAATTATATATATACATATAATTAGGTCGGGGTCCAAACTCGACCCTAACCCTATAGGGTTTTAAAAATTGGGTCCCATTAGGGTCGGAATCGGGCGTGCCCTGTTGGGTTCGGGGGGAAATTGCTGGGTCTACAATATAGTTATTAGATTTTTTCTTTCTTTTTGGATTCAGTTTCAACACACGATAATATATTTATGTAGCTCATACACCTTCTATCTGACAAAGTCTTGCAATATACTTATGACCATAGATTGAGATATTGATGTGTTGTGAGATAATTCAGTTTTTTTGGGTTCCTTTTTATTCCCCCTTTATGTTGAATTTTGTTCCTTTTGAACAAACTGTCGCATGTTATTACTGGTTTAATGTTATAGTTACTTATGAAATATGTAAGAATGTAATCTCTGTTATATTTCTTAGATTACATGAAGCTTATTTATACAAGGAAAAACATTCAACAAGTACAAGGAGCATGACATCACAATTGACACGACATCTGCTAACACTCCCCCTCAAGTTGGTGTATAGATATCTCGCATACCCAACTTGAAACACAATGGATGAACCATCTTACTACTAAGCCTTTTAGTCAGAATATCAACTAGTTGATGATCTGTTTTTACAAAAAGTAAGCAAATAAGACCACTGGTTAACTTTTCTTTGATGAAGTGCCTATCAATCTCAATATGCTTCGTTCTATCGTGCTGTACTTCTAGCAAAGTTTGAAGCCACATTAGTTCACATATACCCAAGGCGATAACTCGATATTCAGCCTCAGTACTAGATCTTGCCACTACAAACTGTTTCTTACTACGCTAAGTAATAAAATTTCCTCCAACAAATGAACAGTATCCTGATGTAGAACGACGATCCTCAATAGAGCCAACCCAATCTGAGTCGAAAAAAACTTCAACTCTCGTATGATCAAGTGGTGCAAACAATAATCCTTTTCCAGGAGCAGACTTGAGATACATCAGAATTCTATAAACAATTTCCATGTGACAATGTCTATGATCATGCATATACTGACTCACTATTCTCACAACATAAGATATGTCAGGTCTATGAGAGAGGTATATCAATCGTCCCACCAAACGTTGATACCTTACTCTATCAACCGTAGGTCCCGTGCCTCCTTCTAGATGATGATTAACTTCAATAAGAGCAATGTTCTAAAAAGCGCTAGGCGGGAGGCGGGCGGACGAGGGGGCGTAGCGCCTAGGGGGCGTAGCGCCTAGGGGGCCTGGGCGGGGCCTAGGCGAGATTTTTTATTTTAAGCCAATTTTAATATTTTATCTTACATTTATCCAAACAAAATAATAATATAAAGCAAAACAACCTATAATAAAGATAATAAAGGCATTTTCTTAAAGTTCAAACACATCCATATTGCTAATGTCAAAGTTCAAACACAAATATGTATTTGTTCAAAGTTTAAACATATTTTTAACGTATTAATTTTATTTATAAACAAAATTGATATTAAATAATAAAATTTAAAATTTCAAGAATTTAATTCAATATTAAAACTCAATAAACTAAACAAGAATTATAAAATTTAATTCAACTAAATATTACAAATGTATCATCATTTATATAATTTGTAGTTGGTACAAGTTCAAAAAATTACAACTATAATAAAATTATCCACTTTGACTTGATATTGTTCAGTTTTTGTTGTGATTTGATATGTTACAATATGTATTATGAATATTGTAAATCATTAGAAAAATAAATATATCAAGATTTGGTTTGGGTAGTTATTAAAATAAAAAAAAATCTCTCTGGCTAGAATTCGCCTAATTTCTTAAAGGGATTATTTTGCCGCCTTGGTGAGCCGCCTGGGGGGCCTAGAGGCGCCAAGTGGGACCTAGCACCTAGGCGGGGCGCCAAGGGGGGCCTAGGCGGACCTAGGCGGGGATTTTTAGAACAGTGAATAGGAGAATCAACAGATTTGCATCCTAACATGTCAGTTTCTGTTAAGAGATCAAGGACATACTTCCGTTGAGATAGAAAAATCCCACTGGAAGATCTTGCAACTTCAATATCAAGGAAATATTTCAAAGGACCAAGATTTTTGATCTCAAATTCTTTGGCTAGACTCACTTTGAGATTAGCCATCTCTTCTTTATTATCTCCTGTCACCACATTGTCGTCAACATAAACAATAAGAATGGTAATCTTACCCTTTATTTGTTTGACAAAAAGAGTATGATCTACTCAACTTTGCTTGTACCCAAACCTTATCATTGCTCTGTGGAGTTTACCAAACTAGGCTCTAGGAGATTGCTTCAGGCCATAGAAAGCCTTTCGTAGCTTACAAACCTTGCCCATAGTGACGGATGAAGCAAAACCAGGAGGTATGCCCATATACACTTTCTCCTCCAAGTTACCTTGAAGGAATGCATTTTTTAGTTCAAATTGTTGAAGATACCACCCGAAGTTAGCTGCACATGAGATTATGGTACGAACATAGTTCATCTTTGCTACAGGAGCAAATGTCTTCTGGTAATCAATCCCATAGGTTTGAGTGTACCCTTTTGCAACTAGTCTGACTTTGAGTCAACTGTCCCATCAGAATTTTGTTTGATTGTATATACCCACTTGCATCCAACTGGTTTTTTCCCATAAGGCAGAGTAACTAGTTCCCATATATTATTCTTCTTCAGAGCATTCATCTTCTCAATCATAGCCTGTTTCCAATTCTCATTGCTCATTGTTTCTTTCCACCCTAGAGGAACAAATATTGAAGGCAAAGAGGAAACAAAGGAGCGGTAGGATGCAGATAATTTATTATAGGTTAAGAAATTAGAAATAGGATGTTGAGTACAAGTTCTAACCCCTTTTCTAAGAGCAATAGGAATATCGGTATCATCAGATGAGGTAATAGGAGCACAATTATCAGAAGAACAAGTAGGATTAGGATTCTCACCATTAGCATTATCCTAACTAGGTTCGGAGCAAGGTTGGTGTAGTGGTACAGAAATGGTGACCTTATGCTTGCCTTTTCAAGCATAGGTCCTCAATTCAGCAATAGGAACAGGAAAAATAGGGCTTGGAATACTAGCCTCAGAGGGAAGCTTCTCCTCATCAATAATATTCTCCCCCCTGAAGAGAAGGGGTAGAAGAATAAAAAGGTTCTAATTCCCAAAAAGTTACATCCCGGGCGACAAAGACTTTGTGAGAAGCAGGATGATACCATTTATAACCTTTTAGTGTTGGAGAATATCTAATGAACACACACCTAAGGGCTTTGAGATCTAATTTTCCCCGAGTGGGAGATTTATCATGAACATAGCACACATAACCAAAAACTAGAAGCGAAGGAGAAGGACTGGTCGAGTGTCGGATAAAAAGATATGGGGCTTTTGTTCCCAAGAACCCTAGAAGGAAGGCGGTTTATAAGAAATGTAGCAGTCAGAACTGCATCACCCCATAAAAATTTAGGAGTGTTCATGGTAAACACAAGAGATCTCGCAACCTCTAGTAAGTGTCGGTTTTTTCTTTCCGCCACACTATTTTGTTCTGGAGTTTTGACACAAGAGGTGTGAAGGATGATGCCATGCTGAGAGAGGTAAGATGCAAACACAATATTATTACTATATTCACGACCATTATCACTATGAAGAATCCTGACTTTAGCGTCAAATTGAGTTTGAATCATTTTGTGAAAATCCTGAAAACAATCAGACACCTCATTTTTTGATCGCAAAAGATAGATCCAAGTGATACGAGAATGACAATCTATGAAGCTAACAAACCATCTAAAACCAGAACGGGAAACAACCCGAGAGGGTCCCCATACATCAGAAGATATAATAACAAAAGGCTCGGAGTGCCTACTATGAATGACAGAATAAGTAGGCCGTTTGTGTTTGCCTAATTCACATGGTTCACACAGAAATTGAGTTTTGTTACATTGCCTAACTAAAGATGGAAATAAAGACTAATACTGAAAATGAAAGATGTCCCAAACGTCGATGCCATTGATGGAGAGAGGTTAGGCGAGAGTCAAGAATAGAGTGTAGAGCCCGAGTAGAGCACACTTTTGACGAGGGAACATCTAAATAATAGAGACCATTAACTGCACTACCACTGCCAATTTGGTGTCCCGTCACCAAGTCTTGAAAAAGACAATGAGTTGGAAAAAATGTTACAGAACATTGTAGAGATTTGCAAAGATGTTGGTCAGATAGTAAATTTGCAATAAATGAAGGGATATGAAGAACGGATGATAATGTTAATGAAGGAGTACAAACAACAGAACTACGCCCGGAGATAGAGGACAAGGAGCCATCAGCAATCCGAACCTTGTCTTGTCGAGAGCAAGGCGTGTATGAAGTAAAGATATGCTCGGTGACACCTGTGTCTATAATCCAACTAGGACAAGTGGATGAAACATGTAAAGCACAAAAAATGTATACCCGACGGAGCATAAAGAGGAGTAGATTGGGAATAGAATATCTGAAAAACTGAGATCTCCTCAGAAAATTTTAGAAGTGCTGGGTGTGTCAACAGGAAAAGGTGGAGTAGATATGTAGGCTTGGGATCCACGTCCACGGCAAGACTGTCCTCCACGTCCTTTAGGACGCCCATGAAGCTTATAGCAGTGATCCCTGGTATGATTTTTTCCCCCACAGTAGTCACAGTCGCGGGACTCTTTCTCAATAGGGGACTGAATGTGAATGCCTGACTTAGAATTCGAAGCAACCGAGGTTGATTTGTGCACAGGATGGAGATTTAGAACCATCACTCGACGTCTACTTTCCTCTTGCTAGACCCGAGCATGAGCCTCTCGCAGTGATGGAAAAGGTGTCTGACCAATCAGTTGGGCGCGAACTTGATCAAACTCAATGTTTAAACTAGCCAAGAAATCAACAACTCGATCCTCGCTAACAAACTTTTGATAAGCTGCGGTATCCTCAGTACATTTGGCTAAAAAAATTCGGTAATGATCAAGTTCCTGCCAAAAGGCATTAATCTTTGCGAAGTACTATGCAACAGGCTTCTTCCCTTGATCCAACTCACGGATTTGTTTACGAATGTTATATACCTTAGACATATCACCAGAAATAGAGAAGGTTTGAGAAATAGCCTCCCAAAGCTCATAGGCAGTGCCTAGAAACATGTAACTATTCCGCATATTTGGTTTCATAGAATTAAAAATCCATGTTTTAACCATGGAATTATTAGACTTCCATTCTTCTTGGGTCATCCCCGGTTGTGCAAGCATAGTAGTTGTCCCATTGATGAAATGTTGCATACGATTGGCCTCAATTGACATACGGTATGCTTGAGACCATGCCAAATAATTAGATCCATCCAATTTAAAAGGACTGAGAGCCAACACAGAATTGAGATGATTGTTTCTAATGAACTGACCTTTATTTGTTTCTGTAGTATTAGCATTATGAATGGAACTCGATTCAGCCATGGTAATAGGAGTCGCAAGAATTATTCAAGGAAATATCAAACAAGGATAATCTAAAGGCTCAACAAAAATGGCAGTGAAATATTCCAAAAAAAAACTTATTTGTACTACCCAATAGGACCACTAGGATCTGAGGTAACATTGAACACTAAGGCAACAATAGAAGTGCAACTAACTTTAAATGACTATAGTAAACAAATGTCAATGAACTAGCTGCTCAATTAGTGCAATAAGGTCAACCAATATTTCCAGTATAGAAGTTTCAAAGAACAGTGAACAAAGAACAACGAACAAAGAAGGGCCAATGAACAAACTGCAAGAGCAATACAAGTAAACCTGAATTTCACTCCACACAACCTCTATAGATGGAAAGAGGAGAGAGAATCGACCAAGTTGGGACAAGCCGCGCCCGAAAAAGCTACTGGAAAATGGCTCACGCGCCGGTAGAGGGAAGCGCGTGGCGTCGGCAGCCGACGAGTGGGTTGGCAAGTGACGGCGCGTGTGACGGTGGGTCGGAAAATTGAAACCTCCGGTTGGATCGCCTATCTCTTTAGAACCCTAATATGGCTTCAATTTCTCCAACCAAACTGATCTTGCAGGTTTTATATGAAAAATTATGCTCGGAAGCGAAATAGAGAAGGAAAAAAATTATGAACAATGATTTCTCTCTGATTATGAATCAGGCTCTGATACCATGTAAGAATGTAATCTCTGTTATATTTCTTAGATTACATGAAGCTTATTTTTACAAGGAAAAACTTTCAACAAGTATAAGGAGCCCATGCTCCTCCATTAGGTGTTGCCATACTCTACTAACAACTATTAACAACTGACATGACATCACAATTGACACGACATCTGCTAACAATATATATATATGATTGCTCATGTTCTTAAAGTGTTCCCTGGGTGTTGGTAAGCCCCATTATATTAATGTGCTCATCTTTTGCAACCATGTTTCACAAATTGCACCTAGTGTACCTAGTTGAAGTCATATAGGAACCATATAGAACATATTTGTTTGGGTAAAAGTTGATTCCAAGGAGTTAATAATGCAGTACATTATTGATAGTCACAGATAAATATTTGTTCCATATATGCTTTAGAAGCACTTGAAAAATAAAGTAGGCAAAGGAAAATTGAATTTAACAAGGATATCATTTTCTAAACAGAAACTGAAAAGAATGGAATTGCTTGGCAGTTATGCTTCGCCTACCTTGATCTCTTACTGGCTAACTAGCAAGCTTTATGTTATTGATATGCCAAATGATGTTATTTTTTGTGTTCCTATGTTTCTTTTATTTTTTCGTAATTTAGTTTAGAATTTAAATGTTTCAGCTCCGGGAAATGTCAAATTATTCATTGGAGACAAGGTCACAAGGAAGAATGTCGTCCTTTTACCATATTTGACCAGAGCAATGAAGGGGGAGGTTCTAGTCAGAAGGTGTTCATTCAAGAAGAACATGTGAGTTCTGGAGATAGTTATGAGTCTAAAGGGAGGCAATGCGCTAAGAGAGTTGAAACATTTGATGAAGAATTTTCTAATCCAGGCGACCCCGAAGTTCTGCCCAGAAAGGATAATAGTGAAAGTGAGGAATCCAGTTCTACTATTAGATTTACTTCTCACACCTACGAGGAATTTTCTGAATCAACTACCTGTAGTGAAGCATCAGTTGATGCTTCTCTTAGCAATTCAAATGATTCTGATGGATTAGATGGACTTCAATCCACTGGTCTTTACCCGGATAAGTTTGAGACTAAACGTGCTACCATGGATCGAACTAGGTCACCATTCTCTGATCAATCCCCTTTAGAAAATTCTTCAGGTAATTCAGATAAGTTTGGCCAGAGCAAACCTGGTTGTAGCGACGGAGATGCTCCTTGTGGATCATCGATTTCGTCAGGTTGGAGTGTTGATAGCTCCAACGATTCACTTTCTGAACCTTCTACTCCCTCTTCTGGTTTCTGGGAAGGGACTATCAACTTCGGGAGGTCTAGAATTGATGCCCCTGATGATTATGCTCAATCCAGTTCCAGCGAGTCTAGTGGGGACTTTACGTCAGGTCCTAAATCTTCTTTAGGTTTTTCGTTCAACTTGGCTAAAGATATTGTTCCTCCCAGTGCTCAACGAGGCTATAACACCAAAACAGCGATATCTGATGATGGTCAAACTAGTCCAGCGATTAAGAAGCATATTGATGAAGCTACTTTATCAGAACAATTATGTAAAGATTATTTAAAATCCAGGGATTCGCCATCATTGAGCTTAGAAACGTCTAAGAGTACACATGTTGACACTTGTAGTAATTCAACTGTGCTGAGATCTAGAGAAATTAAACCTGCTTCATCCAGTGCTTATTGTGCTCGTCCAGATACTAGCTGTGAAGTTCATTTAATAACTAAAGATACTAAAATGGTTAGTAGCTCACCCTCACTGAGCTCTAAAGGGTCAAAAGGTGTGGCCACTGACACAATCAGCTCTTCATATGCATTGAGATCACAGGAAGTTGGATCTGTATTGTGCAAAGGTTCTGATGCGATTTTGACATCCAGTACTAGAAGAGATTCAGATCAAACTGCGAAGTCCTCAAGGGTTGATGCTGGTATTCATGGGGATACCACTTGTTCCTCCCAGTTTCCAAATTATTCCCAAAATGGTAGGAACGGTTTGAAAACAACAATGTTGAATGTTGTAGACCAACTTAAAGCCTCTAAATTGTCAAAACACTCTCCGTCAGGGGCGGGGAATGAGACTGCGGGAAGATACAGTGTCAAGGTACTGCTTAATTCTTTGTCCTTTTATACTCGAGTGAATTCAATGATTCCCAAGCTTAATGTACTTGTTTCTAACTAATGTTTTTTTATTTATTTTAGCAGGGTCTGTTTCCATACGAATTGTTTGTTAAGCTATATAATTGGAATAAAGTTGAAATGCATCCATGCGGCTTCGTAAATTGTGGGAACAGGTAATGAAGAGCTGACCTTTATTATGCTGAAACAAATAGCCATGCATTAGGTTATATAGATTATATGAGTTATGGACAATGGCGATGCTATATCTGTATTCATTGGATTGCATGTACCACATTAGCACTGTTACACATTTATGTTCGAGTTCGTAACAGTGAAAATGTGATGTGAGGTTTCTAATTTTATTTTTCATATTTAGATGTTTCTATTATATCCAGTCAGGCCCTATCTCTGTAGTTCATTGAAATACATGTCACACATTTGTGATTTAATACTGAACAATCATAATGTGCTATGTGGTTTCTATTTTTCTTTTTCAAGTTCAGGTATCTCTATTATATTGCGACTCCAGTTAAGCTAATTGAAAGTCTTGAACGAATAAAGCTATTGTCCATATAATGTGGGTGACAGCTTAGTTGCAGCGACTCTAAGCCCTTTTTTGATGGAACCAAAAGCATTGTTTGTGAACTTATGTGCTTTATATCATATGCATGTATTGAGTTACAATATTGATGTTGTCGTATAAATGGTTTGTGCACTGAACATCCCAATAAAATTACTCTACAATATGTAGAGTACTCTGAGGATAGCGGTATTTGTAATATTATGAATTGAATTTTTTTGGTTAATATGGTGAACTAGATCCAGTTACGTAAAGTGAGAATGTCACAAATACACCTGGGGGTTTTCTTTATATAATTAACTTTTTCGAGGGACTAATAGTTATGAGAATCTCATTTGACACATACAGTATACGAGTGCATTTGTATGTAGTGCAACGGCAAATAGAAACCAAATTTACTCGTGCTAAAGCGCACGTTACATATAACTTTCAGTCTTGAGCTTTTGAGATAATATCAATTGATTTTAGGTTGGTGCCTGATCATTTTGTCAAGATTGCTGTCTATCTTCACATATTGAGGACTCCTCGCCCTCTTCTTATACTCCAGTTTAATGCTATAACAGTAACCAAACCCTCTTTGTTGGTGATTATTCTAATTTAGGCATCTTATGTGTGTCCTTTCTTGTTTTTTTGGATAAATTTTATCGATGTTCTAAAAGGCGCTAGGCGGGTGGCCGAGGGGGGCCTAGGCGGGGCCTGAGTGAATTTTTTTATTTTAAGTTAATTTTAATATTTTATCTTACATTTATCCAAACAAAATAATAATATAAAGCAAAACAATCTATAATAAAGATAATAAAGGCATTTTCTTAAAGTTCAAACACATATTCATATTGCTAATGTCAAAGTTCAAACACAAACATGCAATTGTTCAAAGTTCAAACATATTTTTAACGTATTAGTTTTATTTATAAGCAAGATTGCTATTAAATTATAAAATTTAAAGTTTCAAGAATTTAATTCAATATTAAAACTTAAGAAACTAAACATAAATTTAAAACTAAATATTACAAATGTATCATCATTTATATAATTTGAAGTTGGTACAAGTTCAAAAAATTACAACTATAATAAAATTATCCATTTTGACTTGATATTGTTCACTTCTTTTTATGATTTGATATGCTATAATCTGTATTATGAATATGACAAATCATTAAAAAAAAATCAAAATTTGGTTTGGATAGTTACTAAAATAAAATCTCTCCGCCTAGAACCCGACTAATTTCTTAGAGGGATTTTTTTGCCGCCTTGAGCCTAGGTGAGGCGCCTGGGAGGCCTATAGGCGCCAAGGGGGCCTAGCGCCTAGGCGGGGCGTCAAGGGGGTCTAGCGCCTAGGCGGGGACTAGGTAGGGATTTTTAGAATAGTGAATTTTATTATGTTGAACAACATGCTTATTGCTTATGTATGTTTGTTATAGTTGTGATTACAAATTTTCATATAAGGAAATAGTGCAAGATTTTGTAGTTTAACAATTAAGGATTTTGATTCACTTGTCATATCCGGAAAAACATTAATTTGTACTGTGCCAATAAAAGTCCTTTTCTTCTGATTTCGTTTTTTAAAATTTTAATTTCTAACTGAACATGTGTTTACATTTTTCAATTTTTTATTTAAAACTTCTTCAGTTGCTATGCTAATGCGGTGCTCCAGTGCTTGGCATTCACACCACCTCTTACTGCTTATCTTCTGCAGAGACTCCATTCAAAAGCATGTATGTTTCTGATTTATTTCTTTTGTTGGGTTGTTTGTTTCTTTTCAACTTTTAAGTTTGTTAACAGTTCTACCTTAGTTAAGTTAATTACTTTCTTACATTAGGTGAAAATAAAGAATGGTGCTTTACTTGTGAGTTTGAAAGTCTAATTCTGAAGGCAAAGGAAGGAAGTGGTCCATTATCTCCTATTAGGATACTCTCCCATATTGAAAATATTGGAAGTCATCTTGGTTATGGGAGAGAAGAAGATGCACATGAGTTTTTAAGGTGAGTAACATTCGCATTTGGAGAGCTTAAGCATATGCACATGTTGAGGCTTTGTGAAAGATCCTCGTATACATTAGTACAACTGATTTTTGGTGTGAATTGACAGGTACGCTATTGATACTATGCAATCCATTTGCCTCAAGGAAGCCGGAGCAAAAACATCAGGCACTTTGAATGAAGAAACTACTCTCATAGGCCTTGCATTTGGGGGTTACCTCCGGTCTAAGGTAATCTATGGTCATTGAAAGATGATTAAGTTTATAATTTTATAGGATCTCTCTCTCCCCCCTCTAGCACTTTCACCATTGGTTCCATTTTTTTTAGGCCAAAACTGTGGTTGAACCTTTGTGAATGTGAGTAGCACATTTGACATTGGTTATGTTTATGCAGATAAAATGCATGAAATGTGGAGGCAAATCTGAGCGGCATGAAAAAATGATGGATCTTACAGTTGAGATAGATGGAAATATATGTACATTAGATGAGGCTCTACGACAGTTTACTGGAACTGAGATTCTGGATGGTGAAAACAAGTATCAATGCAGCAGGTTGGTTAGCTTGCTCTCTTTGTTAGATTCTTAGAAGCATGTTATCTTTTATCCTATGATGGCTTTTCTCTGTCAAAATGCCTGAGAGTTGATCCGTTTCCAAAATTGAATTTGGGTTTCTTCCAGTGTTCTAAAAGTCGCTAGTCGGTCCCAGGTCAGTTGGCTACCCACTAGAGACTAGAGGATTAGTCGGGGATTAATTGGCTAGTCGGATTTTCAATTTTTTAAAAAAAATATATATTCTCCTTCTTCCTTCATAAGTTTTGAGTAAGTAGAATAACATAAGTAACACAAATCATCAAATAAAAACATGAAAACTAAGTAAAACTAAATAGTTCGACGCTGTAAGTTCAAAACCAATTAACCAAATGAAACTAAGTAGCACAAAATCAATAGTCAATCACTCCTCCTCTTCTCCATATCCCTCCAAGACTTGCTCTCTATCGGACTCAAACTCATAATCCCCATCTTCATCTTCCTTATCATCTTCCGACTCAAACTTCTTTTCATCTAGTTCTCACACATTTCTACAACTTCTTCTAGGTAGAAGGACCTTATTTTTCAATTTTCCCTGACTTCTTTCGATTTTCCTCGACTTGTTCTGATTTTTTGATTTACTCCGACTGGGTGACTTTATCGACTAGGCGCCGACTGGAGCCCGACTAAGTCGGTCAGCGACTAAATCAAAGGACTAGGCCCTAGTCGACTCGTTGAGGCACCGACCCCGACCTAGTCACCGATTAGTCGGCCGACTTTTCGAACAATGGTTTCTCCCCATCTTTCTCTAAGCAATCTTCAGTATGGAAACTTATTGGTTGTCCTTGATCGTATGACTTTAAAATTATATAAGCATCTGGTAGTTTCTTTCCTGCCTGCCGGTGGTTTAGGCCTATGGTGCTCACTTTAGACAATAATTTGCTCTAGGTTATGCTGCTTGAATCATGGAAGAATATATTGCGTTGTCCAACAGTTATTATCTCATACTTGTATGAATTGTTGTTACATAAAATTCTCAGTGTTAATTGAGTTATGGTTCATTCAAGTTTGATTTTCTTTGGTTAACTTTCTGCATTAATAATTAGGCTCTCCATCTTCTGGGAGATTTGAAATAATTTTTTGAATATGTATCTGCTTCTTTATCTCAGATGCAAATCTTATGAGAAAGCTAAAAAGAAGTTGACGATAGTTGAGGCTCCTAATGTTCTTACCATTGCATTGAAGCGATTTCAGGTGTGCTTCATCAAATGATGAACTTTTATTGTACTTGACATTTTCTGTTACTTAATTATTTGCCTTACCTTTTGCAGTCAGGTAAGTTTGGGAAGCTCAGCAAGTCTATCCAATTCCCAGAGATTTTGAACATGGCTCCGTATATGAGCGGAACTAGTGATATGTCCCCAATTTACCGGCTTTATGGAGTGGTGGTTCACTTGGATATCATGAATGCCTCATTTTCTGGTCACTATGTGTGCTATGTTAAAAATATTCAGAACAAGTGGTTCAAGATTGATGATAGTTCGGTATGTTATCGCACAATCTTTCTTTATGCACTTGCTCGTTTTATGAAAGCTTGTTATTTTTTATTTTCTTGCCTTACAAGCATCTTTGCTGACTTATTGGCTTCTATTCCATTCTTTTGAAAGGTAGTCTGTCTACATGCGGGATGCGCGTGATAATAACTACGCCCGCTTGGATTCTAGGAATAAGACAGGATGAAGGAAGATAGGGAGTGGGGGCGGATCTTGAGACTATAGGGTATGGGGTAGAAAAGGGGGATAAGAGAGAGAACGAAAAGTTGAGAAAAACAGTTATACAAGTACTTTTATGTTGCACAAACAAATTAAATGATAGACAAATGTTGGACAACTTGATATATTCTTCAAACATATATTAACTGTTGGTGCTTTCGATCTCTAATACAGATAACTCTTGGGGTCCGATATCATTGAGCCAACAAGGGATTCTATCCACACAAAGAAAAAGCCAACAAGGGAAATATTTTCCTTATGTTTACTATTTTGTTTAATTTTAATCTTTTTTTATTGGTAAGTTTTGTGTTGCTTTTTCAAGTGGCCTAAAGTTTTGAGAGAGAATGTAATGACCTAACCCCAACCCAGACACAGATCAAGGCTCAATTCACTGTCCAAAAGCACTAGCTAGATCATCTTGGCCCACCATAGGCCCATTCAAAAGTCAAAGGCAAAATACTGGTAATCTTGGCAGTAGAGTTGAGACGTTCAGTCCTCCACCCCACATGTTCTGATGTGGGATTGGAGTATTACAGCTAAACCTTCCAAGTTTAGTGAATACAACAAACTTGTGTTTCTAGTCGGGATGTAGAGCGCCAGTAGTGTTATGCCTAATTCGTTATATGTTATTGGTTAAGTGTGAATTTCTTTTTGGTGATGAATCATGTTCTATCATTTTCAGTAGCTGAACTGTGAAAGAACAAACTTCACTTGGTTACATGCCTGAGTATATATTGTACAAGTAGCCAATCAAGTTGAAGTACATTTTTTCCCCTAAGGTATCGGAGGTACTTAAATCTAATATCCTTTAGGTGTGCACCTGATAAACCATCGGGCCCACACAATATCGTTCAACCCGTGCTCCCTGGGCAATAGTTAATTGTATTTGTTTCCTGAGTTTTGTGCCCATGACATATATCAAAGGCACTTATAACCACACAAGCTTGTTTACTTTGTGATCTGTTTAGTTGTACACTTGGCGGCACAAGTTATTTTGTATTGTGGTACTGTAGTATTGAAACAATGATTTTTTTGGTTGGTATATATTCTGATGCCTGGGATGGTTTTGCAGGTAAATCCTGTGGAACTTGAGAGGGTCTTGACAAAAGGGGCATACATGCTTCTTTATGCGAGGTATATAGATTTCACTTGCTATTGTTATTTTCATTCCGGCGTCTTAGTTTTGTTTGTGGAGTTCTAATCACTTGTATTCTCATTAGGTGCTCACCACGGGCTCCAAAATTATTAAGGAATTCAATAGTACCTCGTGATCCAAGAAAACCAAAGAATCCCTCAGTGAGGTCAAGATCTCACTCCACCGTTCCATCTGATTCTCCTAGGCCAGATTGTCTGAATTATCAGACAACCAGTGAAGGGTTTTATTCAGATCATCCTAGTTTCCAGAGGAGAAATCCGATTTTGGAAGAGGACTCGGCCAGTGACAATTCTTCCTCTTTCTTCTCTGAGGCTGGCTCTTGCAGTACCGAGAGCAGCAACAGGGATTCAACTAGTGCTGATGACTATTTTGATCAAATATTTAGCGATTTGGGTCACAATTGGAACAGCCCTTGGAGGAATTCATCAGATTCTGACACTTCGTCTTCCTCTTCGTCTCCCTCACCCCTGTACTGCAGACGTTCACCCCTCGCCAGCTCTGATCACTATGCTTCAAAATATCCCGAGACTAGCTGCTCTCGAGTTGATCATGCAGAATCAGCTGAACCAAGCAGGAGTAGCAAAGTGGAAAGCTGGGAAGATAAGGAAAGTGTCCCCATTTTGTGCTCTGACATAAGTAAACATTGTAGAAAGTTAGATAGTGGTAGCAGTCGAAGTAGTATTAGCAGCAGCTGTAGGGAAACTAACTCAGATAGATTAGGACGGCTCAACCCTTTCAACAGCGTGAAATCTAGCTCGTCTCTCAGAAGATCTATTCGAGGAAGGACGGATTAAACGTTCTTCAATTATCAAGGGTTTTACGTTTAAGAGGGAGGAATAATAAGAGTTTCGGAGGTTGGGGGCTAGGGAGTGGGCTGTATCTATTTATTGTACACTCTTGCTGTTGGCTTTGTTCAAAGAAATGAGCCATCATTTTGTCACTCTCTTCCCCTTTTTATATAATTATAAATAATTTCTTTTACTTGAATCTATTTGTTTTTGAATGTACAGTGGGGGTGGGAATGGGATCTCCCATTTAATTTAGTCCAACAATGGAACTTCTCCGATTATAAAATCAGAGCCGACTGTTGAATTGTTTTGTATGGTTAAACAATATTAATTGTTGTTAACATAAAGCAGAAAACGAGTTAGATTAGTAAAAGCCAAGAAAATAACGTTCATGAGAAATTATGATTTTTATACATGAAGAAAATAAGATTCAATCAGCATTCTCGTTCCGGCCATTTTTAGAACACCAAAATCTGAAATAAAAGAAGTCGACGAGAATGAGCTAGCTTTGCATGCATTTCGCTTTCGATTTTGATGAACTAATCTGACACCTAAACCTTACACGACTATGATATTGATGTGTTCTGTAGATTGCCCCAATCAGATGCCCTTAAACTATCAACGTCCTCACGTGCACAGACCCCCCCCCCCCCCAAGAGGAGGATGTTTCCATGTATGTTGTTCATCTTGGCATTCCTTGATCGAAGCATAAGTTCAGACATGTCAAATGCCTATAGGATGATAGATTTACACCCCACTCGAAGGCGAAGGGTCTTCCTCAAGGAGACACCTCCGGGGATATTACACAATGCGTTCGCCACAACCCTGGATGGAGGTGGTACAGTTGCCTACCCTTTAGCTTCGCAGAGACACAGACGCCATCAAGGAGTTCAAACAAGTCTTGTAGTAACTTCTCCATTAGTCAGAAGCTCCATAAAAGCTCAGCCTCCCTCGTGTCTGTGAGGCAAAGAAATTGAGACCCTCAAGGACTACGTTGCACACTTGAAGAGTTTGATATCTTGATGATACTATATCAACTTAACAACAGGATACTCACAAGGAGTATAGAGTATAGTTGGGACCTAATTCAAAAAAGATATCTCATGATTGCAACATTGTTGCTCGACTTATCTATACTACCCCTCCTAAAGGAACCCTCTACCAGGGTGAGAAACCATGACGCCAAAAAGAGTACGCCCAACAATTGGAGGCAAAAGCGACTAATAACGTAACGCAACACCTATCTCTTAGAGACAAAAAAGAGAAATAAAGATGCCCACAAATGACTTGAAACCTAAGACATCCAACTACCGACTATAGCTCCACAAAGTTTGAAGTAGTTATATCCGATGTTTTACAACACCTAAACCTAAGAGGGGTTAATCATACATCCTTAAAATGGTAAGAGAAAACCACTTATTAACTCCCGTAGAAGTGAGACTCCTCTCCCGTAATAGTGTTTCTGTTACTTAATATAGTAATCATTTAATATACAATAACAAAGTTACTTAAATTTAGTTTAAACAAATCAAATTTAGAAAGTTTAGTGTACTTACTTGAAAAAATCAGAATCCGGCAAAAATAAAGATAAACAAATCCGAGTCCTTTGAATTCACAAAGTCTCATTGAAGCAAATTTATTCCCTCACTGGTGCTAAAAGATTTTTGAATAATTACTTACCAAGATAAAACGGATTTCTAATTCTTAATTAGTAGTACTTCGAAATAAAGAATTATTCGAACACAATTTCTATGTTCTGTACTTGAACTTACTATAATGATGAATGAGATGAATGAAGGAATTCTGCAAAACGGGAAATAGATGAAGGAAGGAATACTGCTAAACGAGGAAACAAAAAATTGATTGTTTAAATTGCTTCCCGGATAGACTATTTATAGGATAATTTCGCGACTGATCAGATGGGATATGACCGTCTGGCACATCCATTCGTCAAAATGACGTAGTATCCATGATGATAATAAATTAAACAAATTTTGTCCAAAAAATTATATATATCACGAGCCCGCCTGCCTGTCCGACCGGTCGGCGGCGGTGGCGCGCGTGTGGGTTCGAACCAAGCCTTGGCTAGGTCATATTCCCTCCACAAAAGTGGGGTTCTCCTTGGGGCCCTTCCCATTGTGCAAACATCCCATATATAAATTCTTCATCTTTCCCTCAAACTTTCTATGTGGGACAAGGTAAGTTACAACATTTCAAGTCGGTGACTTTGTAGTTAATTTTCTCATTCATTTCTTAATGGATTTGAACAAATAAGTATACCACATTATACTCCTCGCGGAGGTGAACACATTGGTGCATGGACCTGACATTTTTGGAGTGTGGGTCCTACATTAAATTGAGCCTCAAAATGCTCTAATATTTATTTTTCAAACCCATTTCCAACAATCCCCCACATGAATGTAAAATTGGCTTTACAACAACAAAAATAAAAAAATTATGAATATGCAGACACTAGTTCGAGTACATGAGAAAAGATACTTCATCGGGTTAAGTAGCCTAGTGGCTTTGAACTTACCCTAGTAAAGTCTATCAGATTTACTTGGCTAATCAGTAGACTTGATGTCTTTGAACTGTCCGTTTTTCGTGTAAACCAAGACAATAGAATTCACAAAATATCTCTTTATACATAGTTGGTTCTCACGTTTGTGTTCATTTTAGCCTTGAAACACCTCTTGGTTCCGTGAGTATATTAGAGAATTCAGCCTTCAAAATTCTCACAGAAGTGACCCCCTTCTTACTCACGTAGATGACTTCTATCAAGAGTATCCTGCAATACCCCACTTACGTATTTCAAGATATATAAGTCATTAAAAGCGTAACTTATCCTGATTCTCGCGGCAGATGTGCACTGTCTCATCATAGGAATGGTTAGGAGTAAATAACTCCTCAATGATTTACTGAGTACTACATAGTTCGATTTGCCCATTGAACCTAGATCTTGGGATCTTCAGTCAACTAGGTTTGGTTGCCACTATGACGACTCTTATTTAAACAATAGGCTTTAAACTCATTCCCTTCGGTGAACTTTCCACTTGCTATCTTGTTAAACCGTTCGTAAGCGGATCCGCAACATTATCTTTTAACTTTACATAGTCAATTGAGATAATTTCATTTTAGAGAAATTGTCTAATGATATTATGTCTTCGTCGTATATGACGTGACTTACCGTTATATAGATGACTCTGTGCTCTTTCAATTGCTGATTGGCTATTACAGTGTATACATATAGCTGGCACATGTCTTGACCAATTTGGAAGATCTTCTAAGAAATTACGAAGCCACTCTGCTTCTGCTCCAGCTTTGTTTAAAGTAATGAATTCTGATTCCATTGTAGACCTCATAATACACGTTTGTTTTGAGGATTTCCAAGATACCGCTGCACCTCCAAGGGTAAAGACATATCCACTTATGGATTTTGAGTCTTTATTATTAGATATCCAATTAGCATTACTATATCCTTCCAATACTGCTGGATATCTTGTATAGTGCAGTCCATAATTTTAAGTATGTTTTAAATATCCCAAAACTCTCAAAATAGCTTTCCAGTGATCTTTACCTGGATTACTCGTATACCGACTTAGCTTACTTGCTGAATAAGCTATATCTGATCTAGTACAATTCATGACATACATTTAATTACCTATTATACGAGAATATTCTAATTGAGATATGCTATCACCTTCATTTTTGGCTAGATGAAGATTTATATCAACTGGGGTCTTATTTAGAATTATATTATATTTATTAAAATTTTCAAGTATTTTTTCAATGTAATGAGTTTGAGATAATATAATTCCATTAGATGTTCTAGAAATCTTGATTCCTAATATTATATTAGCAACCCCCAAGTCTTTCATATCAAATTTATTTCTTAACATTCATTTGGTAGAGTTGATAACTTCATTGTTGCCACCCATGATTAACATATCATCCACATAAAGATAAACAATGACATATTCCTTTTGAGTGCTTTTGACATAAACACATTTGTCACACTCATTGATTTTAAATCCATTTGATAACATAACATTATCAAATTTCTCATGCCATTATTTTGATGCTTGTTTCAATCCATACAAGGATTTAACTAGTTTGCATACCTTCCTCTTTTGTCCAGGAGCAATGAAACCTTCAGGTTGTTCCATATATATATTTTCATCAAATTCACCATTTAAGAATATAGTTTTTACATCCATTTGATGTATTTCAAGTCTATTTAATGATGCTATTACTATTAGCATACAAATAGATGTAATTCTTGTAACTGGTGAATAAGTGTCGAAATAATTCAATCCTTCCCTTTGTCTATAACCTTTAACAAAAAGCATTGCTTTATATTTATCAATTGAACCATAAGCTTTCATCTTCTTTTTGAAGATTCATTTATACCCTAAGGGTTTGGAACTAGGTGGAAGGTCCACCAATTCCCATGTATGATTTTGCATAATGGATTCAATTTCACTATTAATTGCTTCTTTCCAATGAGAAGCATCTGGAGAGGATATTGCTTTCTTGTACGTTTGAGGATTATTTTTCTAAAAAAAATATTAGAAAATCCGGGACAAAAGACTTTGAAGTCTTTGCTTTTTTGCTACGTCTAGGTTCATCCACTACAGACTCTTTGTCTATATTTTTAGGATTATTACTAGTAGCATCCAAAGGTCTTTTGTGTGAATTTGACTCTTTATTTATATTATATGGAAACACATTCTCAAAGAACGATGCATCTCTTGATTCAATAAAAGTATTAACATGAATATCATGAATTTCAGATTTATGAACAAGAAAGCGATAAACAATACTGTTATTTTCATAACCAATGAATACACAGTCAATGGCTTTTGGTCCTATCTTAACCTTTTTAGGTTTAAGAACCATCACTTTTGCTAGACACCCCCACACTCTTAAGTATTTATAGCAAGGTCTATGACCTTTCCATAATTCATAAGGTGTTTTGTGAGTTTTCTTATGAGGCACTTTTTTAAGAATATAATTGGCAGAAAGCAAAGCTTCCCCCCAAAAATTCTGTGGTGCTCCAGAACTAGTTAACATAGCATTCAACATTTCTTTCAATGTTCGGTTCTTGCGTTCAACAATACCATTAGATTGAGGTGAATAAGGAGCGGTAGTTTGGTGAATGATACCATGAATAAAGCATAACTCTTCAAACGGTGATTTATATTCACCACCTCTATCGCTTCTTATAGCTTTAATCTTTTTGTTAAGTTGATTCTCAACTTCATTTTTATAATGTTGAAACATTTCTATAGCCTCATTTTTGCTTCTCAGCAAATATACATAACAATATCTTGTGCAATCATCAATAAAAGTAATGAAATATTTTTTCCCACCTCTTGTTTGCACAAACTTTAAATCGCATATATCAGTGTGAATTAAATCTAGAGGTTCAGACTTCCTTTCAACAGAATGAAAAGGTAATCTTGTCATTTTAGATTCTACACAAATTTCATATTTATGCTTTTGATTAATATCAAATTTAGGCAAGAACTGTAAATTAATTAATCTACGCATTGTATCATAATTAACATTTCCTAATCTAGCATGCCATATATTTAAAGATTATAACAAGTAAGCAGAAGAATGAATTTTATTATTATCAATAGACTTTGGTAAAATAGTCATTACATTCATCTTAAAGAGCCTATAAAACATATAGCCCTTTCCCACAAACATATCATTTTTGGTAAGTACAAATTTATCAGACACAAAAACCAACTTGAATCCATTCTTGCTAAGCAGTGACCCATAAATTAGATTTTTATGGATATCCGGCACATGAAGCACATCGTTGAGAGTCGATTATTTGCCATATGTCATTTTCAGCACAATCTTTCCACGTCCTTGAACCTTTGAACTTGAGGAGTTTCCCATGAAGAGTTGCTCGTCATTTTCCACTGGTTTGTAGGTAGAGAACATCCATTTGTTGGAGCAAATGTGGCGAGTAGCACCAGTATCCACCCACCATTCTTTGGTATTTCCTACCAAGTTACATTCGGATACAACCCCGCAGAGAGATTAATGTTTGAAACATCTTCAGAAAGTTTTTCCAGTTCTATCACATTTGTTTGAGCCTTTTATTCTTTCTTGAAGTTCTTTGGCTTGCGACATTCATTTGATTTATGTCCTTGCTTGCCACAGTTGAAGCACTTGCTTTTGAATTTTTTCTTGGCTTTGAAAGTACCTTCGCCTTTGCGCTTCCTTTTGTTGTTATTGTTTAGCCCTTGTTCTACCATATTAGCTTTTGCTTCAATGAAAATTTTCCCATTCTTCTTCTCAGATCCTCGATTGTTCTCTTCAATCCTAAGTCGCACAATTAGTTCTTCAAGATTCATCTATTTGTGTTTATGCTTAAGATAATTCTTGAAGTCTTTCCATGATGATGGAAGTTTCTCAATCATTGCAGCAACTTGGAATGAGTCACTTAGTGACATTCCTTCAGAATGAATGTCATGTAGGATTACTTGTAATTCTTAAACTTAGGTGATGACTGCTTTAGAGTCTACCATTTTATAGTCAAGAAATCTACCAACTATGAATTTCTTCATGCCAACATCTTCAGTTTTATATTTCTTGTCTAAAGATTCCCAAAGTCCCTTTGCAGTTTGAATTATACAATACACATTATAAAGTGTATTGTCCAATCTGTTCAATACATAATTTTTGCAAAGAAAATCAGCATGTTTCCATGCTTCGACTGCAACCATTTTTTCCTTGTCAGTTTCTCCTTCAACAAGAGTAGGACATTCCTCTTGAAGAAACCTTGCCAAGTTCAAAGTTGTGAGATATAAGAGCATCTTTTGTTGCCAACGCTTGAAATCAGTTCCATTGAACTTTTCAGCCTTTTCTCCATGAGACATACTCACAACAAGGATGTTGTTAGTAGATGTCATTTCTGTTATACAAAGAAGGAAAAACATAAACAAACAGAAACAAATTTCTGTTGTATAAAGTAGGAAATTTAACAGAATAATGTGTACTAAAATAAATCAACTTTCCAGAAATTCAAACAGCAAATTCTGTTTTTACAGAAATCTGGTTTATAAAACGATTTTCTGTTCAAATAAATAAACTATAATTTTTCTTTTTAAAAGAGATACAAATTACAGAATGATATTAAATAAGACTATAATACATAATTGCTAAATTTGCTTCAAGATTGTTACTCTGTAAATATAGTAATCATTTAATATACAATAAAAAAGTTACTTAAATTTAGTTTAAACAAATCAGATTTAGAAAGTTTAGTGTACTTACTTGAAAAAAATCAGAATCTGGAAAAATAAAGATAAACAAATCCGAGTCCTTTAAATTCACAAAGTCTCCTTGAAGCAAATTTATTCCCTCACTGGTGCTAAAGGATTTTTGAATAATTACTTCCCAAGATAAAACAAATTTCCAATTCTTAATTAGTAGAACTTCAAAATTAAGAATTCTTCGAACATAATTTTTATGTTCTATACTTGAACTTACTATAATGATGAATGAGATGAATGAAGGAATTCTGCAAAACGGGAAATAAATGAAGGAATACTACTAAACGGGGAAACAAAAAACTGACTGTTTAAATTGCTTCCCGGATAGACTATTTATAGGATAATTTCGTGACTGATCAGATGGGATATGACCGTTTGGCGTATCCATTCATCAAAATGACGTAGTATCTGTGATGATAATTAATTAAACAAATTTTGTCCAAAAAATTATATATATCACGAGCCACCCGAACCCGGCCCGCACGTCTGATCGACCGGTCTGTCGGCGACGACAACGCGCGCGTGTGGATTCAAACCAAGCCTTGGCTATGTCCTCTATCCTCCACAAAAGTGGGTTGCCCCTTGGGGCCCTTCCCATTGTGCAAACATCCCACATATAAATTCTTCACCTTTCCCTCAAACTTTCTATGTGGGACAAGACAAGTTACAACATTTCAAGTAGATAACTTTGGAGTTAATTTTCTCATTCAATTCGTAATGGATTTGAACAAATAAGTATAACACGTTATACTCCTCGCGGAGGAGAACGCATTGGTGCATGGACCCGACATTTTTGGAGTGTGGGTCCCACATTAAATTGAGCCTCAAAATGCTCTAATATTTGTTTTTCAAACCCATTTCCAACAGTTTCTCCATAGTTGTTGTCTAAAGATTAACACCCCCACTCGGGGTTAAGAAGAAATACCAAGGCTCCAAAAGATATTGCTAAATAAATTTTTTTACATCAAAAAGTTGATCTCAAAAAATTCCTAAGGATGTGATGGGAAGAAGTGGCTTACGACATGTAAGAACCCAAATTTTCAGAAAATATTAAAATAAGAATTTAGTAAATAAAATTCTTAAGTGTGTTCGAATAAAAATATTTATGTGATAGGAGGTATGTAGGAATGTTTTACATAGGGTAATATGAACTATGTAATATGTGATTTTGTGATTAATAAATATATTATTATTATATATTGTTATTGATCGCAGAGATAATTCAGTTGAGATAAAAGAAATGGATAAAATTTCCTATCAATATTAAATAGTTTATATGATTATTTTATCATAGTAAGTGGATGGCATTAATGTATAATTATCATTTTCTTGTGTATGTGTACTAATACCTGGTATGATTATAATATAGGTTATTGATAGTACGTAAGTTATCCGCGAATGGGTTTGGATAGTGAAACATGAGTTAGTTGAAAGAATTAACTAATAAGAATAAATATTGGTTAATTGATAGTTGAGAGTTATGTTATGGAATAATATAATGTGTATTTTAAACCTTAAATAACTATGGTAATATAGTATAAGGTTTAATTTACATAAGTAAAGGAATGAATTAATATGTGTGTTAAATAGGTGATACTTTATATATGTTACTCAAAATGGTAATATGTGAGAAAGTATAATGTACGAATAATGTTAAATATATATACGTTATTAAAGGGAGACATAAATCATTATATCTTGAAATGGATATTTAATATTTGATGAAATTGTTTTGGGAACAATTTATAGAGGGAGAGAGAAATAATAATTATATATTTTTAATAGAGGATATTAAAATAATTTCTAATATTGAGTTATTCTAATAAAAGGAGAAAATGTTATTTTTGAATAATAATATTACCTTATATATTTTGTATGAGGTATGATTAATAATATAGTAAATATATTAAAACGTATTTCCTATATGTAAATAAATTGATAGAAACAATTTATTATAATAGAAAATAAACTTATTATCTATTTTTTGTATATAATATATGTACATGTGTCGTACATATAGTTAATTGATATTATATTAAGAATAATATCTTGAGACAATAAGAAAATTAATTTCTAATTGTAAATATCTTTATTCGGAGAAAACATAATATTTATGTTATGACAAAATACATAATTTCTGATGTATTTTTAAGGGAGTTAATTAATGAAAGAAAACTAAGTTATTTTAATATATTAAGTAACTTAAGTTATTATTTTATAATGGATGTTATCATTTAAATACCTAATGGAGTATATATTAATTATTATAAGCGTAAAGGTTATAATTATAATCAATTAAGGTAGTTTAGCATTTAAATGCTTGAGTCACACAAATATTATATTGAAAGGATAATAAGTGTGGAGAATGAGAGAAGCTTAAGATCGAGCTTGTGAAATATGCCTAGTGTGGCAAAGTGAAGGAATAAACATTCGTTAAATAATATAATGAATGAATAATTGAAGGAATTAATTTGTATGTGCAATAATTTTATATTATATAGTAGCTACATCTATATGATATAAAATGAAGTGTGACATTAATTGGGACTAATGATATACATATGATAAAAATGATTAAATCATAAAGGTGATTTAAATAAGTTTTGTTATCTCATCCTAGGTGATGAGACAATTATATATGTACCCTAAAAGATGGGAGTAAATAAATATGTGTTATTAAAATATTTATTTCAATACCAATGTGTAAGTAAATAGTAAAAAGAGATATTAAGTAATTAGTGAGCAATTAGATTAAGTCCACACATGTTTTAAAGATTAAAATATATGGACTAATGTATATTGAAACTATATGATATGAATTGTAACATAAGAGTGAGAAGGTGTAGGAGTATACAAGAATGCTAAAATATTGTATTGTCCCAAATTGAGAGTCCCATTTTCTCCCTCACATCTCAGTCACGTGTTTAGACAAAAGGCTAAGGCCTATGTTCTTCATTTTCTTCCAAGCTTGCTAGATCATGATCATGGGAGGAGTGGGCATAATGATGCAATCCAATTAACCTTCAACAAATCCTTGTTAACCTTCATACAATCCTTCAATCCATGTGTTTAATTTAGTGGGAGATGACAATATCTGTGTTTTTATTTCTCTATAAATGCAACCCATCTCCTTCTATTTTCCATTGCTGAGAATTGCTAAGTATGAGATTGAGAGCATATAAGTGTTCTAAGAACTTGGAAGTTCAGTAGTATTGAGAGCAATGGGAGGATTGAAGAGCTAGAATTAACAACTTCAAGCAATTAAGAGGTAATAACACTATCCCAAATGCTTTTGATTTCGTAAGTTTTCAATCACTAAAAATGTCATAAAAAGTAGCTTTTGAGTCACAAAATTGATGGCTAAGGGTTGTTATAATCCATGAATTGATGCTAGACATCGTTAATATGGTTGAATACAAAATCAATGGAAGTTAAACAAACCAATTTGGTTTAGAATCGAATTCGTAGTGAATGATTTCGCTAAATTGTCCAAAACATGAACATTTGCATGAACATGAGTTATAGATTCATATTTGGGTTAGTTAATGTCTATGTTAGTTGATGGGTATTATAGTATGTTGTAGTTCTATGAATTACGAATCCATAGAATCGAAAACGGACTGATTTGGACATGTAACTCAAATTATGAAGGTTAGAAGGAAAGTTTGGCATTATGGTTCGTAACAGGGAACAAAATTTTAGTTTACAGTAGCTATGCCCGCCCCAGCGGGCTATTTTGAAGGGAAAACCCCCGCCCCAGCAAGGAGGGGGTGTGTGTTCTGCAATGACTAATTTTATATGTTTTACTAAAATAGCCATAACCTTTTCATACGAACTCCGATTGAGCTGATTCGAGATGATCCGGAACGAGGACGAATAGACCTACAACTTTTGTGTTTTAAGTTTTTCAATTTGAGGTCATTAGGAAGGGTCAAAATAGTCATCTTTGTGACTGTTACGTAATCGAAGGCCATCGGAGGGCGTCGAGCGAGCACATACACAAGTATAGTGCTCCAGACGATGGAATATGTTATTCTAAGTAATGTAACATGAATATGCATGATATTAGACATGTCATATAGCTAAGGTTTATTTACTCATAATGAAATGCTTTAACATGATTTTCTAAAAGAAAACATAAAGTTTTTGAGAAACAGAAGTTGGTGAATTTGGTGTCCTTTGAGTTCTGACCTTGGACCCTATGTGCGCTTATCAACGGACATGAAATGTAGTTTGAAAGTTACCTTGCATAGACTAGATTGATATATCTTGGTTTAAAGTGTTTTGAAAGATAAACTTGAAGTTTTGAAAATGAAACTTGACGAACTTTGTGTCTTTTAAGTGTAGACTTTGGGAACATGTGATTGTGGCCTAGTTATGTGCACGGATGGACAAGGAATGTAATTTCAAGATATATTGCACATAAAAAGTTGTCAAGCTCGGTTTAGTATGCGTTTTAAAGAGAAATTTAAAAGTTTTAGAAACTAACTTTGATGAGCATTGTATTACTTGCATTATGACCTTATAAGCAAGCATGATAGAGTTGTCTATGCCTTTGAACATGAATGATATGTGCACTCAACTAGTCAAGCATGACATAAGTTATTTAAGCATGTTTAAGAGTATGAACTATGCTATGTCTATGTAAATGAGATAGATACATATGAGCATGCTATTAGAGGTTTATTAGTACCAATATATGGTTTAAAAGCTTATAACATCGAAGCTTGTTAAAGAAAGTTGTTAAGCTTTATTGATTGAAATAAATCATCATGAAACTAAGTAGTTTGAATATGAACGACGTAGATCACGTATCTATAAACTTTGAAAATGTGTTGAACACATAGCAAGTTAAGTGTGTGATAAATGTATATGAATTTTGATGTCAAGTACGGATGGTTAAGATATACATAAACATACCTAGCTATTCTAAGAGTATGATGAGAAAGTGAAATGTAGGTGTTACGAACCTAGTTAGAGAACAATGTAACATTATTATTACATTAAGAATGTATGAAATATGTGACTAATGGATATGAATCCATGATTATATAATTGTGTAGGAATACACGCAGTGCAGATAAGCTTTAAGCAGTTAAGTCGTAGTTCATAAACTACGAATCAGGCAAGTCTTTCAGTTCCTATTTGTTATATGAATTTGATAACTGTTAGTTGAGCTATATTATGCGATGCAAATGTTGATGTATATATATGAAATGTGTATGAGATATGTATGAAATGTGAAAGTTGATCTTTGATAATATGCTTGTGATATAAACCTCTATGCTTGTTATGTGAGAAATAACATGCGTAGTAAATATTAATTTATTATGAATGCATGAATTGAATATGCTATTATATGCTATGTGCTGCATGAAAACTGTTAGAATTGCTGGGCTGTCAAGCACACCCTTGCAAATAACCACTTTTGCAGGTTAAGGACACACGGTAAATATTTTGTGCTTCTTGGTTGATAAAGTAGATAGTTTCGCAACGAAGGATACTATTTAAATTATTACTTGAACCATGTTTAGATTCTAGGAGTGTACTTGATATATAATTACGATGTTTAATACTTGTTGTATTGTAAGGATGTATTAGTTAATACATAGAGGATATCGAATCAAGATGTAAAATCTTATACAGTAATTCCAATAGAATGAACCATATTATATAGTTGATTCAAGAATTGTAATTGGTTCAAAGTTATGAAATCAATAAAAGATTTTATTCAAGAGATTGAAAAAGTTTAAATTATTCCGCGTTTTTATAATATCGAATATGATGTAATACAAGAATAGTAAATGACTAGGATTAGAAACTTATAAATGTTTGGGGTCATTGTGCAGATCCTGGAAATGGAATGAATGTATATTCTAAATTGTAATAAGTAAAGTTTTATTCATTAAGTTATGAATGAAAAATATAAATAGTTTGACGATAGTAGTATTGTGGCGGACCGAATCCGAGGTTCGAAGGGAATCAGATTTGGGGGTGTCACAGGTTGGTATCAAAGCTGTAGGTTATAAACTTTAGGTAAGCGTACCTTAGGCTATAACCTAAGAGAAAGGAAGATAATGATTAAAATATATAAGTGAAGATTCAAAGAAGAATCTTGAAGTATCTAAGAGAAAGATAATTCAGGAGTTTCCTAACTCCGATAATAAAAATGTTAAGATGTTATCTATAAGATAAATATGACAAAGATAATAAGAATGAACTCTAGTGGAGTTTTGTTGATAATAGGGAAAGAACCCTAAGGTAAATTGATGATCACAACGTGATCGGATTGAGCTATGAAGTGATAAATAGTCTGTAACGACTAAGTGTGTGTAGCTTGATGCTATAAGAGATTGTACTATGAAATGGTACGATATGAACTCATGAGGAGTTGTATGTGGCGAGATGTGAAGAATTCATATCGAACAAAGAGCAAGTTAAGAGTAAGATAGAGTTAAGTGGGTTTTCAGTTGAGGACTCATGTGAGAGCTGAGTTGAACAAACCTTTGTGTGGGCAGAGGTTTTGTTCTCATGCTCGGTTCCTCACAATGATAATCAATGGAATGTCGGTGTCGCGCTATCGATATGTTTATGGTGAGAAGGTGATTCTTTTCTCATATCATATTTGATAGATAGAGACTATTTAGATTAAGATAGAAAATATTAAGATTAGGCACGAGTTCTTAAAATTCATGCACATGGTACGTTCATGACTCATAATTATATGAAATGTTTTTGAACCCCTCAGCGAATGGACGCCTATGGTCTGACTAGGATAAGTTCTTAAACTCATATAATTGTGGCAAGTTCCTGAATTTCTAAAGTGTGGTAAGTTTGATTAACTGTATCAGGTATATATATGTTATGAAGTTAGAAATTTTGGTGTAGTAAAGATTGAAGTGATGGAGAAATTTGATTTTCCTAAATTCTCTAGCTACGCTAGATTTTTCGATATTTATTGACTTCGTGCTAGTGTTTGCACTTCTGTTTTCTTGAAAAACATTGGATCTTGTGATTGAACCAATGATGTTTAAAAAAAATACCTTTATTCTTATGTCTATGCCAATTGTTTCGGCTAAGACAAAAATGATTTGAAAATTTTCAAAATGTATTTCTAACCGCGCGCATCATTTGATATGGTGTAAAAATGGTAAACGATGGAGTCATCAATGCAGTCGAACCTAGTGTTGGTTGTGATCGAAAGATCGTCAACCCACTATGGTATGATGTAATATGATAAAGTCACCTAATGGCGGAATCCTCAATGTACTACTAATTTGGTATGGTATCATGACGTCATAAAACGATTTTTGGTTTTCTTTTGAATTATGAAGAGTTGACTAAATTATTTCGATTGATGTCTGCACTATTGATAAGAGTCTAAGCTATTTGATTCGGCTAGACGACTGTTGAAAAGTGATTATAGAATTAAAGCGATCTTATGTATTTGTGCCAAACCAAATTGCTCTGGTGCGGATTCTGTCGTTGAAAAGCTGAGGTGAACAACCCTATAAGGGGACATGTTTTTGGGGACAATGGTTCCGAGCGTAACATATATAGTCGTTACAAAACACTACATTGCGGCCCAACGTAGTGGTACAATAGGCTGGCCACCTAGTGTACGCGTGGATGGTATTTTCAGTCTTTGTGATTGATAAACACCCTGGTTTGTAGTGTGAAGGATTTTGTTGAAGCATTTGTAAACCTACAGAAGAGTTCACTGTCTTGTGACCCCTCAACATAATTTGGAATCTAAGATTATTCATACTGCTTCCCGATTATTGAAAAATCGTGGAAGATTCTTATTCTTCTGAAGGAACCAAGTAGAGGAGGTTTCGGTGATTCCGAGGACGGAATCCTTATAAGGGGGAGAAGATGTAAGAACCCAAATTTTCAGAAAATATTAAAATAAGAATTTAGTAAATAAAATTCTTAAGTGTGAAATGGGTTCGAATAAAAACATTTATGTGATACGAGGTATGTAGGAATGTTTTACATAGGGTAATATGAACTATATAATATGTGATTTTGTGATTAATAAATATATTATTATTATATATTGTTATTGATCGCAGAGATAATTCAGTTGAGATAAAAGAAGTGGATAAAATTTCCTATCAATATTAAATAGTTTATAGGATTATTTTATTATAGTAAGTGGATGACATTAATGTATAATTGTCATTTTCTTATGTGTACTAATACCTGGTATGATTATAATATAGGTTATTGATAGTACGTAAGTTATCCGCGAATGGGTTTGGATAGTGAAACATGAGTTAGTTGAGAGAATTAACTAATAAGAATAAATATTGATTAATTGATAGTTGAGAGTTATGTTATGGAATAATATAATGTGTATTTTAAACCTTAAATAACTATGGTAATATAGTACAATGTTTAATTTACTTAAGTAAATGAATGAATTAATATGTGTGTTAAATAGGTGATAATTTATATATGTTACTCAAAATGGTAATATGTGAGAAAGTCTAATGTACGAATAATGTTAAATATATATACATTATTAAAGGGAGACATAAATCATTATATCTTGAAATGGATATTTAATATTTGAAGAAATTGTTTTGGGAACAATTTATAGAGGGAGAGGGAAATAATAATTATATATTTTTAATAGAGGATATTAAAATAATTTCTAATATTGAGTTATTCTAATAAAAGGAGAAAATGTTATTTTTGAATAATAATATTACCTTATATATTTTGTATGAGGTATGATTAATAATATAGTAAATATATTAAAACGTATTTCCTATATGTAAATAAATTGATAGAAACAATTTATTATAATAGAAAATAAACTTATTATCTATTTTTTGTATATAATATATGTACATGTGTCGTACATATAGTTAATTGATATTATATTAAGAATAATATCTTGAGACAATAAGAAAATTAATTTCTAATTGTAAATATCTTTATTCGGAGAAAACATAATATTTATGTTATGAAAAAATACATAATTTCTGATGTATTTTCTAGGGAGTTAATTAATGAAAGAAAACTAAGTTATTTTAATATATTAAGTAACTTAAGTTATTATTTTATCGTGGATGTTATCATTTAAATAACTAATGTAGTATATATTAATTATTATAAGCGTAAAGATTATTCTTATAATCAATTAAGGTAGTTTAGCATTTAAATGCTTGTGTCACACAAATATTATATTGAAAGGATAATAAGTGTGGAGAATAAGAGAAGCTTAAGATCGAGCTTGTGAAATATGCCTAGTGTGACAAAGTGAAGGAATAAGCATTCGTTAAATAATATAATGAATGAATAATTAAAGGAATTTATTTGTATGTGCAATGATTTTATATTATATAGTAGCTACATCTATATGATATGAAATAAAGTGTAACATCTAATGATATACATATGATAAAAATGATTAAATCATAAAGTTGATTTAAATAAGTTTTGTTATCTTATCCTAGGTGATGAGACAATTATATATGTACCCTAAAAGATGGGAGTAGATAAATATGTGTTATTAAAATATTTATTTCAATACCAATGTGTAAGTAAATAGTAAAAAGAGATATTAAGTTATTAGTGAGCAATTAGATTAGGTCCACACATGTTTTAAATATTAAAATATATGGAATAATGTATATTGAAACTATATGATATGAATTGTAACATAAGAGTGAAAAGGTGTAGGAGTATACAATAATGCTGAGATATTGTATTATCCCAAATTGAGAGTACCATTTGCTCCATCACATCTCAGTCACGTGTTTAGACAAAAGGCTAAGGCCTATTTTCTTCATTTTCTTCCAAGCTTGCTAGATCATGATCATGGGAGGCGTGGGCATAATGATTCAATCCAACTGACCTCCAACAACTCCTGGTTAACCTTCATACAATCCTTCAATTCATGTGTTTAATTTAGTGGGAGATGACAATATCTGTGTTTTTGTTTCTCTATAAATGCAACCCATCTCCTTCTATTTTCCATTGCTGAGAATTGCTAAGTATGAGATTGAGAGCATACAAGTGTTCTAAGAACTTGGAAGTTCAGTAGTATTGAGAGCAATGGGAGGATTGAAGAGCTAGAATTAACAACTTCAAGCAATTAAGAGGTAATAACACTATCCCAAATGCTTTTGATTTCGTAAGTTTTCAATCACTAGAAATGTGATAAAAAGTAGCAATTTGGTTTAGAATCGAATTCATAGTAAATGATTTCGCTAAATTGTCCAAAACATGAACATTTGCATGAACATGAGTTATAGATTCATATTTGGGTTAGTTAATGTCTATGTTAGTTGATGGTTATTATAGTATGTTGTAGTTCTATGAATTACGAATCCATAGAATCGAAAACGGACTGATTTGGACATGTATAACTCAAATTATGAAGGTTAGAAGGAAAGTTTGGCATTATGGTTCGTAACAGGGAACAAAATTTTAGTTTAAAGTAGCTATGCCCGCCCCAGCGGGCTATTTTGAAGTTAAAACCCCTGCCCCGGCGAGGGGGGTGTGTGTGTGTCTGCAATGACTGATTTTATATGTTTTACTAAAATAGCCATAACCTTTTCATACGAACTCCGATTGAGCTGATTCGAGATGATCCGAAACGAGGACGAATAGACCTACAACTTTTGTGTTTTAAGTTTTTCAATTTGAGGTCATTAGGAAGGGTCAAAATAGTCATCTTTGTGACTATTACGTAATCGAAGGCCATCGGAGGGCGTCGAGCGAGCACATACACAAATATAGTGCTCCCGACGATGGAATATGTTATTCTAAGTAATGTAACATGAATATGCATGATATTAGACATGTCATATAGTTAAGATTTCTTTACTCATAATGAAATGCTTTAACATGATTTTCTAAAAGAAAACATAAAGTTTTTGAGAAACGGAAGTTGATGAATTTGGTGTCCTTTGAGTTCTGACCTGGGACCCTATGTACGCTTATCAACGGACATGAAATGTAGTTTGAAAGTTACCTTGCATAGACTAGATTGATATATCTTGGTTTAAAGTGTTTTGAAAGATAAACTTGAAGTTTTTGAAAATGAAACTTGACGAACTTTGTGTCTTTTAAGTGTAGACTTTGGGAACATGTGATTGTGGCCTAGTTATGTGCACGGATGGACAAGGAATGTAATTTCAAGATATATTGCACATAAAAGGTTGTCAAGCTCGGTTTAGTATGCGTTTTAAAGAGAAATTTAAAAGTTTTAGAAACTAACTTTGATGAGCATTGTATTACTAGCATTATGACCTTATAAGCAAGCATGATAGAGTTGTCTATGCCTTTGAACATTATGTGCACTCAACAAGTCAAGCATGACATAAGTTATTTAAGCATGTTTAAGAGTATGAACTATGCTATGTCTATGTAAATGAGATAGATACATATAAGCATGCTATTAGAGGTTTATTAGTACCAATATATGGTTTAAAAGCTTATAACATCGAAGCTTGTTAAAGAAAGTTGTTAAGCTTTATTGATTGAAATAAATCATCATGAAACTAGGTAGTTTGAATATGAACGACGTAGATCACGTATCTATAAACTTTGAAAATGTGTCGAACACATAGCAAGTCAAGTGTGTGATAAATGTTTATGAATTTTGATGTCAAGTACGGATGGTTAAGATATACATATACATACCTAACTATTCTAAGAGTATGATGGGAATGTGAAATGTAGGTGTTACGAACCTAGTTAGAGAACAATGTAACATTATTATTACATTAAGAATGTATGAAATATGTGACTAATGGATATGAATCCATGATTATATAATTGTGTAGGAATACACGCAGTGCAGATAAGCTTTAAGCAGTTAAGTCGTAGTTCATAAACTACGAATCAGGCAAGTCTTTCAGTTCCTATTTGTTATATGAATTTGATAACTGTTAGTTGAGCTATATTATACGATGCAAATGTTGATGTATATATATGAAATGCATATGAGATATGTATGAAATGTGAAAGTTGATCTTTGATGATATGCTTGTGATATAAACCTCTATGCTTGTTATGTGAGAAGTAACATGCGTAGTAAATATTAATTGATTATGAATGCATGAACTGAATATGTTATTATATGCTATGTGCTGCATGAAAACTGTTAGAATTGCTGGGCTGTCAAGCACACCCTTGCAAATAACCACTTTTACAGGTTAAGGACACACGGTAAATATTTTGTGCTTCTTGGTTGACAAAGTAGATAGTTTCGTAACGAAGGATACTATTTAAATTTTTACTTGAACCATGTTTTGGTTCTAGGAGTGTACTTGATATATAATTACGATGTTTAATACTTGTTGTATTGTAAGGATGTATTAGTTAATATATAGAGGATATCGAATCAAGATGTAAAATCTTATACAGTAATTCCAATAGACTGAACCATATTATATAGTTGATTCAAGAATTGTAATTGGTTCAAAGTTATGAAATCAATAAAAGATTTTATTCAAGAGATTGAAAAAGTTTAAATTATTCCGCGTTTTTATAATATCGAATATGATGTAATACAGGAATAGTAAATGACCAGGATTAGAAACTTATAAAAGTTTGGGGTCATTGTGCAGATCCTGGAAATGGAATGAATGTATATTCTAAATTGTAATATGTAAAGTTTTATTCATTAAGTTATGAATGAAAAATATAAATAGTTTGACGATAGTAGTATTGTGGCGGACCGAATCCGAGGTTCGAAGGGAATTGAATTTGCGGGTGTCACAGGTTGGTATCAAAGCTGTAGGTTATAAACTTTAGGTAAGAGTACCTTAGGCTATAACCTGAGAGAAAGAAAGATAAAGATTAAAATATATAAGTGAAGATTCAAAGAAGAATCTTGAAGTATCTAAGAGAAAGATAATTCAGGAGTTTCCTAACTCCGATAATAAAAATGTTAAGATGTTATCTATAAGATAAATATGACAAAGATAATAAGAATGAACTCTAGTGGAGTTTTGTTGATAATAGGGAAAGAACCCTAAGGTAAATTGATGATCACAACGTGATCGGATTGAGCTATGAAGTGATAAATAGTCTGTAACAACTAAGTGTGTGTAGCTTGATGCTATAAGAGATTGTACTATGAAATGGTACGATATGAACTCATGAGGAGTTGTATGTGGCGAGATGTGAAGAATTCATATCGAGCAAAGAGCAAGTTATGAGTAAGTTAGAGTTCAGTGGGATTTCAGTTGAGGACTCATGTGAGAGCTGAGTTGTACAAACCTTTGTGTGGGCGGAGTTTTTGTGCTCATGCTCGGTTCCTCACATTGATAATCAATGGAATGTCGGTGTCGCGCTATCGATATGCTTATGGTGAGAAGGTGATTCTTTTCTCATATCATATTTGATAGATAGAGACCATTATGATTAAGATAGAAAAGATTAAGATTAGGCGCGAGTTCTTAAAACTCATGCACATGGTACGTTCATGACTCATAATTATATGAAATATTTTTGAACCCCTCAGCGAATGGATGCCTATGGTCTGACTAGGATAAGTTCTTAAACTCATATAATTGTGGCAAGTTCCTGAATTTCCAAAGTGTGGTAAGTTTGATTAACTGTATCAGGTATATATATGTTATGAAGTTAGAAATTTTGGTGTAGTAAAGATTGAAGTGATGGAGAAATTTGATTTTCCTAAATCCTCTAGCTACGCTAGATTTTTCGATATTTATTGACTTCGTGCTAGTGTTTTCACTTCTGTTTTCTTGAAAAACATTGGATCTTGTGATTGAACCAATGATGTTTAAAAACAATACCTTTATTTTTATGTCTATGCCAATTATTTCGGCTAAGACAAAAATGATTTGAAAATTTTCAAAATGTATTTCTAATCACGTGCATCATTTGATATGGTGTAAAAATGATAAACGATGGAGTCATCAATGCAGTCGAACCTAGTGTTGGTTGTGATCGAAAGATCGTCAACCCACTATGGTATGATGTAATATGACAAAGTCACCTAATGGCGGAATCCTCAACGTACTACTAATCTGGTACGGTATCATGACGTCATAAAACGATTTTTGGTTTTCTTTTGAATTATGAAGAGTTGAATAAATTATTTTGATTGATGTCCGAACTGTTCATAAGAGTCTAAGTTATTTGATTCGGCTAGACGACTGTTGAAAAGTGATTATAGAATTAAAGCGTTATTGTGTATTTGTGCTAAACCAAATTGCTCTGGTGCGGATTCTGTCGTTGAAAAGCTGAGGTGAACAACCCTATAAGGGGACATGTTTTTGGGGACAATGGTTTCGAGCGTAACGCATATAGTCGTTACAAAACACTACATTGTGGCCCAATGTAGTGGTACAATAGGCTGGCCACCTAGTGTACGCGTGGAGGGTGTTTTCAGTCTTTGTGATTGATAAACACTCTGGTTTGCAGTGTGAAGGATTTTGTTGAAGCATTTGTAAACCTAAAGAAGAGTTCACTGTCTTGTGACCCCTCAGCATAATTTGGAATCTAAGATTATTCATACTGCTTCCCGATTATTGAAAAATCGTGGAAGATTCTTATTCTTCTGAAGGAACCGAGTAGAGGAGGTTTCAGTGATTTCGAGGACGGAATCCTTATAAGGGGGAGAAGATGTAAGAACCCAAATTTTCAGAAAATATTAAAATAAGAATTTAGTAAATAAATATCTTAAGTGTGAAATGGGTTCGAATAAAAACAGTTATGTGATACGAGGTATGTAGGAATGTTTTACATAGGGTAATATGAACTATATAATATGTGATTTTATGATTAATAAATATATTATTATTATATATTGTTATTGATCGCAGAGATAATTCAGTTGAGATAAAAGAAGTGGATAAAATTTCCTATCAATATTAAATAGTTTATAGGATTATTTTATCATAGTAAGTGGATGACATTAATGTATAATTGTCATTTTCTTGTGTATGTGTACTAATACCTGGTATGATTATAATATAGGTTATTGATAGTACGTAAGTTATCCACGAATGGCTTTGGATAGTGAAACATGAGTTAGTTGAGAGAATTAACTAATAAGAATAAATATTGGTTAATTGATAGTTGAGAGTTATGTTATGGAATAATATAATGTGTATTTTAAACCTTAAATAACTATGGTAATATAGTACAAGGTTTAATTTACTTAAGTAAAGGAATGAATTAATATATGTGTTAAATATGCGATACTTTATATATGTTACTCAAAATGGTAATAGTGAGAAAGTCTAATGTACGAATAATGTTAAATATATATACATTATTAAAGGGAGACATAAATCATTATATCTTGAAATGGATATTTAATATTTGAAGAAATTGTTTTGGGAACAATTTATAGAGGGAGAGAGAAATAATAATTATATATTTCTAATAGAGGATATTAAAATAATTTTTAATATTGAGTTATTCTAATAAAAGGAGAAAATGTTATTTTTGAATAATAATATTACCTTATATATTTTGTATGAAGTATGATTAATAATATAGTAAATATATTAAAACGTATTTGCTATATGTAAATAAATTGATAGAAATAATTTATTATAATAAAAAATAAACTTATTATCTATTTTTTTGCATATAATATATGTACATGTGTCGTACATATAGTTAATTGATATTATATTAATAATAATATCTTGAGACAATAAGAAAATTAATTTCTAATTGTAAATATCTTTATTCGGAGAAAACATAATATTTATGTTTTGACAAAATACATAATTCCTGATGTATTTTCAAGGGAGTTAATTAATGAAAGAAAACTAAGTTATTTTAATATATTAAGTAACTTAAGTTATTATTTTATCGTGGATGTTATCATTTAAATAACTAATGAAGTATATATTAATTATTATAAGCGTAAAGGTTATTCTTATAATCAATTAAGGTAGTTTAGCATTTAAATGCTTGAGTCACACAAATATTATATTGAAAGGATAATAAGTGTGGAGAATGAGAGAAGCTTAAGATCGAGCTTGAGAAATATGCCTAGTGTGGCAAAGTGAGGAATAAGCATTCGTTAAATAATATAATGAATGAATAATTGAAGGAATTAATTTGTATGTGCAATGATTTTATATTATATAGTAGCTACATCTATATGATATGAAATAAAGTGTAACATTAATTGGGACTAATGATATACATATGATAAAAATGATTAAATCATAAAGTTGATTTAAATAAGTTTTGTTATCTCATCCTAGGTGATGAGACAATTATATATGTACCCTAAAAGATGGGAGTAAATAAATATGTGTTATTAAAATATTTATTTCAATACCAATGTTTAAGTAAATATTAAAAAGAGATATTAAGTTATTAGTGAGCAATTAGATTAAGTCCACACATGTTTTAAAGATTAAAATATATGAACTAATGTATATTGAAACTATATGATATGAATTGTAACATAAGAGTGAGAAGGTGTAAGAGTATACAAGAATGCTGAGATATTGTATTATCCCAAATTGAGAGTACCATTTGTTCCCTCACATCTCAGTCACATGTTTAGACAAAAGGCTAAGGCCTATGTTCTTCATTTGCTTCCAAGCTTGCTAGATCATGATCATGGGAGGAGTGGGCATAATGATTCAATCCAACTAACCTCCAACAACTCCTTGTTAACCTTTATACAATCCTTCAATTCATGTGTTTAATTTAGTGGGAGATGACAATATCTGTGTTTTTGTTTCTCTATAAATGCAACCCATCTCCTTCTATTTTCCATTGCTGAGAATTGCTAAGTATGAGATTGAGAGCATACAAGTGTTCTAAGAACTTGGAAGTTCAGTAGTATTGAGAGCAATGGGAGGATTGAAGAGCTAGAATTAACAACTTCAAGCAATTAAGAGGTAATAACACTATCCCAAATGCTTTTGATTTCGTAAGTTTTCAATCAATAGAAATGTCATAAAAAGTAGCTTTTGAGTCACAAAATTGATGGCTAAGGGTTGTTATAATCCATGAATTAAAGCTAGACATCGTTAATATGGTTGAATACAAAATCAATGGAACTTAAACAAACCAATTTTGTTTAGAATCGAATTCGTAGTGAATGATTTCGCTAAATTATCCAAAACATTAACATTTACATGAACATGAGTTATAGATTCATATTTGGGTTAGTTAATGTCTATGTTAGTTGATGGGTATTATAGTATGTTGTAGTTCTATGAATTACGAATCCATAGAATCGAAAACGGACTGATTTGGACATGTATAACTCAAATTATGAAGGATAGAAGGAAAGTTTGGCATTATGGTTCGTAACAGGGAACAAAATTTCAGTTTACAGTAGCTATGCCCGACCCAGTGGGCTATTTTGAAGGCAAAACCATCGCCCTGGCGAGGGGGGGTGTGTGTGTGTTATGCAATGACTAATTTTATATGTTTTACTAAAATAGCCTTAACCTTTTCATACGAACTCCGATTGAGCTGATTTGAGATGATCCGAAACGAGGACGAATAGACCTACAACTTTTGTGTTTTAAGTTTTTCAATTTGAGGTCATTAGGAAGGGTCAAAATAGTCATCTTTGTGACTGTTACGTAATCGAAGGCCATCGGAGGGCGTCGAGCGAGCACATACACAAGTATAGTGCTCCCGACGATGGAATATGTTATTCTAAGTAATGTAACATGAATATGCATGATATTAGACATGTCATATAGCTAAGATTTCTTTATTCATAATGAAATGCTTTAACATGATTTTCTAAAAGAAAACTTAAAGTTTTTGAGAAATGGAAGTTGATGAATTTGGTGTCCTTTGAGTTCTGACCTTGGACCCTATGTATGCTTATCAACGGACATGAAATGTAGTTTGAAAGTTACCTTGCATAGACTAGATTGATATATCTTGGTTTAAAGTGTTTTGAAAGATAAACTTGAAGTTTTGAAAATGAAACTTAACGAACTTTGTGTTTTTTAAGTGTAGACTTTGGGAACATGTGATTGTGGCCTAGTTATGTACACGGATGGACAAGGAATGTAATTGCAAGATATATTGCACATAAAAGGTTATCAAGCTCGGTTTAGTATGCGTTTTAAAGAGAAATTTAAAAGTTTTAGAAACTAACTTTGATGAGCATTGTATTACTTGCATTATGACCTTATAAGCAAGCATGATAGAGTTCTCTATGCCTTTGAACATGAATGATATGTGCACTCAACTAGTCAAGCAGGACATAAGTTATTTAAGCATGTTTAAGAGTATGAACTATGCTATGTCTATATAAATGAGATAGATACATATGAGCATGCTATTAGAGGTTTATTAGTACCAATATATGGTTTAAAAGCTTATAACATCGAAGCTTGTTAAAGAAAGTTGTTAAGCTTTATTGATTGAAATAAATCATCATGAAACTAAGTAGTTTGAATATGAACGACGTAGATCACGTATCTATAAACTTTAAAAATGTGTTGAACACATAGCAAGTCAAGTGTGTGATAAATTTATATGAATTTTGATGTCAAGTACGGATGGTTAAGATATACATAAACATACCTAGCTATTCTAAGAGTATGATGAGAAAGTGAAATGTAGGTGTTACGAACCTAGTTAGAGAACAATGTAACATTATTATTACATTAAGAATGTATGAAATATGTGACTAATGGATATAAATCCAGGATTATATAATTGTGTAGGAATACACGCAGTGCAGATAAGCTTTAAGCAGTTAAGTCGTAGTTCATAAACTACGAATCAGACAAGTCTTTCAGTTCCTATTTATTATATGAATTTGATTACTGTTAGTTGAGCTATATTATACGATGCAAATATTGATGTATATATATGAAATGCATATGAGATATGTATGAAATGTGAAAGTTGATCTTTGATGGTATGCTTGTGATATAAACCTCTATGCTTGTTATGTGAGAAGTAACATGCATAGTAAATATTAATTGATTATGAATGCATGAACTGAATATGCTATTATATGCTATGTGCTGCATGAAAACTGTTAGAATTACTGGGCTGTCAAGCACACCCATGCAAATAACCACTTTTGCAGGTTAAGGACGCACAGTAAATATTTCGTGCTTCTTGGTTGACAAAGTAGATAGTTTCACAAACTACGAATTAGGCAAGTCTTTCAGTTCCTATTTATTATATGAATTTGATAACTGTTAGTTGAGCTATATTATGTGTAACACCCCATTCCCAAAAAAGAAAGGGAGGTCACGTGTAAAGCACAATAAACCTTAAAATAAATAAACAGAGCACTAACAACTTCAAAATATTAATAGTGGTGATTCATTAATAAAGTAATAAGTACAATTCTCCAAACTGAGTCAAAATAATCAAAACTTAAAATTCGAATCAACCTAAATGGTCAAAGGAAAAAATCTCATCACCCTAGCCCTGAATCACCCCTGCAAACCTGCCGGAAGAAAAACACAGCATGAGCCAATTTCCCTGTACGGATGTAACGATATAAAAGATATACAACTAAAATACAAAATCAACTGAGACCAAATATTGCCTCTAACAAAAATAAAATCTCTGAAGATTTGAATAGAATATATTTGAACCAACAGAATTAATGAAATAGACAGAATATTAAAGAAATAACGAACTGAAGTAACTAATCCGATGAATTGAACTGAACAGAAGCCAACAACTAATACAATAAAATAATAGGCTAAAACGAATGGCTGGGGTTATTTCATACCGATTGAGCTCAGAAATATACCTTGCCACATAGGCAAGTCAAAACAATGCCACACAGGCAAGTCAAAATAATGCCAAACAGGCAAGTCAAACCATGCCACACAGGCAAGTCAAATGATGCCACATAGGCAAGTCAAAACCATGCCACACAGGTACATTGAAATAATGCCACACATGCAATCACACATTGGACCGCGAATCCAAATGTATGCAAATCGGATAGGTGTGTTTGACATAACATCACCAATCCGCAGAACAGAAAACTAGGGTTAACCCATACGCCTCCCACAACAAAACACCAAATGGCCCACTTACTCCGGAGCCCAAAACGGAAACGCCGTGGACTAATCACACCGCCACGGAAAGTGTCATGTCTCTCGTGCCAAGACGACAAGCCTGTGGTACCCCCACATGTGGTTATAGCTCAAGTATACCCTACAGTATATTCTAACAAAAATATCATGTCACAACACATGCGACAAAATACCAACAAAAGGGTTCTATATGTACATGTTGAACCAAATCAAATTATAGTCACAAGGTCTCAAAAAGAAGGTAGCAACATGTACCGCTCTATAATTATCAAAAATAAATACTAAACATGATATCCTAATTCAAAGAGTACAAATACGAGTCATGTGTTCAACTCCAAAATGAAACTAATATATTTATTTCACATGAAATAATTATATGAAATCATAACACAATTCGAAATAAGGAAACAAATTAACGAACAAATCAAATTTAACAAGACTGTCGCTGAAAGAGTACGGAATCCGTACCTGATACTTTCAAATCATTTATAGCACACTCCACCAAATCTCATCCTCAAATGCCAACGATATTAAATATGAAACGTCATTCACAACCTAAACATATTCACCTCGAATTAAAATAATCCAAACTAATAATTCCCAAAAAAAATTCATAATCTATTTAATATGCCTTTAATCATCGTCTTATATCAATTATTAATACTCCAAAATTTATATTTCAAAAATAACTCTTTAAATTCCCTTCGTCCAATCTAATAAAAAGTAATAATAATACAATCATAAATTACTTACTAATTATAATTTATATTAATATAAAATTAATTTCTCCAATTACATTAATTTACAAAATAACTCGAATTAAATACTAAAAAAAAATCTTTTAATCAACAATTTTTTTAACGAATTACTATATTCGTGTATATAATAGGTATATATACATAAAAATAATTCCATCCATGTTTCTATCACAACAACTTCTGATCATGCAGGCTACGGTTATCATTCCATTCACATGCTATCATTTTTTATTTTTTTTTCTGTTCATTATCATGCGTGAATACTACTATTCACTTAAAGAAATATATATATATATATATATATATATATATATATATATATATATATATATATATATATATATAGATGACATGATTATAAATCAACAACTATGGAGAAGTGTCCTCCTCTGCTCACGTAAATATCTCCACCATTTAAATAATTAATAAAAATAATAAGTACTCATGCTAACTTACTTGAAATAGGTATCAAATCCTTGTTTCTTATCACACACAAGTACAATTCAATTTCCTTTCTTTTCCTTTCGCTTCATTCGTAGTAGCGGATGCATCCCCTTTTTTTTTCAGTCAGTTATCTGAGGTACGTGAGATAGATTAGGGTTTAACTATTTATTTATATAACTGAAGAACTCTCCTAATTTAAATAGAATTTTAATATTACAAAATTCTAAATTAGACCCACTTAGTTTAAAGCCCAATTTTTACTAATTTAATTTATCCATCACATACTAATATTTATTATCCCACATAAATTAAATAAGTAGTTTGACCCAATAAATGACAAAGCCCAATTAATATGTTTTAAAACAAAATTATTTTTTTTTTCTGGGTATTAAATCACCTACCCCTTAAAAAGGATTCTGTCCCCGGAATCAAAAGAATAGAAAGTACCTAATTATCAAAATATGTGGATACTCCGCTCGAATAGACTCCTCCATCTCCCAAGTAGCTTCCCGCTCCGAATGATTTTACCACAAGACTTTAACAAACGAAATTATCTTCCTCAATTTTAATTTAATCAGTTATTTAATTACCAACTAAAAGAATTTAATTTTTTTCCAAACAAAACAGGGAAGACAAGAGGGAAACAAAAATCATTTACCTTTTCCAATTTAAATACAATTGTATAAAATAAACTTAATTAGTTTTTAAATTTTTATAAAAAATATGGGTTATTACATTTTTCACCCCTTAAAAATAATTCTGTCCTCAGAATTCGAATAAGATGCAAAAATAATTTAGTTACGACGTAGCGCCGCCATTTGTAACGATCAACGCGGATAAGTCATCGCTCCACGTAATTATTCATGTACTCGTAAAAGATTCGTCAGCTATCGTGTCAAGCCTTCGTAAGATTCTTCGCGTTGCATCAAATTAGATCACATGATCCACCGTTGGTGCGGGTCGTCCCTAATATCTTTAAGTTTCATTCTTGTAAACGTACTCTTCAGAAAATAATTCAAAATCACAAAAATTTCTCTTCATCTAAATACGATTCTAATACCCAAAATATTTAAAATTATTTTTAATTCGTAAAACGTTTATATTCCACACATGACAAAGATCTAACCAATTGGTTTTTATTTTATTTTACATAAATTCATACAAAACTCTAAAGACATCAGATAAACAAAACAACTATGCAAACTATATTACCAACTCTCCCCAAGTCCTCAATAGCTTCAAAATATCTCATCCTCAATTTGAACTAGTCCTCAAATATTATTATACCAAAGAATATACTACTAATATCTCTTTATCACAAACTCTCCTAAGTCCTTAAGAGTTTCAAAATATCATAACCTCAAATCAAATTAGTTCTCAAATATTATAATACCAAAAATATACTACTAAGATCTCTTTATCACCATATCAAACTCCAAGTCACATATTCTACCATCTGCAGCGAACTGCAACTATTCAAGATCTCTCAAAATCAATTGAATTTCATCACTTACTATCTAATAATATAATAAATCAATCATCCCTTATTGCAAACCTTAATCTAATAAATTTCAATGTCTCCCCATACTATCACAAAGATATTTCATAGAACATAACTCCAATATCTTATTAGAAATAGACACAAAATTGATCATTAACTCCAAATGATTAATCTAATTACCTCGAATATCAACAACTCAAATTACAAGAAATCCTCTATACTTAATAATTCATCTCATTATCATAGTATGACATCAACACAAGCCTCAAATTATCCCCAAGCTTAACAAAACCAAAACCTAAATCAAATCAAATCCTCAAATCAACAATCATAATAACTGTCACAAAAAATACAACTCTAAAAATAATTTTCCAAAATCATATGCTCGTTGATACAAATACTCACCTCACAATCGCATCCCGAATAAGATCAATTCTTATTTGTACAAAATATAACTTTATTCACCTGACTGATTAAATCACAATTCTTAACTAATATCATTGCTCAATCACCTAAATAAATTATTCCACTTTCCTCAAATCAACTACAAATCGAAAAGGAATTGACAGTTAGTAAAAATAGAGACCAACCAAACAAAGAACAAAATCAAATCAAACTCCTACGTCTATCCAATGGTCTACCCACAACTCACAGGTCAAACCTAAATATGTTTTCTACAAGAAAGAACCTAAGCTTTGATACCATCTCTGTAACACCCCATTCCCAAAAAAGAAAGGGAGGTCACGTGTAAAGCACAATAAACCTTAAAATAAATAAACAGAGCACTAACAACTTCAAAATATTAATAGTGGTGATTCATTAATAAAGTAATAAGTACAATTCTCCAAACTGAGTCAAAATAATCAAAACTTAAAATTCAAATCAACCTAAATGGTCAAAGGAAAAAATCTCATCACCCTAGCCCTGAATCACCCCAGCAAACCTGCCGGAAGAAAAATACAGCATGAGCCAATTTCCCTGTACGGATGTAACGATATAAAAGATATACAACTAAAATACAAAATCAACTGAGACCAAATATTGCCTCTAACAAAAATAAAATCTCTGAAGATTTGAATATAATATATTTGAACCAACAGAATTAATGAAATAAACAGAATATTAAAGAAATAACGAACTGAAGTAACTAATCCGATGAATTGAACTGAACAGAAGCCAACAACTAATACAATAAAATAATAGGCTAAAACGAATGGCTGGGGTTATTTCATACCGATTGAGCTCAGAAATATACCTTGCCACATAGGCAAGTCAAAACAATGCCACACAGGCAAGTCAAAATAATGCCAAACAGGCAAGTCAAACCATGCCACACAGGCAAGTCAAATGATGCCACATAGGCAAGTCAAAACCATGCCACACAGGTACATCGAAATAATGCCACACATGCAATCACACATTGGACCGCGAATCCAAATGTATGCAAATCGGATAGGTGTGTTTGACATAACATCACCAATCCGCAGAACAGAAAACTAGGGTTAACCCATACGCCTCCCACAACAAAACACCAAATGGCCCACTTACTCCGGAGCCCAAAACGGAAACGCCGTGGACTAATCACACCGCCACGGAAAGTGTCATGTCTCTCGTGCCAAGACGACAAGCCTGTGGTACCCCCACATGTGGTTATAGCTCAAGTATACCCTACAGTATATTCTAACAAAAATATCATGTCACAACACATGCGACAAAATACCAACAAAAGGGTTCTATATGTACATGTTGAACCAAATCAAATTATAGTCACAAGGTCTCAAAAAGAAGGTAGCAACATGTACCGCTCTATAATTATCAAAAATAAATACTAAACATGATATCCTAATTCAAAGAGTACAAATACGAGTCATGTGTTCAACTCCAAAATGAAACTAATATATTTATTTCACATGAAATAATTATATGAAATCATAACACAATTCGAAATAAGGAAACAAATTAACGAACAAATCAAATTTAACAAGACTGTCGCTGAAAGAGTACGGAATCCGTACCTGATACTTTCAAATCATTTATAGCACACTCCACCAAATCTCATCCTCAAATGCCAACGATATTAAATATGAAACGTCATTCACAACCTAAACATATTCACCTCGAATTAAAATAATCCAAACTAATAATTCCCAAAAAAAATTCATAATCTATTTAATATGCCTTTAATCATCGTCTTATATCAATTATTAATACTCCAAAATTTATATTTCAAAAATAACTCTTTAAATTCCCTTCGTCCAATCTAATAAAAAGTAATAATAATACAATCATAAATTACTTACTAATTATAATTTATATTAATATAAAATTAATTTCTCCAATTACATTAATTTACAAAATAACTCGAATTAAATACTAAAAAAAAATCTTTTAATCAACAATTTTTTTAACGAATTACTATATTCGTGTATATAATAGGTATATATACATAAAAATAATTCCATCCATGTTTCTATCACAACAACTTCTGATCATGCAGGCTACGGTTATCATTCCATTCACATGCTATCATTTTTTATTTTTTTTTCTGTTCATTATCATGCGTGAATACTACTATTCACTTAAAGAAATATATATATATATATATATATATATATATATATATATATATATAGATGACATGATTATAAATCAACAACTATGGAGAAGTGTCCTCCTCTGCTCACGTAAATATCTCCACCATTTAAATAATTAATAAAAATAATAAGTACTCATGCTAACTTACTTGAAATAGGTATCAAATCCTTGTTTCTTATCACACACAAGTATAATTCAATTTCCTTTCTTTTCCTTTCTCTTCATTCGTAGTAGCGGATGCGTCCCCTTTTTTTTCAGTCAGTTATCTGAGGTACGTGAGATAGATTAGGGTTTAACTATTTATTTATATAACTGAAGAACTCTCCTAATTTAATTAGAATTTTAATATTACAAAATTCTAAATTAGACCCACTTAGTTTAAAGCCCAATTTTTACTAATTTAATTTATCCATCACATACTAATATTTATTATCCCACATAAATTAAATAAGTAGTTTGACCCAATAAATGACAAAGCCCAATTAATATGTTTTAAAACAAAATTATTTTTTTTTCTGGGTATTAAATCACCTACCCCTTAAAAAGGATTCCGTCCCCGGAATCAAAAGAATGGAAAGTACCTAATTATCAAAATATGTGGATATTCCGCTCGAATAGACTCCTCCATCTCCCAAGTAGCTTCCCGCTCCGAATGATTTTACCACAAGACTTTAACAAACGGAATTATCTTCCTCAATTTTAATTTAATCAGTTATTTAATTACCAACTAAAAGAATTTAATTTTTTTTCCAAACAAAACAGGGAAGACAAGAGGGAAACAAAAATCATTTACCTTTTCCAATTTAAATACAATTGTATAAAATAAAATTAATTAATTTTTAAATTTTTTTAAAAAATATGGGTTATTACATTATGCGATGCAAATGTTGATGTATATATATAAAATGCATATGAGATATGTATAAAATGTTAAAGTTGATATTTGATGATATGCTTGTGAAATAAACCTCTATGCTTGTTATGTGAGAAGTAACATGCGTAGTAAATATTAATTGATTATGAATGCATGAACTGAATATGCTATTATATGCTATGTGCTACATGAAAACTGTTAGAATTGCTGGGCTGTCAAGCACACCCTTGCAAATAACCACTTTTGCAGGTTAAGGACACACGGTAAATATTTCGTGCTTCTTGGTTGACAAAGTAGATAGTTTCGCAACGAAGGATACTATTTAAATTATTACTTGAACCATGTTTAGGTTCTAGGAATGTACTTGATATATAATTATGATGTTTAATACTTGTTGTATTGTAAGGATGTATTAGTTAATACATAGAGGATATCGAATCAAGATGTAAAATCTTATACAATAATTCCAATAGACTGAACCATATTATATAGTTGATTCAAGAATTGTAATTGGTTCAAAGTTATGAAATCAATAAAAGATTTTATTCAAGAGATTGAAAAAGTTTAAATTATTTTACGTTTTTATAATATCGAATATGATGTAATACATGAATAGTAAATGGTCAGGATTAGAAACTTATAAAAGTTTGGGGTCATTGTGCAGATCCTGGAAATGGAATGAATGTATATTCTAAATTGTAATAAGTAAAGTTTTATTCATTAAGTTATGAATGAAAAATATAAATAGTTTGACGATAGTAGTATTGTGGCAGACTGAATCCGAGGTTCGAAGGGAATCGGATTTGGGGGCGTCACACGACATAAATCTCCAAAATTACGTATACCTAAAGTTGGACGAAAATCTCCTTTAGAATGGGTAAAAAAACCTCTCTATAACGTGAAAACGTCATCAGGAACGAAACGAGTGAGAATCACCTCACTCTCGATAAAGTGGTGTTAAAGTCTCCTAGAAATAGGGTTCTGTTAGCCAAGGTAACGAGACAAAGGCCTCTTTATGGGTGAGGAAACACTTTCCTTTTTAGGTAGCGTAGGATGGATTCATCAAGAGTGTATGAGGAAGCACCACATCGCTGATAAGATGAGCGTCGAGAGTGAAGAAGGACTTCACTCCCGATAAAGCAATACCTATACAATTATTTCACCATCATCAAGAGCAAATGAGGAAACACCTCAGTCCCAATAAGGTGACGTAAAAGAAAGACCCTTATGGGGGCAACGTTGTCAAGAGGCGACGAGAAAGGACCATATCTCCATAAAATGACGTCTAATATAAAGAACCCCAATAGGGGTAAGGTCGTTAAGAGGCGATGTAAAAGCACCACATCCCCATGAGGCGACGTTCAATCTAAAGACTCCCCCCGGGGGCAACATTGTCAAGAGTCGACGAGAAAGGCCTATATCTCCATAAGGCCACGTTCAATCTAAAGACGCTATATAGAGGCAATGTCTTTAAAAGGCTATGTGAAAGAACCACATATGTGACAACCCGATATTTTCTATATAAATAAATCATAAATTTTGCGTATAATTTTTTTTATTTATTAAAATAAATATGAATGATATGTGTCAAGGTAATGTGTAATTATAATTATATGTGTGATACATAAAATTTATTTATTACATTAAGTATTGCAGATAAATTTATTTTTAGAATTATTGATTATTATCAATTATAATTTTTATACTAATTAATTCCTTATTCAAGAAAAATAAAATCTTATATTATCTAAATAATAAATGAAATGATTTTAGAATAGTTATAATGATTATTTCATTATATGAATTTGTTTAGGATATTAAGTTAATTATTTTAACTTAATTATGACAGATAAATCAGATATAGAATCCAAACCTTAATTTCGGGTTTTGATTGAGGATTGAAAATAATAATATTATATTGTTATTTTTCAGTGTTATAGATATGTATGGTTATGTGTGTAATGTTAATGTGTGGAACAGTTTTAGTATATTACGACCAAACCCTAATAATATTTTATAAACCCTATTTCTGGTTATGGAATGAGGAATGGTGATAATAATATAATATTAATTATATTTTTATTTTTCTTTTTCAGTGCTATAAATATGTGCCGTATGTACGTGTTGATGATGATTGGTCAATTATGGTGTTTAATTTCAAAACCCTAATGTTAATTGGTTAAACCCTAGTTTTCTGTGGAAAACCCTAATTTGGAAACTCAATTGTGAGTTTAAGGCTATTATAGAACTGTGTTATGTGATATGTGTTATGTGACCCAGCGGGCTATTTTGAAGGCAAAACCATCGCCCTGGCGAGGGGGGGTGTGTGTGTGTTATGCAATGACTAATTTTATATGTTTTACTAAAATAGCCTTAACCTTTTCATACGAACTCCGATTGAGCTGATTTGAGATGATCCGAAACGAGGACGAATAGACCTACAACTTTTGTGTTTTAAGTTTTTCAATTTGAGGTCATTAGGAAGGGTCAAAATAGTCATCTTTGTGACTGTTACGTAATCGAAGGCCATCGGAGGGCGTCGAGCGAGCACATACACAAGTATAGTGCTCCCGACGATGGAATATGTTATTCTAAGTAATGTAACATGAATATGCATGATATTAGACATGTCATATAGCTAAGATTTCTTTATTCATAATGAAATGCTTTAACATGATTTTCTAAAAGAAAACTTAAAGTTTTTGAGAAATGGAAGTTGATGAATTTGGTGTCCTTTGAGTTCTGACCTTGGACCCTATGTATGCTTATCAACGGACATGAAATGTAGTTTGAAAGTTACCTTGCATAGACTAGATTGATATATCTTGGTTTAAAGTGTTTTGAAAGATAAACTTGAAGTTTTGAAAATGAAACTTAACGAACTTTGTGTTTTTTAAGTGTAGACTTTGGGAACATGTGATTGTGGCCTAGTTATGTACACGGATGGACAAGGAATGTAATTGCAAGATATATTGCACATAAAAGGTTATCAAGCTCGGTTTAGTATGCGTTTTAAAGAGAAATTTAAAAGTTTTAGAAACTAACTTTGATGAGCATTGTATTACTTGCATTATGACCTTATAAGCAAGCATGATAGAGTTCTCTATGCCTTTGAACATGAATGATATGTGCACTCAACTAGTCAAGCAGGACATAAGTTATTTAAGCATGTTTAAGAGTATGAACTATGCTATGTCTATATAAATGAGATAGATACATATGAGCATGCTATTAGAGGTTTATTAGTACCAATATATGGTTTAAAAGCTTATAACATCGAAGCTTGTTAAAGAAAGTTGTTAAGCTTTATTGATTGAAATAAATCATCATGAAACTAAGTAGTTTGAATATGAACGACGTAGATCACGTATCTATAAACTTTAAAAATGTGTTGAACACATAGCAAGTCAAGTGTGTGATAAATTTATATGAATTTTGATGTCAAGTACTGATGGTTAAGATATACATAAACATACCTAGCTATTCTAAGAGTATGATGAGAAAGTGAAATGTAGGTGTTACGAACCTAGTTAGAGAACAATGTAACATTATTATTACATTAAGAATGTATGAAATATGTGACTAATGGATATAAATCCAGGATTATATAATTGTGTAGGAATACACGCAGTGCAGATAAGCTTTAAGCAGTTAAGTCGTAGTTCATAAACTACGAATCAGACAAGTCTTTCAGTTCCTATTTATTATATGAATTTGATTACTGTTAGTTGAGCTATATTATACGATGCAAATATTGATGTATATATATGAAATGCATATGAGATATGTATGAAATGTGAAAGTTGATCTTTGATGGTATGCTTGTGATATAAACCTCTATGCTTGTTATGTGAGAAGTAACATGCATAGTAAATATTAATTGATTATGAATGCATGAACTGAATATGCTATTATATGCTATGTGCTGCATGAAAACTGTTAGAATTACTGGGCTGTCAAGCACACCCATGCAAATAACCACTTTTGCAGGTTAAGGACGCACAGTAAATATTTCGTGCTTCCTGGTTGACAAAGTAGATAGTTTCACAAACTACGAATTAGGCAAGTCTTTCAGTTCCTATTTATTATATGAATTTGATAACTGTTAGTTGAGCTATATTATGTGTAACACCCCATTCCCAAAAAAGAATGGGAGGTCACGTGTAAAGCACAATAAACCTTAAAATAAATAAACAGAGCACTAACAACTTCAAAATATTAATAGTGGTGATTCATTAATAAAGTAATAAGTACAATTCTCCAAACTGAGTCAAAATAATCAAAACTTAAAATTCGAATCAACCTAAATGGTCAAAGGAAAAAATCTCATCACCCTAGCCCTGAATCACCCCTGCAAACCTGCCGGAAGAAAAACACAGCATGAGCCAATTTCCCTGTACGGATGTAACGATATAAAAGATATACAACTAAAATACAAAATCAACTGAGACCAAATATTGCCTCTAACAAAAATAAAATCTCTGAAGATTTGAATAGAATATATTTGAACCAACAGAATTAATGAAATAGACAGAATATTAAAGAAATAACGAACTGAAGTAACTAATCCGATGAATTGAACTGAACAGAAGCCAACAACTAATACAATAAAATAATAGGCTAAAACGAATGGCTGGGGTTATTTCATACCGATTGAGCTCAGAAATATACCTTGCCACATAGGCAAGTCAAAACAATGCCACACAGGCAAGTCAAAATAATGCCAAACAGGCAAGTCAAACCATGCCACACAGGCAAGTCAAATGATGCCACATAGGCAAGTCAAAACCATGCCACACAGGTACATTGAAATAATGCCACACATGCAATCACACATTGGACCGCGAATCCAAATGTATGCAAATCGGATAGGTGTGTTTGACATAACATCACCAATCCGCAGAACAGAAAACTAGGGTTAACCCATACGCCTCCCACAACAAAACACCAAATGGCCCACTTACTCCGGAGCCCAAAACGGAAACGCCGTGGACTAATCACACCGCCACGGAAAGTGTCATGTCTCTCGTGCCAAGACGACAAGCCTGTGGTACCCCCACATGTGGTTATAGCTCAAGTATACCCTACAGTATATTCTAACAAAAATATCATGTCACAACACATGCGACAAAATACCAACAAAAGGGTTCTATATGTACATGTTGAACCAAATCAAATTATAGTCACAAGGTCTCAAAAAGAAGGTAGCAACATGTACCGCTCTATAATTATCAAAAATAAATACTAAACATGATATCCTAATTCAAAGAGTACAAATACGAGTCATGTGTTCAACTCCAAAATGAAACTAATATATTTATTTCACATGAAATAATTATATGAAATCATAACACAATTCGAAATAAGGAAACAAATTAACGAACAAATCAAATTTAACAAGACTGTCGCTGAAAGAGTACGGAATCCGTACCTGATACTTTCAAATCATTTATAGCACACTCCACCAAATCTCATCCTCAAATGCCAACGATATTAAATATGAAACGTCATTCACAACCTAAACATATTCACCTCGAATTAAAATAATCCAAACTAATAATTCCCAAAAAAAATTCATAATCTATTTAATATGCCTTTAATCATCGTCTTATATCAATTATTAATACTCCAAAATTTATATTTCAAAAATAACTCTTTAAATTCCCTTCGTCCAATCTAATAAAAAGTAATAATAATACAATCATAAATTACTTACTAATTATAATTTATATTAATATAAAATTAATTTCTCCAATTACATTAATTTACAAAATAACTCGAATTAAATACTAAAAAAAAATCTTTTAATCAACAATTTTTTTAACGAATTACTATATTCGTGTATATAATAGGTATATACATAAAAATAATTCCATCCATGTTTCTATCACAACAACTTCTGATCATGCAGGCTACGGTTATCATTCCATTCACATGCTATCATTTTTTATTTTTTTTTCTGTTCATTATCATGCGTGAATACTACTATTCACTTAAAGAAATATATATATATATATATATATATATATATATATATATATATATATATATATATATATATATAGATGACATGATTATAAATCAACAACTATGGAGAAGTGTCCTCCTCTGCTCACGTAAATATCTCCACCATTTAAATAATTAATAAAAATAATAAGTACTCATGCTAACTTACTTGAAATAGGTATCAAATCCTTGTTTCTTATCACACACAAGTACAATTCAATTTCCTTTCTTTTCCTTTCGCTTCATTCGTAGTAGCGGATGCATCCCCTTTTTTTTTCAGTCAGTTATCTGAGGTACGTGAGATAGATTAGGGTTTAACTATTTATTTATATAACTGAAGAACTCTCCTAATTTAAATAGAATTTTAATATTACAAAATTCTAAATTAGACCCACTTAGTTTAAAGCCCAATTTTTACTAATTTAATTTATCCATCACATACTAATATTTATTATCCCACATAAATTAAATAAGTAGTTTGACCCAATAAATGACAAAGCCCAATTAATATGTTTTAAAACAAAATTATTTTTTTTTTCTGGGTATTAAATCACCTACCCCTTAAAAAGGATTCTGTCCCCGGAATCAAAAGAATAGAAAGTACCTAATTATCAAAATATGTGGATACTCCGCTCGAATAGACTCCTCCATCTCCCAAGTAGCTTCCCGCTCCGAATGATTTTACCACAAGACTTTAACAAACGAAATTATCTTCCTCAATTTTAATTTAATCAGTTATTTAATTACCAACTAAAAGAATTTAATTTTTTTCCAAACAAAACAGGGAAGACAAGAGGGAAACAAAAATCATTTACCTTTTCCAATTTAAATACAATTGTATAAAATAAACTTAATTAGTTTTTAAATTTTTATAAAAAATATGGGTTATTACATTTTTCACCCCTTAAAAATAATTCTGTCCTCAGAATTCGAATAAGATGCAAAAATAATTTAGTTACGACGTAGCGCCGCCATTTGTAACGATCAACGCGGATAAGTCATCGCTCCACGTAATTATTCATGTACTCGTAAAAGATTCGTCAGCTATCGTGTCAAGCCTTCGTAAGATTCTTCGCGTTGCATCAAATTAGATCACATGATCCACCGTTGGTGCGGGTCGTCCCTAATATCTTTAAGTTTCATTCTTGTAAACGTACTCTTCAGAAAATAATTCAAAATCACAAAAATTTCTCTTCATCTAAATACGATTCTAATACCCAAAATATTTAAAATTATTTTTAATTCGTAAAACGTTTATATTCCACACATGACAAAGATCTAACCAATTGGTTTTTATTTTATTTTACACAAATTCATACAAAACTCTAAAGACATCAGATAAACAAAACAACTATGCAAACTATATTACCAACTCTCCCCAAGTCCTCAATAGCTTCAAAATATCTCATCCTCAATTTGAACTAGTCCTCAAATATTATTATACCAAAGAATATACTACTAATATCTCTTTATCACAAACTCTCCTAAGTCCTTAAGAGTTTCAAAATATCATAACCTCAAATCAAATTAGTTCTCAAATATTATAATACCAAAAATATACTACTAAGATCTCTTTATCACCATATCAAACTCCAAGTCACATATTCTACCATCTGCAGCGAACTGCAACTATTCAAGATCTCTCAAAATCAATTGAATTTCATCACTTACTATCTAATAATATAATAAATCAATCATCCCTTATTGCAAACCTTAATCTAATAAATTTCAATGTCTCCCCATACTATCACAAAGATATTTCATAGAACATAACTCCAATATCTTATTAGAAATAGACACAAAATTGATCATTAACTCCAAATGATTAATCTAATTACCTCGAATATCAACAACTCAAATTACAAGAAATCCTCTATACTTAATAATTCATCTCATTATCATAGTATGACATCAACACAAGCCTCAAATTATCCCCAAGCTTAACAAAACCAAAACCTAAATCAAATCAAATCCTCAAATCAACAATCATAATAACTGTCACAAAAAATACAACTCTAAAAATAATTTTCCAAAATCATATGCTCGTTGATACAAATACTCACCTCACAATCGCATCCCGAATAAGATCAATTCTTATTTGTACAAAATATAACTTTATTCACCTGACTGATTAAATCACAATTCTTAACTAATATCATTGCTCAATCACCTAAATAAATTATTCCACTTTCCTCAAATCAACTACAAATCGAAAAGGAATTGACAGTTAGTAAAAATAGAGACCAACCAAACAAAGAACAAAATCAAATCAAACTCCTACGTCTATCCAATGGTCTACCCACAACTCACAGGTCAAACCTAAATATGTTTTCTACAAGAAAGAACCTAAGCTTTGATACCATCTCTGTAACACCCCATTCCCAAAAAAGAAAGGGAGGTCACGTGTAAAGCACAATAAACCTTAAAATAAATAAACAGAGCACTAACAACTTCAAAATATTAATAGTGGTGATTCATTAATAAAGTAATAAGTACAATTCTCCAAACTGAGTCAAAATAATCAAAACTTAAAATTCGAATCAACCTAAATGGTCAAAGGAAAAAATCTCATCACCCTAGCCCTGAATCACCCCTGCAAACCTGCCGGAAGAAAAACACAGCATGAGCCAATTTCCCTGTACGGATGTAACGATATAAAAGATATACAACTAAAATACAAAATCAACTGAGACCAAATATTGCCTCTAACAAAAATAAAATCTCTGAAGATTTGAATAGAATATATTTGAACCAACAGAATTAATGAAATAGACAGAATATTAAAGAAATAACGAACTGAAGTAACTAATCCGATGAATTGAACTGAACAGAAGCCAACAACTAATACAATAAAATAATAGGCTAAAACGAATGGCTGGGGTTATTTCATACCGATTGAGCTCAGAAATATACCTTGCCACATAGGCAAGTCAAAACAATGCCACACAGGCAAGTCAAAATAATGCCAAACAGGCAAGTCAAACCATGCCACACAGGCAAGTCAAATGATGCCACATAGGCAAGTCAAAACCATGCCACACAGGTACATTGAAATAATGCCACACATGCAATCACACATTGGACCGCGAATCCAAATGTATGCAAATCGGATAGGTGTGTTTGACATAACATCACCAATCCGCAGAACAGAAAACTAGGGTTAACCCATACGCCTCCCACAACAAAACACCAAATGGCCCACTTACTCCGGAGCCCAAAACGGAAACGCCGTGGACTAATCACACCGCCGCGGAAAGTGTCATGTCTCTCGTGCCAAGACGACAAGCCTGTGGTACCCCCACATGTGGTTATAGCTCAAGTATACCCTACAGTATATTCTATCAAAAATATCATGTCACAACACATGCGACAAAATACCAACAAAAGGGTTCTATATGTACATGTTGAACCAAATCAAATTATAGTCACAAGGTCTCAAAAAGAAGGTAGCAACATGTACCGCTCTATAATTATCAAAAATAAATACTAAACATGATATCCTAATTCAAAGAGTACAAATACGAGTCATGTGTTCAACTCCAAAATGAAACTAATATATTTATTTCACATGAAATAATTATATGAAATCATAACACAATTCGAAATAAGGAAACAAATTAACGAACAAATCAAATTTAACAAGACTGTCGCTGAAAGAGTACGGAATCCGTACCTGATACTTTCAAATCATTTATAGCACACTCCACCAAATCTCATCCTCAAATGCCAACGATATTAAATATGAAACGTCATTCACAACCTAAACATATTCACCTCGAATTAAAATAATCCAAACTAATAATTCCCAAAAAAAATTCATAATCTATTTAATATGCCTTTAATCATCGTCTTATATCAATTATTAATACTCCAAAATTTATATTTCAAAAATAACTCTTTAAATTCCCTTCGTCCAATCTAATAAAAAGTAATAATAATACAATCATAAATTACTTACTAATTATAATTTATATTAATATAAAATTAATTTCTCCAATTACATTAATTTACAAAATAACTCGAATTAAATACTAAAAAAAAATCTTTTAATCAACAATTTTTTTAACGAATTACTATATTCGTGTATATAATAGGTATATATACATAAAAATAATTCCATCCATGTTTCTATCACAACAACTTCTGATCATGCAGGCTACGGTTATCATTCCATTCACATGCTATCATTTTTTATTTTTTTTTCTGTTCATTATCATGCGTGAATACTACTATTCACTTAAAGAAATATATATATATATATATATATAGATGACATGATTATAAATCAACAACTATGGAGAAGTGTCCTCCTCTGCTCACGTAAATATCTCCACCATTTAAATAATTAATAAAAATAATAAGTACTCATGCTAACTTACTTGAAATAGGTATCAAATCCTTGTTTCTTATCACACACAAGTACAATTCAATTTCCTTTCTTTTCCTTTCGCTTCATTCGTAGTAGCGGATGCATCCCCTTTTTTTTTCAGTCAGTTATCTGAGGTACGTGAGATAGATTAGGGTTTAACTATTTATTTATATAACTGAAGAACTCTCCTAATTTAAATAGAATTTTAATATTACAAAATTCTAAATTAGACCCACTTAGTTTAAAGCCCAATTTTTACTAATTTAATTTATCCATCACATACTAATATTTATTATCCCACATAAATTAAATAAGTAGTTTGACCCAATAAATGACAAAGCCCAATTAATATGTTTTAAAACAAAATTATTATTTTTTTCTGGGTATTAAATCACCTACCCCTTAAAAAGGATTCTGTCCCCGGAATCAAAAGAATAGAAAGTACCTAATTATCAAAATATGTGGATACTCCGCTCGAATAGACTCCTCCATCTCCTTAGTAGCTTCCCGCTCCGAATGATTTTACCACAAGACTTTAACAAACGAAATTATCTTCCTCAATTTTAATTTAATCAGTTATTTAATTACCAACTAAAAGAATTTAATTTTTTTCCAAACAAAACAGGGAAGACAAGAGGGAAACAAAAATCATTTACCTTTTCCAATTTAAATACAATTGTATAAAATAAACTTAATTAGTTTTTAAATTTTTATAAAAAATATGGGTTATTACATTTTTCACCCCTTAAAAATAATTCTGTCCTCAGAATTCGAATAAGATGCAAAAATAATTTAGTTACGACGTAGCGCCGCCATTTGTAACGATCAACGCGGATAAGTCATCGCTCCACGTAATTATTCATGTACTCGTAAAAAGATTCGTCAGCTATCGTGTCAAGCCTTCGTAAGATTCTTCGCGTTGCATCAAATTAGATCACATGATCCACCGTTGGTGCGGGTCGTCCCTAATATCTTTAAGTTTCATTCTTGTAAACGTACTCTTCAGAAAATAATTCAAAATCACAAAAATTTCTCTTCATCTAAATACGATTCTAATACCCAAAATATTTAAAATTATTTTTAATTCGTAAAACGTTTATATTCCACACATGACAAAGATCTAACCAATTGGTTTTTATTTTATTTTACATAAATTCATACAAAACTCTAAAGACATCAGATAAACAAAACAACTATGCAAACTATATTACCAACTCTCCCCAAGTCCTCAATAGCTTCAAAATATCTCATCCTCAATTTGAACTAGTCCTCAAATATTATTATACCAAAGAATATACTACTAATATCTCTTTATCACAAACTCTCCTAAGTCCTTAAGAGTTTCAAAATATCATAACCTCAAATCAAATTAGTTCTCAAATATTATAATACCAAAAATATACTACTAAGATCTCTTTATCACCATATCAAACTCCAAGTCACATATTCTACCATCTGCAGCGAACTGCAACTATTCAAGATCTCTCAAAATCAATTGAATTTCATCACTTACTATCTAATAATATAATAAATCAATCATCCCTTATTGCAAACCTTAATCTAATAAATTTCAATGTCTCCCCATACTATCACAAAGATATTTCATAGAACATAACTCCAATATCTTATTAGAAATAGACACAAAATTGATCATTAACTCCAAATGATTAATCTAATTACCTCGAATATCAACAACTCAAATTACAAGAAATCCTCTATACTTAATAATTCATCTCATTATCATAGTATGACATCAACACAAGCCTCAAATTATCCCCAAGCTTAACAAAACCAAAACCTAAATCAAATCAAATCCTCAAATCAACAATCATAATAACTGTCACAAAAAATACAACTCTAAAAATAATTTTCCAAAATCATATGCTCGTTGATACAAATACTCACCTCACAATCGCATCCCGAATAAGATCAATTCTTATTTGTACAAAATATAACTTTATTCACCTGACTGATTAAATCACAATTCTTAACTAATATCATTGCTCAATCACCTAAATAAATTATTCCACTTTCCTCAAATCAACTACAAATCGAAAAGGAATTGACAGTTAGTAAAAATAGAGACCAACCAAACAAAGAACAAAATCAAATCAAACTCCTACGTCTATCCAATGGTCTACCCACAACTCACAGGTCAAACCTAAATATGTTTTCTACAAGAAAGAACCTAAGCTTTGATACCATCTCTGTAACACCCCATTCCCAAAAAAGAAAGGGAGGTCACGTGTAAAGCACAATAAACCTTAAATAAATAAACAGAGCACTAACAACTTCAAAATATTAATAGTGGTGATTCATTAATAAAGTAATAAGTACAATTCTCCAAACTGAGTCAAAATAATCAAAACTTAAAATTCGAATCAACCTAAATGGTCAAAGGAAAAAATCTCATCACCCTAGCCCTGAATCACCCCTGCAAACCTGCCGGAAGAAAAACACAGCATGAGCCAATTTCCCTGTACGGATGTAACGATATAAAAGATATACAACTAAAATACAAAATCAACTGAGACCAAATATTGCCTCTAACAAAAATAAAATCTCTGAAGATTTGAATAGAATATATTTGAACCAACAGAATTAATGAAATAGACAGAATATTAAAGAAATAACGAACTGAAGTAACTAATCCGATGAATTGAACTGAACAGAAGCCAACAACTAATACAATAAAATAATAGGCTAAAACGAATGGCTGGGGTTATTTCATACCGATTGAGCTCAGAAATATACCTTGCCACATAGGCAAGTCAAAACAATGCCACACAGGCAAGTCAAAATAATGCCAAACAGGCAAGTCAAACCATGCCACACAGGCAAGTCAAATGATGCCACATAGGCAAGTCAAAACCATGCCACACAGGTACATTGAAATAATGCCACACATGCAATCACACATTGGACCGCGAATCCAAATGTATGCAAATCGGATAGGTGTGTTTGACATAACATCACCAATCCGCAGAACAGAAAACTAGGGTTAACCCATACGCCTCCCACAACAAAACACCAAATGGCCCACTTACTCCGGAGCCCAAAACGGAAACGCCGTGGACTAATCACACCGCCACGGAAAGTGTCATGTCTCTCGTGCCAAGACGACAAGCCTGTGGTACCCCCACATGTGGTTATAGCTCAAGTATACCCTACAGTATATTCTAACAAAAATATCATGTCACAACACATGCGACAAAATACCAACAAAAGGGTTCTATATGTACATGTTGAACCAAATCAAATTATAGTCACAAGGTCTCAAAAAGAAGGTAGCAACATGTACCGCTCTATAATTATCAAAAATAAATACTAAACATGATATCCTAATTCAAAGAGTACAAATACGAGTCATGTGTTCAACTCCAAAATGAAACTAATATATTTATTTCACATGAAATAATTATATGAAATCATAACACAATTCGAAATAAGGAAACAAATTAACGAACAAATCAAATTTAACAAGACTGTCGCTGAAAGAGTACGGAATCCGTACCTGATACTTTCAAATCATTTATAGCACACTCCACCAAATCTCATCCTCAAATGCCAATGATATTAAATATGAAACGTCATTCACAACCTAAACATATTCACCTCGAATTAAAATAATCCAAACTAATAATTCCCAAAAAAAATTCATAATCTATTTAATATGCCTTTAATCATCGTCTTATATCAATTATTAATACTCCAAAATTTATATTTCAAAAATAACTCTTTAAATTCCCTTCGTCCAATCTAATAAAAAGTAATAATAATACAATCATAAATTACTTACTAATTATAATTTATATTAATATAAAATTAATTTCTCCAATTACATTAATTTACAAAATAACTCGAATTAAATACTAAAAAAAAATCTTTTAATCAACAATTTTTTTAACGAATTACTATATTCGTGTATATAATAGGTATATATACATAAAAATAATTCCATCCATGTTTCTATCACAACAACTTCTGATCATGCATGCTACGGTTATCATTCCATTCACATGCTATCATTTTTTATTTTTTTTTCTGTTCATTATCATGCGTGAATACTACTATTCACTTAAAGAAATATATATATATATATATATATATATATATATATATATAGATGACATGATTATAAATCAACAACTATGGAGAAGTGTCCTCCTCTGCTCACGTAAATATCTCCACCATTTAAATAATTAATAAAAATAATAAGTACTCATGCTAACTTACTTGAAATAGGTATCAAATCCTTGTTTTTTATCACACACAAGTATAATTCAATTTCCTTTCTTTTCCTTTCTCTTCATTCGTAGTAGCGGATGCGTCCCCTTTTTTTTCAGTCAGTTATCTGAGGTACGTGAGATAGATTAGGGTTTAACTATTTATTTATATAACTGAAGAACTCTCCTAATTTAATTAGAATTTTAATATTACAAAATTCTAAATTAGACCCACTTAGTTTAAAGCCCAATTTTTACTAATTTAATTTATCCATCACATACTATTATTTATTATCCCACATAAATTAAATAAGTAGTTTGACCCAATAAATGACAAAGCCCAATTAATATGTTTTAAAACAAAATTATTTTTTTTTCTGGGTATTAAATCACCTACCCCTTAAAAAGGATTCCGTCCCCGGAATCAAAAGAATGGAAAGTACCTAATTATCAAAATATGTGGATATTCCGCTCGAATAGACTCCTCCATCTCCCAAGTAGCTTCCCGCTCCGAATGATTTTACCACAAGACTTTAACAAACGGAATTATCTTCCTCAATTTTAATTTAATCAGTTATTTAATTACCAACTAAAAGAATTTAATTTTTTTTCCAAACAAAACAGGGAAGACAAGAGGGAAACAAAAATCATTTACCTTTTCCAATTTAAATACAATTGTATAAAATAAAATTAATTAATTTTTAAATTTTTTTAAAAAATATGGGTTATTACATTATGCGATGCAAATGTTGATGTATATATATAAAATGCATATGAGATATGTATAAAATGTTAAAGTTGATATTTGATGATATGCTTGTGAAATAAACCTCTATGCTTGTTATGTGAGAAGTAACATGCGTAGTAAATATTAATTGATTATGAATGCATGAACTGAATATGCTATTATATGCTATGTGCTACATGAAAACTGTTAGAATTGCTGGGCTGTCAAGCACACCCTTGCAAATAACCACTTTTGCAGGTTAAGGACACACGGTAAATATTTCGTGCTTCTTGGTTGACAAAGTAGATAGTTTCGCAACGAAGGATACTATTTAAATTATTACTTGAACCATGTTTAGGTTCTAGGAATGTACTTGATATATAATTATGATGTTTAATACTTGTTGTATTGTAAGGATGTATTAGTTAATACATAGAGGATATCGAATCAAGATGTAAAATCTTATACAATAATTCCAATAGACTGAACCATATTATATAGTTGATTCAAGAATTGTAATTGGTTCAAAGTTATGAAATCAATAAAAGATTTTATTCAAGAGATTGAAAAAGTTTAAATTATTTTACGTTTTTATAATATCGAATATGATGTAATACATGAATAGTAAATGGTCAGGATTAGAAACTTATAAAAGTTTGGGGTCATTGTGCAGATCCTGGAAATGGAATGAATGTATATTCTAAATTGTAATAAGTAAAGTTTTATTCATTAAGTTATGAATGAAAAATATAAATAGTTTGACGATAGTAGTATTGTGGCAGACTGAATCCGAGGTTCGAAGGGAATCGGATTTGGGGGCGTCACACGACATAAATCTCCAAAATTACGTATACCTAAAGTTGGACGAAAATCTCCTTTAGAATGGGTAAAAAAACCTCTCTATAACGTGAAAACGTCATCAGGAACGAAACGAGTGAGAATCACCTCACTCTCGATAAAGTGGTGTTAAAGTCTCCTAGAAATAGGGTTCTGTTAGCCAAGGTAACGAGACAAAGGCCTCTTTATGGGTGAGGAAACACTTTCCTTTTTAGGTAGCGTAGGATGGATTCATCAAGAGTGTATGAGGAAGCACCACATCGCTGATAAGATGAGCGTCGAGAGTGAAGAAGGACTTCACTCCCGATAAAGCAATACCTATACAATTATTTCACCATCATCAAGAGCAAATGAGGAAACACCTCAGTCCCAATAAGGTGACGTAAAAGAAAGACCCTTATGGGGGCAACGTTGTCAAGAGGCGACGAGAAAGGACCATATCTCCATAAAATGACGTCTAATATAAAGAACCCCAATAGGGGTAAGGTCGTTAAGAGGCGATGTAAAAGCACCACATCCCCATGAGGCGACGTTCAATCTAAAGACTCCCCCCGGGGGCAACATTGTCAAGAGTCGACGAGAAAGGCCTATATCTCCATAAGGCCACGTTCAATCTAAAGACGCTATATAGAGGCAATGTCTTTAAAAGGCTATGTGAAAGAACCACATATGTGACAACCCGATATTTTCTATATAAATAAATCATAAATTTTGCGTATAATTTTTTTTATTTATTAAAATAAATATGAATGATATGTGTCAAGGTAATGTGTAATTATAATTATATGTGTGATACATAAAATTTATTTATTACATTAAGTATTGCAGATAAATTTATTTTTAGAATATTGATTATTATCAATTATAATTTTTATACTAATTAATTCCTTATTCAAGAAAAATAAAATCTTATATTATCTAAATAATAAATGAAATGATTTTAGAATAGTTATAATGATTATTTCATTATATGAATTTGTTTAGGATATTAAGTTAATTATTTTAACTTAATTATGACAGATAAATCAGATATAGAATCCAAACCTTAATTTCGGGTTTTGATTGAGGATTGAAAATAATAATATTATATTGTTATTTTTCAGTGTTATAGATATGTATGGTTATGTGTGTAATGTTAATGTGTGGAACAGTTTTAGTATATTACGACCAAACCCTAATAATATTTTATAAACCCTATTTCTGGTTATGGAATGAGGAATGGTGATAATAATATAATATTAATTATATTTTTATTTTTCTTTTTCAGTGCTATAAATATGTGCCGTATGTACGTGTTGATGATGATTGGTCAATTATGGTGTTTAATTTCAAAACCCTAATGTTAATTGGTTAAACCCTAGTTTTCTGTGGAAAACCCTAATTTGGAAACTCAATTGTGAGTTTAAGGCTATTATAGAACTGTGTTATGTGATATGTGTTATGTATTACTTAGTGTTATGCTAATTAGGAAATCCTAATTATAAATATTAAAACCTTAGTTTATATTTATATTTTCTAGATATTAGAAAACCCTAACTATGAATGAAAACCCTAATCCGGAAACCTAAACCGGAGGTTTGATCAGACAGAAATAGTGTTACTATGATTAATATCAAGTATGATAGACTTTAATTACTAGTTAAGGTGAATCTAATTAGTAAATTAAAACCCTAAAATCTATAACCCTAAATTAATTTCTTGAAACCCTAATTGATTTGAAACTCTAATGTGAAAGTCATTCATGACTTTGAGAATTTGTTAAGTCGTTATGCAATCACGATAATGTGATTAACGACTGGTGATATAGAAATTAAAACCCTAATACATAGAATTCTAATTTGATAATTAGAAAACCTAATTATAAATCGGTAACCCTAATTATCAAAATCTTAAACCCTAATTGCTAAATTAGCAAAGTCAATGATAATTATATGATCTAGAAATCCTAATTAATTTATTTTTTTTGAAAACCCTAAGATATTTTAAAAACCCTAATTTTCTATTAAAACCTTAAATTTTAATTAGTAAGTTATAATTAAAATTTTATTGAGCTTTAGTCTTAATTGTTCAAGCCCTAGAAATTATTTGGGGAAACCTTAAGGATTAAAATCTAGTGATTAAAACCTAGATTCAAGTACCATGGACAAGAATACCCTTAATTACTTTGTTAAATTACAAAGATAGCATTTTTGATTTATTTAATGAGCTTGCTTGTAAATCTTTACAAGATATGAGTTGTTGGCCAACTCCACCAACTCCACACACTCTCTAATTGACAGCAACAAGCCTTTAAATCAGCCTAAGTCCATCCATACATGCATCTAGCATCACTATATAAAGATTGGAGAGAGAAAAGTTTACTTTTGCTAGCCATTTTTGTTCATGACACTCCAACCTTTTCTCTCAAGCCAAGCTAACGAAATTTAGTAGTATATCAGTTCCTTTATCAAGCCCCACGGTCAAACAACAAATCAGAAGCATCAAAAATCAGAAATCAAGAAATCAAAGCTTGAAAAGGTATAAAATCCCAAAAATTAGAAATACTTCGATTCTATGTTAATTGATGCAATTGATTGTTTAAAGTTGTGTAATAGGGAGTCTATTAATGTTCTAAGTTGTTAAATCCATGACCCATAACATCAAAGTGCACGATTTTGAGATTTTAGAAAATTTGGAAATAGGAAAATTTGTGTTTTGCAGCCAAATGTCAGACTCCATAGATTCTTGTGTGTTTACTGTTTTTGATGTTTAAAGCTTGTAACATGTATTCTGTAATGTTCTCTTTAAGATGCAAAAAGAATCAAGTTCATATCTGTTATAGATCGGGAGTTATTAGTGGTCAAAACCCGTTGACCGAAATCTGTCAAGAACACAAACCCAGAATTTTAAGAACAACTTCCGTGGTGAACTTTGACCGGCTATTTTCAGTTAGATCCGTTGTTGTTATATGTATGTTAAGTGTTATAGTTGTAGTCCTACATTATTTCTACATACTGGAATTGATAGATCACACAAGAAATACATATATTGGAAGATATAAGGATCCAAATTTGATACCTCGACTGTTCTTCAGATGAAGAACAGTGTTATCAGAGTTTTTGATGGCCAATAATTCACAAATCTAATGTTGTTTAGTCAGTATGTTTGTTGTTAATTGTAGTATTACATGAGCACTACAAGATGTATGTGTTAGCTTGTCCAGAAACATCATGATCCGATCTAGAATCATGGTCAAAGTAGCCTACTCGGCTACTGACTTTGAGATCTGGGTTGATGAAGAACACCTATAGCGACAGAAAGTGTCGCTATAGACCTTTAGCGACAGTTTTATTTATAATTTCTGAAATTAATAAATTTTTTTGATAAAAATGGTTTTTAATTATTAAAAATACATAATAAATTATGAAAAATTATTTTAAAGTCTGAAAAATAGTTTCTAACTATTTTGGGTATATTTCGAAAATATTTAATATTTTTGGAATGTAAATGGTATTTATTTATTTAATTACAATATTAGATAAATTACTTAAAAATAATTTTAATTCATGAAAAATCATGAAAAATTATGTTATTGTGTTAGAAAATAATTTTGAGTTATTTTTGATAACTTTTAATATTTTGTGATAATTTTTATTAATAAATTAATATTAATGATAGTTAAGTTATTTATTAAATGAATTAAAAATGATTTTATTATATTAAAAATCATTTTAAATAATAATAAGGTATTTAAAAATATTTGAAGTTATAAAATATAACTTTTAATATTTAATGGTTAATTTCATTAATTAATGATATTAAATTTATTTAATAATTATATTAAATAAATTAGTTTAAAAATGATTTTAATATTATAATAATCATTTTAAATGAAAATAAAGTGTTTAAAGATATTTTAAGTTATAAACTATAACTTTTAATATTTAAAGGATAATTTCATTAATAATTTAATATTAATGATATATTAATGATATTAAGTTTATTTAATATTTATATTAAATAAATAGTTTAAAAATGGTTTTATTTATTTAAAAATCATTTAAAAGGGATATAAATGAATTAAAAATATTTTAAGTTATAATTAATGACTTTTAATATTTAGATAATAGTTCATTAATACTTAAATATTAATGGTAATTATTTAATAATGATTTTTGATGTTTTAAAAATCATTTAAGGGTAATATAAGTACTTTAAAAATATTTTGAATTATTATAAATAACTTTAATATTTTGGAAATGGTTTCATTAATAGTTTAATATTAATTAAATATTAATGATAATAGAATTGTTTGATATTTAAATCATTTAATAATGATTCTGATATTTCAAAAATTATGGTAAATGGTAATAATTATTTTATAATTATTATAAGGTCATGAAAAATGATATGACTGTTATTTAATTAGTCTAAATGGATATTGGTCAACTGTTTAGAGTCTTAGACTCGATAATTACCCGATAAAGATGTCGGTAGACCGACATATTTCAGAAATTGATCTGGACTTAGATAATGTGATTAGTTAACTATTTAATTGTGATTCAATGGTTATTAAGGTTGTGTGACAATGTGATTATGAATGTGTTGATGTTTGTTTGTGATGCCATGATTGTAGAACATGTGTGATAAGATGATTAGGTTATGTGCTGACTGCAAAATGCAGTACTATGTGTTATGGTATATTGTTCTAATCGAACGATTGATTTGATTAATGATAGGTCGTGATAAAAAGATAGAACTAAGTTGAGAATTGTAAGCAGCGCATCAGGCAAGTATCCTAACTTTGCATTTTCTTTATGCAATGGACAGAAGTGGGAAGTTCAGAATTATTATTATTAATGTACAGATTGTTAAACCTATATTATATACACCCTTTGATTATCAACATGTTAGTATAAGGTAATTCAGATATATATTCTGTTCGTTAATTTCTATAAATGATTATACAAGTGTCCCCACTTGGATAATCATTGTATTTAATCACATGTTGATACACCTTTGTTATACATATATGTTGAATTATAGATTATTGTTGGATAAAATAAAACCTTTTTGTCTGGAACCCTGACAAATATGAACATCCCGTTCACGGGAAAACTTTTATGCGCCCAAGGCGGATCAAGTAAATGATAACATCGTTCTTGTAATGTAGTATTGATCAATACAGGGCACAACGGGCTGATCACCCCCGTGTCCGTAAGTTATGACGGTTTGCGGATGAAGTTCTGATAAATCTTTTCGAAAATAAAAAAAACAATGTTCATAGAATGTCACTTAAACCTTATTTATAGCCAGTACGTAGTTTCAAAAATTTGAAAGAGGGTTGTTATGTTATTAATATCGGTTCAGAATACTTCACAACTATTGACTTGTTATAAATGGATATTATAAAGAAAACATTTAAATTCTTTCAACTTATATACATATAATACTTGCCGGGCACTCAAATGCTCATCCTTGCCTAATTTAAATGTTTTCAGATAAGTGTGAACAATCAGAAGGATCGGTCAAGAACAAGTGAAAAGAAAAGCAAACATATTAGGTTTACGATGTCATTTAGTAAAGGTTGCGTACTTGGGATTTAACTCTGATAAAGGTAAGATAAGTTTATAATTTATATTATTGTTATTATTATTATTAATATTTCCGCTCATAGAAATGGTATCGTGAAGTACCGAGTTCGGGTTTCAAGTATCCGAGTTCGGGGACTTTACAACATCTTCATGAGGCAATGCCTAATCCAAAGATTCCCTTCAAGGGGCAACATTGTAAAGTGATGATAGACTCCACGACACGCTTGCGTGAGGTGGTCGTCACCTGGGTCATTTCTAATAAAGTTATATTGGTGGAACACCAACGACACCGCAACCCTTCTTTTATATTGAAGTGAGAACCTTGGTACAATCAAAATTATAAGGAAATCTGTGTTAAATGGTACCAACGCTCGACCCACTGCTTATATGTAAGCATGAATCTTGATACAATCAACAATTAATGTAGTAGAAGACGCCACACTCAACTATGTATTGTTGAATGATAAGTCAAAATTGAATCTCAAAGAAAACTAAGAATAACATAGGAATTTTCAAGGAACCAAAATATGTGAAAAATCTTCCAAGAAATTTTATTGATGAAATTTGAATTGTTATATATATGAATTATATCATCCATGTTCCTTATTTATATTAGTGAAAAGTAACCCTAATTCTAATAGAAATTATAAATTAATTTGGAATATAAACCCCTAACTAAAATGCTTCCTAATTACATTAGAATTGAAAACTACCAAAAATACTTGGTAAAAATCAGCAAAGAAAATTCTAGAAACGTTCGAGCGCGCTGCAGCGCGCTGTTACATTGGGGTTGCAAAGACTGGGCACTGCTACGTTGAGATTGCAGAAACTAGGTGCTGTTGTGCTAGCGTTGGCACTGCTACGTTGGCACAAACGCTGCTCGGCGTGTGCGACATGTTGACCTCTAATATAGGCTCTAACATAGGTTGATATATTGGACCTGGACCAATCGCTTCTACCAAGTTAATGAACTTAAAATCATCCTCAAATGTTTTCGAGATCTTATCCGCCCAAACTTTTTGGATTAATCCATTAAGTCATTCTTTGAATCGTTTAGCTCGTGCCCTCATAATTGGACCAACAGGAACCCGAATTAGATCCACCCAATTAATTTGATCTTCGTGATTTCTGTCCACTCCAAAGCTAAACATGTCCTCATCATTCCACTCCACTTGAAAAAGATTTGTCCTCAAATTATCACATATATTAAACGGACTTAGATCAGAAACATTAAATGTGAAATAACACTGTACTCACCAGGTAAATCAAACTTGTAGGCATTGTCATTAATTCACTTAAGGACTTGAAAAGGACCATCTTTTCATAGTAATTTAGAACGAATTTGAGATGAAAATCTTTCTTTCCTTACGTGTAAGAAAACCCAATCTCCCGGCTCAAAGATTAATTGACGACATTCTTTATTAGCTTGCTTGACATATTGCCCCATCCTTCTCTCGATGTTGAGTCTAGCCTTCTCGTGTATCTGCTTTAGAAAATTAGCATTTTTTTTCATCCAAGTTAGTATATTCAGACATGTAATGGAGATAAATCCAACGACGTTAAAGGATTAAAACCATACACAATCTTGAATGGACAAAAATTAGAAGCAGAATGAACATAACGATTATATGAGGTAAACACTCTTCCCAAAACTTGATATTCTTTTTAATGATAACCTTTAACAATGCAGACACAGTTCTATTTACTACCTCGATTTGTCCATTAGTTTGTGGATGACAAGTAGTAAAAAATACCAACTTAGTACCCAATTTACACCACAAAGGCTTCCAAAAGTAACTTAAGAACTTAGTATCTTTGTTAGAAATAATTTTTTTAGGCATGCCATGCAATCTAACAATTTCTCTAAAGAATAAATTAGCTATATGGGAAGCATCATCAGTTTTGTGACATGGAATAAAATGTGCCATTTTAGAAAACTTATCCACGACCAGAAAAATTGAATCATGACCATGCTTAGACACCTAGGTAAACCTAACATAAAATCTATAGAAATATCAATCCACGGTTCACTAGGTATAGAAAATGGTGTATATAATCCATTAGGTTGCACACTCGACTTAGCTTGACGACACGTAATGCATATATCACAAATTCTTTATACACCCCGTTTCATGTGTGGCTAATAAAAATGTTCCTGTAAAACAGTGAAGATTTTAACCACACCAAAATGACCCATTAAACCACCCTCATATGACTTTCTCACTAACAACTCACGCAAAGAATAAGCAGGTCAACTTTTTTTTTTTCACAAAATAAAATCCATTATGCTTAAAGTACTTACCTAATGTATTCTTTCATAAGATTTAACCTCTTCACAAAAATCATGGTCTTCAACATATAATTCTTTAATTTATTCAAAACCAAATAATTTCGTATCAATAGTTGATAACAACACATACTTTCGAGAAAGAGCATCTGGAATAATATTTTCCTTACCTTGCTTGTATTGAATGACATAGAGAAATGTCTTGATGAACTCCATCCATCGCATATGTCTCTTGTTTAGCTTATGCCAACCTGTCAGGTACTTCAAAGATTCGTAGTCAGTTTGAATCACGAACTCCTTAGGCCATAGGTAGTGTTGCCATGTTTCCAAAGCTCGCACCAATGCGTACAATTCCTTATCATAAGTATGATAGTTTAAAGCTGCCCACTTAACTTCTCGCTGAAATACACAACTGGCATTCCTTCATGCATTAACACAACTCCAATTCCCAAACCTGAAATAACACTCAATTTTAAATATTTTAGAAAATTTAGGTAAAACAAGTAAAGGAACATTAGTCAACATTTTTTAATCAATTGAAACACCTTTTCTTGCTCATCTCCCCACTTAAAATTCATGCCCTTCTTAATGACTTCAGTAAGTGGTGTCGTGATATCGCTGAAGTTCCTCATGAAAATTTGGTAAAAACTCGCGAGTCCATGAAAGCTACGAACTTGGCTCACATTCGTAGGACTCGGACATTCTTGGATTGCATGTATTTTCTCGTTATCCACTTGTATTCCACGTGAACTAACAACAAAGCTAATAAACATAACTCTATCCATAAAAAATGTGCATTTATCTATGTTAACAAATAACTTCTCTTTTCTAAGTACATCTACAAAAAAATTTAAATGCTACACATGTTCACCCAAGTTTTTGCTATAAACCAAGATATCATCAAAATAAACTATAACAAATGTAACACCCCCTTCCCGAAAAGAAAAGGGAGGTCACGTGCAAAGCACAACAAACCTCAAAATAAGTAAACAAAGTACTGATAACTTAAAAATTTTAATAGTGGTATCCATTAATAAAGTACTAAATACAATTCTCTAAACATAGTCAAAATAATCAAAACTTAAAATCGAATCAACTTATATGGTCAAAGACAACTCTCTCAACACACTAGCCCTGAATCACCCCTACAAACCTGCCAAAAGAAAAACACAGCATGAGTCAATTGCCCAATACGGATATAGATAATACAAAGATGTAGAACTGAAATATGAAATGAACTGAAGCAACATATGTAAGACCCCAAATTTTATGAATAAAGATGAATTTTTTCTCAAAATATATTTTTGAATATTATCGTGTGGATTTGATATAATGTTATAGTTGTAGGTAATATTTATAAATTTTGCAAAGTAAACAAATTGTTATAAAATATTCGATTGGTGGGAAAATATTAATTTTAACAGAGAATATTCGTACGACGGCACAATCATTGGTGGACCCCATAACATAATTATTGTCGGAATTAAAAAATGGCAAAAATATATTTTTATAAAAATAACGGCTAAAGTTTTACCGTTAACTGTTGAAATACCCGGTGGTAAATGTACAATAATATGCGTGATTGCATAGTAGCACACGGTATTGATTATTGATGCTTACGTGAGAAGTCACTCAGTTATACTCAATTATTGATACAATAATTGTTGCATAGTATCTCACGTTATTTGATTCAATTATTGTCAATATTTTATATTATTAAATCAATAATTGAGACGACACAGTTATTCATATTATTATTTGTATTATTGACGATGTCTAGAAAGTTCTGTTGAGGAAAAGGGTTTGGTCACCTAATTGCACGCCAATAGGGAGAAATCCTTATCGAAAAGTCCCCTCTTTCCTGGGAATGATCTGATTGTTAAATATTGTGAGTTATAATATTAATGATGAGTAAATGTTGTTACAAATATTGAGGGGATTTTATGAAGTATTTGTTGTAAATTTTGTTTATTAATTGGACCCCCACTTACCCATTTTTCAAAATAATCGGTAGAAAGTTATTCATTTTATATATATATAAAGGTGGGGGCCACATGTGGGGCCCATATATGGAATAAAAATGAACTCGGGGGATTTCAAATGAATGGCACGGGTGGGGATTTACAAAAGTCTTGGGAGGGAGGACTTTGTGTAAATATATATATATATATTATAATAAGTTTTGTTTTTTTTATGAAAAATAGAATATATTATATTTTATTATGCATAATGTTTGCATAGTAAGAAAATTGAATTATTCAGAAAGATTCGGCGTCCGTGATTTTCAAAAAAAAAACTGTTCACCCGTGATAAAAAATTCAAATAGTATCCTTCCATTCTCGTATAAATAGGATGCTTAGTTTATAATTGAAAATCACACCAGAATCAGAAAATTCTTCTTCTATAATATTGAGCGTATTTCTTTAGAGTTTAATGAAGCTTTAAGCGTAGAAAACAGTGAAAGTTTTTTTCAAGAATATTCCAGCTATACTAGTTGGAATACTCTCATTTTTAAGGTAAGGGATATTATTTTTGTTTTATATTCATATTAAATAATATTTTCTTCCATACTCTGTAGTATGTAAGTAATATTATTTCATTTTCGTATTCATAATTATTCACTCATGTTGATAAGTGTTGCTTCTATACTCCATGAAATTAGTAGAATATCCTTGAAATTTGCGCTTCATACAGTATCTTTTCATGGAAATATTATTCTGAACATTCTTGATAAGTTTTAACTTTTTTATGTCAGAGTACTATTCACGAGGTACTATTCCTAAAGTACTATTCATGAGGTACTATTCACCCGGGTACTATTTATCCGGGGTACTATTCATGACAAAAATTGATTTTTTTTCGGTCCAAATCATTTTTGATACAATACTATTCTTAATTTTTACTCCACAAAGTAGTATTATGTTGATAATTTGAACGTTTTTGAATCCTGGATAAATTAAATTATAAATCTTTAAAAATTTATCCTTTGCTTTCATTTAATTGAATTCTTATATCATTGTCATCACCCTCATGCTTATATTGTTATGAAATTCTTCTTTGGCCCGTAGTGTATAGATTGACTGTTGATCGGTATGATTATGACCAGGGATCATTCGGTATAATCATGACTTGTAATGTTACAAATGATGTGATAAATGACCTCAATGGCCCGTAGTGCATTGATGGACAGTTGTTGGCATGATCATGACCATTGGTGATAACACGAATATCCTTGTCCCGTAGTGCATGGATAATTTGTGGACATGATACTAATGAATATCCATAGCCCGTAGTGTATGGATAATTAAGTGATGTGGATTATTTATTAAGCTAAGTCCCAGTGATAAATTTGATGATAAACTTCTTAAATCATAGAAGATAGTAGATATCATTCTCTACTTGACTCTTCTAATGGATTGCTTATTTCCTTGCAGTTAAACTTGATGTTTATTATATTTTATCAGTTTAACACTGTTGAAGGCTAAAGATAATTTATTCAGCATTATCTTAGTCATAATATTTTTTACTAGGCTAGTTGAGCTCACCCTTTTGCTTTCATTGTTCTCTTCAAGAAATGAGAACGTAGCCCTGGACTAGTCGGGGAATGGAGTGACGGTCCGAGATGGTTGTTATAGTAGTCCTCATTATTTAGTGTGATAATAAATGTATTGAGGATTGAATTTGAGTTTGGATATTGTCTATGACACAATATTCGTGTAAAAACTCAGCTATATTTTGTCGTATTTTACACGATAGTTGTATTAATTAAGTTTGTATTTGAATTCTGTACCATGTATTTGACGACTCAGAATGGGTGATATATACCTATTTTGGGGGCGTCACAACATACTTAACAAAGCCTCAAGCTTAAAGACCGACGAAAATATGATATCCAAAGTCTAAATAGAATATATCCGAATCAATAGATTTAACGAAACAAGTAGAAGAGTAAAAAAAAATTAAACTGAAGTAACTAACTCAATTAATTAAACTGAACAGAAACAAATAAAACTAATACAATGAAATAATAGGCTGAATCAAATGGCTGGTTGTTATTTCATACCGAGTGAGCTTAGAAATATACATTGCCACACAGGTAAGTCAAAATAATGCCACACATGCAAGTCAAAAGAATGCCACACAGGCAACCAAAATAATACCACACATGAAAATCACACATTGGACCGCGAATCCAAATGTATGCAAATCGGATAGGTGTGTTTGGCACAACATCACAAATCCACAGAGCAGAAAACTAAGTTTAAACCATATGCCTCTCACAACAAAACACCAAATGGCACACTTCCTCCGGAGCCCAAACGGAGGCGCCGTGGACTGAACACACCGCCACAGAAAGTGTCATGCCTCTCGTGCCAAGACGACATACTTGTGGTACCCCCACAGGTGGTTATATGTCCGGTATACCCTACAGTACATTCTAAGAAAAATATCATATCATAATACATGCAACATAATACCATTAAAATAGGTATCGTGTCACAACACATGCGACATAATACCAATAAAAATAGGGTTCTAATGTATATGTTGAACCAGATCAAATCATAATGTCCCTAAAAGAAGGTAACAACATATATCTCTCTACAAATATCAAAAAAATACAAGACATGATAACCCAATTCAAAGAGTACAAGTACGAGTCCAATTTGTTAACTCGAAAATGAAACAAATATATGAATATTACAAGAAACAATTATGTGAAATAATAATAGAATTCGAAACGAGGAATAAAACGAACAAATCAAATTTAACAAAAGTATCGTTGAAAGAGTATGAAATCTGTACCTTAATATAATACCAAAATAATTCACCAAAGCCAAATATAACCCGTTAGACTCCCTCAATCCGATCTAATTATCAAAATAAAATACAATACATATAATTAAACTATGAACTTATATAGTTTATATTTTCATAAATTCAGTAATTTTAATATACTATATTCAGTTTGTAATCAAAAGATACATTTTAATAATAATAACAATATTATAATATTATTTATCACTTTCCCCTTTTAATATATATATATATATATATATATATATATATATATATATATATATATATATATATATATATATATATATATAAATGGCACAAATTGACTGTTACAATTACTTTTTCTTAGTTCATATATATCATATATCCCAATTGTAAATTAAAATTTCATTAACAAATTCAATAATCAAACGACATAATAAAATTTTAAAATAGATTGCAAACACAACAAGAAAATAGATTGTAATTACAGCAGCAAAATAATTATTTTGTATTAAAAAATAGTCTAATAATTACCTTTGAGAAGAAGAATATGGTGAATAAAATTTTAATGATCTTGCTCTCAAACCCTTTTTAATTTCAGCCACGTTCCCTAGTTCTCCTTCTGCCTCTTTCTTTTGTTTTCGTTCTATTCCCACAACTCATCAGGCGTAATGAAATATAATTAGGTTTTAGTTATTTAATTATTAATTAACATGTTTTTATTAATTCTTTTAATTTTATTAGGGTTTAAAATTACACAAATTTAATTTAGACCCAATTAATTTTAATGGCCCAAATTAATGTAATATTTACTTATTATGGTCCAAATAAATTAACTACAGTTTGACCCAAATATAAGAAAAGTCCAATCTTACTAAGTTAATTATACATCACTTATTAATACTTATTAGCCCAAATTAATTAAATAACAAGTTTGACTCAAATACAAGACAAAGCCCAAATAATATGTTTTAAGAATATAGTTTTTTTTTTCTTCTGGGTATTACATTACCTCCCCCTTAAAAGGATCCTTTCCCCGGAATCAAAAGAGTAACAAAGATTTACTTGACATTAAAAAGGTGAGGATACTTTTGTTGAATAGTCTTTTACGCCTCCCAAGTAGCTTGGCGCTCCAGATAATTTAAGAAAAAATAAAATTAATATTTAATTATTAACAAAAATTCGGATTATTACAACAAATTTATCAATAAGTGGTCATAAAACATGATTTATTAACCTCATTAAAGTACTACGAGCATTAGTTAAACCAAAAGGTAACACTAACCACTCATATAAATCATATTTTGTTTTAAAAGAAGTTTTCCATTCATATCATTCTTTCATTCTAATTTGATGATATCCACTTTTCAAATTAATATAAAAAATACTGAAGACCCATGCAATTCATCAAGCATATCATCTAATCAAGGAATAAGTTGTCCATACTTTAGCGTAATATTGTTTACAGCTCGACAATCAATGCACATGAGCCACTTACCATCCTTTTTAGGAACTAAAATTGCTGGAACTGCACATGGATTCATGTTTACTCTTACGAACCCTTTCTCCATTAATTCACTAACTTATTTTTACAACTCCTTTGTTTCCTTGGGATTGCTTCGATAAATTGATTGATTTGGGATGGTAGCGTCGGGTATTAAATTAATCCGATGCTTAATGCCCTGAATAGGTGGTAAACACTGTGGTAGCTCCTCGAGAAATGCATTATCATAATCCTATAAAAGAGACACAACAACACTAGGTAACGACGAGTTAATCTGGTTAGTATTCAAACACGTCTCCTTATACAAAAGTATAATCATTGACTATTTAGAAATCAAAGGTCTCCTCAAATCACTCTTTTTTGCATAGATATTTGTTTTTCTATCTTCATCTTTTTTTCATCTCTTTCTTTTTCTCTTTTATTTTTTTCTCATTCATTTTCTTTTCTTCACTCTCTTTCTTTTGTATATGATCTTTTTGTAAATACAATTTATCCTCATGCCCTTGCTTCGGTGTCATTGGACAAAGAGTTAATCTTCTTTGATTGTGCACAAATGAATATTCATTCATAAAGTTGTCATGCTTCGCGCATCGATCAAACTACCCTGACCTCCCAAGTAACAAGTGTACTGCCTACATTGGAACTACGTCACACATCACCTTATCAATATATCTACCAATAATTCCTGCCTAGTTACTTTTACTTCGCTGCTGTCGTTGAGTCATTGCAAAAGATAAGGATGAGGATATTTGGTTGTGGGAAGCTCTATCTTCTCAACCATGGTAGTACTAGCAACATTAGTACAACTTCTCCCATCAATCATCACACAACATATTTTCCCATAAACAAGACACCTGGCGTGAGAGCGATTTTTCCATTGCTATATATTATCTTCCTTCACTTGTGTGCTAAGTGCTCTTTTAGTAACCATCACTGTGCCATGGATAATGATCTCATTCTCATCTACCTCCTCTAATGGTAGTATAGAATCAACATCGCTATTGTAATCCTTGGTCTCCAATTTCCCATTATCAAGTAAAATCCTGGCTCTTTGTTTCAAATATTGGCTTGAAATATGACCCCTTCCTAGGCATTTAAAACATCTTAGATCATTATTATGACCAAATGAAGATTAAGTTTTACCTTGATTTTCACGGCTGGTCGCTTCTTGTTTTGGCTCTACTTTGGGTTTGATCATGATTGAATTTTCTTCTTGCTTTGCATATTAGGCTTCCAAGATAACCCTATAGTGGAAATTGATCACTGGCCACCTCTCCTCTTGAGTTGCTTCTTAATTTTGATAGCCATGTGCTCCATAACCTCCAATTCCATATAGTGTTTTTGCTCCACCAAATCTGTAATCTCTCAATTTAAGTCTGTAATTTAAGTCTGCTGAAAATCGAGCTATTGTTGCCTCGCGGTCCTCCACTATGTTGGCTCTAGTCATCATCATCTTCGTCTCCTTGTAATAGTCTTCTACGTTCTGACTACCTTGTTTAAGATTATGTAAATTCCTGAAAAGATCTTAGTGGTAGTGGCTTGGAAAAAAATGTGTCTTCATTACAACTTTCATATCATCCCAGGTTTCAATCGGATGCTCTCCATATCTCATCCAATTAATCATCAGTTGATCTTACTAAGTGACGACATAGTCAGAAAACTCTGTGACTGCAAGTTTGACTTTCCTAAGCTCTAAATAATTGTGGCAGTCAAACACCCACTCCATCTTTTCCCACTCTAAGTATACCTCAGGATCACTTCTTCCTTGGAAAGCTAGAATTTTCATCTTGATGCTATTCAAGTTGTTATCTTCTTTATTCCGACCTCATCTATCCCTTGCTCCATGTCTCTGAGGAATGAAGTCAGTTTTACGGTCTTCTTCTTTGTTAAACTTACCATCATAGTAAGCCGCTTCCTCTGTTCTATCTCCTCTAGGCCATGCTCTTCCCTTTTGATGAGCACAAGGAGGGTTTTGAGATGATTTTCCTCGGTTAACGCTCATCTGATCTACCGCCATTTCTAACTTCTTGGAAAATTCCTTCATCATGGCCCCTAACGCAAACTTCATTTCAAACATTGGCGGGAATCTTCCAAAGTACCTTTATTCTTTATATAAAACATATTTTACTGCAAAGCAATAATTAGTAGAAAAAAAATTCCTCACCACTCACTTACGTGTTTTACTCAAGAATGACTCGATTGTGTATCACTCAATTGGCTTTTACCGTCGAATGATCTCACCATTCTTGCCTTTTTCACTCAAATATTCTCTTTTATAGGTTCTTTTTGAATTCACACAACAATATCACAGTTTACTATTTTAATTCAACAAGAACTTATCAATAACAAAATATAGTAGGTATAAGTCTTGGATTACCGACAAGGTTATGGGTTGAGCTTCTTGTAAACTTCGAATTTGCCAAATTATATCTCCCTTTCAAACTAAATAGCTTTACGAGTTGAATTCTTTAAACAAGGTGCTTGGTTGGACTATCGAGTGATTTAGTGATTTCCGACTGATTTACTTCTTGCATGACTTTAAATTTTCGGGAAAGCTAGTTAGGCTTGTAGAATTGTATGGCTTTGCTTGTTTGGAATTGATGATGATGTATTCAGTTGAAATCTTCGTTGGAAGGCTGTTATGCCACCCGAATTGGATGATTGAATGATTTAATTTTGTGGAACTTATCGCGCCTAAATTTTGGGTTAGAAAGCAATTGAAACAAACTAGGAATTTTTTTGATATTAAAATAAGAAAAATTAAAGGATAGATAACCCGCTATAAACTTAGCTCTGATGCCAACTGATAGACTCCACATCACGCTTACGTGAGATGGTCGTCTGGATCATTTCTAGCAAAGTTATATTGGTGGAACCCCAACGACACCGTAACCCTTCACTTATATTGAAGCGAGAACCTTAGTATAATTTAAATAAGGAAATGTGTGTTGAATAAAACTCCAACGACAATGACACCCCCAAATTCACTCTAATGTCTCGAATTCGGTGCTTCACGATCTATCACTAATAACATACTAATAACTTATAAAACGGAATAATAAAATAAATTACATCGACTTTATATAATTATCCTCGTCCCAAGGTCTCGCAACCGTTAGAAAAACATATTACATAACTTAAGTTTAATCACAACTCAATACATAATATTAAATAGGTATTATTACAACATAGTAATAACATCTAACATAAAGGATTAAAGCTATTCCATAGCCTTGCCCTTGCTTTTGTCCTTGCCTGAGGTACTGCTTTGCTCTGCCTTAACTGAAATGTTTTAGGGAAGCAATAATGAGTAACAAATTTGCCTAGCAAGTGATATAGAAATAAGGGTAAACATGTATATACAGCTCATGATCTCAAGGGTATAATAGTAAATGATAATTTAAGAATTTAAAAGAAATGTTAAAAACAAGAATAATCAATTGTTCCAAATCTGACCTTTGAATCGAAATAAGAGTCTCTATGGACTGAAGGATATTCAACAAAATTCAAAGGTTTCAATACTTTAAGGTTTAAAGAAAATTAAACACTGAGTAGTCACTAAAGACTAAGAACTTTTGCTAGAATTAATAATATTTAACTGACAATTCAATATAAACACGTACAATAAGTGATCAACCTATGGTACCCTACATTATGCATAATATTTAAATATATTGTTTGTGCGCACATCGGTTCCCCGATAATATAAAACTTCCCCTTCTAAGAGGGTTGTTCATCTCAGTAGATTTATAGATTACAAACCAAAGCAATTGGTTTGGACAACTTTCTAACTCATAGATGTTTGTCTAGCTGAATCAAATGGCTTAGAAACCTCTTTCAATACATTCATGAATAATAAGTTCGAGTTTACAACATGATTCAAGATATATAGTTTAAGTCGAATTTCAGAATATGAACGACGATTCATATAAGTATAAATATTTGCTCAATATAGATATGGTTGATATAACAACAACTCGAAACTTTCTCAATACGAGAAAAGGTTTAGATACTTGCATTTAATATAAGAATGAAGTTAGAGAAATTGCTTATTTCAAAATGATAGGTTAGAGAACTTGCCTTTACCATAGTTTACCAATCTATAGCTTATCAAAACTTCAAATTCCTATTGTACCATAATTATGTATATATATGTATTCGTTAGTTATTCAAACTCTATACATAAGCCAACAATCTCATACATGTTCGATTACGTAAGTAAATGAAAGTAGTATGCACACAAGCCAATCATGTTTGATGATAAAACATCTACTTTGTAAACAATCTTATTCGTTTATTAATAAAAAGTATTTATTTATTAAAGGCTTTTAATTATCTACATGATGCTGTTTTATAATATGTGATAAACCCATAGTTTTAAGCAATGCTTTTAGAATAATGATGATGATCATTTTAATGAGATCTAAATTCTTAGAAAGCTTATAACTAAAATAGTTCCCAATCGTTGGATTACTAAATTGGGGATTAGTGAATCCGGATAGATTGGTACATACGTTGCTTGCTCATTGGATGAGGATGATTGATCTCATGATCATTTGTGTGGAGACACTAAAGCAAGTATGTAGGTGCTTATTAGAGAATAAGTTCACTGAACGTGACTCGCTAAGGAATACCTAATGGAGTTTTACTTGCATGTCAATAGGAATTCCTGTAGTGATAGTAGTACAAGTGATCCTTGGACTTGAGATCATCATAGTATCTTGTGTATGATGAGTTATACTTTGACTTATTCCTTAAGACCCTTAGGGTATATCAAAGGGTATGCTTGGGTATAATAAGTTGTACATGGAGATAATGTATGATCAATAAAGAATCTACCACTTCTAGTAAAAGAAGAGAAATGTCCTATGTGATTCGATAAATGACAACTCAGTAGTCCTTGGCCAAGGCAGAATGAAATTAGAAAGGTGTTTCTACTTTGCATTATTTGGAGTTGTGCATTTAAGAGTCGAAATACATATAATTAAATAAAATAAGACTTGACAGAAATTCCATGTCTTATATTTAATTGGGACATTGTATGGTGGAAGGATTGAATTGTACGGTAACTATTTACTCAAAGGTTCTTTTATGATTAATGTTGAAATCTATATTATCTGGAAAGTCGTTGATCGCTAGGGAGGCTTATCCCTATTGTAGAATAAATATTATTTTTAAATAAATTATTAGTTTAATTTATTTATTTAAATAAGATTAGAATTTTTCTAATTGATTTATTCACAACCGGTTTAATATGGAGAACCTAAAGGGTCACACCATAAAAGGAAGAATAATTATTTAAGAAGTTAATGGCATAATCGTAATAATAAGTTAAGTATATTTAATTTAATCTATGGTGATAGAATAAATTAAATAGCTTAATATTTATTATTTAATATTTTAGAAATATTAAATATAAATTAATAAGAGGAGTCTTATTATTATTATTATTACTATTATTATTATTTAATTCCTAAAGGAGTTTGGGAATTAATTAATAAAAGTACTCTCAAATATCCTAATAGGATTAGGAGGCAAATTAATTAAAAGAGTTTAATTAATTATCCCTAATAAGATTAGGGAGCTTAATTAATTAAAAGGATTTAATTAATTAAATAAAACCCAATTCCTTAATTTGTTAAGGAGGGTTGCCTACATCTATAAATAAGAGGAGTCTTACTATGGGTGAAGGGGTTGTTGACTTTTACAACATACGTTATTCCAATTGTTGGAGAGTACGCTCCTTTTCTATAGAGATAGAAAAATTAGGATTTAGCCAACCACCCATCTTCTTGAATCCTTCTTCTTCCTTGGTGGATCACCTTTAGAGGCCAAACACTTGGGTGGCTAACGTTGATCAAAGGAAGGAACCAAACCCGGTGGATTCAAGTTGAACGCGAAAAGGATTGGAGGTGAACTTGTACCTGAGGAAGCTCGGATCTTCAAGGGTATGGTTCTTGTTCTTTCTTTTTCGTTTAATTAATAATTGTGCATAAAGGGTGATCCGATTTTATGGTTTGTAAAAATTTTTTAACTCTGATTTTTACACGCTTCCGCTAATTTTGTGCAATTTGATTGCGTTCATGAATATTACAAACCTAACAGTGGCATCAGAGCCAAACTTTTATGCGAATTATTAATTATTTTAATTCGATATGTATATTGATATGTGTTTAGAACAATTTAATTGGGCATATTTTTGTTGTATAAGATTTAATAATAATAATAAAGAAAACGAAAATCGGTATATTGTGATTTCGCTGTCCCGTTTCTGCAAATTCGCAGGTGTTACCGAATTCGTAACATGAATTTAGCATGGCCACCAGAAGCATGTGATATATGTAATATATATATATGATATATGATATTTACTAACCTTGTACATGCTCTCCAGGATATATTATACGTTATTATAATATATATATTTAAGTGGCCATGCTTAATCACATTCTGAATCACGGAATGTTTTGAGAATATATATATTATGATATATATTATTAATAATTTTATAATTAAAATAAAAAGTTTATTTTAATTTTAAAATTAAATTTCATGTTTACTAATTAGAGTTAGAATTGGATTCCATGATAACTAATTAGAGATGAAATTGGATTCCATGTTTCCTTAAATAAAGGAGTTTATTTAAATATGAAATAAGATTTCATATTATTCAAAATAAAAGAGTTTATTTGTGAATAGGAAAAAGAATCCGTTTTTTCTTAAATAAAGGAGTTTATTTAGATATGAAATAAGATTTCATATTATTCAAAATAAAGGAGTTTATTTGTGAATAGGAAAAAGAATCAGTCTTTCCTTAAATAAAGGAGTTTATTTAGATATGAAATAAGATTTCATATTATTCAAAATAAAGGAGTTTATTTGTGAATAGGAAAGATAATCCGTGTTTCCTTTGATGAATTTTTATTTTTTTTATATGGAATTAAATTCCATAATTAATTAAAATAAAGGAGTTTATTTTGATTAAAGTTTTTGATTAAAATAAAATAGTTTATTTTATTCAAAATTAGATAAATTAAAATAAAATAGTTTTATTTTGATTTAAATTTGGATTAAAATAAAGGAGTTTATTTTGATTCAAAAATAGATTTTATACTAACTAAATTTGCCCATTAAATGATATCAATATATATATATATATTAAATGTTAATTATTCATGAGATGAATATTATTTATTGATACATATGGTGATGTGTATGATAATAAATGAGATTGATTATGGACTATTGACCAATGTGATTGGATTTTATTTTAGTTGGATGCATGGATGTATGGGTTTTATTAAATGGGGTCTGCGTACCTCGTCTTCTCTAATTTTTCTTAATGTAAATTCTAACTCCCTCTTATGTACTTCCCCTTGACTGCTGATCAAGGTTTCTATTTTTTTAAATAGTTTTGTAATATGAATAGTTAGAATTAATTTTGAAGAATTGGAGATCAAGGAACAAGGAGCGCGTGAAGACCCGTTTGTAATGGAGCCCGGGTTTAAATGTAATAGTTACATTTAAATATTAATTTTTGCACCCTTAGGGTTTGACCTTTTGGTTCACTTGGTGGCTCTAGTGAACCAAACTAGAATAAAAGTCCATAATCAATCCAGGTAGAATATAGTATTCTATATGTGCATGCTTATACTATATATATATATATATATATATATATATATATTATGAAAACATGCTTTGCATGTTAATTAATATGACGCGTATTTTATATATATATGTGCATGCGCGCTAAACAAGATGAGACAAATTAATAGCAAACCCCTCAAATATTTTATATTAAGTTGTAACGTTCAAAGATATTTGGAATATCGAACGTCGCCTTCTAGCATGATAGAAACAATAGAGTATTGAATATTTAATATGAGTTTGTTGTGCACACACAAGGCAAGTATTAAATATTTAAGATGTTGTTTTTATTACATATGATGTTTATAAGGAATTGAACATTACTGCTTTGTTGTGCACACACAAGGGCTGTAGTTTTCTCTTCACTTATATGGAAATGTTGGGTATGACTTAACTTAAATCATTTTAGTTCGGATGTGCACACACTTGACCATTATGATTTAAGAGGCAAAATACAATGAGTTACATAGTTGATGTAATTGACAAGAGTTGTCTACCTATTTATTTATATATAGTTTGTTGTGCACACACAAGGCTATATACATTTGAAATGAGATCCTTATTCTCACTAGCAAATCTTTAATTAGATTTTGCCGAACTATATAAGTGAGGGTAATATAGTTTGAAGAAAATAGTGGGAGATACCAATTTAAAACAAGACCTAAATTATTTTGGTAATTAATAAAAGAATGTATGTTAAAATGTTGTTAATTATAAATTCATTTACAGAATTTTACAATGTCTAAATTACTATCACTGCGTAGAGTATTAGATGCTAAATTAATCGGACCGAATTAAACGGATTGGTTAAGGTAATTGAGAATAGTTCTCACGGTTGAAAAGCTATCTTATGTCCTTAATACGCCTATCCCTGCAATGGTTGCAGACAATGCCTCTGAGGAAGAGATTGCTACTTTTAGAAAGTGGCAAGATGATGCACAGTTGGCTCAATGCATCATGCTCGCATCCATGAGTAACGAGCTTCAGCATCAGCATGAAACTATGGATGTTCCTACTATATTCCTGCACATCAAGTAGTTGATGGTGAGGAAAGTAGGACTGGTAGATATCAGATATCTAAGGAGCTCTTCCGATCTAGAATGACCGATGACACTACAGTACAGATAAAAGTCCATAACATGATTAATTTGATTGAATAATTAGGACAACTGGTTTTGTCATGGATGGAGAGTTGAGCCAAGATTTGATCTTGCACTCACTCCCAGACTCCTTTCACAATTGTTGTGAATTTTTTTTATGAACAAGCTAAAGATCAGCCTCGCTGATTTGCTTAACATGTTGAAAAATATTGAGAGTCACTTTCCAACCAAGAAAAATCATGTCTTATTGGTAGGGGCCAAAGGATCTTCTGAAAAGAAGAATGATTCATAGAAGGTAAACAGAAAGGCGTAAACAAAGGATAATAAGAACAAAACTGATATGGATAGCAAAGGAGTTTGCTTCCACTGCAATAAGCCTGGACACTGGAAGGAAACTGCAAGAAGCATCTTGCAGAGGCTAACCAAAGAAGCTTAGTGAAGTTTTGGTTACAAATACAATTTTGTTCATGATTTAAAATAAATTTTTCTTTAAGTCAAGGTTCTATTTGGCTATTGGATACCGACTTTGATTCTCATAAATATAGATTTATGAAGGGACCAAGTAGAAGTAGAAAGCTAAACAAATATAAGTAAATCTATGTGTGGGAAATGAAGGAAAGGTTGCTACATTAGCCATAGGAACTTATAGTTTAGCAATTTCTACGGGCAAGTCTATTAAGTCAATAAGTTGTTATTGTATTCCAGTTCTCGTTGGAAACATTATTTCCATTTTATTGTTGGATAATGAAATCTTTGGTATTATATTTAAGAATAATTGTTGTTCTATTTATAATAATAATGTTTTGTATAGAACTCAAATATTACTTAATGGATTTTGTATACTTGACTTACGTGAAAAATATATTTTTAGCAAATTGAACAAACTAATATAAGAAAAGGAGATGATCATTCAAAGAGTTGAATGCATGTATTTGTTGAAATACAAGTGTAAATTATTTGAAAGGTTCAAAGAATTCAGAAGTGAAACAAATTGACAAAGTATTAAGATTCTTTGATTAGATCAAGGAATAAATACTTGTGCAATAAGTTTTTAGATCATCTCAAATGGTTTTCTCACAATGGACGCCTCCTGATAAGCAATAATTGATTGATGTATCTGAATGGAAAAATCGTACCTTGTTGGACATGGTGCAGTCCATAATGATTTTACCGACATTCTAGTATCCTTCTAGGATCATGTCCTAGAAATGGCTGCATATATACGAAAAGGTAACATCAAAATCTGGCTCCAAGACTCCATAAAAGTTATGGACAAGGAGGATTCCTAATCTTAAGTATGTTAAGATAAGGTTTTGTCCAACTTATGTGAAACGGTTTCAAAGGATAAGCTTGGGACAAAATTTGACAAGTACATATTTGTGGGACATCCTAAAGTAAGTTTAGGGCATATGTTCTATAATCCTACTTAGCAAAAGGTGTTTGTTGCGAAACATGCTGCCTTCTAAGATAAAGGTGTTTATCATTGAAGGAGCTAGTGGGAGGATAATACATCTTGAAAAGTTCAAGAACCACAAAACACTACAAGTCAAATAAGAGGAACCTATAGATAGACCTATTGTACCACAACCGAATCGTAAATCTGGAATAGTACCGAAGATACCTAGGAGGTATGGATTCATCATGGATGATGATGATGAGGTACGTATCATAGAAGATGATGATCCAGTTACATACGATGAGGTAAGAGTTGTAGACACTCAGAGAAATGGATTGAAGCAATCTTCTCAAAAATGGAACATTCATTTTGATATGATAATCAAAAGAGTTTGATTTTATCAAAAACAAGAATAAACCTAGTGTGTACAAAAGGGTCAGTGGGAGCGTCGTGACATTTCTGGTATTATATGTTGATATAATACGGATAAGGAATGACATGCCAATGCTAAAATCAATAAAGATAAAGTTGTCTAAACATTCCTCCATGAATGATTTGGGAAGAGCATCTTAATTGGGGATGTAAATCTATATAGATAGATTTAAAAGGATGCTCAACTTAACCCAAGGAACTCATATTCATTTGATGCTAAAGTCGTTTAGCATGGCAAACTCCATGGGATGTCTCATGTTGATGAGCCATGGAGTGTATCTCTCTTAATAGTCCCATAGACTCCTAAAAGAGAGATCGCATGAGTGACAATCATGTACACAATGAAATATACGTAACCTGATGTTGATCAGTCATATTCTGGAGAAGTTCACTGTGAGACAGTGAAAAACATCTTAAAGTACTTAACCAGCACTAAGGATGTGATATAATTCATGGCGGGTCTGAATTAAAACTAGAGGGCTTAACAGACTCAAGTTTTTCAGACAGACCAAGACGACAGAAAATCCACTTTAAGGTAAAGGGTTACCTTGAACGGTGGTGCAGTGAATTGGAAAGGTTCCAAACAACAAAAAGTTGTTGGTTTAGTGATAAAGACAAAGTATATAGCTATAAATGAAGCTACAAGTTGATTGTTTGGATGAAAAGTTCATTACAGAACTAGGAATAGTTCCTAAGTCTCATCTTAGATCTAAACATGTGTTGTGGCACTTTCATTTGATTATAAGAATCATTGAAAGATGAGAAATCACTATAGAGATAGTGAACTCTCAAGAACAATATTACATATCCATTAACTGAAGCTTATCCAACAGCAGGATAATCGTCACTTAGAGAAGAAGAGTATGAGATACCATGACGATTGGCTTTAGTGCAAGTGGGAGATTGAAAGTAGTATGCACACAAGCCAATCATGTTTGATGATAAAGCATCTACTTTGTAAACAATCTTATTTGTTTATTAATAAAAAGTATTTATTTATTAAAGGCTTTTAATTATCTACATGATGCTGTTTTATAATATGTGATAAACCCATAGTTTTAAGCAATGCTTTTAGAATAATGATGATGATCATTTTAATGAGATCTAAATTCTTAGAAAGCTTATAACTAAAATAGTTCCCAATCGTTGGATTACTAAATTGGGGATTAATGAATCCGGATAGATTGGTACATACGTTGCTTGCTCATTGGATGAGGATGATTGATCTCATGATCATTTGTGTGGAGACACTAAAGCAAGTATGTAGGTGCTTATTAGAGAATAAGTTCACTGAACGTGACTCGCTAAGGAATACCTAATGGAGTTTTACTTGCATGTCAATAGGAATTCCTGTAGTGATAGTAGTACAAGTGATCCTTGGACTTGAGATCATCATAGTATCTTGTGTATGATGAGTTATACTTTGACTTATTCCTTAAGACCCTTAGGGTATATCAAAGGGTATGCTTGGGTATAATAAGTTGTACATGGAGATAATGTATGATCAATAAAGAATCTACCACTTCTAGTAAAAGAAGAGAAATGTCCTATGTGATTCGATAAATGACAACTCAGTAGTCCTTGGCCAAGGCAGAATGAAATTAGAAAGGTGTTTCTACTTTGCATTATTTGGAGTTGTGCATTTAAGAGTCGAAATACATATAATTAAATAAAATAAGACTTGACAGAAATTCCATGTCTTATATTTAATTGGGACATTGTATGGTGGAAGGATTGAATTGTACGGTAACTATTTACTCAAAGGTTCTTTTATGATTAATGTTGAAATCTATATTATCTGGAAAGTCGTTGATCGCTAGGGAGGCTTATCCCTATTGTAGAATAAATATTATTTTTAAATAAATTATTAGTTTAATTTATTTATTTAAATAAGATTAGAATTTTTCTAATTGATTTATTCACAACCGGTTTAATATGGAGAACCTAAAGGGTCACACCATAAAAGGAAGAATAATTATTTAAGAAGTTAATGGCATAATCGCAATAATAAGTTAAGTATATTTAATTTAATCTATGGTGATAGAATAAATTAAATAGCTTAATATTTATTATTTAATATTTTAGAAATATTAAATATAAATTAATAAGAGGAGTCTTATTATTATTATTACTATTATTATTATTTAATTCCTAAAGGAGTTTGGGAATTAATTAATAAAAGTACTCTCAAATATCCTAATAGGATTAGGAGGCAAATTAATTAAAAGAGTTTAATTAATTATCCCTAATAAGATTAGGGAGCTTAATTAATTAAAAGGATTTAATTAATTAAATAAAACCCAATTCCTTAATTGTTAAGGAGGGTTGCCTACATCTATAAATAAGAGGAGTCTTATTATGGGTGAAGGGGTTGTTGACTTTTACAACATACGTTATTCTTATTGTTGGAGAGTACGCTCCTTTTTTACAGAGATAGAAAAACTAGGGTTTAGCCAACCACCCATCTTCTTGAATCCTTCTTCTTCCTTGGTGGATCACCTCTAGAGGCCAAACACTTGGGTGGCTAACGTTGATCAAAGGAAGGAACCAAACCCGGTGGATTCAAGTTGAACGCGAAAAGGATTGGAGGTGAACTTGTACCTGAGGAAGCTCGGATCTTCAAGGGTATGGTTCTTGTTCTTTCTTTTTCGTTTAATTAATAATTGTGCATAAAGGGTGATCCGGTTTTATGGTTTGTAAAAATTTTTAAACTCTGATTTTTACACGCTTCCGCTAATTTTGTGCAATTTGATTGCGTTCATGAATATTACAAACCTAACAGTAAAGACATATGTCGAGTTCTATTTTAGTTGCACAATCAGACCACACAGTAGCATCTTATCAAACCACATCGTCACTTTTGACTTTGTTTTAGAACTTATTTATAAACTTTAGAGTTTTGTGATTTTATATAACCACCACACCAATAAACACTTAAAACATGATTAAGCCTCTATTTTATAGTTTAAACTAGCAATGTAAGTAAGCTGCCATGATTAGAAATCAAATAAACTAGTCAGGACTTTCTGTTATACAGCGCAGCTGCGCTGCAGTTTGGCCTGGGATAGGTGCAGCTGCGCCGTCCCCTAGCCAGACCAAACTTGAGTTTTTGATGTTTGATTCTCATTTCTCTTTTAGCACGCAAGGGCATCAACATATAACAAATATACACTTAAGAGGTCTTGTGTTCTTCTAAGATTATTTCAAGTTCATCTTTATATATTATGGTTCTAGGTTAGAATTTCTAATGAATTAAGGCCAAATAAGTCCATTAAATCATGGGGCCAACTACATTAACCATATATTAATGTAATAAGATTATAGACCTAGTAATATGCGTGCTCGCATGTATTCACATTATTTACACATAGTTAATGTTGTTCTCCCCTTGAAAACTTGAATAAAATCATGCTTGAACGATTTTATGTTATGTCATACTAAATGAATGCTCATATATGTCATGTTTAGGGGTATAAAGAGTACTAGCATGCCTTCCTATATGTTCAAAATATAACTACACAACGTTATGAAACTTAGATTGCAAAAATGTTCGAGTTTGCCTTTGAAATTATTTTAAACCAAGCTAACGCAATTTAGCACATACGAAGCCACTTTGAATCAAATTTCATGCATAACTAGACCATATACACATGTTAACATGGGTCAGAACTTGAAGTAAACAATTTCTATCAAGTTTGTTTTCCAAAGTTTAAGTTTTCTTTAAAACCAAGTTAACACAAGTGAATGATAAGCAAAACAACTTTAAATTTCATCCGATGCTCATTTATATGCATAACTCAGCTATAAACATAAGCTACAAGGTTCAGTACTTCATATACCATAGATTTCATCAATTTAACTTTTCAAAGTAGAGATGATACAAGCATGATGTAAGCATGACATCATCCTTAAAGAAAAACAAAGATGATGTCACCTGGTGGAAGATGATTGAGGGACTAAGGTAAAATTAATGAGGTACTAAAGTGTAATTAACCTAGGTACCAAACTATAATAAGCCGAGCCCCTAACGTGCAATTATCGAAGCTATGTTTTCCTATAAATAGAGAGCTAAGTTCATTAGTTCTTCACCAATTTACAAAACCAAGTTATAATCAAGAGTTAGAAAGAGAGAGTTCTTGTGAGTATACTTTGAGTGTAGTGCAATATTTCCTCAAGATAATCTCCACTATTCCATTCATAACTACTCTCCTATTAAGGTAAAAGATGTTATTTTTTTATACTCATAAGGGTAGTCATTCTATTTCTTATTAATTTTTGGGAATAACCTGTCTACGCGGATTACCTCATACCTGGTGAAAAGCCCTTTGTATTCATTCTTTATTAAATTGTGAAAATGATTTGTCTACGCAGATTACCGCATGATGGGTGAAAATCCATTTGCAATTTTGTATATTATTTCATTTCATATTCCTAAATCTAAACTTACTATGGTAAGTATTGCTTCTATAATTCTAATCTTTTCATGTCGGGGTACTATTAATTTGGGGTACTATTCACGATAAAATTGGTTTCTTTTTTTGTCCAAATTATCTTTGATATATGAATCTTATTCTTAAATTTGAATCCACGTTTTGATCATCATGTTGATCATTTGGACATTCTTGAACTCTAGATAAATTGAATTATAAATCTCTAATATTTATCATTGATCTCACTTGATTCATTCTTTATATCATTGTTATAATCCTCAGACTTAAATTGTGGTTAAAGTTATCTTTGGCCCGTAGTGCAAAGATTAACTGTTGATTGGTATGATTATGACCAGGAACTGTGTATTGGTGTAATCATGACATTTAATGTTACAGATAAAGACTTGTGATAAAAGTTCACTTTGGCCCGTAGTGCAAAGAAGAATTGTTGATTGATATCTTTAGTCGTAGTGCAAAAAAGAACTATTGATTGATATCTTTGGCCCGTAGTGCAAAATAGACAATTGATTGATATGATCAAGACAATTGATATTACTGTTGAATATATGTGGCCCGTAGTGCAAAGATAGACAATTAATTGGTATGATCATGACCATTGTTGTTACTGTTGATCGATTTCACAATCAAAACATACGTGCAAGTATACACGGTCAACAAGTAATAAAGGGAAAGAATAGTATCGTTCCCATGAGGAATTATTTAATAAAAATCACGAAGTACTAGTTCTTAACCAAACTAATTTTATTTAAACAATAGATTTAATGTTGTGAATTAAAATAAATAATTAAACTATTACTAAATACCACTAGATTAAAATCAGGTTATGGAGATTTAAGATCACAACATCACTTATTGTTTCACTTATATTACACCACTTCTTATTAATTATGCTCACTATTTTGGATTGTTAATCAGGAACTTATTAGTATTTATAACCACCTTCCGATACATCACAAACATATTAATCCAAATCCACAGTTGATATAATTGAATTAAACACCCTAATTAACTAATTCACTATATTCCTTCAAATTTAGATTTTCTTTCTATTGTAGTGGAGGTGGACACAAGAGCTCCAGTGCGTATGCTGGACTTGGAGCATAAATGTAAGACCCCGAATTTTATGAAATAAACGTATTCAATTTTTCTATTTAGTAAATAATTAAATTGATAAAAGTTTAAAGTTATGGGTGAAATGTACAAATTTTGCAAAATAAGCAAGTGGTTATAAAATATTCATTGTTGTCGGGGAATATTCATTTGGTCGTGGAATATTCTTGTAATCGGGGAATATTCGTACGACGGTGTGACCATTTGTGGACCCCATAACAGAATAACTGTCGGATGAAGGAAACGACAAGAATGAGTTTTCTAAAATTAATGGCGTAGTTGTTACCGTTAACACTGTTGAAATACCAGGTGGTTAAAATACAGTAATACGCGTGGTTGCACAGTAGCACACGGTATTGCACAATATTTTTGAATTATTGATTCTTACGTAAAAGGCACTACTGAATAATTGTTACATTAATTATTGTTTAATATTTTATTTTATTAATTCAATAATTGCTTCGTTGATATTTTATATTATTGTTGTTTCAATAATTGTCATTGCACAGTATTTCCCATTATCGGATCAGTACTTCGTATTATTTGAATAATATTATTAGATAGCATTATTGACAATGTCTAAGGAAGTTCTGTTTAGGAAAGGGGTTTGGTCACCTAATTGCGCACCAGTAAGGAGAAATCCTTATCGGAAAGCCTCCTCTTTCCTAGGAACGACCTGATTGTCATAATTGTGATTCTGTAATATTATTTGTGAATAATTAATTATTAATTTATATGATAAGGAAATATTTATTTTTATGTGGATATAAGTAAACGAATTAATGTTGAGGTGTTTTATCAGAATTTTATCAGGATAGAGGTGTTAAAAATCATCCGTATGTTGATTTCAGACATTTTCTGATTGGAATTTGGAAAAACTTTCTTCTACAAAATTGTTGAGAATTAAATTTTCTATGGAATAGACATGAGATTCAATTTTTTCTGATAAATGAGCTATTTATTATGAATTATTGAAGTTTCAGAAATAAATATTTTTTATTAAAAACATGGTTGGTCCCCACTTTTGGTTGGTGTAGAAAATATAAATTTTGGTGGGCCCCACTGGTGGTGGCTGAATTTTGGTCTAAGAGCTGTGCGTAGAAAATTTTTGAAAAAATATTATTTTTTAATTTAGTCTGCTTTGGCGTTCTAATATTTTCCTATAATTAGGGTGTTTTGTTAGAATTGAAAATCACACAAGATCATAAGCTTTCTCTCTATATTATCGAGCGTATTTTGTGAGTATTTAGATAATTTGAGAGTTGTTATTCAGTGCAAGTTTCCTTCAACGTTATATCCGGTATTTCAGTCAGAAGTACTGTTCTTTTGAGGTGAGGGATGGTAAGGGATGTTATTTTCTTTGTAAATGCTATTATTTCGTTCAATATCATTATGCCAAAATATTGGTATGAATTTTATTATAAAAATTTCACCTTTTTATGTTGAGTTTACTATTCACGTATACGGCACTATTCACGTATACGACACTATTCACGAATACGGTACACGAAGTATGATTTTTCTTGTGGAATTTTTACCTTTTCGTGTTGGAGTTACTATTTACGTATACATGAACTATTCACGAATACGACATTATTTACAGAAAAATGAAATTTTCTCTTCTTTGTCTAAGATGTTTATTATGGTTACTATCTTTGATTGTATCCATGTTTTGATCTTCATTCTTAAATTTACTCCAATATGGTTTATTACGGTGTATTTTTGAACTTGGATTATCTAAAGTAAGAATCCCTAATATTTATCCTTTTATCTCACTAGATTAGTTTCTTTATGATATTTTTCATCATCCTCAGTCCTAAAGGGTGATATAATTGAATATCTTTGGCCTGTAGTGCAAAGATGAATGAGTACCTGATGAATGTCTTTGTCCCGTAGTTCAAAGATGAACAGGTGTTGAGATGAACATGACCAACTGGTGATACGAATGAATATCTTTGGCCCATAGTGCAAAGATGAATATTTGATTCAAGATGTATATTGATTGATGTCACAAAGATAAATTCATATTTTGATCATATTGTTTTTAGTAACATATATAACATTTTTATAATCCTTGTGATGAAATTTCTCTTTCATTTAGGTGTAAATGTGGGTATATTATTAGTATGGTCGTGACTATGGGTTCTCTTTGGCCAGTAGTGCAAAGTTGAATTATTGACTAGTATGATCATGACCATTGAATTTACAATTGAATATCTTTAGCTTAAGTGCAAAGTTGAATTGATCAAAATGGTTATAATTATTGTTTACATAAATTCTGAAATAATTATGTATTTCTTTGAGATATTAATATCTTTGGCCAATAGTGCAAAGATGACCTGTTGTTGAATATCTTTGGCCCGTAGTGCAAAGATGACCTGTTGTTGAATATCTTTGGCATGTAGTGCAAATAGGAACTGTTGATGAATATCTTTGGCCCATAGTGCAAAGATGAATTTATTAGTATGATTATGAACAAGAACTGTGATTTGGTATAACCATGATCTTTGATATTTCAGGTAAAGACATGTGATGAAAATTATCTTCGTCCTGGATGAGAAAAGGAATTTAGAACTACAATTATGATTATGAGTTATTCACGTGATTGTGGACATGAACTATTGATTGATGTTACAGGGTTAAAATATTGTTGGTGGACTTTTAACATGGAGAAGATAATAGACTTTATGGTCTATTTGACTCTTCTACTGGATTACTCGTTCCGCTGCAACTATGGTTGAAAAGTTTTATCATCTACCATATGTTCTAAATCTCTGATTTATTATTGGCGAAGGCTATTGATAATTTAATTATCTTTAGTCGTGATATTCTTTACTGGGCTATTTGTGCTCACCCTTTTGCTTCACAATTCCTTTCAGGTAATAAGAGTGTAGCTGGGTCGAGCGGGGGTAAAAGGGGAATAGAACAGTGGTCTATAGCTGTTGAGGTTTCCCCTAAAATAGTATGGAACTAATTTTATTAAGAATTTTAGATAAATATGTTGTAATTTTTAGGTCATTTAACCGTTGATTTTGGTGAACCGAATAGGGCGAGGTTAACCCAACTTTAGAAGGGTATTTTGCCACTATCCTACAAGATGTCTAATGACCTACGACTTCATGTTATTATAAGATAGAGTTGTGCACATCCACTTGCTGATTATATCTATGAGTACTACCTATATAATCTTAGAGTTTGGTTGAAATATAATTCTCAATTGAAGACTATGGAGATATTTATATGGCAAGAGAAGACTCACCATTGGAAAGAACATGATAGTAATCTTCTCATTTTTCTTTGGGGTCTATTGGTTCAACCAAGGATAATTCTCGAGTCATATGATATCTACTATAACTTAGATGCATGGTCTCCCATGTACGAAGGTTTTCTTAAGCATTTCCAAAGATTTTAATTTCTAAAATAGTTATTGATTGTACCTTTATGTAAGGTACCATTGTAAGGTATCAATGTGACGTGCTATCCAGGTAAAGGGATGAGAGTCACAGTTGGTATCTATTTGTATTAAAACTCACACATAAGTGTTGTCATATTTTGCATGACAATTGTAATAATGAAGTTTGTATTTGGAAATTGCATTGAGTATATTTCGTGGCGACTTAGAATAGGTTGTGTGGATTGGACCTATTTTGGGGGCGTTACTTTTGGTATCAGAGCTTAGGGATATGGTCGCTGGAAGAAATCTGAGTCTAGAACTAGGAGGGGAAAGATTAGTAATATACTTCGCTAGTTTGTGACTTACCTAAGCTGAAATTTCTTACTTGATAAGTTGACAAATTATGATTTATCAATTAACCTTTGTTTTGAAGCTGTATTTTAGAATGAGCAATGGAGAAATCATAATGACAAGGAAGATGGAATCTGAAATGAAAGCAAGGTATTCTCAACTCTTTGAAATACCAGGTACGTAAATTTCGGGGACGAAATTTTATAAGGAGGGGAGATTGTAAAACCCAAATTTTATGAAATAAAAGTATTCAATTTTTTTATTTAGTAGATAGTTAAATTGATAAAAGTTTAAAGTTATGGGTGAAATGTGAAAATTTTGCAAAAATAAGCAAGTGGTTATAAAATATTCATTGTTGTCAGAGGATATTCATTTGGTCGTGGAATATTCTTGTTGTCGGGGAATATTCATATGACAACGTAACCATTTGTGGGCCCCATAATAGAATAACTGTCGGATGAAGGAAAAGACAAAAATTAGTTTTCTAAAAATAACGACGTAGTTGTTACCGTTAACACTGTTGGAATACCCAATGGTTAACATACTGTAATACGCGTGGTTGCACAGTAGCACACGGTATTGCACAGTATTTTAGCATTATTGATTCTTGTGTAAGAAGGCACTACTCAATAATTGTTACAGTAATTATTGCTCAATATTTTATTTTATTGATTCAATAATTGCTTCGTTGATATTTTATATTATTGTTGTTTCAATAATTGTCACTGCAGAGTATTTCTCATTATCAGATAAAAAATTCATATTATTTGATTAATATTATTAGATAGCATTATTGGCAATGTCTAAGGAAGTTCTGTCTAGGAAATGGGTTTGGTCACCTAATTGCTCGCCAGTAAGGAAAAATCCTTATCGAAAAGCCCCCTCTTTCCTGGAAATGACCTGGTTGTCATAATTGTGATTCTGTAATATTATTTTTATGTGGATATAAATAAAGGAATTAATGTTGAGGTATTTTATTAGTATTTTGTCGGAATAGAGGTGTTAAAAATCATCTGTATGTAGATTTCAGACATTTTTTGATTGGAATTTAGAAAAACTTTATTCTACAAACTTGTAGAGAATTAAATTTCCTATGGAATAGACATGAGATTCAAATTTTTCTGATAAATGAGATATTTATTATGAATTATTGAATTTTTGAAATAAATATTTTTTATTAAAAACATATGTGGGCCCCACTTTTGGTTGGTGCGAAAAATCTAAATTTTGGTGGGCCCCACTGGTGGTGACAGAATTTTGGTCCAAGAGGTTTGCGTAGAATTTTTTTTAAAAAATATTATTTTATTAATTTAGTCTACTTTGACGTTCTAGTATTTGCCTATAAATAAGGTGCTTAGTTAGAATTAAAAATTACACCAGAATCATAATCTTTGTCTCTCTATATTATCGAGCGTATTTTGCGAGTATTTAAATAATTTGAGAGTTGTTATTCAGTGCAAATTTCCTTCAGCGTTATATCCGATATTTTAGTAAGAAGTACTGTTCTTTTGAGGTAATGAATGGTAAGGGATATTATTTTCTTCGTAAATGATGTTATTTCGTTCAATATCATTATGCCGAAATATTGGTATGAATTTTATTATGATATTTTCACCTTTTTATGTCAAGGTTACTATTCACGTATACGATATTATTCATGAATACGGTACTATTCACGAGTACTATTCACGAAGTATAATTTTTCTTGTGGAATTTATATCTTTACGTATCGGGGTTACTATTCACGTATACGACACTATTCACAGAAAAATAAAATTTTCTCTTCTTTGTCTAAGATGTCTATTATGGTTATTATCTTTGATTGTATCCATGTTTTGATCTTCATTATTGAATTTTACTCCACTAAGGTTTATTATGGAGTATTTTTGAACTTGAATTATCTAAAGTACGAATATCTAATTTTTGTTCTTTTATCTCACTGGATTCATTTCTTTAAGATATTTTTTTAATCATCCTCAGTCCTAAAGGGTGATATAATTGAATACCTTTAGCCTTTAGTGAAAAGATGAATGAGTACCTGATGAATGTCTTTGGCCCGTAATGCAAAGATGAACAGGTGTTGAGATGAACATGACCAACTGGTGATATGAATGAATATCTTTGGCCCGTAGTGCAAAGATGAATATTGATTGATGTCACAGAGATAAATCCATGTTTTGATCATATTGTTTTGATTAACATATATAACATTTTTATAATCCTGGTGATGAAATTTCTCTTTTAATTGAGTGTAAATGTGGGTAGATTATTGGTATGATCGTGACTATGATTTCTCTTTGGCCAGTAGTGCATAGTTGAATTGTTGACTAGTATGATCATGACCATTGAATTTACAATTGAATATCTTTAGCTTAAGTGCAAAGGTGAATTGATCAAAATGGTTATAATTATTGTTTATATAAATTCTGAAATGATTATGTATTTTTTTGAGATATTAATATCTTTGGCCAGTAGTGCAAAGATGACCTGTTGTTGAATATCTTTGGCCTATAGTGCAAAGATGACCTGTTGTTGAATATTTTTGGCCTGTAATGCAAAGATGAACTGTTGATGAATATCTTTGGACCGTAGTGCAAAGATGAATTTATTAGTATCATTATGAACAGAAACTATGATTTGGTATAACGATGATCTTTGATATTTCAGGTAAAGACAGGTGATAAAAATTATCTTCGACCTAGATGAGAAGAGGAATTTAGAACTACAATTATGATTATGAGTTATTCACATGATTGTGGACATGAACTATTGATTGATGTTATAGGATTAAAACATTGTTGGATGACTTTTAAGATGGAGAAGATAATAGACTTTATAGTCTATTTGACTCTTCTAATGGATTACTCGTTCCGCTGCAACTATGGTTGAAAAGTTTTATCATCTATCATATGTTCTAAATCTCTAATTTATTATTGACGAAGGCTATTGATAATTTAATTATCTTCAGTCGTGATATTCTTTACTGGGTTATTTGTGCTCACCCTTTTGCTTCACAATTCTTTTCAGGTAATAAGAGTGTAGCTGGGTTGAGCGGGGGTAACAGGAGAATAGAACGGTGGTCTATAGCTGTTGAGGTTTTCCCTAAAACAATATGAAACTAATTTTATTAAGAATTTTAGATAAGTGTGTCGTATTGTTTTAGACTATTTAATTAGTTGTTCAATTATTGCTACAGTAATTGCTACATTATATCTCACGTTATTTCATTCAATTATTGTCAATATTTTATATATTATTAAGTCAATAATTGAGAGGACAAAATTATTAATATTATTATTTGCAATATTAACGATGTCTAGAAGTTCTATCAAGGAGAGGTTTGGTCACCTAATTGCGTGCCAATAGAGAGAAATCCTTATTGGAAAGCCCTCTCTTTTCTGGGAACGAACTGGTCGATTAATATTGTGAATTATAATAAAGGTGATAAATGTTGTTAAAATTATTAAGGTTATTTTTATGAAGTTTTACTTATTTTATGGATTCCCATTTGCCCATTTTTCAAAATAATCGGTAGAAAGTTTTTCATTATAAAAGGTGGAGCCCACATGTGATGATGACACATGGGGCCCACATGTTTATGACTTTAGGGGAGGTTGGCTGAGAAGTTGTCCACGGGTTGTTGTTGGTTTATATATATATATATATATATTATATTAATTTTGTTATATATATATATATATATATATATATATATATATATATATATATTTTGAAAGGCTGGCAAAGTTGATTCACGGGAGGCATCCCGTGATTTGTTATATATATATATATATATATATATATATATATATTATATTTTATATTTTATTTAAAATATTTTGTTTTAAATCTGGATCGTCCGTTTAAAAGTAAATCAATCTGGACCGTTCATGAATTAGTTACTATGCAGCCCATTCTTCTATAAATAGAAGGTCATTCCTTCATTATTTCTTACGAATTCACTGAAACTCTAGAGAGAGAAATTATAGAGAAACTATAGAAAAGTATTCTGCTACTTCCCTACTCTTATATCCAGTTTCTTTTACGGTAAGGGATATTATTTCTTTTATATTCATGAAGAGAACTTCTGTTATTCCATTATTTATTATTCGGTTGGAATAACCTGTATACTCGGGCTACCCTATACTTGGTAAAATTCTTCTGTTATTCCATTCGTTATTATTTTGTTGGATTATCCTGTCTGTGCGTTTTACGCCGGACCTGATTTCGTTTTTATTATTCTGTTGGAATATCCTGTCTGTGCATTTTACGCCGGACCTGATTCCGTCTTTATTATTCTGTTGGAATATTCTGTCTGTGCATTTTACGCCGGACCTAATTCCGTCTTTATTATTCTGTTGGAATATCATGTCTGTGCGTTTTATGCCAGACCTAGTTCCGTTAATTATTTTTCTGTTGGAATAACCTGCCTGTGTGGTCTATCGCATGCCTGGTGATTTCTTTTGTTATTCTATTCCTTATTATACTCAGTTGGTTAAAGTTTTGACTTCTATACTCCATGAAATTAGTGGAATATCCTTGATATTTGCGCTTCATCCAGTATCTTTTCATGGAAATATTCTTCTGAGCATTCTTGAATTTTACTCTACAAAGCAGTATCATGTTGACAATTTGGACGTTATTGGTTCCTGGATAAATTAATTCTTGGACTTGTTTTATTGAATTCTTATATCATTGTCATCATCCTCATGTTTATATTTTTGAAAGTCATCTGTGGCCTGTAGTGCATAGATGGACTTGGTATGATTATGACCAGGGATTATTCGGTGTAATCATGACCGTAATGTTACAAATGATGTGGTAAAAGTCCTCATTGGCCCGTAGTGCATTGATGGACAGTTGTTAGCATGATCATGACCATTAATGAATACACAAATATTCCTGGCCCGTAGTGCATGGATAATTATGGTCGTGATACTAAAGAATATCCTTGGCTGTAGTGTAGGGGTGATTCGATGATGTGAATTATTTATTAAGCTGAGTCTCAGCGATATAAGTGATGAAAAACCTTTTAAATCATAAAAGATAGTAGATTTTATTCTCTACTTGACTCGTTTAATGGATTGCTTGTTCTGCTACAGTTGAACTTGATATTTGTTATATTATATCAGTTTAACACTGTTTAAGGCTAATGATAATTTATTCTACATTATCTTAGTCATAATATTTCTTACTGGGCTAGTTGAGCTCACCTTTTCTTTCACTGTTCTCTTAAGGAAATGAGAATATAGCTGGGACGAGTCGGGGAACGGAGTGATGGACCAGATGATAGTATTAGTAGTCCTCATTATTCTGTTAAATAGTGTGACAATAAATATAATGAGGACTTATTCTGAGAGTGGATATTGTCTAGAAGACAGTATTTGTATTAAAACTCATAGCTCTCTTGTTGTATATTAAAGATTGTATTTGTATTCTGTACCATGTATTTGGCGACTCAGAATATGTGATGTTTACCTATTTTGGGGGCATCACATAAAGTATCATTGGTTTGGAGTGTGATTATTGTTATTTTTATTGAAACTCGCAACTTATGTGTTGCCGTATTTTGCACGACAATTTAATAGTTGTAAATGGGAAGATTTGTATTTGGATTTAATAGTGTGTATTTGACAACTCAAAATGGGTTGTGTGGACCTATTTTGGGGGCGTCGCGCTATCCACTCCCTCCCCACCATTTCCATAGCCATCATCATTAAACTCTGAGTTTGGGGAAGAAGAAATAGGCTAGGCCAATGGCCTATTACGTCTAATAAAAGAAATGGGACTAACAATATGGGACAAGGCCTATTAAAACACTGCATTTTCCAAATGGTACTAGTATACTTAGGTTTATTTCCTTTTTGGCTTACAAAAATGCAATTCTAATGTATTAATATTATTACTTTGAGATAAGTTAGGGGTATATATATATATATATACCTAATCATATAATCCATGTAAATTGGGTTAGTCCCAATAATATTTAATTTAGGTTAGAATATAATTCAGTTGGGTATTACCAACTCATTATTTTTCATAAACTTTATTGCCTCAATTACACATAAATATCAAAATTAATATTAACATCCAATATTTATTAATTCAATCTGTCTCCCATAATTTTAAAATATACATATTTAATTAAGTCTCCACGTAATATAATGTCACACAAGCTTCTTTATATAACTTTGTAAATTATATAATTCAAACTTACTTTTACCACATGATCTTATAGAATATTTATTCATATAATAATGTCACACATTATATTACTATTCTATATATCTCATATTATAATTAATTATCTATATTATGACATAATAATTGCACATAACAACACTTAATTAAATAATAAATTAATAATTAATCCATCACATATTTTAATTACTCCTTTTATTATTTTAATTAATAAATTACTTATCATTTTGCCACACTAGGCACATCACATAAGCTTAATATAAGCTCATCTTTATTTCCACCATAATTCTCAATTATCAAATACTTAATTCAATTTAATTGAATATTCACATCCCATGTTACAACAATATATATTTATTTTCACAAAAAAAATTCAAACTTTTATTTATTTAATTATTGATGTTATTTCAAAATTCACGCGTATTACAACGACACCTCGACCTGTTACTTTTATGTAAGCAAAAACTTGGTACAATCGACGATTGATGTGGTATAAAACGTCACACCCAACTATGTATTGTTGAATGATATGTCAAAATTAAATCTCAAAGAAAACTAAGAATAGCTTAAGAATTCTTAAAGAACTAAAAGATGAGAAAAATCTCCCAATTTTTTTTATTGATGAAATCTGAATTGTTATATATATGAATTACATCATCCATGTTCCTTACTTATACTATTGAAAAATAATCCTAATTCTAATAAGAATTACAAATCACTTTTGAATAAAAACCCTAACTAATATGCTTCCTAATTACATTAGAATTGAAAACTACCAAAAATACTTAGTAAAAATCAACAAAAAAAGATTCTAGACACGCGTGAGAGTGCTTCGACGCGCTTCTCAAGCGTTGCTACACTAGGGCTGTAGAGACTGGGTGATATGTGACACCCCCAAATCCGGGTACTTCATTACCACAAGTATTGGTGTTCACTTAATAAAAACATTCATATCTAACTACCCAATCATAATAAAATTGAATAATAAACCTTCCCATTAAAGGATTATATTAATAAAAAATCTCTCAGGTTATCTAACCTTTAAATACAATCATTCAAATGCGAAAAATTAAATATCTTCATTACAATCATTAAAACTAAAGTCTGACAACAAAATATCAACATGATTACAAGTCTTCAATACTTGTTCACCTTTACATTTCCTTTACTGGTGCTAGGTACATCGACCTTCTCAACTTTAGTTATAAGGTTTATATAAGCAAGAGTGAGCAAAAAAAGCTCACTTGAAATAATAATGAATAAATCTTTACAACAATTGCCAATTACAGGCTCAATAGAACTGAACAATAAGTTCTATCAATGATAATCAAAATTCTGAGTTCATTCATCTGAGGGTCAGAAGACCACGAACTATGCCCATAGTTATAAGTAATCTTTCAACTTAAACTTTAACAGTCATAAGACTATAGGGACTCCTCGTACTTAGGGGGATCAGCCCTTCGTACAATGTATTGTGCACAAATATTTCAACGTTATGCGTAAGTTATCCCCTAATAATAGGGTTGGTCATCTCAGCATTTAAAGTACAAGTCCGCACCAAAGTAAGTTTGGTTTAGATACGTTTCAAGGTAATTTGGAATTCAACGAACATCAACTAAGGATTAGTTGAATAAAAAGGTAATAACACTATGTTACAGAATAAACCATAATTGAATCAACATTGTATACTAAGTTCATGCTTAGGAATAATCTAATAGCATAAATATTGAATAACATAACATACCTTGCTTGAACAATATTAAGCTAAGGTTAGAAATCTTATTTAAAATTAAGTATGGAGCATGCATAATAAACATTAATTGAACGATAAAACTTGTTCAACGTTAGTCCATCAGAATTTAAAAACTTGCATGCTAAATAACAAATTAAGGATAAGATACTTGCGTTCAATACACGAATTGAAATAAGTTAAGAAACTTGCATAATTGTAATCGAACTAGAAATAATAAACTTGCTCAATGTAACAATAGAACTAGCTCAACGAAAGTGTAGAGTTAGAAAACTTGTCATAATGCGAATATTCAATAATAATATTAGATGTGGAATCATCAACAATAATTATCCACTAACGGGCTTGAAAAATAACAACTCGAGTTTGAGTTAGAGAACTTGCCTTGCTTATAGGCTAAATCGTAATAGTTTGATTCACAATATCCTAATTACATATCATTACGATACAATTAGTCATTTACAAATACGCTATAAGTATTTATTTCATGTATGATTTGATTGTCAACCACATAGTCAAATTACATCAAAAAAATAATAATAAAACTTGTTGGGTGTTAATAACATGCTCGTTCTTAGCAGCATAATAACAAAATTACATGTTTAACAATCATCATATTGCATTACATCAACAATTACAGACTTTTGTGCAAAACAAAAGTCATTCCTGGACCTACTGCTAATCAGCATTGTGGCGCCACAGTTTGCACTGTAGGCCGCGCTGCGGCGTGGTGATGGCGCTGCGACGCGAAGCCCGGGCCATTGGCCAGCGCTGCGGCGTGAAAGTCGAGCTTCGGCTCTGACTTTGGCGTTGCGGCGCAAAATTTAGAGTTGGGGCACGAATTTTGGCGCTGAGCCTCCGAGCTTATAAAACACAAAATGAAGAATAAGACAAAGCTACTGTATCTTAATTTCCAACACCAATTAACATGTATAACTTATTCAAATTACACATACACATTAGCCATCATACATATACTAATTTAACACCACTAAACAACAATATCAGAAAACTTAAATCATTGAAAGCCAATTTTTAAACCAACAAAACTCTATTTTTGATATTTCTTGACACAATGAACAGTAACCACAATTATACACCAACTTGATACCTATGAACTTCGTTCTCTTTATTTCTTACCCAATTAACATATACAAGGTTCAATTTCACAATTATCTCACAATAAAATACCAATTACAGACAATTACATTATATCAATTTTGGTACTCTACAAACCACGTTCATACATGTGTTCACTGTAAAACCAATTTCTTTTCTTGCAGACTTAATTTAGCATACAATCTTATATATATGATAAGCATACAATCATATATATATATATATATATATATATATATATATATATATATATATATATATATATATATGTAAGACCCCAACTTTTATAAATAAAGATTAAATTTTCTCGAAATATATTTTTGAATATTATGGTGTGGATTTGGTATAATGTTATAGTTGTGGTTTATATTTATAAATTTTGCAAAGTAAGTAAGCGGTTATATAATATTCGATTGGTCAGGAAATATTCGTTTTAACAGGGAATATTCGTACGACGGCACAATCATTGGTGAACCCCACAACGGAAGTATTGTCATAGTTAGAAAATGATATAATTACCTTTTTATAAAAATAACAGCGAAAGTGTTACCGTTGAAACTGTTGAACAACCTGGTAGTAAAAGTACAGTAATACGCGTGGTTGCATAGTAGCACACGGTATTGATTATTGATGCTTACGCGAGAATGCACTTAGTTATACTCAATTATTACTACAGTAATTGCTGAATCATATCTCTCATATTATTAATTTAATTATTGTCACAGTACCATCTGAATAATATTTATTATTATTAAATCAATAATTGAGACGACAAAGTTATTCATATTATTATTTGAAATATTGACAATGTCTAGAAGTTCTGTCAAGAAGAGGTTTGGTCACCTAATTGCGCGCCAATAAGGAAAAATCCTTATCGGAAAGCCCCCTCTTTCCTGGGAACGACCTGGTTGTTAAATATTGTGAGTTACAATATTAATGATGAATAAATTGTGTTGATTAAAGATAAAATTGATAGTTCCATTGTGTTGGGATTATTAGTGTTAGTAGAAATCGGCATTTATTACGATAATAATTGATGTTTGGTGGTTATATTGACCAATCAGGTAATTAATTGGATAAATGAGCAATTAATTGTTATTATTTCACATGCTTATAACTATTTTTTCACATGTGTGTACTATTGATTCACTTCCATGTACTATTAGGGGAGGTAGTGCAAGATTTATAATAATTGCATGACTAAATTATAAATGGAGGTATAGTTGAAGATATTATACTGTAATTAGTTTTTTTAACATGATTATACTATTGAGTCACATGAATAAACTATTAATTCACATTATTTACTATTAGGGGAGGTGGTGCAAGTTTGATAATATTTGTAGGACTAAATTAAAAATGAAGAAAAAGAGGAAGGTATTATATTGTAATATTTCGAGCCCTAAAACGTGCAATTATCGAAACTATATTTTCCTATAAATAGAAGCTCATTCTTCCTTCATTTCTCACCAATTCACAAAAGCTTTAGAGCAATTATTATAGAGAGAAATTATAGAAAGAAAGAAGAAGAGAAGTCTGCTACCTCATTATTCCAATATCTATTTTTTCTAAGATAAGGGGTATTATTTCTTTCGTATTCATGAAGAGAGTTATCTTCTTTCAATACTCGTAAGGGTTGTTATTCCATTCTTTATTATTATGTTGGAATAATCTATCTATGAGAAGTACCGCATACATGGTGAAATTCTTCTGTTATTCCATTCTTTATTATTCTGTTGGAGCATAATGTCTGTGTGGATTACGCATGACCTAGTTTCATTCTTTATTATTCTATTGGAACATCCTGTCTGTACGGATTACACATGACCTGGTTCCATTCTTTATTATTATATTGGAACATCCTCTCTATCCAGATTACGTATGACCTGGTTCCATTATTTATTATTATGTTGGAATAACTTGTCTGTGTAGATTACGCACGCCTGGTGAATTCTTCTGTTATTCAATTCTTTATTAATCTGTTGGAATAATCTATCTACGTGGATTACCGCATGGCGGCAAAAATCTATTTGTGGTTTCATATATTCTATTATACTCGGTTGATTAAAGTTTTGGCTTCTATACTCCATAAAATCGGTGGAATATCCTTGATATTTGCGCTTCATCCAGTATCTTTTCATAGAAATATTCTTCTGAGCATTCTTGAATTTTACTCCACAAAGCAATATCATGTTAACAATTTGGATGTTATTGATTTCTGGGTAAATTAAATTATAAATCTTTACAAATTTATCCTTGAATTTGTTTTTATTGAATTCTTATATCATTGTCATCATCCTCATGTTTATAATATGTTAAAAGTCATCTGTGGCCTGTAGTGCATGGATGGACTTGGTATGATTATGACCATGGATTATTCGGTATAATCATGACCGTAATGTTATAAATGATGTGGTAAAAGTCCTCATTGGCCGTAGTGCATTGATGGACAGTTGTTGGTAGGATCATGACCATTGATGAATACACGAATATCCTTGGTCCATAGTGCATGAATAATTTATGGTCGTGATACTAATGAATATCATTGGCCGTAGTGCAGGGATGATGTGGTTTATTTATTAAGCTGAGTCTCAGCGATAAAAGTGATAAAAAACCTTTTAAATCATATAAGATAGTAGATTTTATTCTCTACTTGACTCTTCTAATGGATTGCTTGTTCCGCTGTAGTTAAACTTGATGTTTGTTATATTTTATCAGTTTAACATTGTTGACAATTAACGATAAATTATTCTGCATTATCTTAGTCATAAAATTTCTTACTGGGCTAGTTGAGCTCACCCTTTCTTTCACTGTTCTCTTCAGGAAATGAGAATGTAGTCGGGACTAGTCAGGGAACGGAGTGACGATCCAGATGATAGCATTAGTAGTCCTCACTATTTTGTTAAATAGTGTGACAATAAATGTAATGATGACTCCATTGAGTGTGGATATTGTCTAGATGACAATATTCTTATTAAAACTCTTAGATTATGTTTTGTCGTATTTTACACGACTGTTGTATAATTATGTTGTATTTAAATTTTGGTCCATATATTTGGCGACCCAAGATGGGTGATGTATACCTATTTTTGGGGGAGTCACAATATATATGCTAGTATAACGATTACAATTACAAATACACACAATTTCCTAACTAATTATAAAAACACGGTTTACAGAAAATTTTGTAAAAACTTTATACACAGTGAAATTCAAGAACACAAAGACTTAGAAATTATGGCGTAAATCATATATGTTAAGGTTATGTAACATACCTTTTGTTGCTTAAGAAATCCTTATTAACCACTGCGAATAGCTTGAAAAACTCAGAACTTTCTCTTTTGATTCTCTCTCAGGCTCTCTCTCAAACTCTCTCAAATTTTCTCTATTCTGTAAACCTTCTTCTCAAACTTAGCAAATAACTAGAGCGTAAACAAAACCCAACTGATAACCAAATGCATAAAAAGAAACTGATATGGCCATAATAAGCCTAATAATTAATATCAGTTACAAAATATAACATATAGATTATAAATATATTTTATTTATTATTTTAATTTATTTTATTTATATTGTTAATAATTTAAAATTCAAAAATCCAAAAGTCATAAGGCTCTGTTTGGCAAAACCCTTTAAAAATTAAAGAGTTAATATCTTTAAGCCTTGTTTGGCACAACTAAATTAAACTCCTTTAATTTATTTTAATAACCCCCTTATAGTATAGTTATTTGTCACACTTTATTTAATTTAGTTTTCATACTTAATTTAATTAATTCTAATAATAATTTATTGCATAAATCAATTAATTATTATACACTCTCTAACTTAATTATTAAACTAAATTAGAAAGTTATCTCATAATAACTAATTTCTTTAATTCATTAATTATTTATTTAACAAATAATTAATCAAATCAAATCAAATTAAATAAATATTTATTCAACAATAAACATATCCATTAAATATTTATATAATTCAATAAATATTTAAAAATTATAATTAAAATTTTGGATTGTTATATCCCTCCCTCCTTACAAGGATTCTGTCCCCAGAATCACAACTCAAACAAATCATTCGTCACATTCTTCCCTACTTACAAAGATTCTGTCCCCAGAATCGATGACACGGATTAAACAAATAAATCAGGGTAATCTTTTATCATTTTATCTTCGAGTTCCCACGTAGCTTCTTCAACATTGTGGTTCCTCCATATCACCTTCACGGAAGGTATCACTTTATTTCTGAGCACTTGTTCTTTCTTGTCAACTATCTGAATAGGAATCTCTTCATAGGACAAGTCTTTAGCAAATTGCAATGGTTCGTACTCAATTACGTGCTTGTAATCGGGTTTATACGGTCGTAACACCGAAACATGAAAAACATTGTGAACGTTTTCTAACTCTGGAGGTAGAGATACCTCATAAGCCACTTCTCGTACTCTTCGCAGCACTTCAAAGGGTCCAATAAACCTCGGACTTAACTTTCCCTTTTTACCGGAATGAATTTTCCCTTTCCAAGGAAAAACTTTTAAGAAAACGTAATTTCCTACATCGAATACACGATCTTGTCTGTGTTGATCAGCATACTTCTTCTGTCTGTCTTGAGCAGCTACCAATCTTGTTCTGATGAGTTTGATAACCTCAGTAGTTTGTTGTACCAGTTCTGGTCCTAACAGTTAGGTTCACTGACTTCATCCCAGCACATTGGAGTTCTGCACTTTCTGCCATATAATGCTTCGTAAGGCGGTATGCCGATGCTCGCGTGGTAACTATTGTTCTAGGCGAACTCCACCAACGGTAAATGTTCATCACATCTCCCTTTGAAATCCATGATGCATGCCCTCAGCATATCTTCCAACGTTTGGATTGTTCGTTCGCTTTTGCCATCTGTTTGGGAATGGTATGTTGTACTCATTCACAACTATGTTCCCATAAATTCTTGTACTCTTTTCCAAAAGTTTGACGTGAATCGTGGATCTCTATCTGTCATAATTGACACTGGAACTCCATGTCTTGAAACGATCTCTTTAACGTACAACCTTGCCAACTGCTCAAGATTGAATCTAATCTTTATTGGCAAAAAGTGTGTTGATTTTATTAGTTTGTCCACTATAACCCAAATTGCATCGCATCCTTTTTGAGTAGTTGGAAGACCCACCACAAAATTCATTGTGATGTGTTCCCACGTCCATTCCGATATTTCCAACGGTTGAAGTAATCCACTTGGTCTTTGATGCTCGACCTTGACTCTTTGACATGTTAAGCATTTTGTGACATATTCAGCAACATCTCTTTTCATGTTTGGCCACCAAAAATGGCGTCGTAAATCCTGATACATCTTCGCACTTCCTGGATGAATCGAATATCTTGAGTTATGAGCTTCGGTAAAGATTTCGTCTTTAATATCTGGTACTGCTGGAACCCATATTCTTCCCTCGATTCTTAGCATTCCTTTAGTATCAATCTTGTATTTCACCTCTTTACCTTCATCCACACCTTCCTTTATTTTTTTGCATTCTTCATTCTGTTGTTAAACATTCTTCACCTTGTCCACCAAAGTTGGACCAGCTTCTATCTAGAATAGTCATTCATCAAATTCTTTTGGAAATTTTATTTCCAACTCTAGCTTTGTCATTGCTGAAATAAGCTCCTCCTGAGTGGTTATCAGTATCAACTTTTCCCGACCTTTCATGCTTAAAGCATCTGCAACCACATTTACTTTACATGGATGATAAAAGATCTCACAATCATAATCTCATATCAATTCCACCCATCTTCTTTGACGCATGTTCAGGTCCTTCTGAGTGAAAATATACTTCAGACTCTTATGGTCTGTATATATCTCACATTTCTCTCCATAAAGATAGTGTCTCCATATCTTCAGAGCAAATACCACTGCATCCAACTCTAAATCATGAGTCGAATACCCTTTCTCATATTCTTTCAGTTTCCCTGATGCATATGCAATAACCTTGCCGTTCTGCATAAGGACACAACCTAATTCTTTATGTGAGGCATCACTATACACCACAAAGTTTCCTGTATTATCTGGTAACGACAATACAGGTGCCACACTTAACTTCTTTTTCAAGTCTTGAAAACTTTCTTCACACTTCTCTGTCCAAACAAATTTTACAACTTTCCTTGTCAAATTTGTTAGCAGAGTCGCTATCTTGGAAAAATCTTGAATAAATTGTCTATAATAACCGGCCAGTCCCAAGAAACTCCTCACCTCCGATGGTGTTCTTGGTTGTTCCAAATTGATTACAGCTTCAACTTTTGATGGATCCACTGAAATCCCATCTTTGTCAATCACATGACCCAAAAATTGTACACGATCTAATAAAAATTCACATTTAGAGAATTTTGAGTACAACTTTTCCTTTCTTAGTATCTCCAACGTCAAACGTAAGTGTTCCACGTGTTCTTCTTGAGTTTTGGAATACACCAGAATATCGTCTATAAATACCACCACAAACATGTCTAAGAATGGTTTAAACACCCTATTCATCAAATCCATGAATGCAGCAGGGGCATTGGTCAAACCAAATGACATCACCAGAAACTCGTAATGTCCATACCGAGTTCTGAATGTCGTTCTAGGTATATCCTCCTTTCTTACTTTCAATTGGTGATACCCACTTCTCAAATCTATTTTTGAGAAGTATTTAGCACCCTTCAATTGATCAAACAAGTCATCTATTCTTGAAAACATATATTTATTCTTAATAGTGACTTTATTTAATTCCGTATAATCAATGCAAAGACGCATTGACCCATTCTTCTTCTTCACGAATAACACCGGTGCTCCCCACGGTGATACGCTTGGTTGAATATATTTCTTGTCTAACAGCTCCTGCAATTGTACCATCAGTTCCTTCATCTCTATTGGAGCCATTCTGTACGGGGCCTTCGATATCGGTGTTGTTCCTGGTGCTAAATCGATCACGAACTCACTCTTTCTGTTAGGCAGAAGTCCTAGTAAATCCTTCGAAAACACATCTACGAATTCCCTAACCACTGGTATCTCTTCTAGTTTTACACCCTTCTTCTAAGTATCGACTATGTAAGCTAAATAGCCCATACAACCTTGACTCAATAACTTCTTGGCCTGAATAATCGTCAAACATCTCATTTGTCTAGGCGATTTGCTACCATAGAAAACTACCTTTGACGAAGTCATAAGGTTTACACATTTCTTTTGGCAATCAATTATCACTCCATAATTTAACAGCCAATCCATTCCCAAAATAACATCAAACTCTCTAAGTCTAATCAAAATTAAATCTACCATCATGATATTCCCCTTAATATTCACCCTACAATTCTTGTATACGAACCTAACAAGAATTACTTCCTTATTCGTAAATTCTATGTTTAAAAGGAAATTCAATTCTTCACTAGGCAATCCTAACCTCTTAGCAAATTCATCAGATATAAACGAACAAGTAGCACCCGAATCAAATAATACATAAGCATCAATATCATTGATTGGGATAATACTTGACACCACAACCTTTGATTACACAACATCTTGCACAATCATGTTGAAGGTTCTGGTTGTTGGTTTGTTTGATGTTGTTGGTCCAGCAATGGCCCATGTACATCCACTGCTACCTCCCTTATTTCCTGTTGTCTCCCCAGCTTTCTTCTTAGGTCAATCACGAGCAAAGTGATCCTTAGACCCGCACGTGAAGCAAACGATCTTCTTGGGTTGATTGCAATTTCGGGCGATGTGACCCTTCTAGCCACAGTTAAAGCATACTCATTTCCCCATTAAGCATACACCCTTGTGAAACTTCCCGCATGTAGCACATGCTTCAAACTTCTTATTTTGCTGGTTACTCTGCTGATTTCCAGTACCCACATTTCCATTCCATTTTTTCTTCAGGTTATTGTTACCATTTCCATTACCAGCACCACCATTCTTAACCTCCACTTCATTCTTCTTCTTTTTATGTTCTTAATTAAACTTCATTACTGTCTCGCATCCACCTTCAGCGAGAATTGCCTTCTCCATTACCGCTGCAAATGTCTTCAGCTGGAATAGGGAGACCCTACTATACAACCAGGGTTTCAGTCCCTGCTCAAATCTCTTAGACTTGCGTTCATCTGTGCTGACTTGATATGGCACAAACCTTGCCAACTCATTGAATTTTGTGGCATACTCCGATACAGTCATCGTTCCCTGGTTCAGTTCTAAAAATTGCACCTCTAGCTGACTCTTTGAACTCTCTGGGAAATAAGTCTCGAAGAATATCTACTTAAACCTATCCCAAGTCATAACCCCTTGACCTCCTGAAGTTTTATTGGTCTGCCACCAATAACTAGTGTGACGCCCCCAAAATAGGTATACATCACCCATTCTGAGTCGCCAAATACATGGTACAAAATTCAAATACAACTTAATTATACAACTGTCGTGTAAAATACGACAAAACATAAACTGAGAGTTGTAGTATGAATATTGTCTTCAAGACAGTATTCAAACTCAAATGGAATCCTCAATACATTTATTATCACACTATTTCACTGAATAGTGAGGACTACTAATGCAAACATCTGGACCGTCACTCCGTTCCCCGACTAGTCCCAACTATATTCTCGTTTCCTGAACAGAACAATGAAAACAAAGGGTGAGCTCAATTAGTCCAGTAAGAAATATTATGACTAAGATAATGCAGAATAAATTATCGTTACTCTTCAACAATGTTAAACTGATAAAATATAATAAACATCAAGTTTAACTACAGCGGAACAAGCAATCCATTAGAAGAGTCAAGTAGAGCATGATATCTTCTATCTTCTATGATTTAAAAGGTTTATCAACAGTTTTATCGCTGAGACTCAACTTAATAAATAAACCACATCATCGAATCATCCCTGCACTACGGGCCAAGGATATTCATATAATCATCAATGGTCATGATTATACCGAATAATCCTTGGTCATAATCATACCAACAATTGTCCATCAATGCACTACAGGCCAATGAGGATTTTTACCACATCATTTGTAACATTACGGTCATGATTATACCGAATAATCCCTGGTAATAATCATACCAATCAATAGTACATCTATGTACGTAAGCCACAAATGACTTTTATCACAATATAAGCATGAGGATGATGACAATGATATAAGAATTCAATTAAAAGAAAGCAAAGGATAAATTTTTAAAGATTTATAATTTAATTTATCCAGAATTCAATAATGCCCAAATTGTCAACATGATACTGCTTTGTGGAGTAAAATTCAAGAATAATATTGTATCAAAAATAATTTGGACAACAAAGAAATTTATTTTTGTCATGAATAATTCCCCGGGTGAATAGTACCCTGTGAATAGTACTTCGGGAATAGTACACCATGAATAGTAATTTATGAATAGTACTCGTGAATAGTACTTTATGAATAGTATCCACGAATAGTTCTTTGTGAATAGTACCTGTGAATAGTACTTTGTGAATAGTATCATGTGAATAGTATTTTGTGAATAGTACCGTAAAAATGAATACTACTCATGGACAGTATTCCGGCATGAAAAACTTAAAATTTAACAAGAATGTGCAGAAAATATCTTTGTGAAACGATACTAGATGAAGCGCAAATTTCAAGGATATTCTACTAATTTCATGGATTATAGAAGCAATACTTTAACAAAATGAGGGTATAATCAGGAATACAAGACGAAATAATATTACTCACATACTATAGAGTATGGAAGAAAATATTATTTGTAAGACCCCAACTTTTATGAATAAAGAATAATTTTCTCGAAATATATTTTTGAATATTATGGTGTGGATTTGATATAATGTTATAGTTGTGGGTAATATTTACAAATTTTGCAATGTAAGTAAGTGGTTATATAATATTCGATTGGTCGGGGAATATTCGTTTTAACATAGAATATTCGTACGATGACACAATCATTGGTGGACCCCACAACGGAAGTATTGTCGTAGTTAGAAAATGACAGAATTATCTTTTTATAAAAATAACGGCGAAAGTGTTACCGTCAAAACTGTTGAACTACCCGGTAGTAAAAGTACAGTTAAACGCGTGGTTGCATAGTAGCACACAGTATTGATTATTGATGCTTACGTGAGAAGTCACTCAGTTATACAGTAATTGCTGCATCATATCTCTCATATTATTGATTCAATTATTATCACAGTATCATCTGCATAATATTTATTATTATTAAATCAATAATTGAGACGACAAAGTTATTCATATTATTATTTGCAATATTGACAATGTCTAGAAGTTTTGTCAAGGAGTGGTTTGATCACCTTATTACGCGCTAATAAGGAGAAATCCTTATCAGAAAGCCCCCTCTTTCCTGGGAACGACCTGGTTGTTAAATATTGTGAGTTATAATATTAATAATGAATAAGTTGTGTTGATTAAAGATTAAATTGATAGTTCCATTGTGTTGGGATTATTAGTGTTAGTGGAAATCGACATTTATTTCGATAATAATTGATGTCTGGAGGTTATATTGACAAACCGGGTAATTAATCGGATAAATGAACAATTAATTGATATTATTTCACATGCTTATAAATATTTGTTCATATGTGTGTACTATTGATTCACATTCATGTACTATTAGGGGAGGTGGTGCAAGATTGATAATACTTGCAAGACTAAATTAAAAATGGAGGTATAGTTGAAGCTACTATACTGTAATTAGTTTTTTCACATGATTATACTATTGAGTCACATGAATGAACTATTAATTCACATTATTTACTATTAGGGGAGGTGGTGCAAGTTTGATAATTCTTGTAGGACTAAATTAAAAATAAAGAAAAAGAGGAAGGTATTATACTGTAATATTTCGAGCCCCAAAACGTGCAATTATCGAAACTATATTTTTCTATAAATAGAAGCTCATTCTTCCTTCATTTCTCACCAATTCACAAAATCTTTAGAGCAATTATTATAGAGAGAAAGAAGAAGAGAAGTCTGCTACCTCACTATTCCAGTATCCAGTTTTTCTAAGGTAAGGGGTATTATTTCTTTCGTATTCATGTAGAGAGTTATTTTCTTTCAAAACTCGTAAGGGTTGTTATTCCATTCTTTATTATTATTAATATATTGGAATAACCTGTATATGCACAGTACCGCATACATGGTGAAATTCTTCTGTTATTCCATTATTTATTATTCTGTTGGAATAACCTGTCTGTGCGGTCTATCGCATGCCTGGTGAATTCTATTGTTATTCCATTCTTTAATATTCTGTTGGAACATCCTGTCTATGCGGATTACGCATGACCTGGTTCCATTCTGTATTATTCTGTTGGAACATCATGTCTGTGCGTATTACGCATGACCTAGTTCTATTCTTTATTATTCTGTTGGAATAACCTGTCTGTGCGGATTAGGCACGCCTGGTGAATTCTTCTATTATTCCATTTTTTATTATTCTGTTAGAATAATCTGTCTACGTGGATTACCGCATGGCAGTAAAAATCCATTTGCAGTTTTATATATTCTATTATACTCAGTTGATTAAAGTTTTGGCTTCTATACTCCATAAAATTAGTGGAATATACTTGATATTTGCGCTTCATCCAATATCTTTTTATGGAAATATTCTTCTGAGCATTCTTGAATTTTACTCCACAAAGCAGTATCATGTTGACAATTTGGACGTTATTGATTTCTGGATAAATTAAATTATAAATCTTTACAAAGTTATCCTTGAATTTGTTTTATTGAATTCTTATATCATTATCATCATCCTTATGTTTATAATATGTTGAAAGTCATTTGTGGCCTGTAGTGCATGGATGGACTTGGTATGATTATGACCAGGAATTATTCGTTATAATCATGACCGTAATGTTACAAATGATATGGTAAAAGTCCTCATTAGCCGTAGTGTATTGATGGATAGTTGTTGGCATGATCATGACCATTGATGAATACACAAATATCCTTGACTCGTAGTGCATGGATAATTTGTGGTCGTGATACTAATGAATATCCTTGGCCGTAGTGCATGGATGATATGGTTTATTTATTAAGCTGAGTCTCAGCGATCAAAGTGATGAAAAACCTTTTAAATTATAGAAGATATTAGATTTTATTCTCTATTGACTCTTCTAATGGATTGTGTGACGCCCCCAAAATAGGTATACATCACCCATCTTGAGTCGCCAAATACATGGTACAGAATTCAAATACAATCTTAAGTATACAACATGTGCTATGAATTTTAATACAAACATTGTCTTCTAGACAGCATTAAAACTTAAAATAAGTCCTCAATACATTTATTTACACACTATTTCACAGAATAGTAAGGACTACTAATGTTATCCTCTGGACCGTCACTCCGTTTCCCAACTAGGCCCTGCTACGTTCTCATTTCCTGAAGAGAACAGTGAAAGAAAGGGTGAGCTCAACTAGCCCAATAAGAAATATTATGACTAAGATAACGCAGAATAAATTATCGTTAGCCTTCAACAGTGTTAAACTGATACAATATAAAAATCATCAAGTTTAACTGCAGCGGAACAAGCAATCTATTAGAAGAGTCAAGTAGAGAATAAAATCTACTATCTTCTATGATTTAAAAGGTTTTTCATCACTTTTATCGCTGAGACTCAGCTTAATAAATAATTCACATCATCAAATCATCCCTGCACTATAGGCCAAGGATATTCTTTAGTATCACGACTACAAATTATCTATACACGAGCCAAATATAATCATTTTTTCATCAACGGTCCTGATCATGCCATAAAGTAATTCATTTTTGCACCCTTAGCCGAAGAGAATCCATAGCCATAATCATACCAAAAACTGTCCATCAATGCACTACGGGCCAATGAGGACTTTTTCCACATTATTTATAACATTACGGTTATGATTATACCGAATAATCCCTGGTCATAATCATACCAAGTCCATCTATGCACTACAGGCCACAGATGACTTTCAACATAATATAAACATGAGGATGATGACAATGATATAAGAATTCAATAAAATAAGTTCAAGAATTAATTTATCCAGGAACTAATAGCGTCCAAATTGTCAACATGATACTTCTTATAGAGTAAAATTCAAGAATACTCAGAAGAATATTTACATGAAAAGATACTAGATGAAACGCAAATATCAAGGATATTCCACTAATTTCATGGAGTATAGAAGTCAAAACTTTAACCAACTGAGTATAATAAAGAATGAAATAACAAAAGAAATCACTATGCATGCGGTACTTCGCATAGACAGGTTATTCCAACAGAATAATAATAACGGAACCAGGTCAGGCGAAATTCGCACCGACGGGATGTTCCAACAGAATAATAAAAAATGAAATAACAACAAAAATCGCCATGCATGCGGTACTTCGCATAGACATGTTATTCTAACAGAATACTAAATAATGGAACCAGGTCAGGCGTAATACGCACCGACAGGATATTCCAACAGAATAATAAATAACAGAACTAGGTCCGGCGTAAAACGCACAGACAGGATATTCCAATAGAATAATAAAGAATAGAATAACAGAAGAATTTCACCAAGTATAGGGTAGTCCGCGTATACAGATTATTCCAACAGAATGATAAAGAAAGGATTAACAGAAGTTCTCTTCATGAATACAAAAGAAATAATACCCCTTACGAGTACAACAAATAATATTCCATACCTTAAGAAGAAGAGTACTGGATATATGAGTAGTAAAGTAGCAGAATACTTTTCTTCATTCTCTCTATAGTTTATCTCTCTAGAGTTTCAGTGAATTCGTAAAAAATAATGAAGGAATGAACTTCTATTTATAGAAAAATGGACTGCATAGTAACTAACTCAAGAACGGTTTAGATTGATTTACTTTAATCTGACGGTCCATATTTAAAGCAAAATCTTTTAAATAAAATATAATATATTCTATTTATAATCTAATAAAATGAATAACTTTATAAAAGATTTTACTATGCAAACACTATACAGGCACTATACAAATACTATGCATAATAAAATATAATATATTCTAATTATTGTCTAATAAAACAGATAACTTTATAAAAGTATTTTGTTTTATATAAAAAGATTTTACTATTAGCCTAATAAAACGAATAACTTTATAAAAGTATTATATTTTATATAAAAAGCTTTTCTGTTTTATTACATTAATAATATCAATAAAACAAAACTGAGTGACTTATCACATAAGCATCAATAATCAATACCGTGTGCTACTATGCAACCACGCGTATTACTGTACTTTTACTACCAAGTAGTTTAACAGTATTAATGGTAAAACTTCCGCTGTTATTTTCAATAAAATATTTTTGTCGTTTTCTCAATCCGACAATAATTCTGTTGTGGGGTCCACCAATGATTGTGCCGTCGTATGAATATTCCATGTTAAAACGAATATTCCCCGACTTATCGAATATTATATAACAACTTGCGTACTTTGCAAAATTTATAAATACTACCCACAACTAAAACATTATATCATATCCACACCAAAATATTCAAAAAATTATTTCGAAAAAATTAAATATTTATTCATAAAATCTGGGGTCTCACAGATTGCTTGTTCCGCTGCAGTTAAACTTGATGTTTATTATATTTTATCAGTTTAACACTATTGAATGCTAATGATAATTTATTCTGCATTATCTTAGTCATAATATTTCTTACTGGGCTAGTTGAGCTCACCCTTTCTTTCACTGTTCTCTTCAGGAAATGAGAACGTAGCCGGGACTAGTCGGAGAACGGAGTGACGGTCCAGATGATAGCATTAGTAGTCCTCATTATTCTATTAAATAGTGTGACAATAAATGTAATGAGGACTCATGTGAGCGTGGATATTGTCTAGATGACAATATTCTTATTAAAACTCTTAGATTATGTTTTGTCGTATTTTACACGATTGTTGTATAATTAAGTTTTATTTTAATTTTGTACCATGTATTTGGCGACTCAAGATGGGTGATGTATACCTATTTTGGGGGCGTCACATTATTCCTATGAATACTGAATAAAATAATATCACTTACCTCTGAAGAAGACTGGATGCCGGAATAGTGAGGTAGCAGACTTCTCTTCTTCTTTCTCTCTATGGCTTCTCTCTCTATAATTTCTCTTGTGAGTCTTAGTGAATTGGTGAGAATGAAAAAAGAATGAGCTTCTATTTATAGAAAAATATAGTTTCGATAATTGCACATTTTGGGACTCGAAATATTATAGTATAATACCTTCATATTTTCCTTCATTTTTAATTTAGTTCTGCAAGTATTATCAAACTTGTACCACCTCCCCCAATAGTACAATCATGTGATGAATAAATAGTACAATTATGTGAAAAAATTAATTACAGTATAGTACCTTCATCCATACCTCCATTTTTAATTTAGTCATGAAAATATTATCAACCTTACACCACCTCCCCTAATAGTACATGCATGTGAATCAATAGTACACACATGTGAACAAATATTTATAAGGATGTGAATTAATAGCAATTAATTGCTCATTTATCCGATTAATTACCCGATTGGTCAATATAACCTCCAGACATCAATTATTATCAAAATAGATGTCGATTTCTACTAACATTAATAATCCCAACATAATGGAAATATCAATTTCATCTTTAATCAACACGAACTTATTCATCATTAATATTATAACTCACAATATTTAACAATCAGATCATTCCCAGGAAAGAGGGGGCTTTCCGATAAGGATTTCTCCCTATTGGCGCGCAACTAGGTGACCAAACCTCTCTTCGACAGAACTTCTAGACATTGTCAATATTGCAAATAATAATATGAATAACTTTGTCGTCTCAATTATTGATTTAATAATAATAAATATTATGCAGATGATACTGTGACAATAATTGAATCAATAATATGAGAGATATTATGTAGTAATTACTGTAGTAATAATTGAGTATAACTGAGTGACTTCTCACGTAAGCATCAATAATCAATACCGAGTGCTACTATGCAACCACGCGTATTACTGTACTTTTACCACCGAGTAGTTCAACAGTTTAATGGTAAAACTTTCGTCGTATTTTTATAAAAAGATAATTCTGTCGTTTTCTAACTACGATAATACTTTTGTTGTGGGGTCCGCCAATGATTGTACTATCGTACGAATATTCCTTGTTAAAACGAATATTCCCCGACCAATCGAATATTATATAACCACTTGCTTACTTTGCAAAATTTATAAATAATACCCACAACTATAACATTATATTAAATCCATACCATAATATTCAAAAATATATTTCAAGAAAAATTAATTTTTATTCATAAAAGTTGGGGTCTTACAACTAGCCTCTGCTTTCAACATGAATGTTGTAAAAGTAGTCTTCTGATCCTCCCCTACTCTCGCAACATCGAATACTTTCTCTACCTCCATGATCTAGGTTTGTGCCTCAACTGGATTCATGGACCCACGGAATTCTGGTAGTCCAACAGCCTTGAAGTACTTAAACATTGTAGTTTGATTCTGCGGTTGATTCTGCAGTGCACCCATTAGTAACGTCACCAGTTGCTAAACTGGGTTAGCATTAATATTGTCGTTATTGGTGGTTCCCTCAGTGGTTCTTTGTCGTGGTTGACATCTTGGAGGCATTTTCTGTTAAAATACACTCATTAGATTATTACTCAACTCCTTTAAGTATTTTCTACTTAACTTACATCTCATAAAAGAAATCATCACATAACACATTGAATAAAACAAAAAAAATAACTTTTATTCTCATAATCTCTTTGAAAACATCATAACAATAGCATCACTGCTACTTACATTACTTTCCTGAACTACTAAAGTTTTAGGACAACATCATCATCATATCCAATAGGTTACATAACACTTGGGATTTACATATTATTTCACGTTTTATTAATCGCATAACAGGTACATTCCCTACGATGTTCTACTAAGATACTGCGTAGCCTTACAACGTTCCTCCTCTATTGAGCTCGATTAATCACTGTGTTGAATATGTTATTTATCTCCTCCATCTTCATCCTCTTTTCTTGTACGTCTCTCTCTGATATTCTAGCTCGTTGATAAACTTCCTCATACACGTCTTTGGCTCTTGCCCTCTTAGTAGATTCTTCCTTCAGCTTGTTCTTCAGTTTTGCGATCTCCTCGGTCAGTTGTTCATTCTCTCCTTCAGTGTGGACCAACTTTTCTTTGACATTAGTCAGACGTTCATCTTGATTCTAAATCTCATCGTCCTTTTATGCCATCGAGGTCTGTTGTTCAGCTACTATCTCTTTCAACTCCTCGACGGTATCCTGAAGTTCTACATTGCGATCGTAGACCTCATCGTACATAAGAGCAGCGATCAAGGTTAGTGGAACCTCTTCCTCCTCGTCCTCGTCATCCTCATCCTCATTCGCATGTGGCAGCTCAACGGGATCCTCCTCATCCGTTTCTACATCATCATCCTCATCTTCAACCACTGTGACCACCGGAGTTGATTCCCGTGGAAGTAGTTGTTCTCAAACCACCTGAATGTCACGAGACTCCTCCTCTCTAGGCATCTGAGGTCCCTCCTCCCTAGCTTGATTGGATTCTCCGACATTAGTCATCCTGACAACAAAATTTTAAGTTTTAATTACTAATCATTATTACTTGACACTCACGAGCACATAAGTTGTAATCACATAAGCACATAAGTGTTTTATTATTTCTTCCTTAAAACTCGATAAGAGTTTATCACCACTATCTTTTCAAATGTTACTTCCTAAGGCTTTTCCCCCCACCTAAGGTTCATAACTTAAGGCTCTGATACCAACTTGTGACACCCCCAAATTCGGGTACTTCATTACCACAAGATTTTGTGTTCACTTAATAAAAACATTCATATCTAATTACCCAATCATAATAAAATTGAATAATAAACCTTCCCATTAAAGGATTATATTAATAAAAAAATCTCCTAGGTTATCTAACCTTTAAATACAATCATTCAAATGTGGAAAATTAAATATCTTCATTACAATCATTAAAATTAAAGTCTGACAACAAAATGTCAATATGATTACAAGTCTTCAATACTTGTTCACCTTTCCCTTTCATTTACTAGTGTTAGGTACATCGACCTTGTCAACTTTAGCTGTAAGGTTTATATAAGCAAGAGTGAGCAAACGAAGCTCACTTGAAATAATAATGAATAAAATTTTTACAACAATTGCCAATTACAGGCTCAATAGAACTGAACAATAGGTTCTATCAATGATAATTAAAATTCTGAGTTCATTTATCTGAGGGTCAGAAGATCACGAACTATGTCCATAGTTATAAGTAATCTTTCAATTTAAACTTTAACAGTCATAAGACTATAGGGACTCCTCATACTTAGGGAGATCAGCCCTTCGTACAATGTATTGTGCACAAATATTTCAACGCTATGCGTAATTTATCCCCTAATAATAAGGTTGTTCATCTCAGCATTTAGAGTACAAGTCCGCACCAAAGTAAGTTTGGTTTGGCTACGTTTCAAGGTAATTTGGAATTCAACGAACATCAACTAAGGATTTGTTGAATAAAAATGTAATAATACTATGTTACGAAATAAACCATAATTGAATCAACATTGTATATTAAGTTCATGCTTTAGGAATAATCTAATAACATAAATATTGAATAACTTAACATACCTTGCTTGAACAATATTAAGCTAAGGTTAGAAATTTTATTTAAAATTGAATATGAAGCATTCATAATAAATAGTAATTGAACGATAAAGCTTATTCAATGTTAGTCCATCAGAATTTAGAAACTTGCATGCTAAATAAAAAGTTAAGGATAAGATACTTGCGTTCAATACACGAATTGAAAGAAGTTAAGACACTTGCATAATTGTAATCGAAGTAGAAATAATAAACTTACTCAATGTAATAATAGAACTAGCTCAACGGAAGTGTAGAGTTAGAAAACTTGCCATAATGCGAATATTCAATAATAATATTAGATTTGGAATCATCAACAATAATTATCCACTAACGTACTTGAAAAATAACAACTCGAGTTTGAGTTAAAGAACTTGCCTTGCTTGTAGGCTAAATCGTAATAGTTTGATTCACAATATCCTAATTACATATCATTAGGATACAAGTAGTCATTTATAAATACGCTATAAGTATTTATTTCATGTATGGTTTGATTGTCAACCACATAGTCAAATTACATCAATAAAATAATAATAAAACTTGTTAGGTGTTAATAACATGCTCATTCTTAGCATCATAATAACAAAATTACATGTTTAACAATCATCATATTGCATTACATCAACAATTACAGACTTTTGTACAAAACAAAAGTCATTCCTGGACCTACTGCTAACCGGTGTTGCAGCACCACAATTTGCACTGTGGGCCGCGCTGCGGCGCGAAGCCCATGCCATTGGCTGGTACTTTGGCGCGAAAGTCGAGCTTCGACTCTGACTTTGGCACTGCGGCGTGAAATTTAGAGCTAGGGCGCAGATTTTGGCGCTGAGTCTCCGAGCTTACAGAACACAAAACGAAGAATATGACAAAGCTACTGTATCTTAATTTCTAACACCAATAACATGTATAACTTATGCAAATCACACATACACGTTACCTGTAACGACCCCAAAATTTATACAATACAAGTACCGACTTCGGTCGTTAATAATACGTCTAACTTCTGATTTTACATCATAAAATATTTAGTACATCTCATGAATCTTAATCGTGGTATTAAGAAATAACAACTTTAGCTAAAATATTAATCTTCGTGTATTATTTCTAATCCACGTCATTCAAGTAGCACATAGTGTTACCTTCAATCCTTAACCATCAAAAATAGTTATTTCCAAGTTTGAGCTCGATAGCCCAGCAAAATCTAACAGCTTTGATGCATCACGTAGCATATAATAACATGCTCAACATATATCTCATAAATATTAGACTAACATAACATACATATTACATTTCATATAACAAGTATAAAGATTGAGTTCCTTACTCAATCAGCAAGCTTTACTCAATAAACGTAGTCATAAGTTGACTTTAACATTTCATATATTTAACATATATATAACACATCATGCTTTTTGCAATAAAGATTTAAAACATCTCATCATAAAGTTCACATAACAAATAGGAACTGAAAGACTTGCCTTGATCGTTGTTTACAAATAACAGTTTAACAGCTTACAGATATCTGCATTTCACGCGCCCTATATAATTATATAATCATTCACATTAACTATTAGTCACATAGCAACACATATTAGTTGTAATGTAAACTTTACTCTACGCCTCATAACCCTTCCTATCATAGATACATAATGTTCAATTTGATTGTGTTAACTTTCAACTTATATCTCACTGTATTTCATATTTGAAGTTCATTCAAATGTTTAAGTCTTGTTAGGTCTACTTATTGGTTTTATATTAACACTAATCAATATCTTATAATATTCATTTTATTTGATTTAAAACACTTTTTACGTTCATTATCACTTATCACGGTGTTTCGACGTTTACTCGTCACACGCCCAATTTGTCTCTCTTGTGTGTACTTAGTATGCATATATAACTTATCTAATACATCATTTATTAATGTTAAGTATCATTATACTTCATAATATTCATTTTCTATAACTTAGATTAATATTTTTTATCGTCAAGAGCACTACACTTGCATAGGTTTATACCTGACGCCCTCCGATTGTCCCTAAAACATAACAGTCCTACCAATGACCATTTTGACCCCTGCTCCAGACCTCAAATTGAAACACTTAAAGAATAAAAGTTATAGGTCTATTCGTCCTCGTTCCGGATAATCTTGAATCACCTTAATCGGAGTTCGTATGAAAACGTTATGGTTATTTTATCAAAACAAGTCAAAGCAGTCACAATCAGCACACATAGGGCGCGGCCGCGCCCCTTTTCTGCACGGCCGCGCCATCTAGCAGTGCTGGGCAGCGCGCTGCGCTAGGCTTCGCCCAGATTACAGTGTTTAGCAATTTTTGACCCTTTTGTCCTACTAATCTTCATAAGTTGAGTTATATACATCCAAATTAGTCCGTTTTCTATTCTATAGATTCGTAATTCATAGAACTAAAATATACTAGAATTCTTACAATTTATAAAAACATTAACCAACCTAAAATTTGACCCAAAACACATGTTCATACACTATTTTCATGTTTTAACATCTTTAGCGAAATCGAACACCACAAATTTGTTAGGTGTTAATAACATGCTCGTTCTTAGCATCATAATAACAAAATTACATGTTTAACAATCATCATATTGAATTACATCAACAATTACAGACTTTTATACAAAACAAAAGTCATTCCTGGACCTACTGTTAACCGGTGTTGCGGCACCACAATTTGCACTGTGGGTCACATTGCGGCGCGAAGCCTAGGCCATTGGCCTGTACTTCTGCACGAAAGTTGAGCTTCGACTCTGACTTTGGCACTGCGGCATGAAATTTAGAGCTAGGGCATAGATTTTGGCGCTGAGTCTCCGAACTTACAGAACACAAAACGAAGAACAGGACAAAGCTACTGTATCTTAATTTCTAACACCAATAACATGTATAACTTATGCAAATCACACATACACGTTACCTGTAACGACCCCAAAATTTATACAATACGAGTACTGACTTCGGTCGTTAATAATATGTCTAACTTCTGATTTTACATCATTATTCGATGTTAAACTTAATAATATGCAGAATAATTTAAACTTTTATGTCTATTTACTTTAATTCCCTGAATCAAAACCTTTATCATCTACATGTCTTTGAATCATATATAATCCATGATTCACTTCATCACAATTATTATATCAAATTTTATATTTCACTTCAATAACCTTTGCATAACAGATAACTCAAACTTTAACTTTACAACTCCAATAAAACTATACATCATAAAATATTTAGTACATCTCATGAATCTTAATCATGGTATTAAGAAATAACAACTTTAGCTAAAATATTAATCTTCGTGTATTATTTCTAATCCACGTCATTCAAGTAGAACATAGTGTTACCTTCAATCCATAACCAACAAAAATAGTTATTTACAAGGTTGAGCTCGACAGCCCAGCAAAATCTAACAGATTTCATGCATCATGTAGCATATAATAACATGCTCAACATATATCTCATAAATATTGGACTAAGATAACATACATGTTACAGTTCATATAACAAGTATAAAGATTGAGTTCCTTACTCAATCAGCATGCTTTACTCAGTCAACGTAGTCATAAGTTGACTTTAACATTTCATATATTTAACATATATATAACACATTATGCTCTTTGCAATAAAAATTTTAAATAGCTTATCATCAAGTTCAAATAACAAATAGGAACTGAAAGACTTGCCTTGATCGTTGTTTATGAATAACAGTTTAATAGCTTACAGATATCTGCACTTCACGCGCCCTATATAATTATATAATCATTCACATTAACTATTAGTCACATAGAAACACATATTAGTTGTAATGTAAACTTTACTCTACGCCTCATAACCCTTCCTATCACAGATACATAATGTTCAATTTGATTGTGTTAACTTTCAACTTATATCTCACTGTATTTCATATTTGAAGTTCATTAAAATGTTTAAGTCTTGCTAGGACTACTTATTGGTTTTATATTAACACTATTCAATATCTTATAATATTCATTTTATTTGATTTAAAACACTTTTTACGTTCATTATCACTTATCACGGCGTTTTGACGTTTATTCGTCACACGCCCAATTTGTCTCTCTTGTGTGTACTTAGTATGCATATATAACTTATCTAATACATCATTTATTAATGTTAAGTATCATTATACTTCATAATATTCATGTTCTATAACTTAGAACAACATCTTTTATCGTCAAGAGCACTACACTTGCATAGGTGCATACGCGACGCCCTCCGATTGTCCCTAAAACATAACAGTCCTACCAATGACCATTTTGACCCCTGCTCCAGACCTCAAATTGAAACACTTAAAGAATAAAAGTTGTAGGTCTATTCGTCCTCATTCCGGATAATCTTGAATCACCTTAATCGGAGTTCGTATGAAAACGTTATGGTTATTTTACCAAAACAAGTCAAAGAAGTCACAGTCAGCACACATGGGACGCGGCCGCGCCCCTTTTCTGCACGCCCGCGCCATCTAGCAGCGCTGGGCAACGTTCCCGCGCTAGGCTTCGCCCAGATTACAGTGTTTAGCGATTTTTGACCCTTTTGTCCTACTAATCTTTATAAGTTGAGTTATACACATCCAAATTAGTCGGTTTTCGATTCTATGGATTCGTAATTCATAGAACTACAATATACTAGAATTCTTACAATTTATAAAAACATTAACCAACCTAAAATTTGACCCAAAACACATGTTCATACACTATTTTCATGTTTTAACATCTCTAGCGAAATCGAACACCACGAATTTGTTCCTTAACTATTTTGATTCATTCAACTTGTGTTCTTTTCATTTTTCGACGTACTAATCACATCTATTATCAATTTAAGATTATATACATGAACTAACCATCAATTTAAGCTTTAAAATAGACCAAAATACATATACTAAGTCATAAACCAAATTTCTTCATCTAACACTTGTTTCCACGAATTTGATTACATGAAAACCTGTTATAGATTATGTATAACAAATTATACATACTAATTAACATATATGATCAATATCTTAACAATCTAACCATAGAAATTTAACTTTTCAAAGAAAACTCAAGAAGTATATTACTAAAAACTCAAAGTTAGATTATTACCTGATAAGTAGGTTTTATACCTACTTATCCGGTATCTTTTACTTGAATTAGTTATTTTTATTCATATGTCTTAGTTACTTTTCATGCATTTTGTGTTCGTTTTGTAGGTTATACGTTTGGAAGCGATGTGAGCGATTATTGGTAAGGAAAACACGGAAAATGCAAACAAAAGCAAGCCGGATATCGTTTGTGCTTTCATGTCATTTCATGTTCTTGGCTTGGAGCTTGGACTATATTTTAGAGCATTTTCTTAGCTTTCCGGAACATCTTGAATCATTCCAATCGGAGTTCGGATGAAAGAGTTGTGGCATTTCTACCAACGGACGTCATTGAACTTCACCGTTTTGCGTGGTCATTTACATAGCAGTCACTTCCAGTCCAATTTCGACCATTATGCGTTTGTTATTTCTGAAATTTCAAAGAATAAAAGTTGTAGATCTCGTCGATAGCTTCGATTTGATAGGTCGCGGACCCCGTAACTCTTCTCGGTTTAAATGTTATGGCAGTTTTAGCAGAGGAGGTTCCAGCAGAAAAATGTTATGGCAGATTGGTACCCAGCCGGGGCTGGGCCTTTTTGTGCCTTAGGACCCAGCCGGGGCTGGGTGTCTGGGAGTTTTAACAGCTTGCCATCCAGCCGGGGCTGGGTATGCGCGAGAATGAGTAGATTGTGTCCGAATTTGAGTCCGAAAAGGATTGTTTTCGAGTTGTTTGATTCAAGGACTTCCAAGAGGACTTAAAGACATCTATAAAGGCCTATAAAAGGAGGGGAATAACACAGATTAGAGGAGATTATTAGGAGATTAGAGAGCATTCTATTAGATTAGATTAGAGTAAAGTAGATCAAAACACTAGTTCTAATTATATTGGGAGATTGATGCAACTTGGAGACCATTGAAGATTCAAAGTAGGAGCAAGGAGGGAGCGTTAAATCTACAGACAATAGATTATTTCTTCTCACTTCTTCTATTTTTATCTTTTAATGTCTATTCAATTGTGGATTCTTGGTTTTAATTCATTAATTATGAACTAATTCTTTTTATTAAGATTTCAATTGAACTTTTTATGATTATAAATTGATTATTTGATTTATTTCAATTATTTATGTTAAAGTGAGTTGTTTATCTTGTCTTGTGCTTATTACTTAATTATCTGATCAGTAATTACTTTGTTACTCTAGAAGGAATTGGAAGAGGAATTCTAGGGTTATAACTGGGCATGATATCATGTGACTTAGTTATTTACAAAGTGAATAATTAGGTTTGTGAATTGAATGGAAATATCTGTTCACCGCATGTAACACATAAAGAATTGGAATTGAAGGAGTTTAATTCAATTTGTTTTGCATAGGAATATAGCAAAATTAATCTGGATTAAATAGAAGGCAATTGATCACTTGGAAAAGGACTTTTGGCATTTGAGAATTCCTGTTAACAATTCAGTAGGCATAATAATTGGGATAATTGGATAATTGATTTATAGTTCATAAATTGGGATATTGTAGTCTTAATCTTTATTTATTTGAATTAATTTTAGAGTAATCTAGTTTTAATTGATTAATTTAGTTTTCTTAATTAGAAAAATAACGATTTAAGATTGTTTAAATAAAATTATCTTGGTTAAGAATTAGTACTTGGTGATTTTTATTAAATAATTCCTCGTGGGAACGATACTCTAGTTTCACTTTATTACTTGTTGACCGTGTATACTTGCACGTATTCATTGATTGCAAAATCGATCAACAAGTTTTTGGCATCGTTGCCGGGGAATTAGTTTAATACAGTTTTACCAATATTAGCTTCAATCAAATTAGTCTTAATTTAAACATTTTTATTTTTATTTTTAATTCTCTTCCTATATTTCTCTCTTTTCAGGTACCATGGATGACTTTGCGTATCAATGGCCATACACGAACATGACTCAACCAAAGGAAGCGGAGATTGACATACTCGCGACACTCTCCGCAATGTCAGCACAAATTGAAGAACTTTCGAGGAAGTTGGACGTTATCGTAGCCAAACAGAGTCGAAGGATGGCAGTTACCTGTGGCTATTGTGCTGGCAATCACCCGAGTAATCAATGTACCATCAATCTTGGGCCGGTACAGTATGATGGTAACTACCTCAATCAGTATGTATATGATAATTATCATCAAGTTTGGGGGTATCACCCGGATTCTTCATGGAGTTACAACTATCAAGACCAATACTTTACTCCAAATCCAACATACACACCGGAATTCTCATATCAACCTCCATTAAAAGAAGAAAAGTCAAAGTTGGAGGAATTGTTGTCCAAGTTCATAGCATCAAATGAGGAGAGGAGGATTGATCAAGAGATATCAATGCAAAATCTACAGAACCGTGTAGATCAAATACTCAAAGCCTTGAACAACTGTCCTCAAAATAATCGGTGTTATGATGAGGATTCCGAGATTGATGAAGTGCCCGAGCCAAATCTACAACTGGATGACACACGAGATGTTGAAAAAGAGGAGACAAGTGGGGATAATGAAAATAAGGTCGATGAAGAACTAACTATGAGTACCAACGAGGATGAGCCGATGTTATTAGTGCCCCAAGTTCCTTCTCCGCCAAAGATCAAGGGTCCAGTTAGATTTGCAAAATCGTGACCGCTTGGTAGTTATATCGTCGGCAAGGCTCTTTATGACATGAGAGCTACTACAAATGTGAAGCCATGGTGGGATGAGGAGGAAAAGATAGAAGAAGAGCCCGTTGTTCTTGCCAAGCCTCAAAGCCCCAATCGAATTATAGGCTCAACGAACGGAAAAGCACCTAGTTACACTACTAGAAAATCGACCTATAGCGACGGTCGGCGACTTTAAACATTCTCAATTGGGCATATATTTAAACAAAGTATGCTAGGTGACTTTAACTCGATGGATATCACAAATGGGAACCTAACAAAAGCTATATTATTTTCGATGGATGGAGGGTTCCTCAACTTTCGAAGAGGAATTGGATAGCATTGACCAGAAAAAAGTCAGGCTGAAAGACTATAAATCAAGCGCTGACTGGGAGGCAACCCAGGAATTTTTTATATTTATATGCTTTACTAGTTTATTTAGTAGATAGAAATTAAGTTGCTTATTAAGTTCTCTTATAATCGAATCCATGTTGTCTCTCTTCATTGCAGGTATTGGAGGTCCAATGGATAGCAAAATGATCGTCGTCGCCATCACCACCATCAACTCACGCTTAGCTGATTACAGGGAAGTTCTCTTCTATTTATCGTTATATTCTTACAATGAGGACATTGTAATTGCTAAGTTTGGGGGAGTTTTGTTTAATTCATTATCGCATGTTTAGTTTATGTTATGTTATTTTGCATATGTTGTTAATTTAGTTTAGGTTCATTATAAAAAAAATCAAAAAAATCAAAATTTTCAAAAATAATAGTTAGTTACAATGTTTATCTTGCATGAGTCCAGCTGTTTGATATTTACAGCTTGTTTTGGCCAATGATGAGATTGGGATCGAGTAGACAAGTAGCGTACTGACTATTAGAGCTTTGATGTAATTTCTTGTTATGAATTGAATTTTTTTTTTCTGTTTGAAACTGGTATTATAAGGATAACACAATAAAAACAACTTGTTGATTGATTGAGTTTAAATTGATACATAATGGGACTCTAAAGGATAATGCTAGTTTGAATGAAAGAATGAGAAGAATAAGTAGTGATGACTAAAGTTCGATAAAAACTTAAGTTCTGGAAAAAAAATTTGGGATATATAAGCTTCTAAAAAAAAAGAAAAGAAAAAAAAATGAAAAAAAAATATATCGTGGCTAGTTTTGTTTCGGAGCCTTTGTTACTTGAGCAAGTACGCCCGAAGGGGTATCTTAAAACCTAGCGCCCTAAGGTCTTATATGGTCTGGGAGTCGTTGGTCGAAAGCTCGCTAAGGGGTAGCACTGTTAGCCTAATGGAATGAGACATTGCACAGTCATGGTTTAAAAGTTAAAAAAAAAAGAAAAAAAAATAATAAAACGGGAAAAGAGCAAAAAACCCCATAATGAAAAGTAAAGCATAAGTATCCCGGATTGGACTCTTGAACTTGGTGGATGTTTAACTTTAGTTGGATCTAGCTTGTTCGTGAATTTTTTGAGTTTACATTGTATGATGCCTTTGAAGAGACTTGTTATGTGTTAAATTTGATTTTATATCAGTTAACATTGTTGTGGAGCACACACGCACTATACCAGTAATAACAGTTTAAGATTTGATGGTTGACTAGGAAATTGTTGATTGGTTTTGATATGAAGTATTATCATGTTTACTTGATTGCTCTAAGGTCGGTTGAATAGATTTGTATTTATCAATACTGCTGGATTAGTAGGCATGTAGATTAGTTCCATTGCATTGCATTGCATTGCATTGCATTTTTTTTTGTTTTTGCTTGAGGACAAGCAAAGGTTTAAGTTTGGGGGTATTTGATAAGTAGGTTTTATACCTACTTATCCGATATCTTTTACTTGAATTAGTTGGTTTTATTCATGTGTCTTAGTTACTTTTTATGCATTTTGTGTTCGTTTTGTAGGTTATACGTTTGGAAGCGATGTGAGCGATTATTGGTAAGGAAAAGCACGGAAAATACAAACAAAAGCAAGCCGAATATCGTTTGTGCTTTCATGTCATTTCATGTTCTTGGCTTGGAGCTTAGACTATATTGTAGAGCGTTTTCTTAGCTTTCCAGAACATCTTGAATCATTCCAATCGGAGTTCGGATGAAAGAGTTGTGGCATTTCTACCAACGGACGTCATTGAACTTCACCGTTTTGCGTGGTCATTTACATAGTAGTCACTTCCAGTCCAATTTCGACCATAATACGTTTGTTATTTCTAAAATCTCAAAGAATAAAAGTTGTAGATCTCGTCGATAGCTTCGATTTGATAGGTCGCGGATCCCGTAACTGTTCTCGGTTTACAAGTTATGGCAGTTTTAGCAGAGGAGGTTCCAGCAGAAAAATGTTATTGCAGATTGGTACCCAGCCGGGGCTGGGTGTCTGGGAGTTTTAACAGCTTGCCATCCAGCCGGGGCTGGCTTTTACAAAGGTAAATACCCAGCCGGGGCTAGGTATGCGCGAGAATGAGTAGATTGTGTCCGAATTTGAGTCCGAAAAGGATTGTTTTCGAGTTGTTTGATTCAAGGACTTCCAAGAGGACTTAAAGACATCTATAAAGGCTTATAAAAGGAGGGGAATAACATAGATTAGAGGAGATTATTAGGAGATTAGAGAGCATTCTATTAGATTAGATTAGAGTAAAGTAGATCAAAACACTAGTTCTAATTATATTGGGAGATTGATGCAACTTGGAGACCATTGAAGATTCAAAGTAGGAGCAAGGAGGGAGCGTTAAATCTACAGATAATAAATTATTTCTTCTCACTTCTTCTATTTTTATCTTTTAATGTCTATTCAATTGTGGATTCTTGGTTTTAATTCATTAATTATGAACTAATTCTTTTTATTAAGATTTCAATTGAACTTTTCTCAATTGAACTTTTTATGATTATAAATTGATTATTTGATTTATTTCAATTATTTATGTTAAAGTGAGTTGTTTATCTTGTCTTGTGCTTATTGCTTAATTATCTGATCAGTAATTACTTTGTTACTCTAGAAGGAATTGGAAGAGGAATTCTAGGGTTAGAACTGGGCATGATATTATGTGACTTAGTTATTTACAAAGTGAATAATTAGGTTTGTGAATTGAATGGAAATATATGTTCACCGCATGTAACACATAAGGAATTGGAATTGAAGGAGTTTAATTCAATTTGTTTTGCATAGGAATATAGCAAAATTAATCTGGATTAAATAGAAGGCAATTGATCACTTGGAAAAGGACTTTTGGCATTTAAGAATTCCTGTTAACAATTTAGTAGGCATAATAATTGGGATAATTGGATAATTGATTTATAGTTCATAAATTGGGATATTGTAGTCTTAATATTTATTTATTTGAATTAATTTTAGAGTAATCTAGTTTTAATTGATTAATTTAGTTTTCTTAATTAGAAAAATAACGATTTGTGATTGTTTAAATAAAATTAGTTTGGTTAAGAATTAGTACTTGGTGATTTTTATTAAATAATTCATCGAGGGAACGATACTCTACTTTCACTTTATTACTTGTTGACCGTATATACTTGCAATGTGATTGCAAAATCGATCAACATTACCTTTGATTAGTTATAAAATTTTGAACAATCTTCTTTTTTCTTCCTTCCATAACCCTCACAAATTCCTTCTCTCAATTTATAGAGAAGTACTTCTCTTTCTCTCTTCTTTCTTCTCTCTTCTTTCTTCTTTTTGTTCTTTCTTAGGCTTAAGCCAACTGTTGGGTAAAATCTAGTTATGCACAACACGCAAGTATACGTGGTCAACAAGTAATAAAGTGATAAGTTGAGTATCGTTCCCACAGAGAATTATTTAACACAAATCACCAAGTACTAACCCGTAATCAACTCAATCTTATTTAAACGAATAAATTTCAAATTATATAAATTAAACTACTATTAAATTCCACTAGTTAAATTAAGATAACGGAGATTTAAGATCACAACTTCACTTATTGTTTCATTTAAGTTAACACACTTCTCATCAATTATTCTCTATCCTGAATTGTTAATCAAGAACACTAAAGCAGATAAAACCACCTCTCGATGCATAATACCCATATTAACGTCAATCCACAATTAAGATAGAAATCCATTAATCACCTTAATCAACTAACCCACTATATCTCTATGTGAATTACAATTGAAGAAGGTTGAAGAATAAGTTCTCTATCCGATTACATACGATGTCAAGCGTATCTCTACCTTAACAATAATCAAAAATCTGCTATTGACAAAATTCATGACACATGCTATCATGATAAGATCTAAATCAATATTTCATCTCTCGAGTTCATATAGATTATCACGGTAATTAATGGCCAATCAATTAAACAATTAAGTCCAAATCACAATAGACAATCATCACAATAGAACATAATAATTGATAGTGAAACATATTAAAATAAACTACACAATAAAATCCATTGTAATCTCAAACAAAGAATTAGTTCATTGAATTAAAACTAAGAATCCATACTTGAAATAACATTAAAAGATAGAAATAAGAGTAGAATAAAGAATAAATTTGTTGTCAGCAAATCTCCATCTTCCTCAAGCTTCTACTCTTGATCTTCAATGGTCTTCAAGTTACTTCAATCTTCAAATCTAATTAGAACTAGTGTTTTGATCTAATTTACTCTAATCTAATCTAATTGAATCCTCTATCTAGTCTCTCATCTACTAATCCTTGTGATTCTCCTACTTTTATAAGTCTCTTCATATGTCTTTAAGTCCTATTGGAAGTTCTCTTGGAAGTCCTTGTGTCAATTGGATCGAAATAATCATTTTCGGACTCAAATTGGACCAAAATTCGCATTTTTTGTGCATTTTCTGGGCTACCCCTGCCACGGCGCGGGTTTATGCTTGATTTGGGCCCACCTCGACGGGCTAGGAGCCTGCTTTGTGCCATGTATGCCCACCCCGGTGGCGGTTTTGTGAAGGAAAAGTTTTTGCTCTGACGTCCTTTGGGAAAACGATCATAACTTTTAATCCAGGAAGAGTTACGAGGCCTTCCACCTATCAAATTGAAGATATCGACGAGATCTACAACTTTAATTCTTTGAGATTTGAGAAATAACGAACGGATGAAGGTTGAAATCGGTCTGGAAGTGATATTGTGCAAATGGCCATCCAAAACAGTGACGTTCGATGTCCGTTGGTACAAATGTCATAACTCTTGCATCCGAACTCCAATTTTGATGATTCAAGATGTTCCGGAAAGCTAAGAAGACGCTCTACAATGTAGTCCAAGTTCCAAGCCAAGAACATGAAGTAACATTAAAGCCCAAATGATGTCCGGATTGTTTTTCTTTGCGTATTCATACCAATTATTTGCGATTTCAACTCCCAAGCATATAATCTACAAAGCGAACACAAAATGCATGAAAAGTAACTAAAGAACATGTGATTAAGCAAATAATTCAAGTAATAGATACCGGAAAGTAGGTATAAAACCCACTTATCACCAACGTAAAACTAAAACAGACGCTAACATAAAAAAAATAAACTAACGTATAATAATAAGGCTACTAAATACCTATCAGTTATTTTTTTTTATTTTAAACTTAAAAGCCATAAGGCCTCGTTTGGCAAAACTTATTAAAATAATGACTTAATCATTCCTTAAGCCTTGTTTGACAAAATAAGATTAAAATTAGAATTTCAAAAGCTCTAAGGCTTTGTTTGGTAAAACCAATTAAAACTCTTTTAATTTATTTTCATAAGTTATATTTATTGTCACACTTTATTTAAATAAATTCCCATATTCAAATTAAATTAAATCTAATAACAATTTATTAAATCTATTTACCACATAAACAAATACAATAAAATTATAATTTTCATTATAATTAAAATTTTATTTAATAAATTAACACATCACTTTAATTACAAAAATCAAATTAAATAACATTATAACAAACCATATAATCCTTAATAACTCTCTAATTTAGTTATTGAGTTAAATTAGAGTATTATCTCATAAATTTAATTCATCACTCTTTTATCTTAATTAAATTAATTTCTATAACTCACGAATTATTTACTTACTAATAAATAATCCAATAAATATCTACTCAACAACAAACACATTAATTAAAATATTTATTTAATTCAATAAATATTTAAAATTATAAATAAAATTCTGGATTGTTACATTCTTCCCACCTTATAAGGATTCCGTCCTCGGAATCACCGAAACTCTACCTTCCTCAGGTTTTTTTACCAAATCTCTTCATTGAATAACTTCAAAACATTACCTTCATATATGTTTTATATTTTCTACTCCCACCATTCTTCATAATAAATTCTTGTAAGTTTTATTTCATAACCTTACTTAGACTCAATTATATTTGAGTATTACATATTCTTTGACCCGTTCATTTCCTTTTCTAAGGATCGTTATCATATACTTAACTCATAAGCACTCGGGATATTACATTCACTCATTCTTCTAAGAATTTCGTCCTCGAAATTTTTATTTATTAATCTTCATTCATTCAATCTATAAAAATTAGTTTTTTTGTTAATACTTTATTCTTTCATTGGGTTCTATAACCACTTCTTTCCACAAAGATCTTTTTACAATTATTAAACTTTTCTATTAAAAGTTTTACATTATTCTTTGATAACTCATCTCCTTCTTATTTAAAAATTTCTTTTCTCACTTATTCAATGTATTCATCATTCATTGTCACATTCTACGACTCACTTCTTTCTAAGGAATATCATCCTTATCACATTCACCTTTTAGAATAGCAAGAATCTTCCACAATTGCTCAATAGTTGGGAAGCAGTATGAATAACTCAGGAATTTAAAAGATTTCAAATCATGCTGAGGGTCATAACACCTTGAACTACGTCCACGGTTATAAGTACTCTTTCAAGTTAAACCTTAACAGTCATTAGACTATAGGGACTCCCGTACTTAGGGTGTTAAGTCCTTCGTACGATGTATTGTGCACAAACATTTAAACGCTATGCGTATGTCCATAGTTATAAGTAATCTTTCAACTTAAACTTTAACAGTCATAAGACTATAGGGACTCCTCGCACTTAGGGTGATCAGCCCTTCGTACAATGTACTGTGCACAAACATCAAAATGCCTCCGCGTAATCCCCTATAAAAGGGTTGTTCATCTCAGCTTTTCAACATCTGAATCTGCACCAAAACAATTGGGTTTGGCATAGTTTGACAAAGAACGCTTGAATTCCATGAACATCTTTCAATATTCGTCTAGCTGAATCAAATAGCATAGACTTCTATAATAATTCGGACATCAACCAAAATATACATATATATATATATATATTCTCATATCTTAAAGAAATCTCAAAATCTTTTTATGACGTCATGATACCGCACTGTATTTACAGTCCGTTTGAGGATTCCATCATTTGGTGATTTTATCATACTATATCATACCATAGTGGGTTGACGATTCTTAGATCACATCCAACACTAAGTAATACTGCATTGATGACTCCATCGTTTTTATCATCTCTGCACTAGGTTCCATGACACATTGATGATATAAAAAATACATTTTGATATATTTCAAATCATTTTTGTCTAGCCGAAGCAATTAGCATAGACATATGAATAACGATATTATTTTTAAAACTCATTGGTTTCATCATTTGATCCAATGTTTTTCAAGAAAATAGAAGTGCAAACATCAGCACGAAGTCAATAAATTTCGAAAGTCTAGCATAGCTAGTAGATTTAAAATATCCAGGTATCCATCAACTTCAATCATTACTCCATTACTTCATTACTTAATCATTCTATCAATCTTCAACTTCATCAATGCTCTCTATACTATAATCGTTTTTTACCAAATATAGTTCATCAAACTTACCGCACATTGGAAATCTCACAATAATATTAGTTTAAGAACTTGTCCTAGTCAGACCATAGGTGTCCATTCGCTGAGGGGTTCAAAACATACCATATTATTATAAGTCACGAACTTACCATATGCATTAGTTTTAAGAACTGCACCTAATCCTAATAATATCTAACTAATCTTAATAGTTTCTAACTATCAAATATACACCTGAGAAAAGAATCACCTTTTCACCACATATACATAGATAGTGCGATACTGACATTCCAATGATTATCAATGTAATAAACTGAGTGCAAGCACAAAACCCTCGCTCATACAAAGGTTTGTATAACTCAGCCATCACATGAGTCCTTAATAGAAATCCCACCTAACTTTATCTTACTCTTAACTTACTCTTTGCTCGATACGAATTCCTCGTATCACATTATCTATAACTCCTTGTGAGTTTATCTCGTACTATATCATAGTACATCATCTTCATAGCATCAAGCTATAAATATTCAAACATTACAGACCATCTTTCTTTTATAACTTAAACAGATCACGTCGTGATCTTATTATAAAATCATCTCCATTAAAAGTCTTTTCTTAACTCGTGATCATTTTGTTTTACGATCCCCTTTCTTTCCTTTTTCATCATTTATGACATTATTCGTTATCTTGGCTATTGGAGTTAGGTAACACTCATTTCTTATCTACATATCTCTTCAAGATTCTTCTTTGAATCTTCTTGTTTATATAACAATTCCTGCTTTAAAATTTTCCAACTTCATTTATATTGTTCAACATTTCATTCAAGTTCTACATTTTCATCATATGTATCCACTTTCTAGACTTGGTACACATCGAGTCTCTACCAGTTTCAATATGGTACGCTGAGTGGTTTCCCACAAACAACCAACAAACTAGGTTTCGAGTTGCTAGTTCGTATATACCTCTGCTCTATGAAGGAATCGTTTAGCCCAGATACCATACATCAACCATTAAAGAGTACAATTGTACCATACTTAAATATAACTTTTATTCTTAACTTTTTTACCATTCTCTTCTTATAGACATTATCTATTTATTATCACCTTACATCCTTATTATTGGAGTTGGGTAACCCCACATTCATATTTCTTATAACTCTACGAGATTCTTCTTTGAATCCTCTCACGCATATTTTAATCCCTTCTTTAAAAATTTCATAAATTACTTCTTATTATTCAAACTCTACTTGAGCTTATTCTTTCTTTATCTTGACTGTGACGCCCCCAAAATTAGGTATACGTCACCCATCTTGGGTCACCACTTACATGGTACATAAATTCAAATACAACTTAATAATACAACAGTCGTGTACAATACGACAAAACATAAACTATGAGTTTGAATACAAATATTATCTACTAGAGATTATACAAACTCAAAAGGAGTCCTTATTACAATTATTATTACACTATTTCACATAACAGTGAGGACTACTAATGCTATCATCTGGTCCGTCACTCCGTTCCCTGACTAGTCCCTGCTACGTTCTCATTTCCTGAAGAGAACAATAAAAGTAAAAGGGTGAGATCAACTAGCCCAATAGGAAATATTATGACTAAGATAATGCAGAATATATTATCGTTAGCCTTCAACAGTGTTAAACTGGTACAATATAACAACCATCATGTTTAACTGCAGCGGAACAAACAATCCATTAAAAGAGTCAAGTAGAGAATAAAATCTACTATCTTTTATGATTTAAAATATTTTTCATCACTTTTATCGCTGGGACTCGGCTTAATAAATAATCCACATCATCGAATCACCCCTGCACTACGGCCAAGGATATTCTTTAGTATCACGACCACAATTATCCATGCACTACGGGCCAAGAATATTTGTGTATTCAATAATGGTCATGATCATGCCAACAACTGTCCATCAATGCACTACGGGCCAATGAGGACTTTTTCCACATCATTTGTAACATTACGGTCATGATTACACTGAATAATCCCTGTTCATAATCATACCAAGTCTATCTATGCACTATAGGCCACAGATGACTTTCAATAAAATATAAACATGAGGATGATGACAATGATATAAGAATTCAATAAAACAAGTTCAAGAATTATTTTATCCAGGAACTAATAACGTCCAAATTGTCAACATGATAGTGCTTTGTAGAGTAAAATTCAAGAATGCTCAGAAGAATATTTTCAAGAAAAGATACTGGATGAAGCACAAATATCAAGGATATTCCACTAATTTCATGTAGTATAGAAGTCAAAACTTTAACCAACTGAGTATAATAAGGAATGGAATAATAAAAGAAATCACCAAGCATGCGATAGACCGCACAGGCAGGTTATTCCAACAGAATAATAAATAACGGAATCAGGTCCGGCGTAAAACGCACAGACAGGATATTCCAACAAAATAATAAAGACGGAATCAGGTCCGGCGTAGAACGCACAGACAGGATATTCCAATAGAATAATAAAGACGGAATTAGGTCCGGCGTAGAATGCATAGACAGGATATTCCAACAGAATAATAAAGACGGAACCAGATCCAGCGTAGAACACACAGACAGGATGTTCCAACAGAATGATAAAGAATGGAACAACAGAAGAATTTCACCAAGTATAGGGTAGCCCGCATATACAGATTATTCCAACAGAATAATAAGAATGGAATAAAATAAGTTCTCTTCATAGATAAGAAAGAAATAATACTCCATACCTTGGAAAAACTGGATACTGGAATAGTGAGGTAGCAGATTTCTCTTCTTCTTTCTCTCTATAATTTCTCTCTTTAATAATCGCTCTAAATATTTTGTGAATTGGTGAGAAATGAAGGAAGAATGAGCTTCTATTTATAGGAAAATATAGTTTCGATAATTGCACGTTTTGGAGATCAAAAAATTACAGTACAATACCTCCAACTTTTCTTTCATTTTTAATTTAGTCCTGCAAGTATTATCAATCTTTCACCAACTCCCCTAATAGTAAATAATGTGAATCAATAGTTCAATCATGTGAATCAATAGTATAATCATGTGAAAAATACAAATTACAGTATAGTACCTCCATCTATACCTCAATTTTTAACTTAATCATGCAAGTATTATCAATCTTGCACCAACTCCCCTAATAGTAAATAATGTGATTCAATAGTACACATATTTGAATAAATAGTTATATAAGCATGTGAATTAGTAGCAATTTATTGCTCATTTATTCGATAAATTACCCGATTTATCAATATAACTCCTAGACATCAATTATCATCGGAATAAATGTCGATTTTCACTAACACAAACAATTCCAACATAATGAAACTATTTTTATCAAAAATATAAATTTTGAAGTTTTGAAGTTTGACTTTTTCTGAAAAAGTCAACTGTTGACTTTTTGACCAAATAGTGAATCCTGAAAAATTTTGTGTTTATAGACTATTTTTACTAATTTCGTCGTTCCGGACTCAAATATCATGTCCGCGTCTCCAAATTCAACTCCGAACAACATTCATCATTAATATTATAACTCACAATATTTATCAACCAGGTCGTTTCCAGGAAAGAGGGGGCTTTCCAATAAGGATTTCTCCCTATTGGCGCACAATTAGGTGACCAAACCTCTCCTTGACAGAACTTCTAGACATTGCAAATATTGCAATTTATAATATGAATAACTTTGTCATCTCAAGTACTGATTTAATAAAAAAAACATTTTATGCAGATGATACTATGATAATAATTGAATCAATAATATGATAGATATGATGCAGTAATTACTGTATCAATAATTGAGTATAACTGAGTGACTTCTCACGTAAGCATCAATAATCAATACCGTGTGCTACTATGCAACCACGCGTATTACTGTACTTTTAACACCGGGTGTTTCAACAGTTAACGGTAAAACTTCCGCCATTATTTTCATAAAGTATTTTTGTCGTTTTCTCAATCCGACAATAATTCCGTTGTGGGGGTCCACCAATGATTGTGTCGTCATACGAATATTCCCTGTTAAAATGAATATTCCCCGACCAATCGAATATTTTATAACAACTTGCTTACTTTGCAAAATTTATAAATATTACCCACAACTATAACATTATATCAAATCCACACCATAATATTCAAAAATATATTTTGAGAAAAATTAATGTTTATTCATAAAAGTTGGGGTCTTATAAGAAATATCTCCAAAAGCATAAGAGGGGGAGAAGATAGAAATAAAAGGTATTATTATTGTAAATATTTGAATTTCTATACTTTGTACAATTCTTTGAATATATAAATAAATTCATTCTTTTGCTCAAGCAATAAAGTGTCTCACTGTATATTAGTCATGTTTATTTTAAAGTATATTGCATCATAGAATTGATGAATGTTTTAAAACTAATGGTTTTGTCATCATCAATTAGGGGGACATTATTAGAAACTGCATGTTTAATTTTGATGATGAGATGCTTAATGTATATTTGGTTTAGTAGTTTTTGTAAAGTCTTTAATAAGAATATACTGTACAAGGATTAAGCCTCCTTTAGTATAATGGTTAAGCTCACTTCTTGAGCACCAGGAGGTCTTGGAATCCATCCCTGCCAAAGGAAAGAATGTTAAATTTCGCCTAAACTAGCAAAAAATATATATGATGTACAAGGATTTATAGTAAAAGATCAAATTTGTTAGGTTGATTTTATAAGATGAATTAATGTATAGATGTTAGGGTAAAATAGATTGTAAAGTAAGATTGATCTACCGTAAAGCTTCTCTGACATTTTGTTAGGTTATAAAAGATCGCAGAGTTAGCTATGTTATCGTAGAACATTAATTAGAAGTTCGTAGAGTCTGTAGAGTTCACTCTAAGGTTGTAAAATGAATCAAAAATTATATAAGAGATAGTAGAGTCTCTCAACTCGTAGAGCAAGATATCATAGAGAAAAACGTAGAGTTAAGATCGTTGAGTGGATCAAGCCCAATACTCTACGGTTTATATGCAACTCTACGATCAGTCAAAGGCATAGAGCTTGTTAGGCCTAACAATGAGGAGCCTTGCAGAGTGAAGAACTCAAGATGTTTGCCAGCCATCCTAAGTTTTAATCGAAAATCATATCAATATATGTCTTAAAATTATTTTGATGATGTGACATCACCCATGTGGTAGATAAAGAAGCAATCTAATGTGACCAATCAAAGTCGAAGGTAAGCTGACACATTCTCCCTGAATGTTAACATTAAAGATCTTCTAGGATTAACGCATTAAATGCCCAATGACAACTTTCCAATGGGAAGCTCTCGAGGTGGTCTATGAAAGGAAAAGAGATTCAAGTTAATAGAATGAATTACTAATCAAAAAGTTGAAACCCTGCTAAAGTTCTAAGAGCTCCACTTTACAAAAAGAGAAGAACTTGTTCTGCTACTAAGTCTTCAGAAGTAAAGCTTAAACGCAACTTAGTAGCACCATAGACAACAACTTATCTATTGTGATTTGCTAGTCTTAGTGACCTCATTGCCAATTTTAAGTGACTTGAATAGTTCTTAGTAAACTAGACTAAGTGTCCTCAATCATAGAGATATTTGCTAAGTTTAAGTGACTTGAATGAATCTTAGTGATTCATTATAATATATATTAGTAATCTGGTCTTAGTGACCCTCAAACATCCTTAGTGGATTTCCTACTCGTAGAGTAAAAGATTGAATTAGGAGTCTTTTATATTTCGAAACACATAAAATCTCGTGTCATTTACATTTTAGTATCTACATTTTAGTCAATATTTTTTTATATTCTTTTGTGTCTTAAATTTACAAGAACTAAATTCAGAGTTGAGATTTCATTAAATCTTTAAGGGGTTTTCAAAATAATAATTCATTGTGCTTAATTAATTTAATTAGTTAATAATTTGGTAATACATTCTTAACGATCAAATTTTTTTAAAGGATCTATTCAACCCCCCTTTTAGATCTCTTTGTGCCTCTTGGAAATAACAGTATGTTACATAGTCGGTCTTTCTTTCTGATGAATTGTTTCTCTATAGCCTTCTGACTCTTCATTACAAATTCTTTTATACTTGTTGAAGCATTCACGTACTCATCAAAAAAATGGTTCATGTCCTTTCTTCTTCTGGTCATTGTCGTTTGCATGGCAAAATATCTCTTTGTATACACAAAAATCCATTTCTCTCGTATATCATGCAAACTTCTTAGTCACTCATTATTATATAATTCATAATACCTCATCAGAATTTGGCAACATGCTTTAAACTCGCTGATGGACAATGAATTATACACAAAATTGTTAAAATGGTCTTTTAATGATGGGTGCTCAGAATAATCCGTGATGCAATTTTTCAAGAAATGTATTGTTAATATGTCAAGAACGTAATACATGATAAATGGAAGGGAGTACCATAGCAATAACATTACTCATGGCTTTATCTTGGTTAAAGATTATAGTTATAGGTGTCTTGTAGTCCATAGTTTTGAGTCACGTATCTAAGACCTAAACGAAAGTGTGACGCCCCTAAAATAGGTATACACAACCCATTCTTAGTCACCAGATACACGGTAAAAATTTTAAATACAAACTTCATTTATACAATACGACAAATGTAAGTTGAGAGTTTTAACACGAATATTGTCTCGTAGACAATATCCAAACTCAAATGAAGTCCTCATTACATTTATTATCATACTATTTGTAAGACCCCAACTTATTATAAATAAAATCAAATTTTCTCTATTTATTATTGTGAATAATAAGGTGATAATTAGATATAATACTTTGGTTATGGGTGAAATTGATGAATGGGTAGTATACCCATGAATTGGATATATTTGGACTTAAATTATTGCATTCTTAAGTTATTTAGTAGCATTTTTATTGTGTTTATATCGTGTTTTGCAGATTTGGAAGCTGGAGGGGGCAATTATGGGAAATTCAAGCAAATAATGGCAATTCGATAATTATGGAGAAGTCCAGCGCCGGGGCGCTGGAAACTATACTATCTACAGCGCCGGGGCGCTGAGCCTCGGCTGGCGTTGACTGGATTAGCGCGTTTGACTTCTGGGTGGACTTAATTTGGTTATTGGGGGGTAAAATAAAACCTAATTGGAGAAGGATTGTGGGGGGGCATATAAAAAGAAACTAAGTGTTGAAATAAGGGTATCTTTTTTTGGACTATTATTCTGGGGAGGATTCAACAAGTTCTCCATTGAGGGCTACGCGAGATTGCTTGGAGATTAAGGATTGGCTACAGAGTTTATTCTTTTTCTCCTTATTTTTACTTTGTAATTCTTTAAGGATGATTTGTCAACAATTAATGGTTTTTATTTCAGTGATGAACTAATTCTTTCATTAAGATTTCAATTGAACCTTTTATGACTATAAATTAGTTATTAACTCATTCTAATTATTTATGTTGAAGTGAATTATTTATGATGTTTTGATTTTATTGATTAATTATTTGGCCAATAATTACCTTGTTATTCTAGAAGGAATTGGAAAAGGAATTCTAGGGTTAGAACTGGGCATGATAACATGTGACTTGATTATTTGCATAATTGTGTTTGTGAACTGAATGGAAATATCTGTTCACCGCATGTAACACATAGGGAATTGGAATTGGAAAGAGTTTAATTCAATTGTTTTGCATAGGAATATAGCAAGATTAATCTGGATTAAATAGAAGGCAATTGATCACTTGGAAAAGGACTTTTGGCATTTGAGAATTCCTGTTAACAATTCAGTAGACATAATAATTGGGATGAGTAGGTAACTGATTTATTGTTCATAATTGGGGATATTGAAGTCTTAATCTTTATCTATCGGAAATTATTCATTCAAGTATTAGTTTATTTATTCATTTATTTCAGGATAATATCTTTTCGTTTTAATTTTGTGTTAATAATTTCGAAAATCATAAATTATTCTTGTTCGAATAAAATTGAATTGATATAGTATTAGTAGTTGGGATTTATTAATTAGAATTCTCTGTGGGAACGATACTCAACTTATCACTTTATTACTTGTTGACCACGTATACTTGCGTGTGTGCGTAATTAGATTTTACTCAACAAGTTTTTGGCGCCGCTGCCGGGGAATTTTTATTAATATTAATTTCATATTAGTTATAATCAATTCTGTTTTAATTTGAACGCTACTTAATCTTTCTTCTTGGATTGGCAAGAATTTGTGTATGCACACTAGATCGAAAGCTAGAAAGGAACTTCTTACGTATACAGACAACCTTGAGAAGAAGTTCCAGACAGTGCATTTGAATAGTGAGGTTATACATCTGGAAGAAGACCTGACAACTCAAGAAATTCTCGTAAACATGGCAGAGAACGAACAGAAATCCCTTAGGGATTACGCCCTGCCAAACGTCACGGATTTACAGTCAAGTATTAAGAGACCGGCAATCAATGTAAACAGTTTCGAGATAAAACATCAATTCAGATGCTACAAAATATATGCCAGTTTGGGGGTACTTCAATAGATGATCCTAATGAACATATCTTGAGCTTCTTGGAGGTTTGCGATACCTTCAAATTTAACAATGTATCGGAAGACGCTATAAGGTTGAGGATGTTCCCGTTCACTCTAAAAGATAAAGCACGAAGCTGGTTACACTCCTTGCCTCCTGGTTCAATCACCACATGGGATGACTTAGCTCAAAAAAATTTAGCCAAGTTCTTCCCACCAGCGAAGTCGGTAAAACTACGGAACGATATTCATACTTTCGCACAACTTGAGGCAGAATCATTATATGAGGCATGGGAAAGGTTTAAGGATATGCTCCGTAACTACCCTCATCATGGAATCCCGCAGTGGATGCAATTAGAGATATTTTATGATGGTTTGCACGCGTCCACGAGGTCTAGTATTGATGCAGCAGCGGGAGGAGCGATCATGTCAAAAAATTTTGATGAGGCGTATCAATTGTTAGAAACAATGGCCACCAACAATTATCAGTGGCCCATGACGAGGACCAACCATCCAAAAGCATCGGGAAAGTATGAAGTGGACACGCTGACAGCATTAACAGCACAAGTGACTGCAATAGCTAAGCATATAGAAACATGGCATCCACAAGCCACACATCAGGTAGCGATGGTTTGTGAGTTGTGTGCTGGGGGCCATGCGACGGATCAGTGTGCCATAAATTCTGAATCAGCACAATTCGTAGGAAACTATAATCGCTCAACTCAACCGTATCCAACTCAAAATGCTTATAATCCAGGTTGGAAGAATCATCCAGGTTTCTCTTGGAGTAACAATCAAACTGCAGCTCAACCACCTAGACAACAACACACCTCCGGATTTCAAAACCAACCTCAACAACCAGAGAGGATACCAAGTTGGGAAGCAGCCTTGGAAAAATTCATTAGAGCGTCGGACAAAAAGAACGAGGAACAAGACAAGAAATTGAATCAATTAGATCTGACTTTGCAAAGCCATGGGGCATCGTTAAAGAATCTGGAAAATCAATTGGGGCAAATAGCACATGCATTGAATACCCGTCCACTAGGAACGCTCCCGAGTGATACAGAAATAAATCCGGGCAGAAATGAGCACTGCAAAGCAGTAATCTTACGAAGTGGGAAGGAGTTGCAAACAGTCAAGGATAAAAAAAGGGGGACAACGCAACAACTGAAATAGAAGAAGTTGTGGAAGCCGGGAAAGATAAAGAGGAAATAGGAGAGGCAAATGCATACCATATCATATCCGCAGAGATTTCAGAAATCCAAGTTAGACAAGCAATTTTCAAGATTCTTGGATATTTTTAAAAAATTGCATATCAACATCCCATTCGCCGAAGCTTTAGAACAAATGCCGAGCTATGCGAAGTTCATGAAGGATGTGCTATCAAAGAAAAGGAAACTGGGGGATTTTGAAACAGTGGCGCTAACCGAAGAATGTAGCGCAATTATTCAGAACAAGTTACCTCCGAAGTTGAAAGATCCATGTAGCTTTACTATTCCATGCGATATTGGTAATCAGTTTTCGGGAAGAGCACTGTGTGATTTGGGGGCCAGTATTAATTTGATGCCATTATCAGTCTACCGTCAGTTCGGGCTCCAGGCACCAAAACTGACAAATATCAGTTTACTGTTGGCAGACCGATCAGTTACATATCCACGAGGTATCGTTGAAGACATATTAGTAAGGGTGGATAAATTCATCTTTCCAGCAGACTTCGTTATCTTGGATTGTGAAGCAGATACGGAACTTCCCATCATTCTCGGATGACCATTTTTAGCAACGGGGAGAACATTAATCGACGTGCACAAAGGAGAATTAACGATGAGAGTTGACGACCAACAGGTCACTTTTAATGTGTTTAAATCAATGTCTTATCCGATGGAAAAAGGTGAGTGTTTGCGGGTGGATTTAATGGAGGAGATAGTTAATCACAAGATTTGCGGTAATTACTCAGAGGATCCGATAGAATCCATGTTGCTTGGAGCAGCCAACGATAGTGTTGATGCGGACAATGAGCAGGTAAAATGGCTAGACACATTATCATTCTACTGGAAGAGTAATCAACCATTCGACACCCTGGAAAGGCCCAAAACTGAAGATAAAAAGTGCAAACCTTCGATAGAAGAGCCACCAGTGTTGGAATTAAAGCCACTTCCCTCTCATCTTGAATATGCTTATCTAGGGAAAGACTCGACTCTACCAGTTATTGTTTCGACGAAGTTAACTGACACCCAAAAAGAAAAATTGCTGCGGGTTCTGTGTGAGTTCAAAACAGCGATTGGGTGGACTATAGCGGACATTCGAGGTATTAGCCCATCTTTTTGTATGCATAAGATTTTAGTGGAAGAGGGATCAAAACCAACCATTGAGATGCAAAGAAGGTTAAATCCCATTATGAAAGATGTGGTGAAAAAGGAAATTATAAAATGGTTGGATGCCGGTATTATTTACCCAATTTCAGACAGTTCATGGGTAAGTCCTGTACAGTGTGTACCAAAAAAGGGGGGCATGACTGTGGTAAAAAACGAAGCTCATGAGCTTATCCCAACGAGAACTGTTGAATAAAGCCACACGCAAAGATCACTTTCCCTTGCCATTCATTGATCAGATGTTGGACAGGTTAGCCGGACATCAATTCTACTGTCTGTTAGATGGATATTCGGGGTACAATCAAATTGCCATAGCACCGGAAGATCAAGAAAAGACCACGTTCACATGTCCATACGGTACGTTTGCATTCCGGCGTATGTCCTTTGGTTTATGTAATGCGCCGGCAACCTTTCAACGCTGTATGATGGCAATCTTCTCTGATATGGTCGAACATAATTTAGAGGTATTCATGGATGATTTCTCCGTGTTCGGTGACAATTTCGACTCGTGTTTGAAGAATCTGATCTTGGTGTTAAAAAGATGTGTGGAGACTAACCTGGTGCTTAACTAGGAAAAATGTCATTTTATGGTGCAAGAAGGGGTTATTCTAGGCCATAAGGTTTCCGCATCCGGATTGGAGGTGGATAGAGTGAAAATTGATATAATTGAGAAATTGCCTCCTCCATCATCTGTGAAAGGCATTCGAAGCTTTTTGGGACATGCAGGGTTCTATAGACGCTTTATTAAAGATTTTTCAAAGATTTTGAAACCCCTATGCTCACTTTTGGAGAAAGATGTGCCGTTTAAGATGGATCAGGCATGCATCGAGGCATTTGAGATATTAAAGAAGAAATTGGTCTCTGCACCAATCATTGTAGCCCCCGATTGGTCTTTACCGTTCGAATTGATGTGCGACGCCAGTGATTACGCGGTGGGAGCCGTATTGGGACAACGTCATGATAAGATTTTTCATACTATCTATTACTCTAGTAAGACATTAACGGATGCCCAGCTGAACTACACAACAACCGAAAAAGAATTACTTGCAGTGGTGTTTGCTTTTGACAAATTCAGAGCTTATCTCCTAGGCGCCAAGGTAATTGTCTACACTGATCATTCGGCGATTAAATATCTGATTGAAAAGAAAGATGCTAAACCGCGGTTAATACGATGGGTACTGTTGTTACAAGAATTTGATCTGGAGATCCGGGACAGAAAAGGTACAGAAAACCAAGTGGCGGATCATCTGTCTCAGTTAGAAAATATAGAGGAACAGAGAGAAGACAACGTAGTTATTAATGAAAAATTTTCGGATGAGCAACTGTTCCGGGTAACTACCATATTGCCTTGGTATGCTGACTATGTCAACTATGTGGTTGCCAAAGTATTACCGCCGGATTTGACCTCACAACAACGAAAGAAGTTTCTCCACGATGTGAAGCAATACTATTGGGATGAACCATTTCTGTTTAAAGTTTGTGCAGATCAAATGATAAGACGTTGTGTTCCTCATGAAGAAATGGATAGTATATTAGGCCACTGCCACTCCTCAGATTACGGAGGTCATTATTCCGGTGATAGAACAGCAGCAAAAGTACTACAATCGGGATTTTTCTGGCCTTCTTTATTCAAAGATGCTTATCTCTTTGTGCTGAAATGCGATCGATGCCAACGCGTAGGTAATATCTCCAAGCGCAATGAAATGCCACTTAACACAATTCTAGAGGTGGAACTATTCGACGTATGGGGAATCGATTTTATGGGACCATTTCCATCTTCGTTTAAGAATCATTACATCTTGTTAACAGTCGATTATGTTTCCAAATGGGTAGAAGCCGTAGCGTTACCCACAAATGATGCCAACGTTGTTATCCGATTTTTAAAGAAGAACATTTTTACCCGATTTGGGACACCGAGAGCTATAATAAGTGATGAGGGGACTCACTTCTGTAACAAGCAGTTCACCAAATTGCTTGTAAAGTATGGGGTTCATCACAAAATTGCAGCCGCATATCACCCACAAACCAATGGCCAAGCAGAGGTGTCGAATAGGGAAGTTAAGAGGATCCTAGAAAAAGTAGTCAATCCATCACGAAAAGATTGGGCAGTGCGGCTTGATGATGCTCTCTGGGCCTATCGAACAGCGTACAAAAATCCGATCGGCATGTCACCGTACATAATGGTATTCGGAAAGGCGTGTCACTTACCGGTCGAGCTAGAACACAGTGCATATTGGGCCATTCGGAAACTAAACTTTGATCTAGAAGCAGCATGGGCGAAAAGGTTACTGCAATTGAACGAGATGGATGAATTCCGGTTCAATGCATACGAAAATGCTAAGCTCTACAAGGAGAAAGTAAAAGCTTGGCACGATAAAAAAATTCTTGACAGAACATTTGCACCGGGCCAACAAGTACTACTGTTCAACTCACGCTTGCGTCTATTTCCGGGAAAATTAAAATCCAGGTGGTCCGGGCCATTTGTAGTTATATCTTTCACTCCACACGGCAACATTGAGGTCGAGGAACCGAATTCACAGCGTACATTCAAGGTCAATGGTCAACGTCTGAAACATTATTGGAGTGGACCAATTGAACGACAAGCTACGGTCCAGTACCTCTCCGAACCAGTCGACAACTGAACAACACCGAAAAGTCGGGCTGACGACTGTAAACCAAGCGCTTCTTGGGAGGCAACCCATTGAGTTCTATAATTTTGACGTTATTTAATTTTCTTTTAATTTATTTTACTTTTATGTATTTTTATTTTTTGTTTAGTTTTGAAGAATATAATTCTGCTAGGCTAATTCTTAATGATTTTCCATGTATGGGAATGGTACACAGGTAAGCTCAGCGCCCCGGCGCTCCCATTACTAAGGATCCAGCGCCCCGGCGCTAGGCACCAGAATCTGCAAACCAAGCCCAGCGCCTCGGCGCTGGCATCTCATTCATTTACAGCGCCCCGGCGCTAAGCACCAGAACCTAAAAGTCAAGCCCAGCGCCCCGGCGCTGGCTTCCAAGGCATTTCCAGCGCCCCGGCGCTATACCATCCCAACAGCCTCTGCCATTCAGCGCCCCGGCGCTCTACATAAGGTGAAACCCAGCGCCCCGGCGCTGGGATCAGGTTAGGCTATAAAATTTTAACTCTCAACCGTTTCCTTCTCACCCCACTCCATTCACACGCCGGTAACTCAGGTCAGTTACGCTTCCAAACTCTCCCATTCTCCTAAACTCCTCTCCCCCTCTCCAAATCACACGGATTCTTGGATAATAGTTCTCCCACACATCTACCGCACCTCAATAACTGTGTCGAATTCTTGTGTGCCGAGTTATACTCTTCCAACTTCTTTGAAGGTAGCAACGGTATGATTTGTTGTGTATTCATATTATTACGGATCCAAATTTTTCTTCTTTATTCTGTGCATCTGGGAAATCCAATAGAATTCATAGATAATTCAATACTGTTTGGCATACTCAACCACACAAGGTTAGTGAGTGCTACAGGAATGGCATGCATAGATATGGAATTAGTGATGGTTGTACTCAAATTATCAGTTGATGCCTAGGTGTTTGACAAATTGTCTAAGTCAAAAAGCATGTGTAGTTTAACATACTTACCAGTTTCATGCCTCTTCCCCGCCTGTGCACTCACCACGCTAATATTTTATACAGTTTCGGGGTAATGCTATGCACACATGTATCCAACCGTGAATTCTTTTTAAAGCTAAACTATGACTATGTTTGTATTTGCAGACTCTCTACATGGCATCCAAACGTCACCGTGGCGAAGGGTCCGGGACCGCTTCGGTTTCACCTCCAAAATTTGACAGCCGGCGTTTTGTTAGTCTCGCAGCTCAAGAACGCTACAGCCGCATGGCCACCCGCTCACTAGTCCCCGAACGTGGTCTCCGTCCCGATCAAACCAAGGATGGAGAAATCGCAGTGATGATTGCTGAACGAAACTGGTTCTCCCTCACCGAACAGCCTGACCCGGCAGTGATCGGAGTTGTTAAAGAATTCTACGCTAACTTGCCTGAACATGACCATTATGGGGTATTTGTCAGAGGTAAAACCGTGGAAATCGGCGAGGAGGATATAAATGGGTGCTATCAACTACCATTAGAGGGCCTTCATGATGCATATGCTAGTTTAGTGAGTGACGGGCCGAACTATGACCAGATTATTCGGGAGCTGTGTAAACCGGGCACTACATGGACCCTGCATGAGCGTGGCAGCATGACTTTTCCATTATCTCACCTCAGTCTATATGGAAAGGCATGGTATGCCTTCATCTGTGCTAAATTGATGCCCTGCACACATGTGAGTCACGTAACCAAAGAAAGGGTTGTGCTATTATACTCCATCGTACAAGGCTTCAGCATTGATTTCGGCCATCTTATTCAGCAATCTATGCTCCGCGCTTCTCGCGGCAGGACCACAGGAGGGTTACCACATCCGTCATTGATCTGCGTATTATGTGCTAAGTTTGGGGTCAAATGGAAATCCGACGAGATGATTCAAACTCCTATGCCCGTGTTGGACCACAACTTGATCCGTCGTTATAAAGTGTGGTCCGGTGGAGCTAATCACCCTAGGGGACTGGGTTTCATTCTTCCCCAAGTTACGTCTACACAAGCCCCACCCCCTCAGGCTCCACCTACTTACGGCCCATCGACAGCAGCTCATCGAGGTGTGGTCCCTGCCGCTGTCCAGCGGGAGATAGACGGCTGGTTTTACAACATTGAGTCCCAGAATGTGCGCTTATCTGAACGCCAAGATGTGATTTTCAAGTATTTAGTTGACCAATTTGCTGCGCAGAATGCACTAACCGTCCAAACCCATCCGGGCGTTCCACTTAGCCATTTCCTAACGGCTCCCGTTCTGCCAGTATTTCCCCCTTCCGACCAAGAGATGAGCGAGGACGATGCTCCGCCAGAAGAATAAGCTCGTCAGGGAAGTCCTCTGTTTTATTTTGCCTTATTTTTCGCATGAGGACATTGCTCTGGATTAGTTTGCGGGTAGTTAGGTTTTATTTTAAACATAAAAAAAATAATAATAAAAATAAAGTTGTAGTTTGTTATTAGTTTGTGGATTGATTATGAGTAAAGTTGCATTTAGGATTGCATGTTAATTCCAGTTTGTGATAGTGCGTATATCTGGAGCCAAGGATGAAAGTAGAATTGCATGAACAAGTCTAGTAAGGATTGTTGATTCAGTGATATGATTTTCTTGACATAAAATGGATCTTTATCTGTTTGACATTGATATTATAGGAAAGCACTTTGACAAAACGACCATGTTGGCTATGATAGTTTAAATGGTTAAATACTGGAGTTCTAGAGAAGGATTGCTAGTGATATGGAAGAACAATTTGAATAACTAGAGGAGACTGAATTTATGCATAAACTCGAGTTTGGGGGAAAATATTTGGAATATATAAAAAGAAAAAAATGTGTTGAGTTTTGTGGTGGGTTGAGGAGAAACACTCCCCATAAACACAAGCGTGAGACGGAGCGTAAAACGCACTCACCAACCGTCTATACATAAAATAAAAAAAAAAGATACAGAGTGACTAGTCTTGTTTTGGGGCCTTTGTTACTTGAGCAAGTACGCCCGAAGGGGTATTTTAAAACCTAGCGCCCTAAGGTCTTATATGGTCTGGGAGTCGTTGGTCGAAAGCTCGCTAAGGGGTAACATTGTTAGCCTAATGAGATGAGACATTGCACAGTCATTTATATATAAAAAAAGAAAAGAAAAGAAAAGCATAAGTATTCCATGTTGACTTTTGAATTCGGGTAAGTGTTTGAATTCAGTTGAAACAAGTATATTTGATGAGTTCTCCAGTTTACACTGTATGATGCCTACTAAGAAAGTTGTTATCTTTCATATTTTTGTCTTTTATGGGTTAGCATGGTTGTTGGACACACACGCACAATATCAGTAATAACAGATTTAGATCCGTTGATTGTTGGGATATTGTCGATCTGCTTTTGCATGATGAATTAGCATGTTTACGTGATTTTTCTGAGGCATATGGATATACGCGAGCTCTTGAATTGCTGGAATTACGAACATATAAATATAAATAGTTTGCGTTTGCATGATGTTTAGTTTTGTTTGTGAGTTTATGTTTTGTCGCATGAGGACACGCAACGATTTAAGTTTGGGGGTATTTGATGAATGGGTAGTATACCCATGAATTGGATATATTTGGACTTAAATTATTGCATTCTTAAGTTATTTAGTAGCATTTTTATTGTGTTTATATCATGTTTTGCAGATTTGGAAGCTGGAGGGGGCAATTATGGGAAATTCAAGCAAATAATGGCAATTCGGTAATTATGGAGAAGTCCAGCGCCGGGGCGCTGGAAACTATACTATCTACAGCGCCGGGGCGCTGAGCCTTGGCTGGCGTTGACTGGATTAGCGCGTTTGACTTCTGGGTGGACTTAATTTGGTTATTGGGGGCTAAAATAAAACCTAATTGGAGAAGGATTGTGGGGGGCTTATAAAAAGAAACTAAGTGTTGAAATAAGGGTATCTTTTTTTGGACTATTATTCTGGGGAGGATTCAACAAGTTCTCCATTGAGGGCTACGCGAGATTGCTTGGAGATTAAGGATTGGCTACAGAGTTTATTCTTTTTCTCCTTATTTTTACTTTGTAATTCTTTAAGGATGATTTGTCAACAATTAATGGTTTTTATTTCCGTGATGAACTAATTCTTTCATTAAGATTTCAATTGAACCTTTTATGACTATAAATTAGTTATTAACTCATTCTAATTATTTATGTTGAAGTGAATTGTTTATGATGTTCTGATTTTATTGATTAATTATTTGGCCAATAATTACCTTGTTATTCTAGAAGGAATTGGAAAAGGAATTCTAGGGTTAGAACTGGCATGATAACATGTGACTTGATTATTTGCATAATTGGGTTTGTGAACTGAATGGAAATATCTGTTCACCGCATGTAACACATAGGGAATTGGAATTGGAAAGAGTTTAATTCAATTGTTTTGCATAGGAATATAGCAAGATTAATCTGGATTAAATAGAAGGCAATTGATCACTTGGAAAAGGACTTTTAGCATTTGAGAATTCCTGTTAACAATTCAGTAGACATAATAATTGGGATGAGTAGGTAACTGATTTATAGTTCATAATTGGGGATATTGAAGTCTTAATCTTTATCTATCGGAAATTATTCATTCAAGTATTAGTTTATTTATTCGTTTATTTTAGGATAATATCTTTTCGTTTTAATTTTGTGTTAATAATTCCGAAAATCATAAATTATTCTTGTTCGAATAAAATTGAATTGATATAGTATTAGTAGTTGGGATTTATTAATTAGAATTCTCTGTGGGAACGGTACTCAACTTATCACTTTATTACTTGTTGACCACGTATACTTACGTGTGTGCGTAATTAGATTTTACTCAACAGAAATGTGAAAATTTTGCAAAATAAGCAAGTGTTTATAAAATATTCATTGTTATCAGGAAATATTCGTTTGGTCGTGGAATATTCTTGTTGTCGGTGAATATTCGTAAGATTGCGCAACCATTTGTGGGCCCCATAACGAAATAACTGTCGGATGAAGAAAACGACAAAGTTTGAGTTTTTATAAATAATGGCGTAATTATTACCGTTAACACTGTTGGATTACCTGGTGGTTAAAATACAGTAATACGCGTGGTTGCACAGTATTGTTGAATTCTTGATTCTTACGTAAGAAGGCAATACTCAATAATTATTACAGTAATTACTATTTAATATTTTATTTTATTGATTCAATAATTGTTGCGTTGATATTTTATATTATTGTTGTTTCAATAATTGTCACTGCACAGTATTTCCCATTATCAGATTAATAATTCATATTATTTGAATAATATTATTAGATAACATTATTGGCAATGTCTAAAAAGTTATGTCAATGAGAGGTTTGGTCACCTAATTGCGCGCCAATAAGGAGAAATCCTTATCAAAAAGCCCCATCTTTCCTGAGAACTGTCTGGTTGTCATTATTGTGTTTCTATAATATTATCTGTGAATAATTAATTATTGATTTATATGATAAGGAAATATTTATTTGATGTGGATATAAGTGATGGATTTATTTATTTATGAGGTTATAAATGAAGGAATTAATGTTGAGGTGTTTTATCAGTATTTTGTCGAAATAGAGGTATTAAAAATCATCTGTTTGTGGATTTCAGATATTTTTTGTTTGGAATATAGAAAAACTTAAAGCTACAAAGTTGTAGAGAATTCGATTTCATGTGGAATGGACATAAAATTCGTATTTTTCTGATAAACGGACTATTTTCTATGAATTACTGAAGTTTCAGAAAATAAAATGATTTTATTAAAATTGGGTGGGACCCACTTTTATTTTAAACATGTGGGCTGCCAAAAAAATTTTAGAATTGAGGTGTTGGTCTTGTTGGTGAGTGTGCGTAAAATTGAGAAAAGAAATAATAATATTTTATTATTTTAGCGTTCTAGCATTTTCCTATAAATAGGCGCTTAGGTTAGAATTGAAAATCACACCAGGAACAAGATTTCTTTATCTCTAGATTATCGAGCATATCTTTGTGAGTATTTTGATGCTTTGAGAGTTGCTATTCAGTGCAAGTTTCTGTCAGCACTATATCTGAAATTCAGTCAGAAGTACGGTTATTTTGAGGTAAGGGATGTTATTTTCTTTCTAAATGATGTTATTCTTTCAATAGCATTATACCGAAATATTGTTATAAATTTTATTATGGAATTTCTACCTTTTTGTGTCGAAGTTACTATTCACGTATACGACACTATTCACGTCTACGGCACTATTCACGAATACGGCACAATTCACCGAAAAATGAAATTTTCTTCTTTTTGTCCAAGATGTCTATTATGGTTACTATCTTTGATTGTATCCATGTTTTGATCTTTATTTTTGAATTCTGCTTCAAAATTAGTTATTATGGAGTATTATTAAACTTGGATAAACTGTAATACGAATCCTTAATATTTGTTCTTTTATCTCACTGGATTCGTTTTCTTTAAGATATTTTTCATTATCCTCAGTCCTAAATGATGAATGATTAACTGATGAATATCTTTGGCCTGTAGTGCAAAAATGAATGATTACCTAATGAATATCTTTGGCCCGTAGTGCAAAGATGAACAGGTATTGAGATGAACATAACCAACTGGTGATACAAATGAATATCTTTGGCCTGTAGTGAAAAGATGAATATTTGATTCGAGATGTATATTGATTGATTTTATAGGGATAAAATATTGATGATGGACTTTTAAATCTTAGAAGATAGTAGAATTCTTTCTCTACTTGACTCTTCTAATGGATTGTTGTTCCTCTGCAGTTGTAGATCTAAAACTTGTTGTCTATTATATTTTATCAGATTTTCCCTATTGAAGACTAATGATAAATTGTTGTATATTATCTTAGTCATAATATTCTTTACTGGGCTAGTTGAGCTCACCCTTTTTCTTTTTGTTCCATTTTTCTCAAGAGGTGAGAACATAGCAGGAACTAGCCGAGGTATGGAGTGATGGTTCAAGATAGTTGTATTAGTAGTCCTCATTATTTTGTAAAATAATGTATCAATAATTATAATTAGGACTCCTTTTGAGTTTGTATACTGTCTATTAGAAAATAGTTATATTCAAACTCACAATATATGTGTTATCGTATTTTGCACGACAATTGTATTACTGAAGTTGTATTTGTTTCTGTACCATTATTTGGCGACTCAGAATGGGTGATGTATACCTATTTTGGAGGCGTCACATTATTTCATAGAATAGTGAGGACTACTATAGCCACCATCTCAGACCATCACTGCGTTCCCCGACTAGTCTCAGCTATATTCCCATTTCATGAAGAGAACAATGAAAGAAAAGGGTGAGCTCAACTAGCCCGGTAAAGAATATTATGACTAAGATAATACAGAATAAATTATCGTTAGCCTTCAACAGTGTTAAACTGATAGAATACAAAAGACAATAAGTCTAACTGCAGCGGAACAAGCAATCCATTAGAAGAGTCAAGTAGAGCATAATATCTACTATCTTCTATGATTTAAAAGTTCATCATCAATATTTTATCGCTGTAACACAGCTCAATAAATAATCCACATCATCAAATTATTCATGCACTACGGGCTAAGGATATTCGTTAGTATCACATACATGCACTACGAACCAAAAATATTCATTATTATCACATTCACAAATTATCCATGTGCTACGGGCCAATGATATTCGTTAGTATCACCAGTGGTCATGATCATGCCAACAACTGTCCATCAATGCATTACGGGCCAATGAGAACTTTTACCACATCATTTGTAACATTACAGGTCATGATTATACCGATACATAGTCATAATCATACCAATCAACAGTTCATTTATGCACTACGGGCCAAAGATGACTTTCATTACAATATAAGTACGAGGATGATGACAATGATATAAGAATTTAATTAAGTGAAAGCAAGGATAAATTTTAAAGATTTATAATTCAATTTATCTAGAGTTCAAGAATGTCCAAATTGTCAACATGATAATTGCTTTGTGGAGTAAAATTCAAGAATAATATTGTATCAAAAGTAATTTGGATAGAAAAAAAATCAATTTTTTGTCAAGAATAGTACCCCAGGTGAATAGTACCCCGTGAATAGTACTTCAGGAATAGTACCCCTTGAATAGTACCCCGGCATGAAAAGATTAAAAATTAACAAGAATGTTCAAAATAATATTTTCGTGAAAAGATACTAAATGAAGCGCAAATTTTAAGGATATTCTACTAATTTCAAGGAGTATGAAGCAAAACTTATCAACATGAGTGTAGAATTAGGAATACAAAACAAAATAATATTACTTACATATTACAGAGCAAGGAAGAAAATATTATTTCATACGAATTTTGAACAAAAATAATATCCCTTACCTTAAAAGGAGAATATTTTTGATTGGTATAGCGGATATAATTTTGAAGAAAACTTTCACTATTTTCTACACTTAAAGCTTCCTTAAACTCAAAAGAAATACGATCAATATTATAGAAGAAGAATTCTCTGATTCTAGTGCGATTTTTATTTCTAAACTGAGTATCCTATTTATAGGAGAATGGCAGGATACTATTTGGACGCATAGTAAGGAAAAATCACGGGCGATTCGACTGAAAATTTTTAATTTTACTATACAGTACTATGCACACAGTATGTAGTACTATGCAATAATATGCAGGTCTATGCAACACTATGCAGTACTATGCAATCAAATAAAATATATTCTATATTTCATAAAAAAAACAAAACTTATAATATATATATATATATAATAATAATAATAATAATAATAATAATAATAATAATAATAATAATAATAACTCCCTCCCGTGAATCATCCCCCCTATGACCCTTTATATTATATATATATATATATATATATATATAAAATAAAAAATTGAGATAATTTTTTACCGATAATTTTGAAAAATGGTTAAGTGGGGGTTCATATAATAAATCAATTTTACAACAAATACTATGGCATCCCTAAATCTGGGTCCCAAGAACTCAGATTTGGGGACGCCACAGTTGGTATCAAAGCCATAGTTTATAAACCTTAGGTAGGGGGTACCTTAGGCTATAACCGCAGAGATGATAAGGAATAAACTCAGATCGAGTTTAAGTGATAAGAAATGAATTTAGGAAATTCATTATTATGTAAAGAAGAGTATTCAAAGAAGAATCTTGAATGGTTATAAGGGTAAGAATCTGGAGTTACCTGACTCCAGTAATAAAGATGAAAAGTGAAAATAAATAGACTATGTCTATAAGATGAAAAGTATAAAATCATAATATTATATGATTAAAGGAAAAGAAGATCGTAAAATAAAACGATCATAATACGGTTATAATATGAGATCACAACGTGATCTGATAAGGTCATAGCAGGAGAAGGATCAATCTTATACATGCTAAAAACTTGTCTAAATAGTCGATTACCGCTATACAATTTAATTTATTCTCTTTATTGAAAAGACCTATCAGATATAAGATTGATCTTTCAATTAGCATATCATACCTTATTCCATAATACTATCTAACACTTAATCACATCGTCAAATATTAAATAATCTTAACACCATATTCATTTACCTACTTATAATCTCATCATCTTATATTAACTTGTCTAATCTTCACATAAAAAGTTAAGTATTAGACATTACACCTTAGTCTTAGCATCGGATTCCGCACCAAAATAATTTGGTTCGGGATAAATTCTCAACAATACTTTGAATTTTTCATAAACATTTGTCTAGCTGGATCAAATAGCTTTAGACGTATACCAATAATTCAAATTTCAATCGAAGCATGTGTCTGTTCAAATTTAATTGGCACTTGACTTTTCTTTAAAATTCTGAAACTCATTTTATGACGTCATGATACCGCACTGTATTTACAGTCCGTTTGAGAATTTCGTCATTGTGTGACTTTGTCATACTACATCATTCCATAGTGGGCTGACGATCTTTAGATCACATCCAACATTAGGTAATTCTGCAATGATAACTCCATCATTTTTATCATTCTGCATCAGGTTCCATGGCACATTGATGATATATAAAATATATTTTGATCAATCAAATCATTTTTCATCTAGCCGAAACAAAATTAGCATAGACTCTTCTTTAAATAGCTCAAAATCATCGAAAAATCATTTTTGATGCTATCATGCCGCAACTGGTAACGATGTGTCAGTGTCCCGAAGTTCATAAATACACATTTGTCACCATGTGTTGCTGATAACAAATTTTCATTTAATTTCGAAAGGCACATCAGTACGAATTTAGTGTGATGTCAAAATTTTGAAATCTAGCACAGCTAGAAGATTTGGAATACCTATGCTTCCATCATCAACTTTAATTTCTCTAATGATCATTTGCTTAATCATTCTATCTATTAAAAATCCTCAATTCTTAATCCATAACTTTTCTATTCCCCAGTATAGTTCATCAAACTTACCAGACGTTAGGGGTTCAGGAACTTACCACAATCATATGGGTTTAGGAAATTATAAACAGTTTGCTGGATTGTAAGTTATTTTAATGTCAGGTTGCTGAATTAAAGAATAGTTTCAATACAGGTTGCTGGATTGTTATGTTTAAATAATCCAGATTATAATATTAGTATTTAGCCTACTGGATTATAGAAAAAGAACTTATAATATGAAATATTAAGTGTTTAATCATAATGTATATAATACAGTGATTGAAGTATTATCAAAGGACAATAATAATACTGATGTGTTAAGAGGTTATCTAATGTTTGATTAAATGTTAGATAATCTATGGATAAAGTAATAGTATTATGAGCTAACAGGTATGTATTAAGTTAAGGTTGTAGCCCCTTGGGAATGATGTGTAAAAGTTTATTGTATAAATAATTTATGTTTATATCTTCCGCAATAGTTGTAGAAATGATGTACCAGATCTGAGGTAAAAAGTACCCGGATTTGGGGGCGTCACAAATACTTTATAAAAAACCCTCTATTTATCTCAATTCACTTGGCTTCATTAAACACATTTTTAATAACATTTATTCATCATTATTATAACTCGCAATATTAACAACCAAATTATTCCCAGGAAAGAGGGACCTTTTCGATAAGAACTTCTCCTTATTGGCGCGCAATTAGATGACCAAACCCCTTTTCTCGACAGAACTTTCTAGACATTGTCAATAATAAAAATAATAATATGAATAATTGTGTCGTCTCAATTATTGATTTAATAATATAAAATATAATGCAGATGATACTGTGACAATAATTGAATCAATAATATGAGATACTATGCAGCAACTATTGTTGCAATAATTAAATAAAACTGAGTGACTTCTCACGTAAGCATCAATAATCAAAGATATTGTACAATATCGTGTGCTATTATGCAACCACGCGTATTATTGTACTTTTATCACCGGGTAGTTCAACAGTTAACGGTAAAAGTTTTGCCGTTATTTTTATAAAAAGTTATTTCTGTCGTTTTCTAACTCCGACAGTAATTTTGTTGTGGGGTCCACCAATGATTGTGACGTCGTACAGATATTCCCCGATAAAATGAATATTCATCGACCAAACGAATATTTTATGACAACTTGCTTACTTTGTAAAATTTTTATATATCACCCTTAACTTTAACCTTTTATCAATTTAACCATTTAATAAATAGAATAATAATTATAAGAAAATTGAAAACTTTCATTTCATAAAATTCGGGGTCTCACAGAAAGTGTCATCTGTCTTATCCCTTAACAATGCAAATTCAAACGAAATAGAGTAATAATGGTGGTTGACCCCGGTAAATGGAACAAACTGAATGTCATACTTATTTGTTATATACATAGTATCAAATGGCACAACATCTCTGAACCGTTGGTACATGAACCTTGATCGGGCGTCAACCCACAAAATACATGTTATGCGATTATTTTCACCAGGTTTGGCCTAGGAAAAAAATATACTCTCACTTCTAGATGAAAGTTTTTTTAAATAATTGACTGCAACTTGTGCATCATTTGTATCTTCTGAATCACGCCTTAAATCTCTCACCGCATTCTGAATATATACATCAAAAAAAGGGATGTTTTTGTATCCCTCTACCTATTGTGCTAATAAAGTCAATCATCCTATTAAGACATAATCTAGACTTATGTAAAGTGTCAATTGAAGACCATGCAATCAAAGTAATATTCATGTGTGTCTTAATCAAATCTACATTTGTAGGGGTCACAAAAGTGATGATTGTGCTCTAATCCAAAGGTAGAAATACGTCAATTGTCTTCTTTCTTACTATGGACAATATATATTCTACCTTTGCATAATGTGTCTTATAGAGTCTCCCTGTCTAGATATTTTATCACTACCATCTTCATCATCTGGTAAACTCTTTACAACAGTTGGTATACCGACTTTTTTACAAACGTACAACCTAGAGGACACATCATTCATATGAGCATGTTTATAACTTGTTGCAATTCTAATCTCAAATTCATTTTTTTGAGCATAGACACTATAAATTTTTTTAACTTCTTCCAATTTAGAGAACAATTGACCAACGTATGGAATCATTTCAGATTTACTACTTTCAACTTCATTTACAAACTTATATGTATTTGTATAATTTAAACTAGCAACAGAATATGAAGAACTAGATAAAAACATATTATGAGCAGACATTTTTCTTGTCATTTTGAAAAAACTTACCTAGATTAAGAAGGAACTTAGTAATTTGAATTGTCAAAGCTGGATGTATACAATTGCTTGAATGATGGAGTAAAAGTGGACAACCAGATATGGGAAAGGAAAAGAAAATATTTATTTGATTTAACCTACTGCTAAAGTCTCTAGCGGCATGGCAAAACAACAACGTTTTGTCTATACTGCTATGAATTTTAAATTGGAGGGCAATGTTGTAATTGTTTGAGCTGTCAGAAAGAATAGTCGTGTCACTACTCTTTCTAGCGGCAGGGTCGAAATCCTATTTAATCTCAACACTTTGATATCATGATAAACGGTATTAAATGTGATTGTTGAAATAATATTTTCAACAAACGATTGTTATCGATGACAATTATATATTTTTATATATATATATATATATATATATATATATATAAAGTGAAAACATTATAATTAAGAACTTAAAGAAAAAATATTAATGGGCAAACTACGAGTGTTTCAAAAAGTTTCACCATCGTTTTTATTTATTATTTATTTTTCAATTTGGGTCTAAATGTTTCAAACTAGGCATGTTTTACTGGCCCACTCCAAGTCATATTAATATATTTTTAATTTTTAAATATTAACTTATTTAATTTTAGACAAGTCAGTTATAAAAAGTTTGAATTATGTAAAAATTAATCCACTTATTAGTTGATGTTCACGAGTCTATGCTAAATTTCTCAGAAATTAAACAACCATTCACATTCCAAAATCTTTTTACTTGCGAATAACAAGTGTGCATTTGTCTATCCATTAGCATAATATACTTAACACTAAACTCTGAAAAAATAAAAGCTTTAGCAAGTGTATTTTTTTAAAAAATACAATAAAATAAACAATTATACTTGTAAAACCAAATTTTGTTGGGTCTTGTAATTATTGTGTGCTAGAGTTCACATTTATTAACACCCTTAATTAATTAATTTTTTTTTTAGAAAAAAGATGAATAAAGTATAATTTACACATTAAAACAAATCAACTATATACTTATTGATCCCACAAAATTATATAAAGAGATAAATATTTTTATTTTTTTTATACTAATACATCCCTAAATAAAATATTTATCATTTAATTTTATGTACTTTATTTTTTAAAAAAATAAAAAAAAATTAAACATTTAATCATCAAACCAAGGGAGTAACAAAGTATACAAATTAATTAGAGCATTTATAACAATTTTCTCAATTTTGAAGAATATATCAATAAATCATTATCAAAAATTTTTTTTATTCTTATTTAACTCTCTATATATGATTTTACTCCTCAAGATGAGGGAGCCAAAAGATTGTTCTCTATGTATGCATAATGATATTTGATAGCCTCATTTTAGTAGACAACTCATCAATCATTATTCAATTCATCTTCATTTTCAAATTATAAAATTAATATTGACTTATTTTTTTAAAATTAATTTCAAATGTATTCAAATTTAAAATTGATATAAGCTTATTTAATTTATGTTAATATAATTATAAATATTATAAAAGTAGTATTAATTATAAAATTTATTATTTTCAAATTTTAAATGAATCATATTAAATTTAAATTTAAAAATATCACAGATAACTTTTTAAAAGTGTATTGATCTTATGTACATTTGCATCTACAATCCATTCAATACTCACTCTATAAATTACTTAAAATATAATATAAAATAAAATAAAAGTTATTTTTCAGTAAAATACAAATGATAAATTATACTCTCTTTTATAAATTATAATATTATTATTAATTTTTATAAGTCAATTTGATGAATTCTCAAACTTAATAATTTTGCTAAAAATTTTAAAAATAATAAATTTTATAAGTAGTAGTATTTTTTTCTAAATACGTTACAATATGTATTGATTAAATTTATATTAATTTTAAACTTAAAAATATCACATACTTGCTTCAAAAAATATTAATAATTAATAGCGATTTTATTATTAAAAACAAGTGTTTGTAATACATTACATCTATCATAAGCTCTAACGTATGAAGTCAATACAAAGATCAAATAGTTGCAACGATCAAAACATATTTTCAGATTTTAAGATTTAAATTTTATTATTTAAAGAATAAATATAAATAACTGTTGGGTATATAATAAAAAAAATTAAATATTTATCCTATAAAATGACCAATAATACAACAGAATAGAATAAAAATAAAGAAATTATTTTGAATGCTGTTAGCCAGCAGTCCAATCTTTTAAGCTCAACAAGAGGCCGAAAGATAAACTTGAAATGACATTCTCTTTCTTTATTGGCCTCATCTTTTCCTTTTTCCCCTCACTTAAATTAGAGAGAGAAAAAACTCAAAAAAGACAAATCAAAGTACAGGTTATATCAGGGTGTGTGTAACAAAAAAAGGAAAAAAGTAGTAGGGTTTTGAAAGCTTCCATTCATCATCATCATTATATATAATATACACTCCATCTTTCTATACTTATACCCATCGGAAAAAGAAACAACACCCTCCTCCTTTCCATAATCTCTCTCTATGCATGTCTGTGATGCGCCTGCACTGAAAAAGGAACTGCCAAACACAGCCCTAATCACGTTTCCTTCTGCACTATGCATGCCACTTTGTTCAAATCAAGAAACCCAACAATATATTAATTGTCACGAGATATTTAAAAGAATAGAAAGAAGGAAAAATGAATAAGAGAACCACACTCGCAAGCAAGCTTGCTTCGTCTTGGGCCAGTCAGTCATATATTTGCAGCCAAAACAGTGACCCTTTAAATCTAGATATATCAGAGCAGCCTGCCTGCCTGCAGTTCAGCCAGCAGCTTCTAACGCTAGCTAGCTGGCTATCTGCAATAGAAAAGATGGGTCAGTCAGTGAGTCGGTCTATTTCTCAAACTTCAAAGTTACACCAATCCCCCGTGCGGCCATGCCCTAATCTCAATCGATCTCCCACTCACAATTACTACTAACCTTAAAGCTTTAATAATGTGTCTAATTTTGTTTGAACATTAGACTAGCTAGGCACCTAAAGGGAATTAATATTATTTCCACCAACAACAACGATAATTTCACAAAATTTCTCACCTAAATAATAAATGAGTCCCATAAAAATACAAAATTTTAATAATAAAAATATCAAATTTTTTTATATGTTCTTTTTTTTTGATAATGTAAAAAATTTCAATTGCAGTCGGACAAATTTCAAAATATAAAATTTTTCAATTGCAATCGGACTAATTTTTCAACCCGGACGAACTGTCTTTTGAAACCAATTTGCACGACAGTCCATGATCCTATTCAGTGCCGGCCCTGAGTTTTTAATGGTCTAAAGCGAAAATAAAAAAATTTGGGCCTATTTCATTAGGTAATTTTTTTGTAATCCTTTAAATTTAAAGTGACGTGGACTGATCTCTTTTGTTTATATATATACATAACACAAATAACTCTTAGGTGATGTTTGTTTACATCTGATTGTCTCTTAATAGACTGCCTCGCTAAGAGGCATGATGCTGTTTGTTTTATTTTTTGTTACCTCTGAATGCCTCTTAATCGGTAAGACAGAAAATGAAATCTTAATAATTAAGAGGTACCTCTTAATGAATTTTTTTGCTAATTTTTTTTATATAAATATATTAAACAATATTATGCACTCATTTTTATTAAATTGAATATTTAAAATTATTAAATAAAATTTTATCCTTTAAAATGGTAAAATAGTGTCATTAAGAGACGACTTACTTTTTAATTATTAAATAATTTTTTAGATTCAGACCTCATAACCATTCAGATGATCTAATTTATTAAGACATCATAATCATTCAGATCTTAATTTCCAAATTTATCAAACACAACCTTAGAGACCCTAAAAATTTATCAATTTAAGTAGGCCTAAAGTCTAGACACCTTAGACTTTAGCCCAGGACCGGTGCTGATCCTATTTCAGCAAACGAAGATATCCAGATTTACTACTCATTCCGAAACATCATTTTAACCACTGCTGGTGGTTTTTTTTATATTCCCTTATAATATAGATCTAGCAAAGAAGCGCCCTTTACATGCACTAGATTCGAGCATAAACTTATGTATATTCCTCAAGGGTGTGATCAGGCTTTTATTAATACCTATCATCCTAGCCAACGCCTTGATAATCTAGATGGAATTAGGGTGCTAAATGAAGTGGCTCGACAATCTAGACTTATAGTAGTGCTAAATGAATATGCTGAAAAATACTAGTACTATAAACAGTACGTGAATGTAGATGTTAAATGTTCACATAAATATCTAACGGTCAAGATCAAAAGCATCTTCTTTAAATAACATTGCTCTTTAAATAATATTTTTTTTATTAAAATGACGTCATTTTAAAAAAACGCGATGATATTTTTATAAATACGTGATAACATTATATTTATAAAAATAACACCACATCCCTCCAAAACGAAGCCGTTTTGATAAAAAAAATATTATTTAAGACAATATTATTTAAAAAAAATGTTCTTGATCCTTACTCTAATATTTAATAATAATTAATTAAGTACTACTACCAAATTTGGTACTAACAACTATTTTTTTGGTAACTAAACTATTTAAAAAACTAGCTAACATGTCAGTCACCGTTTATAGGTAGGCATTATCATGAAACATTTGACTAAATAATGCAAAAAAGATCGAACAAATTAATTTGCTAGTGTATAAATTACAATATTCCTTTCCCATTACTTTTGACTAATCTATATTACTAAAAAACTACCAAATCCAACACATTACAACTCTAAACAACATAAATCAACAAAAATAGCAGTACCAGTAATTAATTAAGAAATTCAAAACTTTTCACATAAACCCTGCAGCAAATCAAAGAGTCCAGAAAATCACATGAACCAAACATGACCCAACATTCATTCTTCAGTATGGAGGTGGTTGCCTAGCAGTAGGTGCCCAAACCACATCAGAAGGCAAGTGACAGCTATAAATGGACATTTCCCCAACCGCATGCCCACTATCTCCACCACCGGAAACCCCGGAAGGCGAACGCGCCGCTTCACTCCCACCTCCATTGTTGTTATTATTCCCTTGTTCGATACCCGCATCGTCCTCTAGCGGCAGACGGTGATACGTCGGATTGATGAACGACGCCGCAATCACATACACCGTCCCTGCTGCCAGCAGCGGCCCCACGACCGCCCCTCCGACAATCTGCCCCTGTGGGCCCGCCAGAGAAATCGTGAAATTGTTCCCAATTTGGGCCGAAACAGAGTGCTGTAATGACGGTATTATGGACCCAGATACGGATAATATGTCGAACCGACCGTGAAAAGTGACCGTCGCGCCCGGGGTTGAGGACGGCTGTTTGATGGTTACATTAGCCACCGTTCCCGTCCCGTTTAGAATACAGAGACCTGAATGGCGCCTCCGGCAGAACACAGCCAGTGAATTGATGATATCGGATCCGCCCGGTATTTCAAGAACGTATGGGCTCATCGAGGGCTCTGTGTCTCGGGTTATGATGACGGGCGGTTTGGGTTTGTTTTTGGATCCGGGCGGGCGACCACGAGGGCGGCGGGAAATTTCGATGGACGCACCATCATTGGCAGCGGAGGGTTCTTTTTTGGCGGTGCCAGTAGTGGCACCGCTGGGGCTGTCGGCTTCTTCTGAGGTTTGGCATTCTCGGGTGGTGAGCTGGAAGTGGTGGCGGGCGACGGAGGTGTTGGGGGTGGGATACGGTTGGAATTTTTGGGTTTGGTGGATTTTTGCAAACATGGTGTTGGTGTGATCTTTATCTTCATCACCGTAATCTCCCTTCATTATTTTTTCTTCTGTATAACTCTAATCTTATAATATTATATGTATCTAGTCTAGTTATAATTATAATAATAATAATAATTATATTAAAATATTGAATTTGATTGAATGTGGCGTAGAGGATTATATGATGGAGAGAGAATAGGGGAGTAGGGAGTTTTTCTTATGGGGTTTGGAATTTAGTTTATAAGAGTAAATGAAGGGTGAGGTAGATGTGCAGGGATGGGGTAGGTGAACTTGGAAACAAAGTAAAGACTAAATGGCGCCGCTGGTTGGAACTAAAAGTAAGATGTATCCCACTTGCAAGAAAATACTAGAGAGAGAGAAAGAGATGGGAGAAATTTTAGAGAGAGAAAAAGAGAGTGATTTCTTTTCTTCAAGTTTAAAAGATGATGATGAGAGAGAAAAGTTGAAAGAAAAAAAAATGTACTCCTAACAATATTTCAATTTCATGCAGAAATATTTGAGATATATTTTGTTATGTATATTAAAACTTATATTATTATCAATATTATTTTTAATCATGATTTGATTTTTTTAACTGAATATTTTGATGGATTAAAAGAATTGTATAATAACTTAAACAAAAAATCTTGATATATTATGATTTTTTTGGACTGAGGATTATAATTTGAATCAAAATAAAATTAAAATAGATAAATTGGTATTGAACTAGCCGATTTTTGACCAAATTGATGATTTGTCCCATATGCAATTTTAGTACAAAAATAAATAAATTAAAATTGTGTTGTGTCGTATTGGTATTTGTTGTTAATGAGTTTATATTAACTTGTAATGATTATAAACTTAAGATAATTATTCTTAAATGATATAAAATTTTAATCTTTAAAATTTTATTTATGACTTAAATATAATTTGTCATATTCCATTTCGGTGATTCATCTTTTAATTTTGTCAATTAAATAATTGAACTATTAATTTTTTTTCAATTTCATTCAATTGAGACTGTCACGTCAAAAATTGTTGTAGCTCGCTGACTAAACAAATTAATGCTTACGTGTAATTAAAAAATATTATTTTAATTATCTCTTCTAAACATCAAAGGATAAATATGTCAAAACATCATTAAATATAACCAAACTTAACCAATATCATTAAACACATTCTTGTTCCTCCTAATATTCGGCGCATTCGAGGGAGGCGACGACGGACTTTTCGACTACTATGGGCGTCGGTCCTGTCGCGAATAGCGACGACAAGCTCGTTGACAACGTCGAGGACGGAGGAGGAATCTGACCAGATAGGACAGTCAGATGATAAGTAGCGAGAGATCTGACGGTCTAGGGTTTTGAGGGTTTGGTCGAGTGCGGCGGAAGCTCTGGGCTCTACTATGGTTGTTAGCAAAACTATTATCATGTATGATAAGAATTATGCGTCATATTATATTATTCAAGCCCTCGCTATTGGAGTTGAGTACGCACAGATACCAATAGTTGGGGAAAGACTTTGGTTTAAGTAATCAAAAAAGGTGTGACGCCCCCAAAATAGGTATACATCACCCATTCTGAGTCGCCAAATAATGGTACAAAAATAAATACAACTTCAGTAATATAATTGTCGTACAGAATACGACAACACCTATACTGTAAGTTTGAATACAAATATTGTATACTATAGAGTATACAAACTCAAAAGGAGTCCTCATTACAATTATTCAAACACTATTTTACAGAAATAGTGAGAACTGCTAAAACATCTTTCTAGAACCATCACTCCGTACCCCGACTAGTTTCTGCTATGTTCTTACCTCCTGAGAAAAATGGAACAAAATGAAAAAGGGTGAGCTCAACTAGCCCAGTAAAGAATATTATGACTAAGATAATATACAACAAATTATCATTGGTCTTCAACAGAGAAAATCTGATAAAATATAATAGACAACATGTGACGCCCCCAAAATTACCATCTTGGGTCGCCACTTACATGCTACAGAATTCAAATACAACTTACTAATACCACTGTCGTGTATAATACGACAAAATACAACTGTGAGTTTGAATACAATAATTGTCTACTAGAGATCATACAAACTCAAAAGAGTCCTCAATACAATTATTGTCACACTATTTAACAGAATAGTGAGGACTACTAATATTATTCTCTGATCCATCACTCCTTTTCCCGACTCGTCCCGGCTATATTTTCATTTCCTGAAGAGAACAGTGAAAGAAAGGGTGAGCTCAACTAGCCCAGTAAGAAATATTATGACTAAGATAATGCAGAATAATTTATCATTAGCCTTCAACAGTGTTAAACTGATAAAATATAATAAACATCAAGTTTAACTGCAGCGGAACCAGCAATCCATTAAAAGAGTCAAGTAGAGAATAAAGTCTACTGTCTTTTATGATTTAAAAGGTTTTTCATCATCGTTATAGCTGAGATTCAGCTTAATAAATATTCCACATCATCGAATCACCCCTGCACTACGGCCAAGGATATTCTTTAGTATCACGACCACAATTATTCATGCACTACGGCCAAGAATATTTGTGTATTCATTAATGGTCATGATCATGCCAACAACTGTCCATCAATGCACTACGGCAAATGAGACTTTTACCACATCATTTGTAACATTACGGTCATGATTACACCGAACAATCCCTGGTCATAATCATACCAAGTCCATCCATGCTCTACAGGCCACAGATGACTTTCAAAAATATAAACATGAGGATGATGACAATGATATAAGAATTCAATAAAACAAGTTCAAGAATTATTTTATCCAAGAATTATTAACGTCCAAATTGTCAACACGATACTGTTTTGTGGTGTAAAATTCAAGAATGCTCAGAAGAATATTTCCATGAAAAGATACTGGATGAAGCGCAAATATCAAGGATATTCCACTAATTTCATGGAGTATAGAAGTCAAAGTTTTATCCAACTGAGTAATACCGAATACAATAACAAAAGATATCACCATGCATGCGATAGAGACCGCACAAACAGGTTATTCCAGCAGAATAATAATAACGGAACCAGGTCAGGTGAAATTCACACCGACAGGATGTTCCAACAGAATAATAAATGCAGAATAGTAAATGGTGGAACCAGGTCCGGCGTATAGCACAGACAGGATATTCCGACAGAATAATAAAGACGGAATAATAAAAATGGAACCAGGTCCGGCGTATAGCACAGACAGGATATTCCGACAGAATAATAAAGACAGAATAATAGAAGAATGTCACCAAGTATAGGGTAAACCGCGTATACAGGTTATTCCGACAGAATAATAAGAAATGGAATAACGTAAGGATTTCACCAAGTATAGGGTATTCCGCGTATACAGGTTATTCCAACAGAATAACAAAGAATGGAATAACATAAGTTCTCTTCAAGAACGAGTACAACAAATAATATTCCCTACCTTAGAAGAACTGGATATAAGTGAAGTAGCAGAAAACTCTTATTCTTTCTCTCTTATTCTCTATACTTTCTCTCTCTATAGCTTGAACGAATTCGTAAGAAATAATGAAGGAATGAGCTTTCTATTTATAGAAAAACTGAGGGTGGCTCTTGGTCTTAACGAAGGGTCAAAATGACTCTTGGTAATATTGAAGAGACAACTACTATTTACGAAGGGGCATTAACCCTTGGAACACCGAAGAGACAATTAACTCTTGGTAATATTGAAGGGACAACTACTATTGACGAAGGTAATTACTATTGAAGAAGGTAATTACTATTTACGAAGGTAAATACTATTGACGAAGGTAAATACTATTTACGAAAGAAAATACTATTGACGAAGGTAAATACTATTGACGAAGGTAATTACTATTTACGAAAGTAAATACTATTGACGAAGGTAAATACTATTGACGAAGGTAATTACTATTTACGAAAGTAATTACTATTTACGAAAATAATTACTATTTACGAAAATAATTACCATTTACAAAAATAATTACTATTTACGAAAGAGACTCTTAGATAACGACATATGGCCCCCCATAAATAATTAAACTTATCACCAACGTCTCATAATAGACTCTTTATATACATCAAGGATTGAATAAAAATTACCAGAAATCATTTTATTTTTAATCAAAACATAAATATTCTTTCAACAATTATTAATCATTATAACTTGTTGTCTCAATTATTGTTTAGATAATATAACATATTATACAGATGATACAGTGATAATAATTGAATCAATAATATAAGAGATATGATGCAGCAATTACTGTAGCAATAATTGAGTATAGCTGAGTGACTTCTTACGCAAGCATCAATAATCAATACCGTGTGCTACTATGCAACAACGCGTATTACTGTACTTTTACTACCGAGTAGTTCAACAGTTTTAACAGTAACACCTCCGCCGTTATTTTCATAAAGTATTTTTGTCGTTTTCTCAATCCGACAATAATTCCATTGTGGGGTCCACCAATGATTGTGCCGTCGTACGAATATTCCCCGACAAAAAGAATATTCCCCGACCAAACGAATATTTTATAACAACTTGCTTACTTTGCAAAATTTATAAATATTACCCACAACTATAACATTATATCAAATCCACACCATAATTTTCAAAAATATAATTCGAGAAAATTAAATATTTATTCATAAAATCTGGGGTCTCACAATCTCCCCTCCTTATGAAATTTCGCCCTCGAAATTTACGTACGTACCTGGTATGCCGAACATGTGAGATACCTTGACTTCACTTCAAATTCTAACTCTTGAGATATAACCTTTGAGTGTTGAATACGATTCTTCTTATCCAAGATGTTAACACATATCTCCTCATACGTTAAATCTTCTGCTATCTCGTCCGGTTTTAAATTAATAGTGTGGTTCGGGTCGTCCACATAATTACGTAACATCGATACGGAAAAAAAACGTTCTGAACACGCAACATACTTGGCGGTAAAATGAGTCTATAAGCCACAATTCCTACTTGATCAAGGATTTCAAATGGGCCAATAAAATCGAGCGTTTAGACTTCCTCTATTCGTCAATTCTTGCTTCTAGAATAACGCCCTCTTGAACCTTCTTAATTCTTCACATTCTTCAGCTCCGAGTGTGTAGCTTGAGCGGCTTTAACTTTATCGATTAAAGTCGATTCTACTTGTATATTCGTTATCATCACGTGAGTTCGTATATTCGCACTTGTAAACGCATACGATCTTTTATTCACACGTCAGCTACCATGTTCGCTTTCCCACGATAATATTGCATGGTACGATCGTAATCTTCAACAGGTCGAGCCAACATCTTTGGCACGTTATACGTTCGTTTTAGGTGAAGAAAATATTTGAGGGTTTAAGAAATGGGTTTTGTACTGGGGTCAATACAAAATTCGATTTCACGCTCCAGGGTAGGCTAAGAAGTCTTCAAGAATACGTCAGAAAATTTATTAACACTAGAAATATCATTCAAAATTATGACTCTCATCCAAGACTTGGATAACACTTCACAGTGATACCTATCAACTTGTCATCGTCATTCACGACGTCTCCTACGGAAAGTCTGTCTTCGGTGCATTCCACATAAGGAAGTCAACAATGAAAGGACTGGGGCTCTTTATTTATGGCTTGAAATGACAATGATTGACTTTAGTGGTTTAGTTGCTTGAATTCGCATAACAGGTTTGTTAGGAATATGAAAGCTAACAACCTTACGAAAAACATGATGAGTAGTTAACCAATCGATTTCTAAAATCGCATCAAAGGCAAGTATTTTCAAAGAGATAAGATTGACAGGTAACGTGAAAGTGTCAATTTGAATCAAATAAGATTTATAAATAGTGGAGGTAACGAAGGTTTCTCCCAATGGAGTTTTAATAGATGAATCAAAGTTTAACTTCTCCGGAGTTAAGTACAAACATTGAACACAACTAGGTGGAATAAAAGAGTGAGTAGAACCGGTATCTAACACGGTATAGACTTCGCAAGAGTTTATGTCTAACATACCCGTGATAATTTCGTTCGGGTTACTCTCTCCATGAGAAGTCAAAAAACGCTCTTCCTGAAACCACCGACTTGATTGGTGCCCCCGTCCCAGCTGGACTTGATTTCGCTACAGGACAAAATCGAGCTATGTGACCGTCTTTTCCACAACTAAAACATACCTTGGAAGGCTTTGAACAGTTTGGCCTTATATGTCCCTCCTCTCCGCATCTGTAGCATCTAACTGGCGGTCGTTCTCCTCCCCTAGAATTTGTTGCTGGTGTTGGTGCTGCTACCGACGTCTTCCCGTCATCATTAAATCTTCTCTTTATAGATCGGACATCTCTTTCCACAATATCAACACGTCGTGCGGCTTTTACCCACGCATCCTTCATTCTCACTCGTTCAGTTGTTTCTTCTTTCAGCTGATCCTTAATATTTGAATTCTCAGATTCTAACTTTAATATCTTACATTGTGCCAAAGCGTGATTTTGTTCGAGCATCACATATCGGGTAACACAATTTTGAATCGTTACATCTCTTTGCTCCACGACCGCCTGTCGTTCTTCAACCTGTTCTTCTAACTCATGAATACGATTGTGTAATTCTACATTTTGATCATATAATATCTCTAATAAATTCTCCTCAGGTACCTCTTCTTCCTCTTCTTCCTCACTCTCAGCTGCTACCTCTGTAACTAGCTCGGGTGCAACTATTAGTTCTTCACGCACCACGTAAATATCTCTAATTTCTTCTTCGTCTGACATCACATTAACTTGGTTAGTGATTAAAGGTGTCTCAACGTTCTCATGTGCTTCATTGCGTATCTCAACATTTTCAGATGCCATTTTCAAATACTGTCACAAAACAAAGGTTAATTGACATGTAACATATTATCCCTATATTCTGACCGACCAATAAAATAGCACATAAACTTAGGTAGGTCATACTAGCGAAGGAATTCCCCGTCTCTCCCCTCCTAGTACTATTCTCACATCTTAGCCAGGGATCATATCCCTAAGCTCTGATACCAACTGTGACGCCCCCAAAATTACCATCTTGGGTCGCCACTTACATGGTACAGAATTCAAATACAACTTACTAATACCACTGTCGTGTATAATACGACAAAATACAACTGTGAGTTTGAATACAATAATTGTCTACTAGAGATCATACAAACTCAAAAGAGTCCTCAATACAATTATTGTCACACTATTTAACAGAATAGTGAGGACTACTAATATTATTCTCTGATCCATCACTCCTTTTCCCGACTCGTCCCGGCTATATTTTCATTTCCTGAAGAGAACAGTGAAAGAAAGGGTGAGCTCAACTAGCCCAGTAAGAAATATTATGACTAAGATAATGCAGAATAATTTATCATTAGCCTTCAACAGTGTTAAACTGATAAAATATAATAAACATCAAGTTTAACTGCAGCGGAACCAGCAATCCATTAAAAGAGTCAAGTAGAGAATAAAGTCTACTGTCTTTTATGATTTAAAAGGTTTTTCATCATCGTTATAGCTGAGACTCAGCTTAATAAATATTCCACATCATCGAATCACCCCTGCACTACGGCCAAGGATATTCTTTAGTATCACGACCACAATTATTCATGCACTACGGCCAAGAATATTTGTGTATTCATTAATGGTCATGATCATGCCAACAACTGTCCATCAATGCACTACGGCAAATGAGACTTTTACCACATCATTTGTAACATTACGGTCATGATTACACCGAACAATCCCTGGTCATAATCATACCAAGTCCATCCATGCTCTACAGGCCACAGATGACTTTCAAAAATATAAACATGAGGATGATGACAATGATATAAGAATTCAATAAAACAAGTTCAAGAATTATTTTATCCAAGAATTATTAACGTCCAAATTGTCAACACGATACTGTTTTGTCGTGTAAAATTCAAGAATGCTCAGAAGAATATTTCCATGAAAAGATACTGGATGAAGCGCAAATATCAAGGATATTCCACTAATTTCATGGAGTATAGAAGTCAAAGTTTTATCCAACTGAGTAATACCGAATACAATAACAAAAGATATCACCATGCATGCGATAGAGACCGCACAAACAGGTTATTCCAGCAGAATAATAATAACGGAACCAGGTCAGGTGAAATTCACACCGACAGGATGTTCCAACAGAATAATAAATGCAGAATAGTAAATGGTGGAACCAGGTCCGGCGTATAGCACAGACAGGATATTCCGACAGAATAATAAAGACGGAATAATAAAAATGGAACCAGGTCCGGCGTATAGCACAGACAGGATATTCCGACAGAATAATAAAGACAGAATAATAGAAGAATGTCACCAAGTATAGGGTAAACCGCGTATACAGGTTATTCCGACAGAATAATAAGAAATGGAATAACGTAAGGATTTCACCAAGTATAGGGTATTCCGCGTATACAGGTTATTCCAACAGAATAACAAAGAATGGAATAACATAAGTTCTCTTCAAGAACGAGTACAACAAATAATATTCCCTACCTTAGAAGAACTGGATATAAGTGAAGTAGCAGAAAACTCTTATTCTTTCTCTCTTATTCTCTATACTTTCTCTCTCTATAGCTTGAACGAATTCGTAAGAAATAATGAAGGAATGAGCTTTCTATTTATAGAAAAACTGAGGGTGGCTCTTGGTCTTAACGAAGGGTCAAAATGACTCTTGGTAATATTGAAGAGACAACTACTATTTACGAAGGGGCATTAACCCTTGGAACACCGAAGAGACAATTAACTCTTGGTAATATTGAAGGGACAACTACTATTGACGAAGGTAATTACTATTGAAGAAGGTAATTACTATTTACGAAGGTAAATACTATTGACGAAGGTAAATACTATTTACGAAAGTAAATACTATTGACGAAGGTAAATACTATTGACGAAGGTAATTACTATTTACGAAAGTAAATACTATTGACGAAGGTAAATACTATTGACGAAGGTAATTACTATTTACGAAAGTAATTACTATTTACGAAAATAATTACTATTTACGAAAATAATTACCATTTAC